>OY728145.1:721952672-723202672 GCA_963277665.1 Viscum album | reverse complement strand
GGTATAAGAATGTGTAATTTTTCTTTTTCATGATTCTAGTTAAGATATGAGTGTTGATGATTCATATGATAGATATTATGATTTTACTAATAGGAAAGGTGGTTCCTCCATGTCGATCTGGTATCTGTTATTTATAATTGTATAAATAACATGCCATAGTAGATGATTACAGTTGATATCATATATATGGTTTGGAATTTGGATACCTATTTTTATAGATATACCAATTATTTTTGTATTTTTATCTACATTTATCATCAAGGAATATAGAATACCCAATATCACCCCATATAGCCTCATTGTTAGTCAAAAACATTTTGTGTATGGGTAAGAACATTTATGGTCTAGAAGAACTATGATCCAATTATTATATAATGATATAAGTTTTTATATTAAAACATAGGAGGTCATGGGAACCTTTATCCAAGTAAGTTATGTATAGTTTCATAATGGATAACATTTTGTGGGGGATGAAAAGAAAGGATGTTGGTTATCTATTTTGGAATTTTATGGTAGATATTTATGTTATATAATATCAATTATGGGTAATATATTGTTAATGAAATATAAATAATATCTAAGTTTATATGGTTATGGTACCTATAGATATCATTGTGGCATGGTATGGTAGATTTTTCTAGAAATGTTATATTATATTTTTCTGATTCTAATTTTAATAATGTACACGAATAATTAATTTATCATGGTTTATTCAAGGTGAGTGTTCTAAAAAAAATTCATCCTTTAATATTTTCGTTAAATATATGATTTTCAAGGATTTGAATCTTTAATTTTTCTATAAAAATTTACACTTGTATCAGAGAGGGATCGAATATCAGGACTCTTAACTGACATTCCACTCTACTTCTAGAATGGGTTATCTAGTATATAATATTTAGGATATTTTTGGGAAAAATTATTACTTAAACATAGTGTAATTTTAAAAAACCATTACAACCTAGATTGTATATAGTGATGGATTTTTAAATCTCAATGTGTATTTTTTTTTCTATAAAGTGAGATAACTATTAATCATATTTAACATCAACTATGTGTTATTAATATAATATTTACATGGACTATAATGGGGTTTTTTTAAGATTTGTTACCAATATAATATTAAAATGTACGATATGTACCAAGATAAGAATAATTTATACTCTTATTATAGAAAACATATTCCAGAGGGATTTCTAAGGGAAAATGATATATATTAGAAATAATTATAACATCATTATATTTATTACAGAAAAAAATTTATAATGTTTTTTATTATATAAATAAATAATTTAAATAAATTTCATTTCAAAATGAATTTTTTTTAAATTATTAGAAGCATGAGGTTTTTAGTACAATTATCGAATATGTGAATAGTTTTTAATAGTTGGTTCCATAGTATTAGTTTAGAGAAGTGTCCAATATAATTAGTTATCATGGTATTCTAGTCATGTTTCTAATCAAAGGATAATTAAAAACCATATTTAACCTGAATATTTTTATATCAAAACAATGTGAGACATTAGAAGATTTATAAAATGGTATTGTGGTTGAATGATTAATAAAATATTATGATTGAATATTTGAGATAAAAATTTTGGGTATATTTTTATTTTAATAAATTTAAGTCATTATTAATATTCTAATTATATTTATTAGTTAAAATGATAAGCCATACCTCCATTAATCAGTCTAATGATTTTCTTATTGAGTATATTGACCCTAGGGAGATGTTTTCTCCTCATTCATTTCCTCATATCCATCTTATATAGTGGTTCTCTTCTTATCACTCATTATAGATTATACCTATATCAATATTAAGATATCCAAACTCTCATATACTTATTATATCTTTTTCTCTATAGTTTTGGAATGATAAATTTCTTTTTATTTTGGATTTTATGTTATGTGAAAGCATTGTAGCATGCACAAACACATGCTATCAACAAAAAAATTTCTGAAGTGTGATTCTAGATTCTTTGGGTGTATTATATGTTGGGGAATATCAATTTTTACTCCAGAAAGGATTCAATATATGAAAATACTTTCTTTTGGGTTGGTTTATTTACCCAAGAAGTGATAATTCGTGGTTGAATGTCAACCATAAGAATCATATTACTCAATTTTAGATCCAAAACGCATGTAACTTCATCCAAATCATAAAAGGGTATTCCTATATTGTATTTTAATGTTATGAGGATCTTAAAATGTGTAAAAATGTGGTTAACCAATAGATCAACGATTTTATTATTCTCGTCTCAAATCGGTATATCAATTTAAATCCCATGACTTAGAAGAAATCAAATTTCAATGAATGTATGTGCCTACATAGTTTGAATTTTTTATGTTGGCATGTAGAAATTCATAATGACATAGAATCTTGTATTGGTACACCTATTAGAATGGCTCAACATACTCTTAGAAGTGAGATTTATTATTTTTCTCTCAAACAGTTTTATGTTATATTCGCAGGTTAACACCTATATAACATTGCTTTAATTGTGAAAGATAAAAAAATTGATGATATGGTTCAATTTGAGCATGTCCAACCCTTCTATGACCTATGAAAAAAATTTATATCAGGTAGTAGAAAATTTTTGGGTCATTTAAATGATAATTAGGGAGGACCCAAAATATATGGATTTGAAGGAAGTGATAAAAAAATATCAATATCAAAGATATTATTCTTGAGGTGGGGGGGGTCACTAAAACCTAAAATGTATCACCTTCCTGATAACCTTCTCCTTCTAGTTCGTCACATGATAGAAACGTGGGATAATTTCACCTAAGAGGTGGAACTTCCTACATCCCTTGGATCCTCAAACCCATATGGGTATGAGGATCATGATACACCCTAGGATGACCTCTCAGTATTTCTGGAAATCTATTTGGATATCCATGAACTAGTTATTAAAATGAAACGTGATATTGATGAGAAATCTATTTCTAAGGACATTGAGAACATAATTATGGAGGTTGTTCTTTTACCTCAATATTAATCTACAGTTAGGGAGGATTTTGATAAAGTTATTTAAGGAGTAGAAGGATTCTCATATGTTGGTTAAATCCGACATGGATATTTTCCCCTTTGGGAAGGTGGTTATAACCCAACATGTTACAGATTATGATTCATCACCTAAGTTGAAGGATGTATGGACTACCCAATCTTCAATAGTGACAGTGAATGATGAAATTAAGTGGATATTAACCCAAATACAAGCCTATTGATGTATCTATTTCATCTAGGGAGTTGTCCACTACTGGTATTATTCAGGATATTTCTATACTTTATCCCCATGGAGGATGTGATTTGAATACCAGATATATATAACATCTAGATAATATAGAAAAAAATGAATTAAAAGGGTAAACAAGAGTAATATACTGTGAGAAAAATGAAATTTATTAAACCTAGAGGGAATGCTAAATAGAATTTGACATAGAATGAGTGTACTCAAAAAATGGAAAAGTCCCTTTATAATGGAATATTTTATAATAGAACTACTAAGGTTTGGAGAAAACCCCTATAGTTACAACCCTTAGGTATCTTTTTGTGACATACCAGCCTCCACTTATTGGTCTTTCTAAGCCTATTATTCTTCTAAAAAAAGGACCCCTTACAAATAAAAGCTCTATGATACAATTTTGTTTTTCAGATCTCTCAAAATATAGGCATGGGTCATTTATGGGTATTAAAACATAAAAACATTTATGTTTTTTCTTGTGATAAAGAACCTTAATGAATCAAAGTATCTCTTGATTATCAAAGACAATTTTCACCTATTTATTTCATTTAGTAATCAGTTTCCTGTATCAAAATAAGGGAGATCTGGAAAGATTTATGATTAATGTTTGATACTATGAAGCAAAGATGGATTATTTTTTGGGATTTTTACACTATATTGTGACCTAGAGAGAATAATGGAAACAACTTCCATATATTGGCCCCTCAATATTCTTTATGTGTATTTATCTGTGCAACACGGTTGAAGTTCCTAATGATGGGGTTTTTTACATGGAACCGGTATACTATCAATGATATGAAGAGATGTAAACTTGATGGGTTCTTTATTAATGGTAATTATCGACCTGATTTAGGTGTTGTTTCTAGAGTTACATTACTTAGAATATAGTTAGATCATAAATGCATGACTGTAGACATTTTCATAGAAACTCTAATGGTCGTACCCCTGCCCTTAAAGTTCAATAATGGGTTTCTTATCATTCTGGGGTTCATAGAAATGGTTTAGGAAGCATAGTTTATTAATTTTAATTGTATTTTAATGTATCTTTTGACATGAGAATTTAAATCTATTAAAGGTAAATAAAAAGGATGAAGTAGGTAATCCTTTTCTAGCCTTGATGATGACATCGTCAATACTGAAAATATTTTTTCAAGTTATAAAAATATTTATCAACATAATTATGAAACATAAAGTGATAACTTGAATGATTTATCTAAATTTTTTGATTTTATATCTATCTAATAAATATTGATAAGAAATCAACTAAATGTGAGGTGGATACAAAATGGGGGCAGGGAAACCAAGTGTTACAGAGAATGCATAAGGAAAAGAGATTCAAGGGATATGTTAAATCCATTAGTTTCAATTATTTCTTTTTCACAATTGAAAAAAAAGGTATATATTTGTGATTGATAATTTTTAAAATATTTATCCTTATGATGGTTCTGATATCACTCTCAAATTGAAAAATTATATTCCTTAGGTTTTTGTAGAGAGACAAAACCATGAGCTCACACTAGTTCTCTCTAAGGAGGAGGATCATGCAAATATTTTTTCATCACATTGATATTATTCCTGGTCTTGAAGGATTCTCTAATAAATCATTTATATTTTACTAGGATAATATTTATAATTATTTTATGAATTCTATAAATGTATTTTTTTTATGCTCGTATGACTTATAGAATCAATTAAAACATTAATGATCTTATACAAACAAACATAATGATGTTAGCATTAGGGATTTCTGACCTGTTGTTATTGTAAACACCATACACAAAATATTTATAAAATTCATTACCATAAGGATAGGGAATTTAGAAATATAGATTATCAAAGTTAATCGGTGTGGATTTGTTCCTGAGAGAAATATTCAGAAGTGTCTTTTTACTACATTTTAGATTTTGATTCTCATAGAGAGGATGACTAATGTTAGAGACCCTGCTTTTTTAGGATTTCTATCATCAAATATTTTAATAATTTAAAATGGAATTTTATTTTTTTAGATATCAAGATTAATCGTTTCTCCACATCTTTCATTCGGATGATCAATTAAATTTTAAGCCCTTTTGGATTTTTAAATTATTTTTAATGGGTCAAGCAGAGGATTATTTAAATCCTCTATGGGTGTTAGCTAAGGTGACCCCTTATCAGGTCTATACTCACTCCTGCCTAAATAATGTCTCAACAGATGTAATAATTACACAATTAATATTGGTTTATTTAAACGGATCACTGCTAGAATGGGTGTGTTCACTCCATCAAATCTGTTCTATGCAAATGATATTCCTCTCCTTGGACAAGCTTCCAAGAAAACATAAAATTCCATTTGGTTTATATTTTATCATTCTGAGGAGGTGTAGGGAAAATATATAAGTTATAATAAGTCTTTAATTATGTTTTCATAGTGTATTTTTATGTCGAAGCATAACATAATTTCAAGAATATATAAATTAATGATTTTTTACCATCCATTTATTTATTTTGGAAAAAAATTATTTTTTGGGTAGGAGAGAAGATATCAACTTTAGGATACATTTAATGATACTCAAAATTATTTTACAAAGTATAAGGTGACATCAATGTATAAAGAGGAAAGTGTATTCTTTGTTAATTTAGTGACCACTTCAAATTTTATGTATACCATTTCTATTTACAGATGACCTCATTGATTTATTAAAAAGCATCGAAGCATGATTAATAATTTCAATTGGATGGGTCTGGTTTATTATTAAAAACAAATTAAGGTTTCCTAGAAGGATTTTATGACATACAAGGATAGTTGAGTTCTTGGAATTAAGGATATCACGAAGTTTAATGATACCTTACTTTTTATGTTAACTCAGAATCCCTTTAATCTGAATGAACCCTCAATGGATTTTATATCCTATAGGTTTAATTAAAATATTTTGAGAGGACACTCCTATTATATTGTCTCATGTACATTGTTTAATATAATGAAATTAATTATTAAAATAATTCATTTTTCAAACTGGATTGTTTTTAAGCAGTCTGTAATTAATTGTTATAAAACCCATTGGATTGATAACCCAGTTAGTGAAAGAATGGTAATCCCACCAAAGAGAAATTACCCTTCCATTACAGATATGCTAACCAATAATAATAATAATGACCTGAAATTTTCATGTAATGTTTATTTTGAAATTCATAGATACGTATTTGTGGATGTGGGGATTCTTGTTTGGCTTAGAAATATGAGTATTTTTTTCAATAATATATATTTTTATAAGATGAATAATGATAGAGGTTTTAATTTTCAATCCTGTATGTCCTCATTTAGTATTCCTTTAATTTATCATGTTATGGAAATTATACTCTAGAAAGTCTGAAAAAATGATATCCCACCCATAATCAATTATTTAGGGTGGGTATCTTCATGACTTCTACATGTCACATTTATATGAGAGAAAATGAGTGTGTTTGACATCATTTTTTAATTGAAATTCCATACGTATCATATGGGATTATATATAGAACCTATTTAAAATTTAAGAGGATAGGTGTAGCACATTTGAGGTGATGCATTCCAACCTCACAGCTCGTAGAAGCCGCAACAAGTATCAACAAAATCAGTTGTTTGTCGATATATCATCCGTAGTACCATCCTCATGGACAACCTATAATTATTCACTATTTTATAATGATAATCCTTTGGATCGTTCTGGGAGGACAGTGGTTCATAGGGACATTTTATCGGCTTCTTCGGAACAAACTGGAATGATGAATAACTGTATATATGATGTTTTCAATCTTATACTCTTCTGTGTTAATGGCTGGATGAGAATACCTATTAGTCTGTGATTCATTAGATGGATCCCCCTAATTAGTCAATGGAATATGGTAAATATTGATGGATCTATTTATGGCTCTCTAGGTCCGTCAGACATTGGTGGTGTTTTCACACCAATGGTGGCATTGTGAAAGGATGTTTCTATCATTACATTGGATATGCAACAATGTATGAGGATGAATTTTGGGTTTTAATTTAGGATTTTGACCTTGTTGTCCAACAGAATTGAAATTAGTTATAGATTAAATCTAACTCTATATATGACTATAGATGTACTAAGGGCATGTATTATACATGTTCCATGGCGTGTTTTGCATAATTGGATTTCTTGTTTCAATGATATAGAGAAAATTAGGGGGATGGTTTCTCATTTATAAAAGGAAACCAACTATGTTGCAGATGAATTGTAAAGGGCATATTTCAGGAGATGATCTTGATGCGGATCTCAAGTTTTTTGTTCATATCTGGTTGATTCTGATATACTGGGTGTTTCACATTCCCATGTTTGCAATAACTCCTTGTAACCCCAGAATGGTTGTTTTTATTTTCATAATAAAATTTTATGGCTGTGGAATCTTGGACTTTTTATATAAATGTCACGAAATATAATAATTTAAATATTTTAATAGTTTCTAAAAAATCTAATTTTTTATCTTTTATATTTTTATTTAACAATTTGGTTCTTCTATGACTTTTAAACTTATTTTTTTTGGTTTCTTAGTGATTAAAAGTGTGTTATTTTACGAGATATTGTTTTATTGAATATTTTTTGGTCACATATAACACTTAATGAATTGTGTGTTCAATTTAGACAATATATAATGTGTTCTATGTAAAGTTTTTTCTTTGAGTTTTTTAATGAAATTTATTTAAAACCATGTGAATTTGTTTCATCAATAATATTGATTTAGGGTGTTGATATAGGAAAGATATTCCCATCTTGATTACTTTATTATCATGATCCATTATTATAATTAAATGTGTAAGAGACACCAACAGATAACCCATTTGTATTAATTAGATTTATAATTATATGTCCACTTTTGTGTTTATTCAGATTTAAATTGGTAAAAGGGTTTTGAGGGGTTAAGTGAGTTGGTTTATTTTTTTATAATCTATATTTTAATTATAAAAAATATATTTTATAAGAAGAAAAATAGATTTCTCATATTTTCATTATATATTATTTTTAATTAATTATTAATTGATTAAATATAAACCATCATATAGTGGGATCACACATATTCATTACAATGACTTATAAAATTTTAATGTGTATAAAAAACCAAGGATGTTATTTGAAATATCATGATGGATGTTTTTCTCACCCTTGCACGTACACCATAAAACACAATAATTTTTATCAATTTTATTGTACTTATACATTGATTTATTAGTTTGAGGATTTAGATGAGAAATAAACCACTATAAGTGGGGATTTTATGTAATTTATTTATCTTATTTTATAATTTATTTGTTTTTAATTGTTTCATCAATATATATTTTATGTTAATAATTTGTAAATATATATATATATATATTGTGTTTAACTAATTTTTTATTCATGAATCTTAATTTATTTTTACATTGAGTTATATATGACCCCAAAATATGATTACTGGAATTTTGTATTTTCAATACGTATTTTTATTATCTAATGTATAGATACCTCATGTATGATTTTAATAAATACTACATAGAGGTACTTGGTTTAGTATCAAAGGGAAACATGTCTTAATATTTTTTGTTGGGACTCGGGAATTTTTGATATCTAGAAGTGAATGAGGGGTGTTCATGGGAACATGTGGAATCCCATGATGATATATAATACAAATATTTTAGATCATGTAGTTACATATCATTATTATCATCAATATACATTATATAGATAAATATTATTTTCAAGGATTTAGTGTGGTTTATTAGAACAATTATCAGGGTTTCCATATGAGGATTTGAAAATTAAAATTTTGTTTTTAATGATTTAAAATGAATATATATTATAAATAAAAAACATTTCTGGTAAAAATGGGTGAATAATGGAGTGGGATTGTTATCATTTTCTAGAATACATTAAAAGGATACAATGTGTAACTGGTGAGTGTTCTTGTGTGTTCATTAGTTATGGAAGTGGGAGGGGCACCCCGGACTGACCTTCAACTGGTATGTGGTTATCAATGGGTCACTCAGTGTCTTTACACACATGATTTTTATTGATTGAAATTTTAAACATTTTATAATATTTAGATTCAAAAATATAATTTATATTCTATATTAAAAAGAGTTATGAACATATAATTTTCTTTGTTAATCTCATATATCACTCGAGTAAACTTTTCCTTTATTGTTTGATGATTTCCTTACTTGTGTTTATTTTAGTTAATTTTATGATTAAATTTAACCATTTTGTGTCCATTTGGTAAGGGGTTGGACATTAATTGAATACATTATTTATAAATTAATTATTATAGATTTGTTTGAATTAAATATATATCTTTTCAATAATTTTATGATTATAAATTTAATTATAATTATATATTTGGTTTATTTAACATTATAAGACGAATTATAAGTCCATGGTGAAATGGATGCTAACTCAAAAATTAATATATGAAAAAATTAGATAAGTATGGTAAATTTAATATTCAATTATTTTTTGTGGGTGATTTTTATACATTATAGCCTTTAAATTATAGAAACAATTTATTAAAAGGATAGATAGATTTATAAATAGTATTTACATATTTAATTCCACTTTTTTAGGTATGAAATCCAAATTTTATAGAAATAATTTATTAAAAAAATTAATTAATATTGGTTTTATTGATTTAATTATCTATAATATTAGATTATTTGATGATAAATAAAATTGGATTAAATGGGGGGAAATAAATGAGTTTAATGTGTGACTTTCTTCTACATTTATGTGATATAATTGGTGAAAAATATATAGATAGTTTTATTTTAGACCATTGAAATAAATTATTAATTAATATGTATTTTATAAATGAATGTGATTATTTTTAGATAAAAAATTATTTAATGGTATGTTTTATATGTTTTTTGTTGGAACGTAGCTGCATAAATATTTATTTAATTATCTTTTAAAAATTTTAAAAATATTTTAAAAGGTTCTAATAATTTTATATAATTTAAATTTACCATTGTGAGTAATTTTAAATATATTATATATAAAATAAATTATTTTTATCCTTAATTGTGTGACGATTTTAAAATTATAAAAAAGTTTTTCTAATAAATTTTTGACACAACAATTGAGTCCAAAATAGAGAATTTTCTAAATGTTCCATAATTTTCAATTGAAAGGCTATGATTCTTGTGGCATAAGTATTGATTCCCTTTATATTAAATCATATTTATATTCAAATAAAAATATATTATTTTCTTTTTAGGGATATTATTGTGAAATCCACATGCCACAGTGGTGATGATATGACATGAAATAATCTATTATCTATAATTTTTTACATGTCTTGGACATTATGATAGGATTAGATTTTTGTCATAATGGGATAATTGAATTATTATTAAATTAGTGGAATTAATATTCTAATTGATGTTCCTTTATAGTGGTGGGTTTTATAGATATGAATTTCCTTCCCAATTCATACTTTCCATCATTGAAAAACCATAGATACAAACATCTCTCCCTCTCCCATATTTCCCTACATTAGTGGAAGAATAATATGGATAATCCTTGTATCCCAATAAAACAAATTTTTTTTTGAAATTATCTGTTCTAATAATAGTTGTATTTAAAATGTGGAGCATGGTTTGCAGTAATATCATACAGTGATGACCATTCTCCAACTAAGAATAATTTTTTTATGTTCTTTCTGTACTTCACTAAGTGATATTATATTCCTCAAAAAATAGATTAACCATTAATAACCATGATTATATATATATAGATTAATTTTATATTGAAAAAATGTAATATTTTAATTATTATTCTATTAATTTCAAGGATTTCAAAATTGAAATTAATTAATTATTTCAAATGTTTTCTTTTTACAGAATAAATTATATAGTAATTTATTGTAATCACCAAATAGTAAGGATTTAATCAATATTTTAAATGAAAATCAAACTAGATTATATTACCCACTCTTAAAGAGAATATTTTTATACATAATTATTATTTTATTATTTGATAATTATACATAAAATATTTTTTGTTTTTTTATAGAATGGAATAACCGTGTTGATTAATATTCCATGTATATTAACAGATTCATTACCAATAAAATTCCCCTTGGATCATTTTCTCTAATGGATTTTGGTCATTTTTTTGGATATTAAAATTATTTTTAATCAATTATAAATTATTTATTTGATGAATAATAATTTATTTTAACAAATTTATCCTTTTGATAGATTTTATACCATGATTATCATCTTTACTCTCCACTCATACTTGCATTCTTCAATGAAAATGAATGTACCCCTGTGCTCAGGTAGTTCTTTATTCCATTGACCACCACCATTACAAGTATTGTACACTCACCCTTATATATTTATTTTGGATACTTTTTGATGATGTTATAATTGAAAATAATATAAAATAATTTTTCCATGAACATGGTTGTGATAGTTTAATGAGTTTTAGTAACATTTTGATGAAAAATTAGATAATAACAGACCAGATCGTAAAGAATGGATGAAATCCTCTAAGAAAGGTATATAGGAAAATATTATGGAGTTATTTATACTAAAAACTAAAGGAATTTCTTGGAATATAAGAGATAATATTGTCTGTCGAGTAAAAAAATATTTCTTCTGGATTCTAATATTTTCACGACTATACAAGGTGTACTATGATTTAATAAACTATGCACTTTTCCCAACAAGATTTCTATATTTTCTTTAATAACACAAGGTATGAGACCCAAAAATTCTCATCATGTTTCTTGGGATCAATGGTGTTTTTTTCATATAGTGTTACATTATCCATCGAGTGACTTTATTAATGCATTATACTTCACATGAGCACATGAATTTACATGGAATGTATTATATATAGATTACCTATATATATTGCGATGTATTAGATGAATTATATCTTAATAGAAACACTATATATATCAACATAACATGTATTGAGAAATTTAAATTCAGGATCATAAATTATCCATATATCGGCACGTCATATCTTATACTTAGAATTCAATGTAGTGGTATATTTACGATATTATTCAATATTTCTCACTTAGGTGTTATAATTGAACAAATTATTAGTCTATTATGATTTTTTTCCTATTTCAAGCATGAAATTATAACCCTATATGTCATTGCATGTTTTTTTTCAAAGTAGTCTTGATTTTTTAAGGATCGTAGATATATTATGGTGATTAAAAAGTGTGAGTTATACATTTTTAGATAACATGGAATTTAGGTACTCTTTATCGTGTATGGCGTGGACCATAATTCACGTGTTTTAGGTACTCTCCTAATGACATAAAAAAACATGGTGTGGACTTCTATAAATAAATTAGACTATGCACTCACTTTTGTGTCATGGTGTGGTCCTCCACTTGTGCAGTCAGTACTCCTTCATGTGTTGGTTGTGGTCCACCATCATTGGATTTATTAATCACCAGGTAATCAAGGAATGATCCTAAATTAGGTTCATGTATTTCATCAATTGATATCCACACTCATTAATGATGTGTGTTCCCCATTTAATGACACAACAATGTGGCTATGAAATTTTATGAGATGGTGTGAGGGGGATTGTGCTTATTTAGGTTAATTAAGTCCCTTTAAAATATGAATCATATAAATATTGGCTATATATATTGAGAAACTAGATAATATTGGTAACCTATTTCTCACAAATCGAATCTAAATTTTTTTTATTGAATTTACATCTTAATTTTTATTCCTTATTTTTTAAGGCATTCAACTGGTTATATTTATACTCACTCTATATTAGTTTAATTCAAACACATGTTGTGTCTTTATAGATCATTTATAGTTTCATATTAAACTTAGAGGAATTGGAGATAGTGGACCTTGTGCATAAAAGAACTTAGTAGAGTCCATTATTGAATATTCTCATGCTAGAGTTGATGTAACTTGGACATCACTTGTTCTATTGTTTAATGTCGCTAATTTTTATGTGATGTTAGGATTTTTACATTTATTTATTTAAATAAATGGTTTGTATTTAAATATCAGGATCCATATAATGGTTACATTTAAACACCATGAATTTTATTATGAAATTTCATTTAAATAAACTGATAACATGTCTTATATATAACTCTAAATAGAAATAAAAAATATATAATTACACTATAGTTATATATTACATCAAAAAATAAATACAATATAATATAAATAATTGAATCAAAATTAGAAAAATTTAAAATGAAATAATGTTACAAGTAAATAAAAATAAAAAATGATTCAAATATTCCTCATCATTATCATCATTGAAGATAATATTGTTAATGTAACTATGAAAATAATATACCATGTTATAAATATGATAAAAATATTTAAAATTGAAATGGGGGAATGAGATGATTGATTTTTTTGAAGTGGGTGAGGTTTTATATTAAAATGTAGCATGACTATTATATATATAATCATTAAGATTATATGGTTATTAGTATTATCTATTAATTGATATCATTATTGGACATAATAATAATTAATTAGATAAATTATAATTTTAAATGAAGTATTAATCGATTAAATATGGTTTTAAAATTACTAGGGTTTTCATTACACTAATCAAAAGTTGAAATTCAGTATATAATACTTGAGTGAAATATTATATTATATAAATTCAAATTTAAGGAAATAAGTATAAGATCTGTGCTAAAAAATTACAACCTATAACTACCACTATTACATCCCTAATCCAATTGAATTATGTAGAGGAATTGAGTGTTATTGTTATTATTATTTGGAATGATATAAATGTGCATTTTTAATGATGTAAATCATATCTACTTTTCCATTAATACATGAGTATTTATATTTTTTTAATATTTACAAAAATATTTTATGGAGTGGATTTAATTAAACATGAAATATTGTTTTTAATACACATCTCTCAATAAAATTCAATTTATGGTTTGTAAATATAGAATAAATTGTAAATTATTTAAAATAAAATAATTTATTGTTTAAAAGATTTATTTTTCAACGAATTTTTTTTATATATGACATAATTCTATATCATGATAAAATTAATCACAACTATAGAATTATCTTAATGAAAAACAATAATAATATATATAATAAAACATATTGAAATTCATTTAAAGATTATTACTCATTAAATATTATGAAAAATCTTATTTTTATTCTTAAAAAACATTTTTATATGAAATTTATGTTTTGTGTAATTATATTTAAATAAAAAAATTTAACTTTTTAAAATTAAATACAATATTTGGGATTTCATTTTTATCCAAACAGAATACCAAGTTATAAGGTACCTTATCTGGGTAACTATTAAATTTGATAAAATAGTCATATTAAGTGGTAAAGACCTAAAATGTATTTAACTTTATCTGTAATTTTTTTGGATTATAGAATTGATAATCTATGCGTAATATTTTTAAAAAATTCAACCTCTTTGTATATAAAATTGTATTCCTTAAATAATAAGTAATTTTCATTTTCTAAAATTCCTCTCCAGATCTACTATAAATGGAACCATCATCCAACCACATCAAAGAACACGTGTCCATAACATTAATTTTAAATTTGAATGAAAATTATCACCCAAAAAAATCTCTATGTTTTAGGGTAATCCATAGTCAAAAGAAGTAGTACTAAGTCCACCATTTATAATATTCCCTTTAAGAGAAGATTTAAGTCTTAAAGGTTTGTGTTATAATCTTCATAATCATTTTTCATAATATATTTCATTGAAATTTTCTTAAATATAATTTATTAAATTAATAATACGACTTTTAAACAGCTTTTATTAATTAAACAAATATTATTCATGTAAAATAACAATTTATTAATCATTCATTCATCAAAATATGTCCATGTATGGGTGGGTTATAAAACCGGCATGGATGATTCTATTATTTTTATATCATTAAAGATTAAAAAATATTAGTGACATTAATATTTTGTAATAATGATGAATTTAATATTTTTTTAATAATTAATGATTTTTTTATATATAAATTAATAAAAGAACTTCTTTCTATTGATTTGATATCCATAGTAATGATGTTTTTTCTACTCTTTATGAACATCCACTTTAACATTAATTAAATGAACATTTGAATATCGTAATATATACATAACACCAATGTAACCTCTAAGACAATTATAGTGTTGATGAGCACATAGTCAAGGGTCATGGAAAAAACATCCAAATTAAGATATCATGGATAAAATGGGACAATTAACTCCAAAATATTAGTTGTATTAAAAAATAATTATTTAATATAAATTATAAATTATAAATCTATGGTATAAATTAAAACAAATATAAATATGTCTCCTATATATAATGAAAATAAAACTAAATTGGTTAAAAATAATGTTATATCATTCCTAGCCAATATAAATATGACTCCTTCTTTGAGTCAAAGTTATTCCTAATTGAATATATTAATCAATTTTTGAGATATTTTTCCCATACCCTTGAGAATATAAAATATATTTTCCACCGTATGGAAATTACAATTTTTCCAAATTTTTATTCTTCGAATAATTTATTATTTCATTCAGATAAGTCATTTTTAGTAATAATGTAAATCCTATATATTGATTATTTTCACACTTTTCCCATGTTATTTCACCACGAAATTGTTAATTTATTATTTTTGAATGATAAATATTTATCATATTATAAAACATTTTTATTTTTTTCATTATTCAAAAGGAATATTTTTATTTATATTTTTGGTGTATGTTTCCTTGAAGATGTTTAAAAATAATTAAATTTATATCATTGCTCTTGTAACCATTTTATATCTTCCACTAAACATTTATTCATTTTTACATTATTTAATTCCATGGTTTCATTATTTTGAATGTGTTTAATGTTTATTTTTTTGAAATATTTTTACAATCATTTTCTAGAAAATTATTTTAATAGTAAATTTTAACATCATTTTTATGAAAATATTAAAATATAGATAAGGAAATTAATTTATTATTTCATTTCAATTTTCCTCTATAAAATTAAATATTTATTGTCTATGGAGTTATACGTCAAATATCACCAAAAAATCTTACATTTCGTTGTTTTTTGTTATTGAACACAGAGTATCATCTTATAAAAATTTGAATTCATCTCATTAAATACATTATGAAAATGTTATTTAACCCATATATATTCCTTATGTTTTTTATACATGGATATATTATTGATTTCATGTTGAACACATGTGTATGATTTATCATTTTTTAACTTGTGAGTATGATATATCCCTCTAATACATTAGATATGTTTTATATCCAATGTTTTCAATATGAAACATGAGAACAGATTCTGGATAAACTATGGGATTCAAGTTTTGATGAATGTTACAATATGTTTAGTAATATAGCTAGCCATTCAAAATCTATTATGCTATGATTTCCTTAATTTTTATACTTTGAAATAAGTTATGATTTCTATAATTATGTTTATGTTACATTTTTATGTCATTTTTTAATGTTTTATTTTTATTTTCACATGTTTCAATTACATGTTATATTTTTTATGCTTCCTTGATGACAAATTTTTGGTCATTTGTTCCCAATCTATGTTTTTTGTTGTTTTATCACGCATCGTAATAAATTTTAATTTTCCAATTTTCATTTTAAGTAGTTATTTATCCCATTTTCATTTACTATCATATTTTTATGATCTATCATTTAGAATTTTTGATAATATTTTCTTTTTCTAGGAGTTTAACATCCCTTAAAAAATTTCATATCTCCCAAAATAATTAAAAACATGAATATGTGTTAGAAAAAGTCATTATTGAAGAATTATATAAGAGACACTGAATAAATAATGTGAAATAATATTTTTATGTACCAACTCTCTAAGGGAACTAAAAGTTTGGGTTCTAGGACTTTGTATTTTAATATTTAGATTAAATATATAATTATGTCAAATTAAAAATTATTTCTGATTCATCTAGATTGGTATAAGACTGTTTATAATAACATTTTATTTGATTTATTAGATCTTTGAGTGTTGTAATAGGGTGTATCAGTTGGTATAAAAACATGGTTTATTAATTTTGGAAGATTATGTATGGAAGTATAAAATAATCTGACATAATAAATCCTACATTAAACCATAAGTAAGATATATTTAAGTGGAATTGTTATAAATTAAGATATTATAGGTTTAATTTTTCAAGTTAATATAATTTTTTTTATAAAATTTCATAAATAAATTATGTTTTACTTCTCATTCAATAATATTTTGTTTTGTTAAATAGTTATAATTATAGGAAATACCATTAATAAATATTTTGATTGAAAATTTTATGATTATCCTAATTGGAAAAAAATGGGATAAGAGACAGTATGTAGACCTCCAGGGAAATTTTGTATCAGGTTATGAATAATTACCTAAATATTTTTGAACATTAAAACATACTAAAGAATTATAAACCCATTATAAATTCATTCATTTAAAAAAAAATCATTTTCTTTTATTGGATATTTTTATCCACTAATGTTTTAGCAACGCATCAACATGAGAGGAAAATATATTTTTTATAATCTAAATATCATATCTTCAAATGTCAATATTATCTATTTATTAGTTGGATGGTGAAGTAAAACAAATAATTGTTTTAATCAGTACAAGGTGGAAAAATAAATAAATTTATTAATTAGAATGGGGTATGTTTAAAAAAATATTATTCACTAAATATTTTCTTTAAACTATTCCACATAAAATCGGTAGAAATTTTATGTAGTTAAAGAAAACGGATGATTAATCTATTGGTTCATATAAATTAAAATTCATAAAACATGTACTATATGCCTCTAGTTTTACTATTAACCACAAAATAATGTTTGCTCATTTATTTACTATCTGAAAACCTTTCTTCATAAGGACTTGTCAATAATGGGAATATTTTCTATGAAGAATATGTTATTTTTAACTTAAGGTGGAAATAGAAATTAGATACCTTAATTATTCTCGTGAATTATGAGATAACAAAAATAAATTATTGTATCATGGAGACATGACTGATAAATTACAATGAGGAAAATTCCAACCTGGAAAATAATTTGACGGAATCCTCATGTAAATTTCCTCGAAGGATCATGAAGTTGTTTTTAATATGGTATAATAGGAACTCAAGAAAAAAAATCATGATGAAAACAATTCTAATTAACATAATTGATGATCAAATGATTCCAAATAAAGAATTATCCTTGAATAAATTCATTAAATATATGGATTCATTTCATAATCAAAATCAATGCATAAATGATTTTAATAAATAGAGAATCAACATCTTCAACCGCCAAAACAATGGGATTGGGGATGGTAATATTAAATCACTACTATAAATGTAGATCATGATAATGAAGTAGTGAATGGATCACTTATTTAAAATAAAACAATATAAATGTTTTTTTTAATATTATTATAGTCATTCAAATATTTTAAAATCTATAAGAATATTGGATAACCACCTAAAAATTGGATAGTGAATTATTATTAAAAACACCTATTATTGTGATTATTTTGTACAAAGTATATTTATCTTCTTATAGTTGTGATTTTTGTGAATAATATTAATTAAAATTAACTAATTCATCACATAATAGAAGTCAATTTCATAATCAATATGAATTTACTCCCCACACATAAATTGTATTTCAATTTTTTGAACTAAGGAAATCTCATTTCATATCCAAAAAAAATCACATGATCAAAATTTATTGTAATAATGTTTTGGATCTCCCATTAAAATATAATTCCTCAATTTGTTTCATTATTCCCAATAATAACTGATACATGGATAAAATTATTATTGAGGAACTCATCATTGATTTTATTTCTTTTATATTTGAATATATAGATACATTTCCCTTTTTATTACATTGTATTCACCCAAAACATCAAATGGTGTTGTCAATTTCCTATACACAAAGTTATATTAATATAACCAATAGTCTTTATATAGTAGACAACATTATATAAAAATATATATTAAGAAATATCATGTGAATGTTGGTAAGGCTTTTATATTATCATGTGCAACCAGGTGGGGTGATCTAGTCCTTTTTATCAGAAATAAGGATGTACTGATAATCCATTATATTAATTATTGTGTACTTAAAAAGAACACAATAAATAAAATGTATCATTTAAGATATAATGATGATTTTTATCCACATGGGGTGTTTAATACATCTCAAAAATTGATCATAAATTCTGATACCATCAATTACGGGTAGAGAGAGAAGACATACCAAGGCATTGTTACACATATGTTATGAAGATTGTGAATTCATGGGGACTCGATTCAGATATAAAAATTACACTATTATCTTCAGTAATATAATTTTATATTATTTAGTGATTATAATGGAAATATTATTTATTAAATTATACATTATATTCCATTATGTTCTATGATCAGGGAACAATATTAATATAATATAAATATTATGATATAGACCTTATGAAAAATGAAACAATATGTCAAGTTTAAAAAATGTGAATGTTGAATCTAAAAAGTATCCTTATTGATACAATTACTCACATGAGAGGGAATTTTAGTGGATATTTTAAATAAATATTTGATTGATAAATATCCCATACCAACCACTATTATAGATAGCCATATTTTTATTATATTATCAAGATACTATCGATTTTTTTTGAGGAAGGTAATATTTGTTTCTAATCAACTGACCATATTAATGTTGACGAGAGTGATGTTCCTCTCGATATTATAATTTAAAGATAGATTCAAGGAGGTTAAAAAGATTGTAGTCATTTCACTTGTGTTTACACTACCATACTATGGATAAGTGTTTGTTATATTGAGTGATTCTCTAAAGAATGGATTGGTATATGTCCTCATAAAACATTGATAGGTGATAACATATACTTATCTTCAATTAAATACCCTTGAAAAAAATATCAGACAAATGATATAGATATACTGGTTATAATTTTTTAAATAATGATTTCATATACGTATATTTGTAAGGAAAAGTTATATATATATATATATATGGATAAAATTTGATTATAATATATAATCACATAGACGTAGTTTGCATTCATCGAAGGGGATAATTAATTTTTGTCAAATACTATCAATTAATAATAAATTTCTATCATAGGAAGGAAAGAAATTATATATTATCTATTTATTAATGGTCATGTTTTATAAGGAATAATTTGGAAAAAATAATTCTGTATATTCAAATGATGGATATGGAAATCTTACAGGAAGGGTTTTTAAAGGTTCAATGATCATTCTAGTAGATGGGTTTGTGACTATAGAGAATACCTAACATGCATGGAAATTATAGAAATCTATATGTAGAATAAATCAAGAATATATTTCAAGGAAAATTTGGTTTTAGAAATCTATAAATTAATTTATTTTCATTAATTACATATGTGAGAGATGTAACTACAAGGGATTTGTTGAGAGTACGTTCATTTTCATATTTGTATATTTCTGTGAACTATTAATAATTGGAAATAAGATACTATCCTCACAATAGGTTAATCCATAGATGTGGAATTTATCCATCATGATGTACCGAGATAAATTATCCAAAATTTTAGGGATCACGACTACGTGAGATAGATCAAAGAGGATTCTTGGAATTATTCAATGTATATGAATTTAGTAAATAATAAATAGGTTTGGTATGGACAAAACCAAAAGGGGTTTTGTTCTAGTGTAATATGGTTTAAATATTTCCATAAAAATGTATCCTTGGTAATTGTAATAATTATAGATAATATGTAATTTACCATTTTAACTGCTGATAATATCTATTATGTTTTCCATGTAATGCATGTGGATTAATGTTACCTATGCATTTAGAATGGTATGAATATGTCATTTTGATCTATGTTAAAATTTTTTGATTGTATTTTTGGGTATACATAAGTATATAAGGTGAAATAAGAATATGATCCTATTGTATAGGTGGATAAAGATCTAGACATCATGTGTTATATAGATGATAGTGTTCAGATACATTATAATGATCTAAATTCTCTGTCAGGATATGTCCTCAATCTCAATAGAGGAGCTATGATAATGAAAAGATCAAAGAAACGTGTTTTCACCAACTATATATAATCATCTATGTACATTTCATCTTCTGATATATCCATGTAAGTAGTTATGATTTGTAAAATTTTCCACAATCCTGACGTTGTTCCTAAAATTAAGGACTTTATCACATTTGTTTGTTATAATAATCTAGCGGGGCTTCTTTTTAAGAGTCCATGGACACGTAGATGTAAAAAATAATCTATTTAGGAAGTTTAATATCTTTTTTTATTTTTCATAATATGTTGAAGTAGAAGTGAGAATATTTTCCATATTGTAAAAATCAGAAAACCCTATTGTGAAGGCTCTGTCTAAGTAGGTTTGAGAGTATCATATGAGACAATATTGACTAGATGTTGTTAACGGTTATCTCTAAAGTAATTGGGATCTATTTGATTTGGTTCCTTAAAACTATTTTCTATGAACATGATTATTATATGTATTCATTTCCTTGAATGTTATAAATTATCTTACTCATAATAAATATTCCCATAAATGAAATATTATGCGATAATTTTTTAAGGATAGACACCATTACGAATGTACATAGAAGTTACCCATTTTGATTATATAGTTTAGATATAATGAATCTATTTTTTAAACCCATGTTCTATTTTCAATTGATATTGTTTGATAGAAAATAAATAAAATATGCTATCATGGGTAAGAGAATAAAAATACATTGAGAAACCAGATCATGGTATTCTCCCTTAGTGTTTTCCAAGAAGTCAGGTCATGGTAATGGATATGACAGTAATAAATATAGATATTATATTTCATTATATATTCCTATATTTGAATGTGTGTATTAATTCATGGACATTAATATTTTAATGAATGAATACCAAAAGACATGGACATTAATTTATTAATGCAAATCCAAATGATATATGTTCGCAACAAAGGGGGATATGTTGGGTGCATTGCAATTGATTTATAGTTAGTGTGAGAAAGGATTTATCCATTATATCTATTAACGAAAGTATATATCTTATACCCTTTTATTAAAATAAAATAGCCACGATATACCCATTTTTATAGTGTTTAGTGGGATTTGTTTTCTTGGGATGTAAAATAAAAATATATCATGCACATAGGTGTATAAAAACGGTGTAAAACATGCTTGATTAGAGATATCTAAGAAATGTTTTCATATAACATTATAACCATTCAGATTATTTTGTGTGTTATTAAAACGTTATATTATTTTTATATTCATGAATGTGTTGGTTTTTATACACTAACCTTGAACTTTATTGGTCTACACCTATATTAACTGTGAAATATTCCAAGAGGGTCACAAACTAAGTGTATATGCAACCTATGTAAAATTAAATGTTGACTTAAACATCGTAAAATAAATATTCTTCATGCTCTGTACAAAAAAAGTCTAGCCAAAAGAAAATCATCTAAAATTTCATTAAAAATAAATAAAAAAGTAAAGATAAGTGGTGAACGATATCAAATAAACTGAAATGTCCTCATCCAACTAACAATACCTATAGATATCATAATTCGACATATCATTTCCATAATCAGAGCCAATAGCAGCCTCCCACATAGAATGAGATTTATCCTAATCAAAAATCATATTAATTTCATTGTCTACCTACATGAACATATTTGAAGATGCTTTGGTAGAAACATTTCTACGAAGGTTAGAGTAATCCTTGCATGGTCTCCACGTTACAACCTTCACCATATGTCATCATTTCCTAGCCACTTAGTATTATCTCCTTGAAAGATGCATGCCCACCACTGCCTAAAGCCTTAAAAGGGGTAATATTCCCTCATTCATCTTTAGATACATTCCTCTATTTCTAAGATAAATTTGAAGATTGAAAGAGCTTTTGGATTTCCCAATGTAAGCAACACGCTGTTGTGCATCAGTTTGATCAGCAACTTCCACCTAATAGTGATCGGAGATCATCTGTCCAGGAGTAGGGATTTCCCCAGCTGAAGTAACCTCTTAAAACAAATCAACCTGAGGGTCTATGGGGCCACTATGAGCTCTCTCCAAAGACATATCCACCAGAAAACCATTTCCTTATTGATTTGAAACACGAGAGTTAGATTTCCCAGAAATCATCACATCAGCCACAATGGAAACTGCATCCTTGATTGCATCCCTATCATGCACGATGTGCTTTGACAAATCTGTATCTACTATCCAAGACATTTTTCCAAAATATTTTTCTAAATGACCTCTCATTCCACATTTCTCATATGATACATGTTTTTCACATGTCTCTAAAGAGTGTCCAACCTCCATGCATTCATTACAGAAAAGAGGTTTTTTACATATTCAACATAAATTTGAATATTATCTAACGGAGTAGAAAGAGTTACCTTGTCAATAAAGGTAGATCATAAGTAAAACTCCACCAACATCCTAGAAAAGTGACCAAACCAGACATTTTCGGTCTCCTTGTCGAGACGAATAGGAGCCCCAATAGCTGTAGCAATTTTGTATAAAATCATCAGATGCCAAAGAACCCAACTGAGCTCAAGCAGCTGAACCCAGACCCGAGAAAAGGCATTTCTTGCATGAGAAATATCAAAATCCAATGACCATTCATGTACATAATTCAAACTAGGTTTTATCATCAGTGTCCCCACGATCCATCCATGATGTTTCAAGTCATCTGAAGGAAAAAAAATTGAAAAAACGTCCTTGACTAAGAGAGATGCAATTCCAATTAGAGAAGCCCCAAAAAATCGACGTTCAGTGAATCAAATAATCATGTTTCCATGGTTTTTCACCTTTAGGTAAAACAATCCATGCAATCAAATAGTTCTTTCCAATCGCAAGTATCTCAGCAAGCGCTGTAGTATTAGCTTCAACGTGAGCTGCTGAACCCTTACAAAGGATCTTACCAGGACATGAATCCTTGAACATAACAAAAGAACTAATACCATTTAGATTTTTCCCTGAAGTTATATTCTTTAAAGCATTAGCATAAAATTGAGAATATATTTCCTTACCACTGGACATAATTTGATCCACCCTGGCATCCCGCAACGATGCATTCTCCGTCACACTAGATGACATCCACAAATCACCATGGTGTATATTAACAACATCAGCAGATCTTTGAAGCACTTTTTTAGATCTAGTAAGATGATCTGAGATCAGAAGAGGGCCGGACAAAACTTGCAGCAAAACAATATATCTATCATGTATATATGAAACTGAGTGAAGATAATCCGAATCACGAGTCTTCAGAGCATCCGGAGGGCAACAGGTATCAGTAGAACGCTGTGAGACTTGCATCGCAACACCAGATATATTGGGTAGATCCGCAACTATGCAGGGACCAGACAAGACATGATCTTCCCACATGTCTATAGGGTTGTGTGTCTTAGTAGGATACTATGGGTCATGAAAAGGTAATGACACCGACGCAGATCCACCGGGAGGGTGGAGGTTTAATCCAAGGAAGTGAATATTAATTATATTATTATTAGTCATGGGTCCCACTAAGAATTTAGTAATTGGAAAGCTCCTTGTGTGGATGATCTTATCCCAAGACCAACCCCAATAAATACAAAATCATATCACTTTCTAAAACACACTAGTTGTGCACAATAGACACGGAGAAGATCAATATATCCATATATAGTGTTATGGAGATATAAAGTGTTATATATAATTATATTCTCTCAATCCATCAATAAGAAAATTAGTGCTTTTCAAACTCATAAATTAATTCTATTTCAATCAACCATAATTGATTCAACAGATCTGTATCACACATGCTAGCACCAAATGATTCAATTGTGACGTTTTGATATTTTAGTGTACCTGTGGATTACCTCTATAGAGATTCTACACTTGGATACAATGACATAACAACACTACGTTAATATCTATTCAATAAGATAATTAATAAAGAAATAATTTTAATTTCATTTTATTCTATATCTAATCCTAAATTAATTATAAATTACATGTGAAGACCCCCTTATTCTGGTTATGTAATTATATAAATTAAATTCATCTACGAATTCAGTTTTTTATGAAATAATTATTTATATAATAAAATGACTATTCTAAAATTCTGAATTAAATGTTGAGTTTTTCATTCAAATAAAGCACTTCTACTTTGATTAAAATTTATAATATATCCCTTTTCAAATTATTTCTACATCATCCTTCTATTTTAAGTTCCTGTAATCCTATAAGGTAGATATGATCGATAGAATACAATTGAAAATGTTATAGAGTTCATCATTTTTAGTGATAGATTAATAATATATAGAACTCTTATACATGAACAATATGTAATAGATATGAATAATATGCCTTGGATGATCCACATAGCTCATCCTTTTCTATACAGCCAAGAAGCACAATTATGTATAGACAAAATAAGTAGTACATCAAGTGGGATTTTGTGAACAGGGAAATTTTTGTGTATGTACCTCAATTCCAGGTATTCTAGAAATTAATGTCTGAATGTGAAAAATATAGTGGATTCATTTTACCATTAAATATAACATTATATAAATGGGATAAAATCATTTTATTTTTTTATTTTCCTTCTTATGACCTATAATGAAAACATTGTCAACTAGGTAGTGGTGGATCAACGTAAAAATTTTGTACACTTTTTATTCCATCCAATTGGAATTTTCCATTGATCATATTGTAACGATATTCATAAATTAATTAATATAATTTCATGAATTAAAACTATCAATTAGTTCAAATTGATACCGAATGTTCCTATCAAGGTTCGTGAGAATTGATAAATAATAATTCAATATAGAGGATTTCATTAGAAATATTTATCATCTATAAATTGATCATTTATATAATAAAGCTATCCATAATTTAGATGATATGATATGATATTACTCAATGTATTTTATATGATATTTTGATAATAACATCCTCTATTTATGTAATGACCCACTTATTATCAATGGGTTGAGAACACAACAAATTGTTAATTGACCTTAAGAAAAATCCCCAATACACTAATGGTTGGAAATAAATGCTGAAGGGTTTCAAATGAATGTGTGGGGGGATTTTATTTTAATTAAATAAAAAACTAACCAAACAACCACTATATTATTCATGATGAAAACAAGACAGCTCAACCATAATCTTTATAACAAAACCAAAATAATGTATGATGCAAGAGAAGACAAGTAAAAATCAAAGTAAAATATGGATGATAACTACAGGAAACTCCATTAATCCCAAAATACTCCATATTTCACAAGGTCCATGCTCCAACATCACCAAACACCCCACGTCTCACAACATGGTAATAAATATGTGAGCTATATACCTTCTCTTATGTCCTAGAAGATAGCATCTGAAAAATTAACAAAGAGCCAATGTTGGGGTGAGTGTTAAACATAGTAGTAATTTTCCAATGGCTTCCATACTCATGCCACAAGGATAGAAACATTAGATACCTTTATATAAAACAATATTATAAATAAATATAAACAAGTCTAAGAACCATTTAAAAACAAATGTGAACAAGTGATAGTTAAACCAATTTTCAAGAAAAACAAATTTCTAGGAGAACCACCAAACATGTCGTTAAAACCATTTCCCAATGTAATTTTTGTATAACCATTCTATTTCAGCCTTTTACACACCCAAACATGCATGCAACCCAACCTTTCTATACTCACGAGTGGAGGGTTATCCTTCCACTAAACTTCACATAGTAGACCACTTTGACAGGGGTACTTAGAACCATATCCATCATAATATTATTATTGGGGTTTATCACACCATTATCCATACCAATTCATATAACACACACCACAAACCATTCCAAACCCATTGAAAATCCTTGCTTTTTAACCAATTCAAAAAACAGGTTATTTTATTGAAAATCATGAAGTAATTCAATTCAATTAAAGGATTTAATTTCAATTAAAACATTCCATTTATTGAAAAATATTTTATCAAATCCATGTGACATAATTCAAGAAAATTATCATTTTAAAATCCACATTTTAAAATCATAAGTCAAGAACATTATTCAAGAAAACCAATTTTCCAGATTTCCAGAAACCATTGTTCAAGAATGTTTCTAAAAATAATAAAATATATTTATACATAATTTAATAAAAAATAAAAATATATAAAAGAGTTAAAATATGTTATACTAGGAGGAGTAGAGTGTGAAGCAACCTACCTCGATCATTTTTGTGAGAACAAAAAAAGATACGAAAAAATCATAAGAAATCCAGTTGATTCTCATTGAAACCACCTTAGATATCTTATCCTAACATGATAAAGACCAAATATCAACTTATTTGGAATTAAAAACTATATATATACCAATATAGGGTGTATAAAGAAGAAATATAATGTAGAGGAGAATTAGATGAATGTAGATCTAAGAAACTGCTAAAATAACAATGATGAATGAAGACATACCACAAGAATTAGACTTCCAAATGAAAATGGCGGACTCCATAATGTCTCCAAATTTCTTGGGAGAGGTTATACTATAATAAATAGAAAATAATTCCAAATTAGGACTGAAAATGAGAAATAATGATTGATTTAGAGTAAAAAATTAATGAGATATATTTTTTATGATCTCAGTTAAACACTATGCACGATTAGTTTACAGGTTTGGACACACCGTGTGCTAACCGTGTGTTAGATACTACCTCAAGAAAGATCTCACAAGGCCTCCTCACATGGTTTCCCTAACTGTGAAACCACTATTCTAAATATACTATATAAACCTAATACTTTACACAAGTTCTCCTAGGACTTCACATAGTTTGGATGAACCGTGAACGACACCTCAGCCTCTCCTTTAACCAAAAACACATATGGATGTTTACCAAACTCTCCCTACCATCAGCCATAAACATTATATTCATGAAATATATAATGAAGGGGTTACATAATAGAAATTTGGGGTACTAAATTCTTCCAAAATTGGTCTTTCCCTCCTCAAAATGTAGAAAATCATTGTGACCCTGAAAGAGTTCCATACATTGCTCCTTCATTTCCTTCTCAGGATCTGAAGACTTTTCTGGTATCTGACCATACTTCCATAAAACCCAAAATAAAATAATTATTTTTTATGCATGACTTTATCTTTCCTATAAAAAATCCACACTATGATATTTACCGAGGATCCATTCGACACTAGGACAATGTGATCCCATCATATTTCAGGGACATGATCATTTTGATACTTTTTCAACAGAGATATCTGTTTCACATTATGAACCGAGCTGAAACATGGTGATAATGAAAACTAATATTCCACCTCTCTAACCCATTTATTTATCTCTAAAGGGACAATTTATAAAGGAAATAACTTTCCCAAATTCTGAATATGATGATGTCAAAGTGTTGTAGAAATCCGTAAGAACATATGATCACTTACTAAAAACACCAACGGTCTTCGTCGATGATCAACATATGATTTCTAATGACTTTGAGACATCTCAATCTGTTTATGGATCAAATGAATCCTCTCTATTGTTTTTTGGGCAGGGCTCAGCTGAACTAGGGAAGTCTCACCAGTTTCCACCAACTAAGTGTACAACAACTATGAATTCCACACAATTCTTCAAACCGAGCCATATGTATTATGAAATGAGATTTTTTATTATAAGAGAACTCCATTAAGGGTGTATTATCTTCCCATGATCCACCAAAATCCAAAACAAAATCATGAAACAAGTCTTCCAACAATTGATCAATCCTTTCAAATTTACAATTCAACATAGGATGATATGTTTTAATCATATTCAACTAATTCCCAAGGGAATTTAGAAAGGATTTACCGAAAAAATATGTGATCCTAGCATCTATGTCTAACATGATTAAAACAACTATTTCATTCATCTTTAACAATTCATGGTAATATATTTGTGATAGATCAACCAGCATATGATTTTCACATATAGGGTTGAAAGGGGGTGACTATATAATCCGATCTACTATCATCCATATAAAATCATGCTTTTGAACCATTCTTGGGTGGATTTTAACAAAATCGACAGCTATCTACTCCCCTTTACATGCTGGGATCAGTAAAGACTTTAACAAACATGTTTTTCATTTATATCCTTCCATAAATTTCTGACATGTTATGTATAGAAAAAATAATTATATTACATTCATTTTCATAATAATCTACCAAAACAATGCTTTCAACAACTTATATATCCTATTTATACCAAAATTTACATCCCATATGGAATGGGGGAAAACATGAATATGTTTTCCATGATAAGACATAATTACAGCCATATGATATTTAGAAAACAAAACTAAACTCCCATAAATATTCTATCTCTCAATGGTCTCACCACCATTGATTTTGGAACTCACATCCAGGCATTCTGCATCCAATTTTTTTATCCTATTTAACTGTATTTACTAAATTAGGAAACATAGAGACTGAAAAGAAAACCAAAACACCACACTGGTATTCACATTACACATGCATGTCAACTAGGACTGATAGTAACTACTAATAATATAAGATTATATCTCTAACTACACATATGACCTTCTGTCTAATGCATCATCCATCAAATTAACTTTTCCTGGTGTATAAATCAAGTCAAATTCAAAAATTTGAAGATACTCCATCCATCTCATTTTCTTCATTTTTAAATATCATTGTGAGAAAATGTGTTTGAAGCTCTTATGATCCATAAATTCCATACATTTATCCCTAAAGAGATATTGATGCCAATTATTCAATGAATTGATATCATAACTAACTAAAAAATCATGTGTTGGTTTATGCTTCTCATGGACTCTCAACTTCCTTGAATGATAAGAAACCACACAGTCTTCATTCATGAGAACACATCCAAACCTTGATCCTAAAGAATCATAGTACACCATGCACCACTGTTTTGATTCAGGAAAAATAATTATAGATTTAGATTTAAGATGAAAATTCCACCATTGAAATGAATTTTGACATTCATCAATGCATCAAAGTAGAGTGTTATTATTTGTGAAATATTTCATTGGCAATAATAGTCGTGATAATGTGAGAACAATGTGATGATATTAACCATGTAGACCAAGAAAACATCATATCTCAATGACATTATTCTTGGTTTTCCAAGAGATAACCCATTCTATCATTTTATGGATCAACTAAAACACATTTTTCATAAATTTCATGTCAATGAATGTTTACCACTTATATCCAAAAAATCACACTTGGATAATTTGTTATAAAAACAGAGGTCTGTCAAGATTCCTAGCACTGTCTCCAAATGTTTCATAGGATCAACCATTTAATAGGAATACATCGATAATTCATCCACAAACACCGTAAAAAAGTATCTAATTATCCTAGAAATATCTGATTCATCAAGGCATAAATACATTCGGTGAATCCATAAGACTAAAGGAATGAATACATATTCATTATGGCCATATCTGTCTCTAAAAACAGTATTTGTAATATCTTCCTTCGGACCTCACAATTGGTGATGTCCTGATCATAAGTCAATTTTATAAAACATCTGAGATCCCCTCAATTGGTGAAATAAATCATCAATGTGTCGTAGTGTTTACCAATTCATTACCATAATGTGGTTAATATTAAGATAATCCACACACAGCCTTAAAGTTCCATTGTCATTCTTCCTGAACAAAACTGATACTTCCCACGGAGATGTTTTCTGTCAAATGAAACCTTTTATTTCTATATCTTAAATCGACACATTGAATTCCCTCAATTCTATTAGTTACATACTATAAGACGTAAGGGAAATTGGAGTTGTCCTGGGAAGGAGATAAATCGTAAACACAGCTTCCCATATAAGTGGTAACCCAAAGAAGTTCTTGGGAAAGACATCTGTAAATTTATAAATGACTACTAGAAAACTATTATCCTTGATCTCTTCCATCCATTCCAAAGTCAACCCCACTAACTGGTAAGAGATCATTCCCACTACCGATTCTAACAAACCCATTACACCTATCTTGATAATCATTTTTCCTTTGGGGATGTGCTCGGAGCAATCATCGGTTGTGAAACTAATAGTTCTTCTATAACTGTATATGTGAGCTTTGAATGTTTTCTATTAATCCATACACATGATTCCATCGAAAACATCTATCTTCAACACTTAGAAGTCACATTTTAGTTTGTCTCCATCCATAGTTATAGAACATGATATAAAGGAAAAGGCTCAACATTCTATTTTTTCAAGGGTATTTTTTTGTTTTATCACATAAAGAATCATATATACTTTTAAACATAGAAAATAAATATAACAAGAAGAAATGACGTAATTTTATGCACCAGAATCAAATAGCACATGCATAAGGTAATAATTCAAAAGAATCGTGCCTCTCAATGTATACGGTCTAGCCTGATCATCCATAATCAACTACTCAGCTCCATAAAATTTCTTCATCATTACTCTATTATATTTGTTTCCTTATTGTGATATCCCTTGATGAAGAGTCATGGTGTTACTAGAATCACCATGGCTTGGTCAGTTCGTCTAATGAGTCTGATTCTGTTTGCCTCGTCTTATTGAAACATATGATTCTTGCAACACCTGAGAAGTGTCTCAAGCACCAAACCATAGAGAACTATGACAATAGCACTGATGATCCCCCATTTTCATGCATTTATGGCATGATAAAGGTTGTATGGTACACTCTGGATATATGTATTCAAGAAAACCACATTCGAAATAACCTACATTGCTCTTGGGTCGGGGCGGAAGGTTTATGGATCTAGGCATATGATTTTGATTTCTAATTCAACCATGGAAATGTGTTTCCGTCTTCCACTTTCTCCAATTATTTCAGTTCCTACCATTTCTCATATGTATCATCATACACCCTCTTCACCTAGATATTGAGATATCCCTTTCAACCACAGTTACTCTGTTCACCATCTCTATATAATCTATAATACGAAGCACCACACTCTTAGAGTAAATCTCATTTCTCATCCATAATTCAACGATACATGCCTTTAACTCCCCTCTCTTCACATCCTCTTGTGTGAACCACACTAAATGCATTTATTTAGCTGTGAACTATGTGATAGATAGATTATCTTGCTTCAGGCAAAGGAATATTGACATTGAATGGTTCTTGAACGTATGAGGATAGAATTTTTTATTAAAAAATTATTCACAATCCTCCCAAATAAGGACTTTACCCATTTTAGCCTATATAAATAGATCCCACCACTGGCGTGAAATATCATCAAGCATATATGTTTCAAGATTAACCTTGAACTCAGTTGGTGTGCTGATGAAATAAAAGATATGATTTATCCAGTTCAACCACTCCTGTTCCTTTTCAGGTTCATAATCACCCAGAAATATGGGTGGATTCTTCTTCATGAACTGGATGGAATGAGCGACATACCTTGGTTCATCCCCCCAGTTTCAAATGTACATATCTTGTAACACATGAATGATACTCTAAACCAGCTCATGGTTAACGTGTGGCATATTTGCAACTATAAACACCATAGCTTCTTCTACTCAGTTTATATGGCATCTACTATCAATAATAGACACATTACATATAACTCACTATCCACTAATGACATAGAATTTCAAAATCTACCTCATCAACTATGATAACATTGTTTTCTAAAAACCTGTTTTTTCTCTTCAACCGATTTCAAAAATTATACTCTCTCTTTTGAAAATCAATTAATTTTCAAAATACAATATTCATACAGTTTTTAAAGTCGTTCATTTGAAAACAAATTAACCATTTTTTAAAATTCAACACAATGCACAAAATCATAAATCATTTCTATAAATAGAATATTTAATCCTAATGGGAATTAATTCCCCTATAATGCATGTTTTTTTCATCTCATTGGTTAATCCCATGAAAATGAGATTTCTAAAATTCTATAAGCGACTCTACAAAACATATGTACCCAATTACATGGTAATCTGATGTTTAGAATACAATGTATAACTACAGATTCTAATGCTCTATATTTCATAGATTGAGAATTTTATTCTTTCAATTATTCTATAAAAAAGAATAGATAAGGATAAATTCAACTCCAAGACCAAGATACTATATACCACTTGTTAGGAAAGGTCTAAACAAGTTGATACCATTTTAATGGCCCAATTATTATCATTGTCTTAAGAACCCAATGATTCATTACTAGGCCTTAAGTGACTTCCCTGGGATTCCCAAGGATGGAAATAAATAGAGAAGGGTTTAAAATGTTATTAGGGGGACAATATAACCATAAAAACAACAACTATATGATGCATGAGAAAAAAAGACTCAAGTACTGTTTTTATAACATAACCCCAAAAAATTATGCTACAGTTGAAGCCAACTATCAAAATAAATAAGATAATATAACTTCAAGAAACTCCAAGAATACCTCCTGAATCACTTCTTCAAAATATTCGTTCTCTAACATCACCCAATAACCCAAGTCTAATGAGGAGGTTCAATATAGGTGTACTACTTTACATTGTCCCATATACTAGAAGATACCATCTATAAAAGCACAAAATCTCCAAATAAAGGTTGGGTATAAAACCCAGTAGGCTTTCCCCAATGACTTCCTTACTCATGCGATGAGGATATTAAGGTTATAAATAGTTATATAAAAAAGATTATAACTAAAAATAAAGAAGTACCAAAATAAATTTAAACACATTTGTATATAATTGATAGTTAATCCAACTTTCCAAGAAAAAAAATTTCTAGAAGAAAAACCAAAAATGTTTTTAAAAAAAATTAACACTGAATGAAAACAAGTTCTAGTTAAACCAATTTACAGAAAAATAAATTTCTGAAAGAACAACCAAACCATTCCTTAAAACCATTTTCAATATCATTTTTCCATAACCATTTTAATTTACCCATTCACTCACCCAAACATTTTTACTACCTGGACCGCCATAAACTCATGAGCGGTGATTTATCCTTCCACTAAGACTTCACTTAGTGTTCAAATTTGATAGTGGTACTCCATGTTGATATCTATCCCAATATTTTTATTGTGGATCATTATTCCATTATGTATCATATTGTATAAGAAAACACACCACAACCCATGCCAAACCAAATCCAAATCCATGTGTATTCAACCAATTCACTAAACCCATTCAATTATTAAAAAACCTAAAACAATCCAATAAATACCAATAATTTCATTTCAATTAAATCATTAAATTTATTTATAACGTTTTAATCAAACCCATGTTCCAAAATTCCAAAAAATCCTCATTTTAAAATCCATGTTTTAAAATGAGTAATCAATCACTTTATTCAAGATCAAAAATTATCAAGATTTCCACAATTCGTCATTCAAGAAGGTTTATAAAAATAAAAAAAACCAATTCACCATTAATAAATTTGAAATCATGATAATTAGTTAATGAGTCAAGAGTGAAGACACCTACCTAGATCGTTTTTGTGAAAATTGACGGTATATGAATAACACTCAAGAAATCGGGTGGATTATCCAAAAAATCATCTCAAATCTCTTCTCCTAACATGATCAAGACCAAATATCAACTTATATGGAATCTAAAACCATTGATCTACCCACACTGGGTGTATATCTAAGAAACCATGAAAATAAGAGAATTAGATCTATGTAGACCTATGAAAATATGATAATAACAAAGATGAACAACAGCATACCTCAATAATTGGGATATTAAGCACCAATGGGGGATCCATGTTGGCTCTAAATCACTTCGGATGGGTTCTCCTACCTTCAATGGAGAAGAATCCAAACTTAGGGCTATAAAGGAGAAAAATGAGGGAGTTAGAGGAAAAAACATGTTATATCCACTTTTTTAGGATCTCGCTTAATCTATGTGAATGGTTAGTTTTCACATTTAGACAACCCATGACATAACCAGGTATTAGATACTTCGTTAAAATGTATGTCGCTTAGACTCCTAGCACGATCTCCCAAGCTGTGAACCCATCATGCTGACGCTAATACCCAAACTAGCTAATGAACAAGATTTCTCTGATAATTTCCTCTTGGTTTAGACAAACAATGTGCAACCTGTTCACCTCTCCTTTATCCCAAAAACCTTATTGAATGTTCACCAAACTCTCTTACCCATCACCTAAAATATTATGTGCAAGAAAATAATAATGAAATGGTTTTATTACAGATAATGGGGTCACTACAGTGTGTGTTCTAATATAAAAACAGTTTTAAATATAGTATCATAATAGAACCATATGATGATTTATATGAAAATAGATTTAGAAATATGACATTTTATAATGAAGTTAGATAGTGGATGTTTTAAAGACCATATCTTGTTCAAGAAATTAAGTATATTGTTCAAACCATTTAGAGACATATCAATGTAGTTTAAAATCTATAGAAGGTAAATGTTGATTATCATCAATGAGATCAGTGTATTGAGTTTTGTCATAAAGTAGTCCTTCAAAAATCACCATGTAATAGGGTTGTAACATCCTAAAAATAGATTTTTTCCCTAGATACATTGAAAATTTTGATATCTTGATCATGTGGGGACAATAGCTTATTTATTGAATCTTGTAAAAAATATTTCATAGTTTAATGATGTGTTCAATGCATCACGTAGAGGAATTACAAACCATATCCATCACATTCACTGAAAATAGAAGAGATACAATTAGAATATGGTATCTTTTATGAGGAATAATCCGTGAATATTTTGGATCTGTGAAATAAAGTATTGTAAACCAAGATCCTCCACCTATTCAAACTTATTTCATGAAATCATAAGTATTTGGATTCCATGTGTTAATATAAACATTTATTGATAGAAAATTTCCTTTATTTTTTAAAAATTTCAAGTAAAATTTTCAATTAATTGGGGAAATTGTAACACAAAAAACATTTAGTGTAAAATTAAATTTAGAAAAACACACATGTTTGATATATTGTCATACATGAAACACCGACCTAAAATAAACAATTTTTTATTTCATAATATTGATATTATATAAAAAAATAAATACATTACAAGATAAAAAAATTAAAAATATTATTTAAATTTTAAATTAAATTAAATCAAAAGTTAATTTAATTAAACATATGTTAATATATTAATCAACCTATTATTCGTTTACGATCATTTAATTAATGAAAAGGATGTAAATAATAGAACATATTAGAAATATTAAATAAAAATACTTTGAAAAAATATTATTGAATGATATGATTGAAATTGATGAATTATCAGAGGTTATATATAGGTATATAATGTGAAAATAAAATATATGATAATTAAGATTATATATTTATTAGGATTTTATGGTAAAATATATCATCATTTTATGTGATAAAAATTAATGTGATAAATTATAAGTTATTGGAAGTGTTATTTGACTAAAATTTGATATTTATAACATAGAAATTAAATTAGCGGGTATAAATAAAAGTGATATCATAATGAAATCTATGGTGAAAAGAGAAAAAATATAAAATATTAGTTTAATTCTTCCTTATGATGCTCATTTTTATTGTCTTAGAAAGGAGGTAAGATCATTAAGGTTTTTTCCAGACTAATCCTAATATGAACATTAAAATGTTTTGTTTGAAACCCCTAGATTATTGTATTTTTCTATTTAATTCAGTATTTTATGATAAAGAAAAATTGGTTATGGACACATGAAGGTTCTAGATGTTATTCAAATTGTTTTTGTGAGGTCTGGAAGAGTTCATGATTTGAGAATGGTTATGCTGAACCGTACGAATTCCCCTATATAATTGTGAAAGATCTAGAAGGGTATACTAGGTGGCTGTAGAGTGGGAAATAAATTCTTTCAAACTATGTGATAGCCATGATGATTGGAAAAAATTAGTGATAAATTAAATTTTTAGAGTTTGTGTATAGTTTTCTAGACTATTTAAAAAAACATGCTATGAGAAAAACTAAATATGAAAATTTAGTTAAAGAACCAAAACTACCAAAACATTCATTTATTCCCCTCTTACATAGGATTTTGGATTCTAACACTCCCATACCATATTTTTTTGATCTTATTCCTTTTGATGGTCAATTTTAATGGATCATATAGAGTTAGATATTGGAAATTAAAGGATATAGGCTTGTAATTATTATCTTTAATTACCACCATTATTTTAAAAAATTTGAATATTAGATTACGTTTTCCTTTCATATATCTACAGTTTATATCATGTTTCTATTAAAACACTTTAGTATTCTTTAATGGAATTGATTTGGAATCTTGGATCTTGGAGATTTTGATTGAAATATTTATGGAAACTGTATCGTAAGTTGGTGTCCTCACTTATTTTTTCACTTTCTCCTAGAACTTGATGGATCATTTATTTCAATGTAAATTGAATATACATTTATTTCAAATCCTTTTTTAATTATTTATTCAAGATACACTTTATTTTTTTGTCTTAAAAATTATAATTGTGGGTGACACCCACGTGGTGTTCAATTAAATGATTAAATGAATATTGAATGAAAATTAAATGTTTGAAATGTTGTTAGGTTTCATGAAATTGTTTTGTGTGAGTTTATAAAAATATAAAAATGACTACGTTACTTATATATGCTCCTAGTGGATATCTTGTGGATCGTTGTATTAGGCCACTGAGTTACTATTGGTATTAGAGGGATGAAACCCACTCGTGAGTTGGAGTGTTATGGGATACTCAATAGATAATGGGGGAATTGGTTACTATTAGCCATTAGTGTTTCATATCATTCCATGGGTGTTTTTAGTGTGACTTATTTCTCTATATTTGTATATATATATATATATATATATTATTCAACGGTTTTCATGATTCATCTTATCTTTTATTTAACAAATATTGACATGACATGTTTTTTATTTTAGTGGAATTTGGGGGATGACATGGGGTTATGTAATTTGGTTGTATACTCAAACCCTACATAAAGACATGGGAGAATTTTGATACATTTTTTATAATGAAAAACTTAATTAGAAAGTTTTATATTTTACTAGTAGAGATATGTGATATTGTTTTCATGAATGTCTAGTGTCGGAGATTGGGGTGGATTTTAAAAATTAATATCAAGAGTTCTTCCACCTATTATCCTTGTGTGTTTTTATCCTATTTTTTATTTACCATGAGATTTATTTTCATTATAGTTTAGGATTTTTGTGTTTTTCAATTCTATTTTTATAATAATTATTTATTTTTATACATTAGGAGTTATTTTATTTTTTTATCATGCATCATATTATATCTCTTTATTATTTTCAACTTGATGAAATTTTATTTCGGGGAAAAGTATACACCATGATTTGGTGAACCACATGAAAATTACATTCTGCCATTAGTGACATGGTTTTGTTTTATATGGTTAGTGTCATTATGATCATTCAAAAGTTAGTATTTTGGATGGGGATGTTACAAATGGTATTAATTTATTATGGGATGTTTTTTGAGATGGTATAAAGGGTATAAGATTTCTTATGACTTTAAATATAATAAAAAAAAACTATATAACCTATTTTTATATAAACACAAGTTACGAGGGTGGTTTGGGTAGACAATATTTTGATAAAAACATCTTCGAGTATTTTAACCTCATTATCATTATTTTAGCCGATGAGTGGATAATATAATTCTTTAATAAAAAAAAATCGTAATTAGATTTCATCATTAATATATTGTACAATGTCATTGATTTTTAAATTATGTTAATATAAATATAAATATTATTATTTAATTATTTATAATTAAATGGATTGAAGAAACATGTCCTAACTGGCTAGATTTTATTATAGTGGTTTTTGAATATTGGCCCTGAATAGAAAACAAAATAAAATCAAGAGGGAGAAGAATATATTTTTGTTTTCCTTGAACCATAGGGGATCTAGACATCTATGTAGGGTATTTTGATAGATTATTTTGGTTAGAAAAAATTGAAACTAACTACGTATCAAAGACGTACTAATCATACCTTATAGATTTGAAAACAAAATTACCAAATTTTATGGTGGATTTTAGAGCTAAGAAAATAAAAACATAGATTAAATGGATCGATAAAATATTTTATTTCCTTGGAAATATATATAATATAATTTTTAAGATATTGGTATACATTCTTGAGGACCTTCCACGAAAAATGGGATATTGGTTTTCCATGCTAAACTCAACCATATTATTAATTTGTAGGGAGTTGAAAAAAAGAAAAAAAATTATTTTATAAGCATACCTTCAATGTAAAAAAAATAATGATTTATTTATCCTAATATATGTAAATATGTTCATGAACGAATACATTTCTATGTTTATGAACTTATTTCACTTTTCTCTAGAGGTGGAATCTTGCACACACTAGAAGGAACATATCATTGAGGAAGTATTCTGATCTAATATTCTTTTTGAGGTGGATATGCTCTTTACCAATGTATATAAAGACATGGTCAATGAGGAAATGATGGTTTAATAAGACAAATAGATTGGTGGTATTGGTGTAAAAACAATTGTCTTCATATACACTGGTGAAACTAGAGTTCTTGAAATAAGAGGTTAAGGGAAATATACCCCATGAAAGAAGAGCTCCCTCGAACTAGAATAAAATACTATTAAATTTTTCACCATATAATATTATACAACCAAAATTCATAAAAAGTGTATAATTTTCACATTAGAAAGGTTATTTTATAGCACCACCATGATACTATCCAATCTATGGACGAAAAGGACAACGAAAGGATTATCATATGAGACACATGAGAATAATTTTGTCGAAAGCATGAATCAGTATCAAATATCCATGATCTACTAGGAAACCCTATTTAGAAAAATTATTTCCCTCAAAATTTAGAATCACAATATGATTAATAGAATAGAATGGTTTTATTGATAAAATGACCGCATTATAGAATAATGGAACACCATGTGTGAGTTGACCAAAAACTGTATGGATCTGAGTAGAAAATCATTAATGAGAAACTGAGTCCCTTAATGATGTGATGTACCATTATTCTCAAATCCAATATCATAAATGTACCTTTTTGTTTACATGTGGTAAATAAATTATGTCCCCATTCTTTTCTTTCTTCACATGTGGTAAATTAATTGGGATACACATGGAAATTATTTATCGGTCATCCGCATTAGAACACGTCTTGGGAAACAGGAACAAAAATAGCCCAATTGCCCTGCCTTCCACATAACTATTGATGAGGTCAATTTTTTCAGTGTTTATGGAACTTGTAAAACCAATAATTTTAATGAAATATGACTTTAAAATAAATTTAATTTCTTCAATATATTTCCTTATACATAACACCAAGTTTTAACTAACCGTAAAAAAATATGAATACTATTATTTTAACATGATAGATATAACCTAGCTATAAGATTTTTGGGATGAATTTAAATGAAAAACATTAAAAAATAATGTATATATGTTTCATAAAAGTAAAATTTATTGATAAATAGGTAACTATTTTTAATAAATTATTTTCATGATTCAAAAATACATTTCCACAAAAAAACTTTTAATTGTATTTTTGTGAAACAATAGTAGAATAAATTTTATTTCCAAATTATAAAATATAATTAAAAAAATTCAATACAATTTTGAATTAAACGTTTCAAAATTATATTATATTTTATGTTTTTATAAATTGTTTGAAAAGATTAATTTTTTTGATGAATAATGAAAATTATTAATTTTTATTAAAAAAACAATCATTTCGATAAAAGAATTTACAGGTTTAATTTTTGTTTTAACATGGTATTAAGAGTAAATTTAATTTAAATATATTATTATTAACACAATTTATGTAATTTGAATTAATTTTATATTTAATTTAGAAACAAAACTTCTTATACTTATAAAGACCTTTACTTTGGAAAACTTCTTTTTAATCATGTTTTAGACTATATTTTTTAATTAAATTATTTTACTTTATTAATATAATATTTTAAAATTGATTTTATATTTGGAGATAGATTAATTAATATTAGGTAATAATTTCTAGTTAATTTTTTCCATAATGTATTGTAAAAATAAAAAAATTATTAATTAAGGTTATTGTTAAAATTGTTTTACTACGGGAGAAACTATAATGATAAGGGTTGAAATATTATAATAACATTCATAATTTATATCTTATAGACATATAAATACATTATATCACATATGGTTAATTTATAGACTATTTTAATTCATTAAATAATTGTAAATTTTGATTAGATTTTTTTTATTCAAAACTTTTATGTTCCTCTCCCCCTATTATAAAATGATACCCCCATTATATCCTCTTCACAAATAAAGAGCCTTCAGGATAATAAAATAAATTTTTAAAACCATTATTTAAATATATAAAAATTACTTTTATCTCTATTTTTTATTAGAACCCCATTCAATGAAATATTTAGGTATAATCCTAAAGAGGTTGTCCAAAGATGACATATCATTATTAACTGAGAATTTCATTTTATTTATTTTGACACCAACAAAAAATATTCATAAATTATAATAAAATACTAAAAAAACTTACATATATTTTCGTGTTATTATGTTAATTTTAAAACCTATGTGCACCTCCTCTTCCATTAGATTAGAAATAAACACATCGATCGTGTTTACAGCGGACTATTATCCCCATGAACGATGTAATAATTTATTCTATATCTAACACTAGTAGATGAATATAAATATATATATAATAAATATTATATTTGTATCATGATTAAAATTATTTATATGATAAACGATAATTAATGTACAATAATAAAAACTATTGAACAAAAATATACCTGAAAACATAGTAGTTATTACATGAAATAGTGATTTCAGAAAACAATTATTAATGAATGGGTGATTAATGGGTATAGGTAAATAATATATTGTATCATATAAATTATTATGGTTCTATAATAAATTTATAATAATCCAATATTTATTCTATAATATTATTGATCATGTATAAATAATATTGAGATTTAAGGTAAGGGACTGTTGTCTCAATTTTATTTTTATAAGACACATTTCATATTCACCACATGTTTTATTAATTTGGTTTATATACATCACAATATATTTTTGATACTTATTATGGAAATTATAATTATTTACATCTCTATATATTATTTTTTTAGGTTTACGAATCAAATTTTACTAAAGATGTAATGGATTTATGTTACAATCTCAATGTTTATCTGAATTTTTTATGATTATGTTTCTAGTAATATATAATATGATATATCTATCAAGAAACTAATGAATTTTATTATAAAATAGTTATTTATTCAAGATATAAATCCCCCCTTCATTTACCTCTCATTTATCACTCATGAAAAGGAAATATTTTTTTAAAATATTTTTTTTATTTCACCCTTTTTTTGAAAATAATTTTTTTCACATGTACACGTTTTCAAAAAAAGCTTCTCATGAACATTTTATTTTATTTATATTCATCATTACAAAAAAATTTGGAGTTGAAATTTTTTCTAGGGAATATTACAAAAAGGTTTTTTCCTTGTTATTCCCCTAGACAATTTCTGTTTATCACAGAGAAATTTTTATAAAATCTATTTATCTTACACGTGTTATACAATAACAGATTGATGAAATGATTATGAGAATTTTTTTCTATGAATTTGTTATGATATAATTATATGATTTATGATTAATGATTTATATAATTATTTTTACATTATGTTACATGTCTATTTCAATGATTTATTTCCAAAAATATTTCTAATTGGCATTAAATTTCCATATTTAACGATTTTCGGGATGTTTTGAGTTTAAATGTGAATGTTTATTAATTCTTTAATTTTACATATTTTCTATCAATTTTTTATTTAGATAATTATATTTAATGTTTTAGTCTTCTTTTGTTTGTGGGGTTCATCTTTTATGAAAAAACCTATTTTTAATACAAACATCTTCTGGTCCAATAAATTATTCTATGTAGAGAATATCCTGGGCCAATATAGTTTAAAAATCATCAAAACAATGATTTATACATGTGTATAATGGATTCCAATTGATTTTATTATACTTCTATATTAAATATAACTGAAATGGTCACACATATATTAAATTTCATGGAGAAAGTCTCTCATTAAGGAATTACATTCAAACATCAAACTAGAGGATGTTGAAGTGTCTCATTTGAAATAAAAAGTCAGATTTGTTAATTCTGGAATACTGTTTCTTACACATATCCAAGATCATTTAAATAAATTGTATTTACCAAAATGTTTTTTTTTTGAAAAAATCTATATAATAACTCGAATATAGATTCAACCACTTTTGGGAACTAAATCGACAATTTTTTATATAGGTAGATACCGGGAAATTGAGTTATGTCCCCCATCAATATATATTTTCATAGCCACATCCTTACAAGGGGTTATATATAGTGAGTATACAGATATATATTTTACAGAGGTTCATAAATTTATTATAAATCCATTTTGGGAACGATTAAATAAATAATTATGGAGATTCTCAAGTGATATCAGTCTATGAACCATGTGGTTGTAGACGGTGGAAACTGATGGACACTCTATTTTGAGTTTCAATATTCATGTGTAATATATTTTAAATTTGTATTGATTTTATACTTATGAATGAAATAGTTTATTTTTTATCTTAAATAAATTATCAAATGAATTTATTTGGAAGGTTTTGAAATAAATGGAGTTGAATAATTAATTAAATTATTTAAATTTCATCAGTTAGGTTTTTTCATCTAGAATAGAGATTTAAATTTGGATTGATCTATTTGAGGTATTTAGGTAATTAAATAAATTATATTGGATGACCTATAATCATATTGAGGGTTCCATATGATTTCCTTGAAAAATAGGTTGTTTATCAATAGGTATTTTAATGGGAATTGATAAATTAAATTGGAAGATATATTTAAATAAGGAATATGGAAGTGTCTAAGATGTCTAATATTACCCAAAACTACTATTTTAATTCTAGTTTCACACCATTTTATTTCAAATATAATTTCTATTTTTTTTCAGTTTTCATGAAAATTATTTTCTATTTATTTTCTATAAAAAAACATTTAATTTGATACCCAAATTATTATTATTTCAAGAACAATTAAAAAGTGATTGCTTCGTAACTAAAATCTCTACAACATAGAGAGACCATATAGGTAAAGCAATATTGGTTTTCCCCCAGGGATTAATTGTTTCATTGGGGGTTCATAACAAAACCCCTCACATAAATGTTGGATTTTACCATGTACATTTCTTGATTTTATTTTAAATTTTTTCCTTCATGACCTGAAATTATTACCCAATTTTTTTACCATTGGATTCTGAAATTGAAATAAATTATCAGTATATAGTCAGAGCTACTATAAATCATTGTATTCATATATGTGGATCTACCACTAACACACTTATGAGGAATTATTTGAACATGATATCCACATAGATGACAAAATAACTTTGAAAAAATTGGTTTCATCCTATGATGACAATAAAAAATCCAATGGAATATATCCATGCACAAGATGGGTTTGAAATTAAATTTAGTTTAATACACCAATTATAAAAATATTATTTATTTATAGATTTTTATCTATATAAATATCTTCAACCATTTATATTTCTATATTTTAATATTAAATCTTAAGGAGTTAGTGGAAAAAAATGAAATTTATTTCATATAGTTTTTCTTTTGAAGGAGTAGCCAAATAATGATTTTTTATGGACATTAATATTTTATTAGATGATGGAATAAATTAAATAATACTTTCCATGAAATTTTATCCATTCATCCTAAACAAATTCCATTCAAAAATATATTTATGGGATTAATAAAACTCAAGTTGAAACATTTCTTCAGTTTTGGTAGTGATTCAAATGTATTAATTTTAGATACCCACAACATATATTCAGTGACCAACTCTTGATTCAATATTTTTAAGAAAATATTTACATATCGATCGTATCATGATTGATAATTCTAAAATATTATATTTAGTTGATAATATATAACCTACAATAAAGAAATTAATTACCATCATGGAAGATAATCCAAAATAATTTGGAACAACTGTTCTTATTTATGTGAAATCTATATAAGAATTACCCATTTCTAATCCTAAAAACAACCAAATATTTAGTCATTATACTGATCTTACAACAATGGTGAGGTTGATGATGTGGTCCAATACCTCAAAAACCCCACCCAAATCTATAGAAACAATTTATATTCCATTCCATTGTAAAATTTATTTAACAATGAAAATTTAACTAGAAAACTCTATAAAATGTTGGAGTCCTTTGAGAATTCCAATGCCACTTTTCCTAGAAATACCTTTAAATCATCCCAAGAAATACATTTCCCATCCAAACAATATTTCATTCAAGGATGTAACAAAAACTCAAATGAAATATTAAGACCACAAGAAAATAAATTCTTTTCTAAGGCCTAAAAAGTATTTCTAAAATATTAAATTTCAATGAGAAATCTATTTATCACTATAAAAAACATTCCTCATGACCAACTAAATAATAATCCAATGATTATCCTTGAAGAGTTGATGTGGAAACAATAGAACACTTGGAATACCTTGATGAATCCAGTGGGTAAATGTACTCTGAACTATGTATCCTAATAAATTAAATTATTGGAGTTTTATGTTCACAACCCTAGGAGAATATGAGAGTTTAGAGGATAGACAAAGTGATTAATATTAAACATAAGAGTATCACATGATCTAATAACCCTAAAAAATTGAAACATAGTTTTGAACGTAAAAATGAACAAGGGAGTTTTAATCCACTTCTACCTATTATTTACATTACTAAAATTATATCACAATTGAAGAAAATGACGAAAATTATAAATTTTATTTGAATGAAAATACAATTTCAAAAGAATTTTTTTTGAAATAACCAAAAATAATTAGAAGTGAATTTTTTATTTTATATATTTTAAAAAATCAATAAATAGTCCAGAACCATTCAAGAAATCACTAAATTATCCAAGGAGTGAACAACTAGGGATGAATAGTTCTCTAAAAGTGTTAGATAAGGAAGTATTAAAATAATTTAAGAAAACCGATGTAAATATACCATTTTTTGATTCTATGAAAAAGATTCAAAGTTATGTAATGTTTTTAAAGATATGTATATTAATAAGAGAAAATTCAAATGCGTTAAAAAATTAAACTTAGGGGAGTATTTAAAATCCCTATTAAACGTTATTGTATTATAAAATTTAAACACAGAGGTTCCTTTAAAATTCCCTATGCCATTGGTGAATTTAAATTCATATATTTTATTCTTAGAAAAGATATCCATTAATTGTATGACACATTTTTTTACTCATCATCATAGTTCATGGAAAGTGAAACCTCTAGTATTGTTATCTTCCTTATAAAATGAAGTTCCACCTAGCTGGATAATGTTATAGGGGATGTTATTGTTTAGTTAAAAAAAATTCAACATATTTCTGTGTCTAAGAAATGGATTAGGAATGATTTGGCACCCATTCTCTTAAAATAAGAGGGATTCCCATTTTTAAAATTGATAAAGGAATCATAAATATTCATTAATGAACCCATTAACCTGAATTTGGAGGAGATGATGTTCACTTAAATATTTATTTGTTTATGAAACGCACAATTAGGTATCATTCATACCCTTATGTGAATAGTATTGGTTCATATTCTACCAGAATTAATGAGTGTGAACCATTTGATTTGAAAAATATTGAAATTTATTTGAAAACAATTGTTGAACATTTATTAGCAGATCTCAAAAAATAAATCTAAATCTATAAAATAATTATATTTATTATTAATCCTAATGAATTAACAAATTTATATAAGAAATTAAATACCATTAAAAAATATAATTTCATTGACCATAAAAACATGTGAATATTGTAGTCAATAACATGATCATTATAAATTTTATCAAAAATATTTGTGAGTATAGAATTATGTAGGAGTTGAAATGTTTTTCATTGAGTCACCTAAACCATATTTATATGAAATTATTCCCTTAGTGTTCATTAATTACTTTTTTGGAGGAAAATAAAAAATCATTATAATAATTTAGAATAAGATTTATCTCAAAACCATTTTTGGTTGTTATGAATAAAGTCACAAACTTATTAGTTTTCAGAATTATTATTTCCATTAATTTAGTGAATGGGTGATAATGTTTCATTTTATTTCCAAAAAATAATGTTTATAGTCTGAAGGATGGAATTTAGTGACCCTATCCCTATTATTCTTCTTAATAAATGCATGATGTGCGTCAATAATAGGAAACTCAATTTTGAGAAATGAAAATACCACTTTGCATTTCCATTACCTGATCATGTATATTAGCTAGGAAAACCCACTATTGTTCCTTTTTTATATTCTATAGTTATTTATAAATCAATATTTCATTGGTGGTTTATGAAAAAAAATTCACATTCCCCTTTATAATCATTTCTTGTAGGAGAATTACCTATAATTTTTGTAATGATCCTTGTACTTTACAAGGGTTCATGATGATAATTTTAACTAAATTTATAGAAATAGACATTGATGTTTTTATTAATGATGTAAATTACTATAAATCAAAATTTTACTATTGATTAAAATTTCTAACCCATGTGCTCTAAACAAAATTAATAAGCACTATTTCCTGGAATATAAAAAATTTCATGTAATGGTAGACAATGTATTTTTCAAGAACATTTCATGTCTATCGATTGAAATCAATGGATCAATATAAATTTCTAGTAATTTCTTCATCCAAACACCTGAAAATAGAATGATATTTCTAATATTTTATATATTATGATAATTTTTAAATGATAAGTACAAATAATTTTAGTATGTTGGCACTTCATTTCTCTGGATTGATCCAAAAATACACACAATTTTCCATTGATGAATTTTAGAACCAATACTTCAGGGATATGAAATCGAAACCGATAACCCATCCCACTATTCAACCACTAAATTGGGACTTTCCCATTAAAATATTTATGGGTACATATATTTTTTTACAAGGTTATTTTTGAGAAATATAAGGGGAAATAAATAAAATTTGACTACATATGACTTAATAACATTAGATTATGTGTAATAAAATTATATTATTAATATGGAAAAAATATTGGATGTCTTCATTGATTTAGATAAATTTATATATAAGGCTCAAAATCTTTTATAGACCATTCTAAAATATGATTTTTTTGTGATAAAACGTAATGAAAAAAAGACATTTGAGGCAGATCTTCTCATTATAAGAGATTGATTTTTAAATAAATGATTAGAAAAGATGTGAAAAACATGTTTTCGATTATTAGAGTATGATTAATATACATTTAATGTAAAACATCATATCTATAAAGAAATTAATGAAACCTTTTTTGAGGAAAAGTTATATGATTTTAAGAGAGAGAGAGAGAGATAACATAGTTTTATTAGCTGGTAGATCATTTGGCTATGGAAAAAATTCCGCATCAGTTTTTATAGAATCTTCTTTCTCAACATGTCAGTGATTCAGGGAATTATATTATTTATGGTCCATAAACATGGAATGCTTGAGGTGATAAATTATTAGGAGATGAATTTTGAATTATTAACTTCAATTAGTCTGACATTTTACTCACAAATTGTGTGGGAGAGTTTACATTAGATCATAAAATTTAATAATAAAAGTAATTGTTTCTAGGTTATATTGTCAAACTATTTTGATGTACATATTTTCACTTTGTATAACATGTAAATATTTCCAATTACAATGAATTATTTCAAAAATGAATGATAATCCACAACAAACACTTTTTTGATGTTATTGATGGATTGGGGACTAAATTTCCAGGGAAATTTTCCTTTTTATTTTTTATAATTATACATATTTATTACATTTTATTATGTTTACAAGGTGGTTTTGGAAATTTTCATAAATGTTTATACTGCAAAGGCTATATAGATGTTTGTGAAGGTAAATATGTTTTTGTAGATTTGGACTCTAAAATTTTCTTATCCCTTATCAAGGATCCCATTCTAGTAACAATAAATTGAAATCTCTTTCAAATAAATATTAATTTGGTCATAGTTTATCTATAACCTATAATTCTCAAAAAAATGTAAAAATGAATTGAAAAATAGGTAAATTAAATAGACTATTGAGGAAGCTATGAACCCAATTAGAAAGGATTGCACATAAAGATTATAAGATGTACTCTAGCCTATATGACAGAATTCCAATCCCCAATTTTCATTTCACTATCTATATTACACTCTGTAAATACATATAACATTCTTGTTGAGTTACAACACAAATTTTTTATGGTGGTTAAAACACTTAACATTGATCTGTTTTTCATTCGAAATGAAATAATATTTTGTTTTTATAAGTTGGGGATATTATAAATTATGCATATGAACGCTGGAGGTTGTAAAATGAAAGAACAAAATACTTTCAAAGTAAGTTTATTCCTAAAATAATATAATAAGGATGTAAATTCTTGTTATTTGAATCAAGATTGATTTTTTACTAGGCAAATTTCATTCTAAATGGTCTAGAGAATTTATAGTTACTCATGGTTTTCATTTTAATTTTTCTTAGATAAGAGACATAGAAAACCATACATCACTCCTTGTGAATGGGATGAGGTTGTTGATTTTTATATAAATTTTTAAGAACCTCGATAGGAAGAGATCTATATTCCAAAAGATTAATACAATTAATGTTAGGCTGTGTCATCCCTTCTAACTTTTGTTTTTTATGTCTTCAAATTTTTATTTCATTTTCTCACATAAATATATAAAAATTATGACATTTTAAAAAATAATTTTGGGGGGAGGTATATTCTTTGTGGATTAGGATTTCATGTGTTTAATTTTAATTTTTTTTCTTTTTTATATTTTCTTCTTTTCTTTTTTTATTTTGTGTGTTTTTAAAATAGGATTTCTCTAATTATTTTATTTTTCATTTTTTTATCCCATGTTATAGAGTGAATAATTTTATTCCATCAAACAAAAAATAAATTATTAATGAAATTAAATGTGTCTCAACATAAAAAATTTGAGAATATCTTGGTAGAAATCCTAATTTTTGAATCACATAGAACATCTCACTATATTTATTTTTAAAATCACTACCCTATGAGGGTTCTATTGCCTTTTGGGCATATTATATTTATTCACCTCATTTCTTGAAAAAATCCAATCCTTGATTTCATTACCTAGAATATGATATATTTTTATCAAAACTTAAAGTTTGAGAAACTTTTGTTTTTAATTATTGAGGCATTTATTTAAATTAACCCCCCCCCCCGTTTAAGGAAAATGATATTTATTATGGTATGTATTTTATTTTTAATCATTATTTCGTATACTATGCATGAAAACCATATTATGTTAACCAAATTACAAGCCAATATTCCCTATCTAATATATGTGGTAAGTGAAATTTCTTTGTCTAGTTAAAATTATGTTTCTGGAGAAGCTTAATTGTGGGGTTCAATATAATTGTTTTCTGTTCTGGGTGTATAAAGTACATTGTAAGAAGTTTTTTTATTTATGAAATAATAACCCAATAGAAATATGTGAATTTTTGGAGCTTTCATGAAAAAATAATGTTATTCTTTTCTAGAGTCTTTAAGAAAAAAAGGATAAGGGGCATATCATTTTTTCTGAAAAAAATAGGTAGAGGGATTTCCAAGATATTTTCAAGGATACAAATAGATTATTTTATTATCGTGGGAGTTACAAGGATACTATACATGGGTTAAAATTTCAATCATGCACTGTTTCTTCAAAAATATCCAAACACTATTAATTAAGATTCATAATTATTGACCTATATAACCTACAAATCAAAATCCACTAAACATCCCTAAAATGTACTCATTTTAAAAACATGTTATGTACTAATAATGTGGGGATATGAAGATATTTTTAGATATTATCATGATTCATGAATGGGTTTCTAAAAGAAATGCATTATTGATAAAAAAATTATTAGTATTAAGATAGAAATGTAAAGTGAGGTATGTTTTTTCTGTGTGGGGGAGGAAAATTAAGTTGAAATGGATTAGATGAAATTAATAGTGAACTAAAATTTTTTTTATTAGGAGGCATGATATTTTTACTTTATTGTTTATATCTTGGTGAATCTCAAGTGTATATGTTTTGAATTTTACTCAATTTTAGGTTTATTATTAATTATATAGTATTCTAAGTGATAAGTGTGGGTTAATTGATAAAGATATCATTTTTAATATTTTTAAAGTCTTCTTAAATAATTGTTTTGAATTTTTTTTAAAAATATGATTTTAATTGCATCATTTTTTATTTCATACTATCATAAAAGTGAATATTTCATAATTATATTAATTTATTACTTTTATATCAGTTGTATATTTTTAGAAATAAATTTTCAACATTAATTCAAATTGATTTATTATATTTTATGTATTAATTTTATTATAGGATTACATTTTTCAACTCACACAGTAATAATTTGAATATCATAGGTCATAAATTAATCAATAAATGTATAAAAATTATTTTCCCATTGAATTTACCACTCACCCATAAATAAGGTATATATCAAGATACAAGAAACCAAATTTTTTATTATGGTTGGATAAGAAAGATGACTGGATACTCAAAATATTATTACATTTTATAGTGAAAATTATTCATTAAGAAATTTATTTCGTCCATAAATGTGAAAGATGTTGAAGAGTCAATTCGAAAAGAAAATGACAACTTTATTAAATCAGGCATTAAATTTCATACCCATGTCCAAATTCATTGAAATTTTAATGTCGGTCATATAACATGATTTATGAAAAATCGTTATAATAAATCCTTATGAGATTAAGCATATATGATGGACTAAATAAAGAATAATTCCTACTGAAATAAAAAATGATGAAGAATTCCAACACTCATAAATATATATATTCATATCTAATTAAAAGGGTTGGATAGAGATAATAAGTATTGGAAGGTTCTAGATATTTTACCATTACATTCATTTTGTGAATAAATAAATAGGTAATAATGTATCATCTCATGTAATGCATGTAAAATAACTAAGTTGTTGTGTATGGAAGAAAATTATTGACACTCTCATCCAAATTTCAATCCTTATGTGTAATATCCTATTAATTTATCCCTATTATATTTGTTATATGAATTTTTCATTTTATTTCATGAATGACTAAAAACAATTAATCATTTAATGGGTTTTCAATATATGGATTAAACTAATTGATTTCTAAATTTAAAATTATATTGTGGGGTCTCAAATTTATTTATAGTTATTTCAACATGCTTTGATTTTTTGAAGGTCATCATGTAATTAAATCACCAATTTTACAAGTAAAATAATCATATTGAGGTATTGATCTGAATTAATTTCAAACTATGGTGTTCATATAGATGTATGTGGATGGGAATTATGAAATTCATTATGTAAATACATTTAAATAGGGAATAGGGGAGTGTTAAAAATATATATTCTTCTCCCCATATAATATTTAAAATCTTATTTGATTCCATTTTTATTTCAAATAAAATTTCAAATTAGGTTTTTAATTTTTTAAAACTTTATTTTTATTTATTTTAGGTATTATAAATTTTATTCAAATCCCAAAAATTGTTTATTTAAAAATAAAATTTATATTGACATTTTGGTAACTCAAATTTCAACCTCCTTCTGAGACAAGCTAATGAATACGGTATTTCATTTCTCTTTAGGACAATGTTTTTTTATTGGTGTTTCATGAAAAATAACCAAGCTTCAATGAAATTATGTGAAACATATTTATTTATTTTTTAGTTGATGGGAGAGCTCATAATTTTAAATCCCTCTAATGTATTGGGTAAATTTTTGTATCTTATGAGATAATTATGGGAAACAAGTTGATTTTCAAGATTGATTTTGGAAAGATGTTTATGTTATTGATCCATTATAGGAAACAATCATTTTTGATTAATAGACTACTATAATTAGTTGTTGTTATCTAATCCATTAAGATTTTATGGAATTATTTGTTAAACATAAGATACAAAAAATATTCTATACTTATGATGCTGACACACTGATATAATATGATCTAATGGTTCATAATCTATTGATGATTATTTCTCACTCATATGATTCATGCCTTTTGAAATATTTTTTTCATTCCATTAATCAATCTTACAATCCATGATAGATTCGGTTTGAACTTTATAAGTATATTAATTATCTCATAACTTATTATTACCTTATGAATTCATTTTATCATCAATTTATATCTCCTAGTTTTACCATTATTTCACATCTGAGATCACCCGTTGATATATGCCCTTTCCCCAATATATAAATAAATGTGTTGTTATGATATTTATAATAATTATAGTAGTTATAAAAAATATAGTGGTGGATGACTTAATTCACTTATTAACCAGTTTTTTATAGAACAATGTTTTCAAAGAAATTAAACCATTATAGTACGCATTCATGACATTGAAAAATGATATGAATATTCATCTCTTAAGATTTAATATCTATGTAAAATATTTGATGGGTTTTATAGTATTGGAATGGATATATTTGATATTATATTTGGAATGGAAAATCTTGTAGAATTCCATTCTTATATCGACTATTACACATAACAAGTAAACTTTACATCCTAAGATGGTGATATTAACTTACACATAATGGATTAGAATAATAATTATAATATATTATCCCCTTCAGTGATAGTATATGGATCAATATCTTCTAATCTTGCAGCAATGACATTGGTTTCTTTAATAGAAAATGGGACTTGGTGGCTTCTTGTTATACTATACCAATAAATTGATTCATTTATACAATATTTATTTAGTTTAACACTAAAAAGGTAAATTAAAATTTCAATCAATGTACATTCATGAATGAATAAAATTTCCTTTATATTGTATAGAATAGAATCTATTGGATTACCTAGATTAATGTATCGATTAGATGAAATGGAACACACATTATTCATTCCACCAATCACATCACATTGGACCACTTAATCCATAATCATAAAGAAGAAATATTTATAGATTCATTTATGTGTGGTATATCATAAACTATCCTAAGTAACTATTATTTTTTAATATACACTTCTTCGAATTGATGTTATTTTTTATTAATAGAATGAATTTGATTAATTCTCTAAAATATAATTATGATCCTAATATCACCGACATTGTGAAATAAAAGACCAAATTCTTAAAACTTATTTTTGAAATGGTTATGGTCACTATAAATATGTTTTCTTGCCCTTTGTGATTTAAAATTCATCGATAAATATAATTGTTTTAATGAAACATATCCTATAAAACATTCCAGAATATTTTTTTAGGTTTTTTGGAAAAATATTTTGGAATACTCTTGAACTAGAAATGTCCATGAGAAGCATTTGGAGATTTTAATAGGTATATTGTGTGAGAAATAAATTTATATTAAATTCATTATATTTTAATTCTAGATAAAATATATTAGATTCCTTGGACATGTGATATCTGAAAGCTTTCAATCAGTCCATCCTAAAATTGTCTATGAATTGATTTACGGGAAATCATATATGAACATCCAAAAGATAAGATTATTTATGAGATTACCTTGATAATATCAATGCAATTATCCTAAATTATCAAGGATAGAATATCCTATGATAAATTTAATAAGAAAAGGAATTCCATTCAAATGTAATTTGGATTTTCAAAAAAAATGGAGCTTCAGGATTAGTTACTTTGGCACATATTCATAAATTTTTAGAACAATGAGATAACAATGTGGAATGTTGTAATTATTTGGATTTCAAGTGGGTTTTGTTCTCTTTTAGGGATACCATGTCATCATTTAATTCTTTTAGATGTTAAAAACTCATGAAATGACATATATGACACATGTTAAGGGATTATTTACTACGGTGCATGTATTAAAAACAAGGTGAAATATCAACTTTGTTGAATATTTAATAGTGTTTAAAAATAATAAATTCTTGAAACACATATTTTAAAAACAAAATTTAAAACTAACGATATGTATATTGATATTTTATTTTCATATTTTCCACTTTGATATGGTTTATGTACCAAGAAAAGAAAATACAGTCATTGATGCGCGGAATCTCAAATCAAATAGTGATGTTGTTTGAGAGGATCATGGAAAGTATAATCATATGTGAGTAATTTTTGACATGAATTAAGATTTCAGGGAATATAATAAAGTTATCATTATCATTTTCTGTACCCTGTATCATAATTTTCTGTCTTTGATCATGGGGGCTCAACAATCAGTCCTATATTTCCCAATAATGAGGCCAAAAATAAATGTTGGTGAGAGGATTGATGTTTGGAAAGTGGATTCAAACAATGTGTTTCACATTCCAAATCAAATCATGGTTCCTTCATCTTTTCACGAATATATTATTTCTTTTTATAACCATTAAAAATGGGTGGTTATATAGGAAATTCCAAAAATGTTTATGATAATGAATACATGTTTTTATTTTTCAGTAATGTAATCAAAAGTGGATAATTTGTTGAGAGAGTTATCAACTCCACGATGGTAATGGAACAACACCAATGACTAGAGAGAATGTTTTCATTCAGTTGCTATACCCTTGCATAAATGGTAAATGATTTCTAGTACGTTTTCATAGTTATACCAAGGAAACTTAACAAGCATAATGATATTTTGGTTATTGTGGAATGACTCCCCCGGTAAAAAAAATTCTTTCCAATTATAATGTCTAATATAGTAAATTATTTGGAATGATCTTTCATATTAGGGGTTAAATTTTATGGAGTAATGTTATTGATTATCTCCAACTGATACCTAGAATCCAATTTCCAATTATAGTAATCTATGAAACAATTCTACGCTAATCAATTGAACATTAACACGTTATATTATCAACACATGGAGGGCTAGTCTAATCATATGATCGAATCATTAGAGGATATGATCCAATGATTTTTATTAATTTTGGAGGTTTCTAGTATGACTATTTTTTATTTTTAGAATTTCCATATAACAAAAAACTATGGAACCTGATAAATATAGCTCAATTTAAGGCATTTTATGTCTGACTAGGTCGATAAATTCTTTGCGGGGTAATTAATGAAGAAAAATTATTGATCAATAAACGAATTTTTTATGATTATACATAAAAAAATGATCAGGAAAAAAATCTAATTACCCTAAATCCATAATAAATAATATAAATATAATAAATTATGACTATATTCATTTGATGTAAGAGACCATGTAATTTGGAATGTTTCACTAGGATTGGGTCACTAATGAATGGGAATTCAAAGATTGTTAGCTCCTCAGTATATATGGACACTCAATATTATTTGAATGTATTAGTGACATCATATAATGTTTAACATTAAAAATAATATTTTCAGTTGGAAATTATTTTTCCATGTGCCTTAATTAATGATGTACTGGTATTACCATATCCATATAATGTGATTGGATCATGCCACTCTGGAACTGAATGTAATTTTTATCTATTCACAATTTCTATTATAAAAAGATAATATATCATTAGTTGTGTAAATGTCTAGTTAAAGAGGTTACAATATATGTTTGGAAATATTTAGTATGATACATGGGAACGAATTATATTTATACAAGAGTAGTGGAAAAAAACCTTAACAACAATGTAGACCTCTAGATTCCCAATGATGGAAATCCTTATGATGTGGAGAGTGTAACTCATCTTTGTTTTACATATTTCCATGTGTTATTAAATATATTATACTATAATATAGTTTATTTAGTGATGAAAATGTTTTGGTATGTTTATAATGTGTTTTGGAGAGCTTTTAGATGGCACATGGTGATGGGAAATTATGAGGGTTCCCCTAAGTAACTACTTAGGTGATCGATGGGTATTATGACAAGGCACATAGATATCGTATGGTTTTTCTAAAGATTTTAATAACCATGAGACATATATATTTTCATTAAATATCTAATTTTTCATGTTTAGAACACATTATTCTCAACCATGTGGACTTACCACACAATAAGAGTAATTAAATATGATAATCCACTTCATCTCCCAAAAAAAATCCTTGAAAATAATCATTATTCCTCATATAGCATAGGATTTTGAATTAGTAAACTACCCTAAGAAATTATAGAGATATTATTCCCTTGATTTCTCTATTTCAATGAATCATTGATTGTTGTCTCTAGGAAATTTATGGTAAAATACTTTTTCATTTCATATCTATTTTATATGCTTTTTTCTCTAAATTATAAGCATATTCCAGATAATAATGTTCTTAATATATTGGTTAACTAATTATTGGGTTATTATTCTTGGGGATCCCCTAAAATAATGGATTAATAATCCCAGATATTTGATATTCTGTGATAATTCTTCATATCAAGTGCATTAGACGTATATAGCTTCTATTACTTTTCAAATTCTTATAGAATATGAAGTATCGTTATTTTATTTTTAAAATAATTATAATTTTATTGTAAAAATTTATTTTTTTGGAAAAATAATTTATTTAATGGTCATTAAAACTTCAATTTTGGTCAATTCTTTTATAGTTCTTGATTAAATGATTAAATTAATTTTTTCTCAAAATAATCAGTTGAAATATGGGAACCTGGAATGAATATAATGTGTGTGAATTCATAAACATATAGAAAATTCCATGACAGTTATAAATAATCATGGGTCCAATATTATGGAACATTGTATTGTGCCTCTATGTGATAACTTGTTAATGGAGGGATGGAAACCACTCTTCTATTCGACTATAGAAAAGTGTCTTTCGAGAAGTTTTTGCATTAGTTATTTTTGTATGGGTGTGTGGGTTCATTCCATGGGTGTGTTTTTTGTGTGATTTATTTCATTATCGTTATACATATATTTTTATTAGTGTGTTTTATATTGGTTTTCATGCTTTCAATGAAATTTTAAATTATATAAAATGAAATCTAAGCTGTTTATTTTTTAGATTCATTTTTGGGGGAAGTCTCAAAGTTTTTATAATTGGTTGTAAACTCACCACACTTATATACTCATGGGTTCATATGAAGTCACTACATATCAAGAAATATTCAAGGGGAAGGTTCCATATTTTACAAGTAGAGTTTCATTGTGTTATTTTATTGGATTCTTGGAGTTAGAGCATAGGGTGGCTGTAAATTGTTAATATTTGGAGAGGTTACACTGTCGTTACCTATGTCATTTTATCTTCCTTTCAATTTACCTTCAGTCTTATATTCCTTAAATTATATAATTTTACTTTGTTTTATAAAATTTTAACATAGATTTTTGTTTGGAAACACATTTGGCATTATTTTGATTTTGAATGATGTATTTTATTGAGTCCCTTTATTATATTTTAATTGTAGGTTATTCATTTATGGGAAAAACTTCTTACATGATTTGGGAAAACCAATGATCTAGATTTTTATCCTTCAGTTATGAGGGATTTTGCCTAATTTTTGTGGCATTTCAGTTCCTCCCATTACAATAGGTTGGCTTAGAATGTTACATATTGCTATAGTTTATTTGATTGTGGGAGAAGTTCTAGATTGGGGATATCACTATATGATCGGTGCTAGAAAAATAACCACCCACAACTACCTCCACATCCTATCTGACCCTTATAACTTATAAAAATTTATAGAGTGTATTTTTAATTCACGGTTAGTATTCTATAATCATTTTATTATTAATATAATAAACGATATATATTGTCAGTTTAGACCAAAATCTCTTTATTTGATTGATCTCAAATCATGTTACTAATTATATTTAATAATTTCATTTTTTAGTCAATTATTTTTAGAAACAAAAATTAGGAATATGGTTATGTATTTAACTTAGAATTCTACATTAATGTGTGAAGAATTTGAACTAACCAAGAAGGTTAAGTGATCATGCCACATTATGCATATTTTACTCCACCTGACAACATGTAAAATCTTCCTACCATACCTCAAAAGAAAATAATCTATACAAGTCATTAGCTGACCATGAATTGGATTTGAAAAAAAAATGTATTAAATATCAACTTACTTCATATTCAATCAACCTACCATGTGAGAGAGATATACCTACCATGTGTAAAGAATTATTGACTATGTGAATCAGTGAAGGGAGTACATAAAAAAATATACCTACCTCATGAATAAATAATGTCAACGTTCCAAGGTAAATAAAATTTTCATAATGTGATATATTTACAATGACATTATTTTAGTGACCGTATGAGGAACTAAATTTTTTCGTGAATTCATAAACCTATCACATAAGAAAACGAATTTACAACATAAAGGATTAAACTGACCAAGACACGTTTTTATGCCAACTATCAAGGCCAACTGACCATGAGCTCAAAAAACATATGTCATTTAAAGATATATTTTATTATATAACATAAAATTATAGAAAATTAAATATAGAGAAAACATTTTTAGCGATTTAATTAATGATTCGATGCATTAATACTATATTGATTGTTATCCTATAACTAATTTTGGATGACTATTTTATTGATAAAAGAAAACTCATCGTTTGGATTGTGTGTTTGAAAATATTTTCATATAGGAAATATTAGAGGATTGAGTACTGAAAATTACATTCATTTATACATGTTAATGAAAATATGTTTTCATGAACCCTCTATGAATCTTCTCCAAGATTCTTCAAAATAAAATTTCTCGGACACTAAAAAACTAATGATATTAAGATTGAGCTACCTAAAATTTTATTATCTCATATATCGTGATATTTATGTTTATTAATTTCTCATAAGATGTATTTTTGTATTGTTCTATTTATTTCTGAAAATAATTTCTCTTATTCTAAAATTGAGAGTACATTATACTCTCTCAAATCATTCATTTGTATTTCAATGAATTCTAGTGTAATATGTCATGTGTGGCTTGTAATATTGTCTTTTACCACATATAACTGTGGAGCTAGTTATTTTACTTGAATTTGTAGTGTACACTTCTCTATAAAACCATATATTAATTTTGAATCAGTTTATTTAATAATAAACTACTTGGCATCATGAAATCTCCATGTAATGGATATTATTTCTCATCTTTAGAGTGAACAACTTTTTAAATTTTTTGGTTCTTTATCTATTTTGTTTTATTTGTTTTAAATTAATCATTTCTCCATTTTCATAAATGTTATAATACAATTAAATATTAGTTAAATTAAATTAGTGATTTATATAACGTTATTGATACATGTAGATTAGTTTCAAATGTTTAATTATTTTCCAAAAAAATAATTTAACTAAGGTGTGTTAGAGATTCATATAATCCATTCAAATGAATGATTTTTTTATTTATAATATTTTTGTCTTATATGAGATTCTATAAAATTGGGGGATTAGATATTTAAAAGAAATTAAATAGAAAATTTATTTGAAACTGAACACCCCCTGAGTTGTCCACTCAGATAGACATTTGGTATTAATGGATTTCAAAATATTTTTTATTGTGATCTAGTTTTACATAAGAATCTTAGAATACTATTTTTGTAAATTGTTTTATTTATAGAGAATACTAATATAGAAGTAACCAATATTATTCAACATTTTTATTTTAATGGTCAAAATTATACTCAAAGTAAAATAAAAAATTAAAATTCTTTTAGAGAGTATGTTCATTGATAACTAGAATCACATTAAAGACAAATATGAAAAACATAAATCATCTAGACCTGTTTGGATTGATTATAATATGTGAGCATATTATTAGAACTATAAATGTACTAATTATTGTAATTTTTTATTGGTAAAGGTGAATTTAACATAATATCTCCCAAATTTGTTCTTTTGATATTTTGAATCCTCTACATGTTTCTCTCGATGGAATATTGAATGTTAATATGTTAACCTAAAAATATTTACTGTTAAATATTATACATTCAAGATAATTCTTTATGCATACAATTTTTATAAGTATAACAAGTTCATTGAAATTGTTAACATGATGCATGCACTAGGAATGAAAATTGCTTACATATATCAAGTCATGGAATTTTTGATATATCTACTAAACATATTGAGAGGAACTATTGTTTTAATAATGGAGAAATGTAATAAAATTAAGTTTACAGTAAATGATCTAATTGAGAAGATATAGATTTAAGAATAAAATTACATTTGAACAAGGAATAAATGTATGAATCTGAGAAGAATATAGTTGCATTAGAAACATCTGACTCTAAAAAAATAATAGTTTTGAGCTGAAAGTTCAAGTGATATGGAATCACCATAAGATAATGGTGATGGTATATCAAATTTAGCCATATGTTCTAACTTTTTTTGTAAAAATAAAAAGTTTTAAAGAAATGAAACTATAAGTTTATATTTTATAATAGAGGAAATTAGTTAAAAGAATGGAAAAACTAATGATTCATTCAATGAATTAACGTAATATGAATGTAAGAGGAAATGACATATCCAATAAGAACTCCCAAAAATTAAATTTAAGAAGAAATATTACGATAAAGGGAAGAAATATTAAATTAATATGAATTTCACAAGGAGTGCCTTTAAAAAAATATTAGGTGATACCGTCTCAAAAAAATATGATATAAATGATAATGCTAATATATTTTTTATGAAAAACACATCTAAGGTAGAAAATTTACATTCAGAATCTCCTATACATATTTATATTCCTGTCAAAAATTAAAACGGTGATGACAATACGTGTAGTGGTGAACTATTTTAATATTATAATATGTTTTAGAAAACATTTAATGAATTAAAAGATAAGTATAAATGTTTATGGAAGCATCATGTTATGTCTTCTAATTTTAAAACTAATTTCACAGTACAGAATGATAAGAAAGAGAAAATTAATAAAGAAAATAATGAGATAAAAATATCAAATTAAAATTTAAAGAAATATTTATTCATATTTAATAATGGAATAAAACCACTTACTGACATTCTTGGTAATCAGACCACTCTTATGTATACTATAGAAATATGTTATCAATATAGACATAGGAAAATCCATTATTTTTTTTCACATTTTTAAATTCTTCTACTACTGTTAATAATTCTTATTCTCAATGTCCTAATACAGTTTTTATTTATATGATATTAAGATATTATTTTAGGAAATTAGTAACATAATTACATATCCATAAATCAAATATGACTCAGATCTATGGGCCCATGAAAATTTGGGTACAAAAATAATTTTTGGTTCATGATATTTATTATAGGTGAATTGCTTAAAGAATTATATTAATAAATTATAGTATCTGAATATTGTATCATCAAAACATATGATTAGGTACTATACAATTTTCTATAATATAATCATGTTGTATTTTTGACATGTCACTTTTGGTGGAAATTCATGAGAAAAAAGTATTTATCATGGAAATTAATTTTAACACCAGTCTAATGTAATTTCTAAAGTTTTATTGATAGATGGATTAATATATAATATTATTAGTGCTTAACTCATATGTGATGATAATTTTCAAATTCATTTTGAAAGAAATACTCTATTTTTTTATAATGATTATACATTTTTTACTACTATCGAAAATGAAACTATTTATATTGTCATTCTAAATTCCTTATTTTCTTATAATTTTTTTTCCATGAGATTCTTTAAAAAAATTGGATTTGGAATTTAATACTAGGCCATTTAAATATTCATTATCAAATAAATCTAATAGTGAAATAATTTTTCATGGATCTACCTACAATAAGATTCACAAAAAAACAAGTATGTATCCATGTTAGTAGGGAATTAATCATAAAATATCTTTCAATTAATATAATAAAGTCTTAGCTTCCCAACCATTAAAGCTAGTTCACATGGTTTTTCGTATAAATTCATGATTTTTTATTTTAACAATAACAAAATTTGTTATATTAAGGGGGATGATTCTTCAAGATACAAATGGGTGTTTTCCTTTCTTATAAAAGTGAAAAACTTTCATTTTTCTAAATATGTTAAATTTTTATAAAATAATAGTGAATATAAACTTTATATATTATGAATTGATCCATTCCATGACTTTTAAAATGAACAATTTCAATCATTATTCTCCCAAAATGATTACAATCATAACTTTTCTTCTCCTATGACAATATAGTATAATGGGGTAATAAATACATGAAATAGAACTGTTAAAGATATTTAATTTTCTATACTCAATGATTATGATTTACCATTATATTTTTAATCATAATTATTAAACACAACTTGAAATATAATTAATAGATTTTTAATTATTCATCCTATAATGAAAATACATTATAAATTAGGGAATGATGGAAAAACAAAATTAAATTAATTTAGTATTTTTTGTAATGGATTTATACTCAATAATAAATATATTTTAGATAGGTTTTCCACCATTTGTGATGGAGGAATTTGACTTAGATACTCTAAAAGTAATAATCATGCATGATATTTAATAGAAGAACCAGTATTGTGAAAAAATCTATATATTTCACTTTTAATTTCAGAAATCTGCATGTTCCTAATAACCCAATAGAAAAAATGGAGGATGATATTTTAAAAATATAGATAAATTATAAACTATGTAATTATTAATCAAGGCCAATTAGGAATAATTCTCCCAGTCCAAATGAATAACTTGAACCCAAACCTATTGAAATAAATGATGTTTCTAACACTTCTATTTCTACAAATTTTATGACTCATTGATATAATCCCTTATATGTTGATGTAGGATACCTATACCAAGTAAGTTAGACTAGGAATTGTCTTAAAAACCATAAAGAAGATCAATCTCTCTTATTATTCGTTAAAAATAAAATAATATATGATACGATTAATGAGGAATTATGTGTAAATGAAATGAAATAATTGTTAACCATGCTTGAAAGTAATAGTGTCTTGAAATTAGGTTCACGACCCAAGGACTTCCTAACTATTGTCATTAAATAGATGTTTAGAATCAAGGATAATGGTTCTAGCACAATAATTATAAACAAATAAATATTGGTTGTAAAATCATATAGTTAATATGTAGGTATTGATAGAGAGAAAACTATTTCACAATTATCTAGACATGAAGAAATTTGTGTGTTTCCTAACTATGCAGAAATTTTTAATTTAAAACTATATAAAATTTATGTAAAAATTTAATTATTAAATTTTTATTGAGTTGCAGATGTTTTTACTGAATCCCCCATGATTTAAAAAGTTTCACTTTCAATATCATGTTTTTAAATTACAAATACTTGATATGGATTAATACAATAACCTAGAGTTTTCTAATATGAGATCAAATAAATTTTTATTTTAAAAGGTTTTTAAAATATGAATTCATTATCCTATTTATTTATTAAGTTACTTTATAAATATTTTTCAGACATAAAAATTTATGCTGATGATATTATTTTTTGATCTTCATAAATTTCATTGTCTACATATTTTTAAAATATCATAAACAATTATTTTAAATCGAATTAAATGGGTGAAATTAATTTCATTCATGGTTTTTAGATTTCTCAAATTAATTATATAATTTTTTTTAATTAATTTATGTACATTAATGATATTATAGAATATTTTCTCAGGGATATAATTAAATGTATTTTTAATACCATTAGTAATAGATGTATACAAGACGTTGATGAATCTAGGAAAATAGTTGATCAAAACACCTATATATTTACTATTTAAAGCATAATATACATAAATACTAGATGACTAAATATTATGTTCAGTGTATGTTTTTCTGCTCATTTTCAAGAAATCCAAAACAATTAACATTTACCAGTTATGAAAATAACATTAAAGTTCTTCAAAAATAAAACCAAAATAGGATTGTGTTGGTCCATAGGGAAAGAATATGATTTATTTATTAATATTAATAAATTATTTGGATTCTGTATTTTATATATAAAAAGAAATTTTGGAACATTTCCCAATTTGGGGAATTTTCATGTTTCATGGTTTATTAATAAATATAAATTCTCTTGAATTATACACTACTAAAGAAATGTAAATAGTTTCAGGTGGTTGGTATGCATATTTTAGTGGATGAAACATACATTACTAGATTATGGATATCAATTTCTATATGTCACAATTAATTATGATAATACAAGTGAAATAATATTTTAAAAATAATATTAACCCTCATTCTAGAAAAAGGGATATTGATATAAGACATCAATTTTTGAAATAGTATTTTTTAAAAAGATGATGTAACTCTTATGTTCATTAGTAATTAACATCATCTTTTTGAATTATTTAAAAAACCCTTGAATATTGAGAGAAACAATATTATTATACATGAATTGGAAATGTAAAATTTAGTATAATTTTTTTTAATTTGGATTTAGTTATTAATTCCGACATTAAACTATTTAACCATTGTTTCATATATTTTTTCTAGACGTTTCTATGATGTAATTCATGATTAGTTTGTATATCTACCATGAGTTTCAATTCATTCAATTAAAATTCTTACCTTGTAAAGATACTGTTATGGTCACCATATGTACCCTGAGTATTTACTCTCATGGTCATTATGATTTCCATGACTATTTCCAAACACAAGCTGTATTTAAAAACCAGAAAAATTTCAATCATTTTGTTTGAATACCTACCCTGATTCCAGGTTCTCTATTCCTACTATACATTTTTTTCCACGTATCCAAGTATAGAAAACCAACCATGTCTATTTACTTATAACATTTTGATAAAATATTTATCATGGATTTTATTTACATTTTTAAATTTTTTAATCTCAAAATTATTTTATTTATATTTGAATTTTAATTTGAATCAACACCCATATTTTCCCTTCGATATTATCTATCCTTTTAAATTATTTTGAGTGAATAAATTTATTCTATTTCAAATCACTCAATGTCCCCATCCTAAACGTACATATTTTCCTTCTCATAGAGAATCCTTTTAAAATAGAAATGAACCCAAAATATGAGGATTATATGCGTGTTAAAAACTAATTTTCTTATTTAGTATCACCCTTCAATATTTTCAAATATGTCAAGAGTCTTCTTGAGTGAAAAATTATAGTTAAAGAATCTAATTCTAGTTGATCACTAAGTATCTGTAGAAAACGAAATTGATGCACATTGGTTTACATCTAATAGATCTTTCATTTTTATGAGATTTAATTACAAAGATATGATTCTTGGTTTTCTGAAAATATTAAGCCCTTAAATCTAAAGCTTTTTAGAAAACATTATATGATCCTTAGGTTCTCCTATATAGGGAAAATGATATCATTAAATCATTGATAAATGTTGAATTATTTTAGTTCTCCAAAAGAAAATTGGATGAGTTTTTTGATGTACATGACAAAGGGTATTTTCTAATCTAGTAAAGATCATATCTTGTTAATCATGCTATCATTTGGATTTATAATACATTAGATGATTTCAATAGAAATTAAAAAAAATTAAGACCAATCCCTATTCATTTAAGTGGAGAATGTAGGATAATAGTTAATTTCATCACGTACTTAATTTATCAATGAAAATGACACTTTAGTATCCTATAAATCAAGATTTTTATTTCTTTTTGTATGAATAATGGTGAGTAGATCCATAGGTGTAGATATGTGATGAGTAATATATTTCATTTTTTAATACTTCCTCAAATATTAGTTCTTTAACACACCTAAAGATGATATTAACCTTATTAGTGTAAAAATTATTAGTTCCTTGGGAGGAGAATATAATTTTATCATTAGATGGTTTTTACCTTACATAAAATATATCTAAGTCAATAAAAGTAAATTAATCACTCTGGATAAGGGAGTAGGTAGATGAAGAAAAAAATACATTTTGAAAATATGTTCATGTAGAGTACTTAATTGTCTCTAAGGATCTTATTGATATAGGTCATTATCCTAATGAGAAGGGTGACTATTAGGATGATGATGAGGTTTTAAGAGAAAGAGAAGTTGTGGAAGAAGATAAAATGGTATGTTGGGAATAATAAGAATGATATTCTGATTTGGATATTAGGGATGTATATTCAACCACACCTTTTGGATATCCCATATCCCCTTACCCTTTCCATTACATGTATAAGAGATTTTTTCTAAGGATATGGCTGACATAATTGGTACTGGGGAGGATATAGGCCTCAATTAGATGATTTTTTGGACTCTAAAAGTGATGAATCTAATTCATATAAGTCATCTATGAATGGTTGTAATCCTAGGAAACCTATTATAAATTCACATCCTGTGGGGAATATCTCACCTAAATCTATTTTTTGGGGTGATATTATACTAATTCAAATGATGTTAGGTTAAGTTCACATGAACAAGGTGGACATATAATCTCTTCTTCTTAGAGAGTTCTACCGGTATATCTTATTGATGATATATATAATTAGGATGGTCTTGTTGTATCTCATATGATAATTTTAGTTGATCATAAACTCTATTACATATTTGGTATTTCTCCCACTATGGTTGGTGAAGAATCTGAGAAAAGTAGTGGTCATGTTGGATAAGTTGATGATCATACTCCTATTGTTTATAAAAAATAAGCGACATCTATTGATAGATTTGATGTTAAAGTTCATATAGCTTGATTATTGGATGATATTCCTGAGTTTGATTGTTGGAAACCAATTTATTATCCATATACCAATATATCTTCTACTTTATAGGTCACTAATGATTACATGGATGTGTTAAAATCATATATCATGGATATGTTCAAGAATATTTTTTTTAATTTTAATAAATCCTTGAAAAAAGTTATAAAATATGACTATATGATGATATTACAATAGAAATATCTCATATTTATCAAATATTTTATTTTTAATTGGAAATAATTATAATGTGATTTAAAATTTTGGTGCTTAGGTTGGTACTCCCCCATATAATCTATCTCATATGATTTTTTAGATAGAAAAATGTTTTTATGAATGTTATGTTTCAACAAACATCTATGTCTCCTCCTTATCCACTAGATCATCAATTTTTTGATGAAGAAAATATTATAAAACACATTAAGGATAAATTAATTTTGAGTTTTATTGAATTCATAAATACTCGAGAAGATATGTTTGATAGTTTTTAAACACATGCTTCCAAAACCATTTAAATGGCTCACCAGGATTCCAAGATAATTTTTACACATAGAGAAACAATTAATACGGCTACTGAAAACAATATTACATAAATATTTACAATTGATAGATTAAAGGGTTTGTTTAAAAGCCTTATCATAGATATCAATATTCCATCATTAATTCAAGGATTCATGTCTCATGTTAAAAATATTAAGGTTATGGAAAAAATTTGGATTTATTCATAAAGATTAGAGATGATTTACATTTTTATTTGCATCACAATTGTTGATTAGCTTAATATATTATCTATTTGACTTAATATTATCCTTACACATGTTAAAAAATTATGATTTCTCGTTCAACCAATCCTAAGTCCCTAAATAATAACTCTAATGAAATCAATCATTTTATCCGGACCCCTGATAAAGACTTTAAAAAACTATGATTTTTTCTAGATGTGTAGTCCTTCTAAATACTACATCCTTATATGATACTCATGCTACATCTTATCCTACCTCTACTTCTAATGGAATCTTTCACATCCTTCTTATAGATAGAGGAAATATCATATATTCAGAATTAGATTAGGGTGTTTAATAAGGATAATTTTTAATATTGTTGTAATCCATTTGTACTATATTTTGATATTTAAATGAAATACGTTATATAATTCTCATTTTTTGTATTTTTATTTTATGAAATTTTATTTCAAATTTTTATAATCCTAAAGGGGGAGTACTTAAATATAAAATTAAACTGATTTCATGCATGATTTCATAAACTTTATAAAAATTTAATTCATTCCTCTCGAAATATATTCTTGATATATTTAATTATTTTAAATTTAAATGTCATGATTTTTTATCATAAATAAGGTGGAGATTATTGGATTTTACCATCACCATACTTCATCAATGTTCTCAAATATTGTATATAATTTTAATGATGGATTTTATGTTTTTTATTAATAAATTATATTCTCCCAAAAACATATGAAGATGGATAATTCTCGAACATATAATTCCACTATACCAAGTGAAAAATTTAAACTGGCAGGGAAATTCAAGTGAACTTGTGATGTTATTTTATGTCGTATTCTATATGAACTCAACTGAAAAATACATACTATGTGTTAGGTGGAAAAAATATTTTAAATTCACTAAAAGACCCTAAAGTCCAGTTGAATTTACCATACATTGAAGATCACCACACCTCAAGTTCGAGAAACCTACCAGAAAAAAGATATACACCTATCATGTGTAGAAAAGAACTGATTGGTAAAATAATTGATGTGCCCATATAAAGGAAAAACCTACAATATGATTAAATAATTTTACTATAAAATGTAATGTTTATTTTTTATTATGTAAGATATTGATCCTGCCTTTTATTCTAGTGATTGAATTAGGAAACAAGCAACTATATGATGTCATCATCCTTATACATCAGTAAATGAACTGACCACAAAATGGAAAAAATTGACCATGAAAAAATGGATTTCCAAATAACCATTACAACTGACTATGAACTCATCTAACTATTTTCAGTTGAAAAAAATATTCATGTCAAACATAGTAGTGAGAATTTTTAAATCTCTAGAGTCTAGTTTTTCAAGAATTAATTTTATTTTCATTATATTTAATTATTCATTTATTTCTATCAAATGAATACATTTGGATGAAGATATTCTATAAAAGGGACTAACATACCATGTGGAGAGTTTTTTATAACATATATTATTTCATAGAATAACATTGGACTCTGTACTGAAAATAATATTCATTTAGAAATCATAACAGAATTGTGTTTTTCTGAACCTGTGGTTAATCAAGTTTTACATACCTCCATATAAAATTCATGTACTTCAGAAAAGTGAAGCTATTAGGATTGAGCAACATCACATTTCCCAATATCATGTCTTTTCCTCTATCTATTTATTCACTAGTTATGATCTGTATTTTTTATTTCTCTCATTATCTATAATAAGGGTAATTCGGCGGATGGTGAACCCTAACGCATCGCCTTCCTCAGCTCGGAACCCTAACATGGCACGGTGATCGGTGACGTGACGAGGGGATGAGAAGGAGGTCACAGATTCAGAGCCGAAGGATGTTGAATGCACGACACCTACCTCAGCTCAGGACCCTTATGCGGCGTGCCTCGAGACGAGACGGGGGGACCAACAGGAGACCACCTCTTCGGAGCTAAACACTATTGTGTGTTCTTTTGGACGTTGATACTAGGGAAACATGCCAAATCTCATCGACGGAGGAGGCACTACTGTGTTTGGGGAGGTCAGACCAATGATTCTACTGCTATAGTTTAGATCTGATCTGTCACAAACTCTTCCTGATGCAGTCTCTCCCCCGGGTCTTCCAATGATTCCCTCAATTTCATTTTCTCATAAGGAACGATCTTCATTTATGGTCTCCCCAGTAGTTTGTCTTTCTTTTTCGAAGTTTCATAATGCTGCAACATTTCATTCTTAGACGCTTGGGGAAACATTTTTTGAAGATCGACCTTCTCCAGAGGTGTTTCAGGGCTTCATCAACTCAACATGGGATCTACAATACCGAGCAGCGGTTAGGACCTTGTATCGCCAACACCTGAGCATTCATTTGTTTTCTGATAAGGATTTCGCATGTGCTTAGTCCTCAGAATCACGCTTGTGTGATAACAGACGTTTCCTTCTCTTCCGTTGGACAGTTTATTTAGACCGCGGACGTGACTGTAAGCGTGCGGCAGTGTGGATTCAACTTCCACATCTTCCACTTCCCTTTCAGACCCCATCTGTTCTAAAAGGTATTGGTGACATAATCGGTTGTTTTCTTTTGATTGACGATCATACTCATTGCATGAAACAACATGGATTTTCTCACTTATGTGTCTACATTGACCTATTAGAGCCTCTCTCGAAACATCTTTTTCTATAGGTGGAAGGTATGTCTGGTTTTTTGGAAGCAAATTCATTATGAAGAAACCTTTGTTTTTTGTTTTCTTTGCTATCGTCATGGCCACTGGACATCTTTTTGCTCTCGACGTGGGAGTAGAGGTCGCAAGGGATCAGTGGCCCAGACAACTGGTACTCTTACCCCCATGGTCCCACCGGTTATTGGAACCCCTCCATATGGAGGTAGGATGAGTCCACATCTGGGTGGTCATCACTACCCACAGGAATCCAATGGGATTCAACCATGTCGAGCTCTATCAAACCCACCTCTGCTTGTGGTCTACCTGGTTCAGCTGATCATGCTCCTCCCTTTGTTCTTAAGGCACCGATTGGTGATAGTAAAGGTAAGGGCATCACTTTTTTCAGGGGGGTCTAGAATTTATTATGCCAATGTCGTGCATGGTGCGATGGATAAACCTACCACCAAAGGGAATTTCATTTCTGTTGTTAGTTCTCCTGGGGAAATTGCTACAGCCATTTGCACTTTTCCCCTATTCACATCTGGTGGCATGGGGGTGCAGGCTGAATCAGATGCACCTGTGGTTTCCCATAATCATCTTGACACCCTTGGGGATGACATTCATCTGATATGAAAGCCAAAAAAGCAAGGACAAGAAAGATAGTAGTCCAATCTTGGTTTTTCCTCGAAGGCCTTTGGTAGGCAGGAGGTGACATACAGGTTGGGTAGGATGCACACTCGCTCCTTTAGCCGCCAATATAGTGTCATGACGAAGGATTCAGCTCTCAACTCTGAGAGGGAGCATGATGCTTCCAAAGGTATGTATGAGGATGATTTTTGGGTGTAACTTTCTTTGGTTTCTCACTTTTTTATAAAAGTGTTTCTATAATAAAAAAGTTAATTTTTATTTAGTCAGTCATTATCTATAATAATGTTGTATCTTCTACTAAACTAAATTTTACTAGATATTATTTCAATCATTTAATTAGTATTCACATGAAAAATTATATAAAAGGTTTTGTGTGACTAGGTATCATGTTGTATCCCATTTATAACTATGGAATATGCTCTTTTCATGTAAAGTCTAATGTACTGTTACTTGTAAAAACTAATCTAGGTAATGAATTAGTTTAGTTAATAATAAACTATTTCTTAGTGGGTGATTTCCATGTATAGGGTGTCAAGATAAATCTTAAGACTGAACACCTTTTCAAATAATTATGTACTTTAGATATATATATAATGAAACCATTTTTTATTTTTTAACTGTTATGTATAATATAATTCAGATGGTTAATGAAAACTAGTGCTATATATATCAGGTTTTATATAAGTAGATTAGTTTCAAAAGTATGAGTATTTTAAAATGTATTTTAACTATATTGTGATTGAGAAATAAAGAATATTTTCAAAATATCAAGTTAAACATTTCCACTATTTTTATTAAAAAGGTTGTTTTGTCTAATTGGAGGATTTAATAATTTAATTTTTTTTAAATATAAATTTTATTGGAAACTCAATTCTCCCCCTCTTCAGTAATCTACTTTGATAACCATATATTTTTCATTATTACATGTTCTTTTATACATGTGAAATTTTATGAAGTTTTTTTATGTAATGAATATAATTAAATGATAAAATATTATTTTTAATAAAAATGTGTTGATGAAATTCAATTAACTTTTAGTGAATAAATATAATCTTTTTTAACATATTAATTTAATTAATTTAAATTAATTACAAAGAAATTATTTGTAAATTAATTTAATTTATATTATATAAAAATTAATATATTAACATTCCTATAATGATTATTCATTATAATAGAATAAGAATAAGATCTTTTTTTCTAAAAGTTCATTTTTTTAGAACATTATTTATTATTAATTTTTTATAAAAAAATATTTTAATCAATTTTATTTAATAAAATAGATTACATATTTAGCTAAATGATATGTTGTTTAGTTAAAAATTAAATTACCATTATCAAGGTAAAATAGGATAATATAGTTAACATAATAGGTAAATACATAAATATAACTAAACATATCTATAAATTATTTGGGTGGGGGTATGAAAGACCTCATTGCATTATCCATCTACTTCAGATGCTCTTTACATTAAAAATGATATATCTTACCAATTACATAATGACTATTTGAGTAAATTTTACTCCAGGTCACATATAAAAGTACCACTCCCATACTCACATTAAAAAAACAATTCCTTTCGTTTTATCATAAATACGAACCCAAATTTACTCCCCAAAAAATACACTACTATGATTGGTATCATATTTTTATTGACTCAATATTCATTATTAATGCAACGATCATTATTATATAGATATATTATTCTATTTTTGAGATATTAATTCCATTATATTTGGAATATTTTATTTCATTTTATTCACTAGGTATGTAACATTTTCATATCAATTTCATATTTTTTTTAATATTTTCATAATTTATCCAAATAGAATTTTGTTATGAATACTTTGAATAATTTATATTGGTTATTTTTTATTCATGTCCATGTGTTAACTAAAAATGTTTTATTTTATTATTTTTTAAGATAAATATATAATATATTGTAAAAAATGAACATTATAATTATATTTATTCAAAAGTAATTTTTATATTTTTTTTATTGTTTTAGATTCATTAAAATCATTCAAAATGAATAAAATTTATTTATTTACACATCCTTACCTTTTTATCATACATTAATAATTTCATATTATTTAACATTATTTATTTTCATGGTTTAATTAGTAAAAAATATTTTAAATTTATGGTTTTCAATGTCTTAATGACACCCCTTTTTAGAAAATTATGTTGACGATGACTTATAACTTCATTTTTATGATAATATTATAAAACCTTTATGATAAGACTATTTTTTATTTCACATCCATTTTATCTATATCTCTATGTGATCTTTCTCCTATGGAGTCATTTTTCATATATCACCATAAATGGTTTATTTTAAATGTTTATTTTGAGTGATTGAATTTGGGTTATCATCTGGTCAAGTCTTCAATTATTATTTTGTGATACCTTATAAAAATGATTTTATCCTACTTTATTTCGATTTATTAATAAATAATTTATATATTTATAATTATATGTGGCATAATTATGTATTTTTTACAATTTGGTGATGGTTGGATCAGATATATCATTCTAATTGTTTTGGGAATTGTTTTAACTCTTGTGATTATTTTGGGACATGAGAAGCGATTCTCGATACACTATATGATATAGATAAGTATTCATGATCATATATGTTGTGGGATATTTGTAGTGATTCCTAGTTAATTATTTTATGATCTTCTTGGTGGATAACCATGACTTATGTTATGATATATATACTTCTATTTCTTCCATATTCATATCTTATGGTTGCTTTGATTTAGATTATTTACATAAGTTTCTATGTCATGGTATATGTGTCATGCTTTCATGAGAACACTTTTATGTTCCTATCTTCTCATTCAATGATCAATGTTGTTTATTTTGTTTTATGTTAAACACTTTTGTTTCTATGGCATTATTAATCATGTATTTATTTGATTTCTGTATTTTCTAACATGGTTGTGACCTCACAATTTATTACATATCTATTGGGTTTTCCGATTCTTTTTATTTGAGATTAGTCTTTCTTTTGTTTTCCCATTTTCCTAGTGAATTAAATATATTTATTAATCAATGGGTGTAATGTGTAATGTATTTTTGGGGATATGTTAATGAAATAATTTAAAATATGATTTTTATTTTTCAAATATACAAAGACACTAAACCTTTCAGTTCTAATAATGAGTGATTTAAATTTAATATGATAAGTATAATCATGTAAATTATGTTTATGGTACTAGTTTATCTCGGTTGGTAATAGTGTATACATATTAAGTATGTAATTTTAGTACATTATACGAGAATGTGAGTCTTGGGATATTCACATATTCATCCTGTAGTATAGTTGTTTCATTTATATGTAAGTCAAAATTTTTAAATATATTATCCTTGGTAGGAATTTGTATTTATTGTTTTATATGTTATGTCTTATCCTATGTAATATATCACTTCATGGTTTTAAACACAATATCTTGGCCTATGGAAGGAGGGATTGGGGTGGCACACTCATCTTACAGCCTCACTAGTTGGTATCTCGGTGGGTTAGGTCATGTTTGTGTGGTATCATAATAATTCAAGCCTTCAAGATGGAATTTGGGGTTATTAGTATATTTAGGATTGGTTGGGGAAACTTATTCCATTTGTCCTAGTTGATCTTTTGTTCTGTTAATATACCAATGAAATTTGTAATTATCATTGTTTGTTGATCTAACCTTTCACTAAGTCTTGGTAATTTTGTACCAAAAACCCAAAACGAATCCCTTCAATTCCATTAATGATCAGTTTTTAATAAAGATATTGATACTTCTATAAGACAAAATGAGATTATGTGATGTATTAGAGTACCCTAAACAATTTTCCCTAGTCGTGATGATCATAAAATGTGTTGAATATGAAATACATTATAGGATGTGTATGGTATTAGCCTACATTTGAGTAAGACATTTCACTAAAATTAATATTATTTAATCAATATGACCATCTAAATTCATAAAAATATATTTCCATAATGAATGATATATTTTGGAGGGATATTCATTGGTCACATACCCATAAGAGTGTTTTATATGACAACAACAAAAACTCTACCATTAGAATGGATCCTTTTGATGATATTTATTGGTGTAATTTAGGTCAAACTTTTTTGGATTGAGATAGAAAAGGAATCTCCCACGAGGTTCAAATATGTATAAGTAACAGTGAATAATTTTTACCTAATCCCATAGTGTATGAGGATAAACTATACCTATATGAAATCCTACAAAGATATGACAGAGACACCTTCGATGTTTAATGAGGGATACTATGTATTCTTGATGGGATCCCCTTTTCACAGTTTGAGGATGGATTGACAAGTTATAATGTTTTATTAGAGGTTTATTTTAAAATTATAGATTATAAGTATGATGGGTGAATTTTTTTATTTTCAAAATGTTCACCCATAGATGCATACGAAGAATGATATTTTACATATCTCATATTTGGGGAAATATGTGTATGATCTACTACATATTATCAAGTATTTTGATATAGATTTTGATGTTGACTCTACAATTATGGAGTGCTTAGAGGAACTCACGAATAAACGGGATAAAATACTTTATTGGTGAGTGAATCCAATAATTCGTGTCTTGGGGAATTATGGTAACCTCCAGGATATCTCATGGGTGTGCAAGAATCATATGTGAGTAAACTAACCTCACCAATCTCAATGAGTTGTTATTTTAATACCTAAAATCATTGATGTTAAATAAGGGTTTGTAAACAAAATTAACAAAAATCATTTGAAACTTTTTAAAATTTATTTTTAGTGGTGTTTGAGAAGTTGGTTCATTTGACTTTATCATTGTGGACATTTGAAAATACATAATTTATGAGAAATTTATTCACAAAAATGTGAATGTTTAATAGGTGCTAAATTGAGACATGTATCTAATATATTAAATATTAGTTTTGATTAGAATAGGAATATTCTCTTAAGTGTTCTATACATTTCCTTATAAGGCCTTTAATCCCCAAACCAAATTTTTATGGTCAGTATTTTAGTTTATTCTTACATTCAATTAAACATTTATTAGTTTTATAATGTGGATAGTGATGTGGTGTCAAAACTCAATGGCAGTGACAACATCCAAGAGTAGAATTGTGAATATAGAATTTTGGAAATTTCATCAATATTATGAAATGATTAATGTTTTTTCTTTATGGGACATTTTTATTAGAGTTAAATAAGGATATTTATTATGATAATTAATATTAATTTTTAGTGGAGGACTATGGAGAAATATTCTTTCCTATCTAATTTTACATTTCATCATTGGAAAAACTTTCAAACAACATTATCTCCTTCTACCCTATCTACATTAAACTTTTTTTTTTGTGTATAATCCTTCCCTCTATGTGTAAGTACAAATCATTATTTACAATCTTTATAGTGGTGGTGACAATATAAAGTGGGGTTTCTGATGAGTTCATCAAGTGGAAGCTATTCTATAAAGTGGTAGTTTATTTTTCATTTGTCCCATTCTACACTATCTAAAAATTATTTCTAATAAAAACATATTAACAAATCATCAACATGATTAAAATTAGAATTATATTGGAAAAATAATTGGATATTCAATAAATATATAATATTATAATATATTATTCATTTACAATCTTTTTTTATTCAAAATAAATGTTTATTTTTATTTCATATATTTTCATTTATTGTTTCCATTTTTTTATGATTCTATTATAATAATATAATAAGAAACAGTCATGAAATATTCGATTAAATTATTTAATTGGATTATTTTCCCAGAACGAGGAGATTATATTTTTATTTTTTAACAATATTGTAGAAGATTATTTTTATGGCATGAATATTTGAGTATTTAACTGATATAATAGAATATCTCTTGAAATGAATCTTATATAATTAAAATAAATTTTATTTTGTGAAAATTTTCATTATTTTATTTTTTCTAACAATTTTTTTTAATATTTTCGATTATTAAAATTATAATATATTTATGATAAATTATTATTTTTATAGTAAAATATTATTAAAATATTCTTATCTCTTGGACTTGTTTTACTCTATAAATATCAATACTATTATACCATCATATTTCATCCATCAATGAACTCAATTTCTATCTTGTAATTGGGCATTCAAGTATTTATTCAACCACCACCTATTTGAGTATTTACATTATATCATTATTTATTTTTGTATTATTGTTTTCAAAATCTATAATAGAGGAAATCAATATAATCTACTTTTTAAGAACATGAAAGTGATGTAATTATGGGTTTTACTAATGGTTCGATAAATGTTTAGAAGATAAAAGGTTTAATAATGTTGGATTTTGTAAATTATCCTACGAAGGTGTGTTAGTGGATCCTAGGGAATTATTTTATCCCAGTAGTGTAGGATGAATTTGTGAGGATGTTGATAGAAGAATCTTGGCATGAAGATAATGTTTTTCATATTATAGAAGTTTCCTGACTATATCACCTTTAGTATTTGTCTTATCATGGTGTCATTATTCATCCACAGTTTCTATATTTTTTTTAGTTTGATATTGAATGTGACCTTTGAATAATCATTAGGTAACAAAGACTCAACAGACCTTGAGTTTTAACATAATTTTAAATATCACATTCCATGTGACTATGATCCACATGATGTGTATCTCACGATTGCATGGATATTCATCCTGAGTATACTAAAGAGATGTCATGTATAAATAGAAATGAAATACAAACTATGTTTTTCAGTAGATATTCCATGAATATCGAATTCATACAAACCGAGTGGTGGGAGTACACAACCAATATATCCTGAGATACATACATATTGTGTACCATAATCGAAATGTTGTATAGTGAGATATTAATATTATTATTCATGATAACCAACCTGATATTCATACATTGTTTTATGATTAATATATTATATTTATCACTTCCAAATATAGTATGGTATTATGATTCTCTATTTCATATTTTTTTTTTTTAAAATATGGCCTCAATTCTTCATGGATATATACTCTGATGAAGTAATGATAGAGTGAAGATATATTGTTTGGATCATAAATTGAGACTATGTACAACCCCATGTGCCTGGGTGTGATACTCCTTTAAAGGGTTTATGTTACTCCCATAGTAGCATATAAATGATGGGGAATAGTTCCATGTATTACAGATATTGTCTGTACTCCCAAGTCTTTTGGGACATAATACACTATCTATTTAGTCACTTCTCCCCTATATATTTCTATGTGGTCTCCTTGATAGAGGTTCAAATAGACTATTTTATTTTTCCATATATATTGATTTGTTCCAAGGGATACATAGCTCTTGGGGAGTCATCATTGGCTTATGGATACCACTATACAAATTTAACCTCCGCACAAATCAGTTGTATTCATTATAGGCTATCATTGATTAATTCATAAATCTTACCATACTATATAACACTTATTTAAATGAGAGATTTTTACAGGCAGTGAGTCCCTCATATTGGTTCAAGGCATGATAATTCCCTACATTATTTTATGGATGGGCTAATGTTGAGTCATTTCGAGGCTCAAAAGGGAGTGTTTCCTTGGCCTATGAAAGAGTAACCTATTGTTATTATTGAAGAGAATATGACGCTTCTCATTTAACAAAAGATAAATTTTTGGATATATTTGTAACTAATTTATGTCAATATTATTAATACATCTATATCAGATGTCCCCTTATGAGTTACAGGAGTTACAATTTCTAGTCAATGATCTCTTGTAGGGATGATTTGTTTAGACTATTATTTTTCCTTAAGTAGATAAAACAAATTCACTAATGGATGATTAAATTATCTTATTTTGTTCCAATTATCATCATTTTAATTTGGTAATGACAATGAAACATTACTCTATTCCACAGATCGATGGTCTATTAACCTAGTTTGAGGGGAAATCTTTCTCTTAAAGATCACCCCGTGGTCTAAATATTATTAGATTGACATAAATGAAATGGATAACATAAAGACTTGTTTTCTATTTAATTTTAGATTTAAGAGTTCGTTAGGATGTAGTTTAGAGTTACTAATACTATATAAATGTTTACGGGGTTGATAAATTTCTTATTCAATATATTTTGTTACTATTTCATGGTGAAATTCAACTATTAAATCCTTTATTTTTAGAATCTGTGGAGGATCACATATGGAATTTATGTGATATGTTCAGAGTTCTTTAGTTTTAGCAGCTTTACCAAAATCTATTGAAGTTTTAGTTTTGGAAAAATGAGGTCTATTTCTTGGGTAATGTTATTTATTATCATAGATTAGTCGATGGTACAATGAAAATTGAAGTGTAAATTTCCAGGGAATCCCCTAAGAATAATTGGAGATGATTAGAGTCTACTTGTTCTCGAGAAATTTTATATAAGGTTCCCACAAGACTTATCATCTATTAAAAATCCTTTGATAGTTTTTACATGAAATGATGTGATGTTATCGTGGACTAACTACTTCTAGTATAATTTCATTAATTTTATAGATATGTTAGTTATTTCACTGAATCTTCATCTTCTAGAGGAGGGTGTTTCATTTGAGGTTTATTATAACGCTTCACATATTGGTTTTTTAATGATGAATAATGGAGTGGTTATACCTTTTGGTTTTTAAAAGCTACAATTAATTGAATATAATTAGGCCACCCATGATCTTTATCATTATATAATAGTGTTTTCTCTGAAATTTGGGAGACACTATCTTTTTACTTAATGTTTTGTAGTTTAATTTGATATAAAAGATTAATGTATGGATTCTCCTAGTGTGACTTGAATTTATCAGAAACATGGGTGATATAGTTATCAAAGGAAAAAAATGATTCAGGATTCATAAACTCCAATGATATTATTTGGGTGGATTTCATGAGAAGTATGTTTTATGGTGGTGTCGTGAATTAGTATATAGACTCTTGGAAATTAATGGAAGACTTAGCATCAGTGTACCATTATTTGAGAGAATTGGATTGAGGATGTTTTATTAATTTGATAAAAGTGTTGTTTTCCTTAGTTCCCAATGTTGGGAAGTCCCAAATAAGGTATTATGGGGAAGAATTTTGTAACAATAATGTTTTTTATGTGATTCACTTGAGTGTAGGTAAGAAGACGGACAACATCAATTGTTGTTCCTAGAAAAATAAATTACTTCTAAAATGAATGATGTCATTCTCTATGAGTTCTATGTTTTACGTATGGCAGTACATCATGGTGTGAAAAATATTTTTCATTATTTTAGTGGTATGTTTTGGTCATCTGTTCTAAAGCACATAGTTTTATATTTAGTCACTATGCATTTTTCATGCCGAAAAGATAATGCTGAGGATTTTGTTCCTATTAGTTCAATTCGGTGACATGAAGTCACCCATTGAATGTGGGTGGGAATTTTTGTCGAAATTTTCCAAAATTTTTTATTATATATCTGTGATCATGAACCATCTAATGAATACAGTTTAATTTAATGAGATTAAAGAGTATAACTCCTTAGAGGCTGTAACATCCCTCGTAAAAAAAGAATACGAAATTTTCATATTTATTAATATTTGTAAATTACATATTAATTTTACTTTAAAGGGGATGTTATGTCTGATAGCATAATCAAAACACAACAACAGGTTTCTTAGAAATCGTATGTTTCACACAACTTTGATTTATACAGAAAAATAATATAATAATATTATTATTTTAAATGGTAGATAACGCATTGTCGTTTTATTGGCAGGAATAAACAGAACTAACTACAATATGATAACACACGTCTATTAAATTTTTTTACATTTATCTAATGAATGTTAGAGGCTTAAAATGTGAATGAATCCAATTTTAGGCATAAATACTATAACATTCTAGAAATGGTTGATTTATCATCTTTTGATGGAGAAAACATTTTAAATTTATTTTTCTCACTTTTATATGTTCTATTTAACAAAATAAAATTTTTCTTTATAATCGGGACATCAAAATATACTTTGGGTAAATTTTTGGTATTTTTCTAATAAAGTTAATATGTTTTAATGAATAGTGATTAATACCGCATTTTAATTCAAAACCGCCATTTAATATTATTTAATATTATTATTATATTATCTTTCTAATTATTTTTAAAGTGAAATTAAATTATATTTTTACCATTTAATCTAATTTTTATCATTATAAGTAATTTTGCATTGAAATTTGACATAAAAAAGTGTCAATCTTTTGATAGTTATTATTTCATAAAAATACACTTTTTGTTTTGACAACAAAAATTAATTTTAAATTAATTTCTGAAAATTATGGGTTTTGAATTAAAAAAAATGGATTCCATATTTGTAATCAGGAGGCCCAAATTGTGTAAATAGGTAACTTTTATTTTTATACATTATTTATATTCCCTTAAGTAAATATTTCATTTACCATGGTAAAGGGGTCAATGTGGTAAATAAGGGTAAAATGTAATATTATAATAATATTAAATTACCCTTACACATTTTCTAACCTTATTGGATGTGATACATTCCACCAAGGGAATAATTGGTCGATTTTGGGACCCCTTGGAGCCACTTGGGAGTGATAATGACACTTTATATTAATTAATTTAATGTAATGACATAAAGATATAACTTTTAGTAAATCAATTTTACATGGGGTTACATAAGTTATATAGTTGACTTTAAATATTAATTTGAAATATAAAAATATTTCATACATCGTGGTATTTTATTTATAATTTTTATATATCAAATAAATAAAATTACTTATGACACAATGATGATGCAGTGATTACCTTCTTGATGAATGATTTAAATAAATGAGATTAATAAATTTTAAAAAAAATATCCAAACCTATCCAATTATTATTGGATGATTTAAATCGAAAAGGTTCATCTTATATTCTAATTTAATGTGTTTTTGACCTTTTGAAACCAAATATCATTTTATAAAAAAATAATACTTCCAAACTTTCCTAAAGAGCCCCACCTCCCCCTTATAAAAGGCTATGACCTCTAACCCGTTACTCACACCTATCAAGCCCAATGGATCATCCAAAATCCTTCCAAATAAGCTCTTAACGTCCCTTTCTTCTTCTTATAAGCCTTACCTTATACTTGAGGCACTTCAAAAATACTTTTTGTTCAATCCCAAGGGAGTTATCTGATTTAAAGGTAATATCTTCTCTCAAGTTATTTTATTTTATTTTTCTTCTCCAACCCCCTAATATCTATTTATTCCATTATTTAATAACCACATAAGTTTCCTAAATATACTGGGATTTTTTAATGATAGGTATTCTAACTAAATATAAACAGACCTCCATCTAATGGATTTAGAACAGACAATTTCTATGGACGATGAATTGCTGCCTCACGAACGGATCATTGTTCAAACTAATCCTACCACCACTTATGGTGACCATTATTATGACACTATAATTATATATGATATTAATTATACTTATTTTATCTGTTTTATTATTATTTTTTCGTTTATATCATACCATTTTTCTTTCCATAATGCGTAAATTAGATAATTTCACTTGAGGAAGTGTGGACAACTACCCGCTCAATGTGATATGACTTGTTCATTCATTACATGGGACCTATGAAGGATGCAATTTATGAACATATTTAAAATATATAACATATATATTATTCGGTAATTATAATATACTTATGTTTCATATATATTTCGTTCCTCTAAAAATGAAAAAGAAATGAAAGTAGTGTTCATGTGTACGTACGTCTGACCGTCTCCATAAATGGTGCATTTCATTTCTTACGTCAAAATATTATGGTGTATTACAAATATATATATATACAAGATCTACATGATATATATGATATCTAAATCATTAATATCATTCTAGAGATAATGTACTTTTTACCACTTGGATAATTTGTAATTATAACGGGTTCATTTTTAACTCAAGTTCCAGACATCAAAAAATGTCTGATATGAAATCAAATAATTAACTAATTAATATTGATAGATAATAAGTGATAAAAATGAAAAATAAACACGAAAAGTGATCTTATGAAAGTATAAAATAAATTATGTTTTTTATTCAGGAATAACAAGGAACGAACGAGTCAATTCAGACATGAGGTAAAGGGTTTTCATCACACTTTTAATTCATGTGAGATTCTTTCTATATTTTCAACTATTTCCTTTTATGTGGTGTATATATTGAACATGATTGTATTATTTGAGTTATATAATTTAATTTATGGGAACATACATCTTCATTGTATGATCTTTATTTAATGTGGTTTTTGTTTCATATGTTACCAAATCATTAAGTGAACCTATCGCCATACTCTTTTAGTCAAAAACTTATTTTATGTTATGTTAATTAATTTCCATTTTTCTATGTTGGTATATGTTCTTATACATCCTTATTGATTTTCATTTTATGTAAAAGTGATAAGAGACCATTTTCTCTCTCATATTATCATTTTATTTAATTTTAATGTGATGTTGTTAGGCTACCGAATTTTGGTAAGGGATGATTTCTCAATCTGCATTAATTTGAGCCATATCTTGATATTGTGCACCTTTATTATCCTATAGTTTTTATATACTATAATTTGTCTTCTTATATCATGAATATATTTAACATCAAGATATTATAATATTTTTTTAATGTTATTATGTAATTATTTTTATTCAAGTATTTTATCAAGTGGTAATGGACTCTTTAACTAAAACATTGTTTTAAATGTTTTATAGATTTATTCATCTAAATAATTATCATTAATTTACTTTTTTTCAAAATGGTTTTTAGGATTTATTTTTATGTAAATAATGTTTTCAAATGTTAGTTCTTTTAAAATTTTCAAAGTGGTATGGGACACATTAATTCCAAAATCTTTTTATTAAATGTTTTAAATGGTTTTGACAATGGTTTTGACAAAGAATTGATTATGTAAATATCATGAAATGATATATTGTGATGTGTAAATGTTATCTTTAATTTATTCTTGTGTTATGTGTTATGATTGTGTTATGGTTCTTCTACATTGTTTATGTATACGGGTTGTTCCATGAAAAACCTAGGGCAGGTGTGTCCAATATAGCTCTCAAATGCATTGGGTAACAGGATGGAGGTCAACGTTAATATTTCTCCAAATAGATTTAAGAAATATACTATTATGGGTATTGTAAATGTAACTCCCTACGTAGCTGTGAAAGCTACAATATAAGAATGTTATACATACCATGAGTTAACTTTATTATTTATGATTTCTATCTGTTATTCATAAGTATTATGATTTAATAAGGTATGTTATGATTGAAAACTATGTTTTCATTGATTTGTACTTATTGATGGGTGAATGTTTTAATTTGTTATTTCGTAACACTTACTGAGATTTTTATACTAATCCCAATTTTTGAAATGTTTATCATAGGAAATTATGATGCATAGGGTCAAGGATGGGATCATGGAAAATTCATGATGTCTAAACCATGGAAATAGACATGTTTTTTTTAAGTGTTTTTATTTTATGAGAAAAATAGAAACTGAGTAGAAGATTCTACTCTGTAATTTTTTATCTATAATGTAATTGTTATGGCCTATTTATCTAGAGCTCTAATCCTAATAATATCATCAATGTTAATTCATGATTTAACTCAATATTAAGTAATACATAAGGCAAGGCCTTATAATTGGTATCAAAGGTCGGTTTAGACAACATTAGGGATTATGAGTTATAATTAAAAACATGTTTATTCCCAATGTCTATTATTTTCGTAAATCCCTTGTTTTATAACTTTTTTAGATCAAGGATAGTCAATTAAAAATGGAAGTAGGGGGATCTCAAATAACCTTCATATCTGTTCCTGATGACATACTTTCAATAATTATTCTAAAGTCATGTTCAGATGATTGTGAAACTCTTTCTAGAAAACAACTCATTTGCATACAGTTGTTTGAGAAATCCAACACCTCCTCTATACCTTGATATCATCATGGATCATGTGTTGTATTCAACCAAATCATATATTCACAATATTCTCATATTTATTATAAAGGTAAATATTATCAATGCATTTTCAAATATTTTACCATATCACAAGTTTTTGAAACATATTATGATTTTGAAAAAGGTGCCGAAGAATGAGAACCTTGTGTAGCCTATTTATATTTTATTTTACAATATAGTCTCTCAAAACATTCTTATGGTATTTTAGAAGGAACATTGATTGAAATTTCCACTCAAACATGGTCTGACTGTTTTATAAATATCATGTTTTATCGGAAGTTTTGAAATTATATGTTTTACAAGATTATTTTTCAAAATAATTTTTTTGTGAACACCCATATAACCCAATTTGAAAAAGGTGTATTTGGATGATGGAATAAAATCATTTTTAAGGATCTATAAATCATATATTCAATTCATGGACCTTATACCTATATGAATAACATGAGGATGATACTATAAGGACACCATGATGATGAAATTTTGTTCTTTAAAATAAGAATAGTTTTAAATGGAGGTGAAATAAAAAATTGACATTATATAATGATTCATAAATTAATATGTTGAGGTATTAATAGTTTGGGATGAAAATTAATGTTATAAGAAAATAATTGGGGTTAAAACATGTTAGTGTTATTTTTGAGTTTTATAAAAAGGACAGCATGTAAGATGGGTGACAACCCATATCGACCAGTAAGGCCATAGGAATCAAACCCACAACCGAATGGCGAAAAGATTTTATCTCCTACCACTGTCCTACGTGATATCCCTCGTTAGTATGACTTATTCTTTTAGTTAGATTATTTTATAGAAGATGTTTTCTCTTTTGGATCATTATATTCTTTAGATAAATAGAAAACTATGGGATCTCATTTGTGGATTAATGGTTGAAATTTGATTTTTTAAGAATATATGATTTTATTGGGGACATATAGAAATTTGGGTTATTTATAGAAATTATTAACCTATCATATAAAATATGTTATTAGGTAAATTACACTTCAGTATGAGACTTTTAGAGTAGTCAATGTTATTTGGAGATAAATGATAAGATTTATCATGGAAGACTATGTGATAAAATATTTCTGAATTTTTGGCTTCAAACATGGTTTGAATTATTTTGATGAATTTTAAGGGCAATTTTCTATTGAATGGCCTTTCTTGAACTTTGGGTACTTTTGTTGAATTTTGGGGATTAAGAGCTGTATTTATTTTCATAATGGATTATCATTTTTGGGGATTATATGATCTCATACTAATCATTTTTTATTTTGGTTAATGTGTAAAGATAGGGTAAATAAGGATTTCTTTATTTGTGGATTATTTTATTTTATATAAGTTGATTATAGAGCTGCAGGTGTGACCATGTCATCATGAACACTCATTATTTGGAGAAAAGATGAGTTTATGGAAGAAATTTTGTATGGGATGAAACTCTACTTGAAAGGTATGTATATTTCTTAATTTTATTTGTCCATATCATAAATAAATTCCTCAACTATATGAATGGAAAAAAATATTGTCTATTGTCTTATCCTACTAAGGAATCAAATACAGTTTAACCCATCACAAGTTTATGTTTTTCAGTTTATTAACTTTCTCCTGATCATGTTTTCTATTACTCCCCATCAGAACATGTTGGTTAGTTTCTCTTCTATATCCATGATTTCCTACATGGAATCCTTATATGTTTTATCTCGAGTGACCTTTTAACATCTCTTTATTTCTTTTAAAGTTATAGTTTTATTGATTCTTTTCTGGTGTGGGACTTTTAATGATGTTTTTGAGACCAATTTTAAAATTAAGAGGATGCATTTCCCAAAAGGGGGGGGGGGATGTAACATCCCTGGTAAGTAAAGATTATGAAATTTTCATATTTATTAGTATTTTTTGAATTAAATAATAATTTTACATTAAAGAAGATGTTACTTCTAAGAGCGTACTCAACATGCAACAATGTGGTTTTTTAAATCTAACTTTGCACACACCTTTGAGTAATACCCAAAAAAATATAATATAATTATTATTATTTTAAATTGTTGTTAACACATAGATGTTGTATTGTGAAGAATGAAAAAAACTAACTACAATATTATTACACATGTTTGTTAAATGTTTTTACATTTATCCAATGAAATTTAGTGTCTTAAAATGTGATTTAATCCAATATTAAATAGAAATATTCATATATTATTTAAAGGGATGATTTAACACCTTTTGGTGGAGAACCCTTTTTAAATCTATTTTTTTCACTTTTATATCTTCTATTTGACATAATAAAATTCATCTTTATAATCAGGACATCAAGATTTACTTTGGGAATTTTTTTTTATTTTTTCTAATAAGACTAAAATTTTTAATGAATACTGAAAAATACCATATTTTAATTCAAAACATCCGTTTAAAATAATTTATTTATATGGCTATATTATATTTTAAATTGGTTTTAGGGTTTAACTAGAATATATTTTTACCATTTAATCAAAATTTTGGTCTTTGAAAGTTATTTCACTTCGAAATTTTACATAAAAAAGTGGCAATCTTTTGGTAAGAACCCTGATCTTCTTTCAAGTATGTTTTTCCTTTTTTTCTAGAGTTTTTAAGAAAAATGAATTTTCTTGAAACTTTAAAAGTACACGCCGTGTACTTTATGAGTACACACAATGTACTCTGCTCTAGCTCGAAGCCATGTGATGGCCGTACCCGGGCCACACACACGGTGTGTAGGGGTGACATGGAGGCCGATTTTGGCGGAGTACAGAAAGGACCCAGTACACGTCGTGTACTCTAAAAGTACACGCAGTGTACTTTCTTTTTTTTCACTACACGGACCAGGGTCTCACCTAACCCCCAATTTCATCTTCTTCTCCAGTTTCTGTCCTTCCGAAGTGACTCGTATGGCCGAATCTTCCCCGAGCTTCCGCCTCACCATCCGTTCTCCGATTCAAGGATGGTCTATTGCGTTGGAAGCACAACGGTGAGTTCTTCCTTCTTCTTGAGCCTTGTTTCTTGATTCCTCCTTGTTTTCAAGGTATCATAGGTTCATCATTTTGTGTGTTTTCTCAGATCAACGTCATTATAAGGGGAATCTGTCATCGTGGTTCACGTATATCGATCACCTAGGTTAGAGGTAGGTGGTTTGTGCATTTCTGTAGAAAGTTGATGAATATTTTGTGCAAATTCCACCAATACCCTTGAATGGGGTATTTCATGTTCCTGTTTTTCCTTTGTTGTATTTCCTGCTCTGCTTTATTTCTAGAGTAGATTTTTTTCTTGTGATTATGGAAGCTTTACTATACCTTGAATGTTTGTTATGCTTGTTCTTCCTGTTTGGCGTTTTTCCAGTTTCCATGCCTTGTTGTAGGATTTTGGATTGTTGCCTTGTTTTACTGTTGATCCTTAGTTGATAGCCAATTAATTCTTCAGGATTACTTGGACAATGCACGCGTGCTGAGCATGTTTAGTTTCACTCAGGACTGTGAGAACCTAGAGTAGTTGACCAAAGGGAGAATTGTCGGAAGGGCTTCTCCAGAGTGTCTCTTAATTATGATACGAGACCACAGGGGGAGTTGACATTGAGTGATTCCTCAGAGAGTATGTAGTTCCTCGACGCGGGCCACAGGGGGAATAGACGTTGAGTGCTTCCCCAGATAGCCTTTAGCACGATACGAGACTATAGGGGGGATTGATAGTGAGTGATTCACCAGAGAGTCTGCTTAATTTCATAACTGAACCAGAGGGGTGAGACTGTGTGTGCCACTTAGAGGGTTGCTAGTACTTATAGGTTGAACCATAGTGGTTAGGCTGTGAGATCTACCTAGAGGGTTACCTTTTTCTTTTGTTACTGGTTTTTTACTTGTGCTCTTCTTTTGTTAGAACTGTACATTGTAGCTGCTTGTGTTTCTGTTTACTGCTTCTTGTTTTATCACATGCCTTGTATTCATTGACTGTTGAGAACAAATCTCTGGGTGATTGCCTACTAGGATTGTATCTGACACCCTATTTAAGCCATGGTTTTTGACCAAGCAGACTATTTTGCTGTACATATAGATAAGGGCACATGCCCTTCTATTTCAGGATCTTGATTGCGCTGGAGCTAGAGAGCATGGTACCGAGCCGGGGCTCGCAATGCCAAGGATTTTTTTTGTTTTTCTTTTTCACTTGTTTTATGTTGTTTTCTAGCACGTTTTTATGTTGATTCTTTCCATAGATACTTGTACCTCCTACATCATTGTCATCATTTCTCTATGTATTCATTGCTTCCACTGTTTGGTTTCTAATGTTATGCATGTTGTTACTGCTTTCTCTATTGACTATTTTTTCCACTGTATACCTTACCAAATGAGGGCACATTTTCCCACCGAATCACCAAGGCCCTCGCTGCTAGTCGGCAGCCTTTGGCATTCAGGGATATGCGCTGGAGGTCATGTGGAGAACCGGGTACGAGGCGCCAGTGGAGGGGCTCCGGATTCGGGTCATTACAAAGTTGTATCAGAGTGGTTCTTTTCTCTTTCTTTACTATTTGGAGACTTTAGCCAGGGATAGGATAGATTCGGTACTTGTTATTAAGCTATTCTCGGGAGTATCTAACCCATGTATAGGGAAAGACCATACTACATCGTTAATTGTAGTTTGCTGGTTTTGAGTTTGATGGTTGATATGTTTTCACCTAGAGTGATTCGCATGACTTGTGCGGTTATTGTTTTGATGTTTCAGTTATATTTTTGTCACAACACGATGACATGAGGGTATTCCATCTCATGCATCATATAGACACTTTTAGAAATCACATGCCATGAATTCTTGTCATGCCATCTAGGGTGCATTAGTGATTGCAAGATGTTGTGACATGCTTTGTGTAGATTGTGCATGATGTTGTGATAGATGTTGATAGAATCCCTACGGTTATGTTAGAGAGCTATTGTTTTCCCATGTATGTGACTGCCGGATATGTCGAGATTCGATTCGTGGGGAGTATGGGCCCTCATGAATCATAATTTGGCACCTATATCCCTTGTTTTTGGTGGTTCTGGGAGTCTGAGCAGTTTCTGAGCTACATCCCAGAAAAACCCAGAATACACGGCATGTACTTTTTGGATACACGTTGTGTAGTTTTTAGGCCGTGTCACTGACCATGTGAGCAGAACATGGTGTCATGGGAGTAACTTCGGGAACACGTTGTGTACTATTGATACATGTTGTGTAAGTTCGGAGCCATGTACCAGGTCGTGTCACTAACAACACGGGCTGGGGAAGATCGGGAAGAACACGTCGTGTCCTTAGGGAACACGCCGTGTAGTCCTGTCCAGGTACCCAGCCATTTCACGAACAACACGGGGTGGCGTTACCTTCTTTTCCACATGTGGTGTTTGTTCAAAACATGCCATGTAGTCTTGTCTAGGTACCTGGTTGTGTAACAAACAACACGGGATGAGGTCACCTGGACTATACACGTCGTGTTTGTTCAAAACACTCCGTGTAAGGTTCAGACGTGTAGACGATCGTATGTTTAACAACATGGGCCTCCGAAGCCTTTTCAACTACACGTCGTGTCTATAGTAATCACGCCATCTAGTCTCAGTTTAAGAAAAACCGTGTGGGTAAGCCATGTAAGGACACTCGGGCAGGGGAACAATTTTCAAGTACACGCCGTGTGTGGGTTCAACACGCCGTGTAGTTTGAAGTGTAAACTACTTTTATGGCATGAGTACACGCCCATATCAGTGGGTTAAGAAGACATTCTGTGTAGTTTTATACACACCGTGTAGTCATGTTTTGTAAACTTGTGTGTTTTTCTTCCTCTGTTTCCATTTTGTACTCTTGTGTTCTCTGTCCTTGTTATCTTGATCTAAGGTGTGCTTTTGATATTTCAGAGCTATACCTATGAGACGTCCTCCGGTTATACATCTATCATCGGGTAGTGATCAGACACCACATTGGGCTAATCTGGTACTTCTTGTCAATCCTACAGTCGGGCCAGCCTTGGCACCAGCTGTTATACTAGTTGCAGGGTATCAGTTCTTATGGGATCTATATGTCCTAGAGATGATAGGCTATGATGTCATCCTTGGCATGGATTGGTTGATTCCCTTTCAGGCATTCGTCGGCTGTTATTGCCGCAGAGTGAGCTTCGTTTCAGCAGAGGGCGAGTCTTTTCTCTATAAGGGAGAATGGGACGTTCGGGCGAGTCGGGTAGGACTCGAGCATCTTTGGCTCGGAAGGGTGACGACCCAGATTGCTAGTCTTTTTTTGGATGATCAGGGGATTCCACAATTGGATTTTCGTCCAGCGGTGGATTGCTTCAGGGACGTCTTTCCAGAGGAATTTTCAGGTTTGCCTCAAGATTGTGAGTTAGACTTCTCTATTGAGATCATTCCAGGAGCGGCACCAGTGTCCATTACTCCCTACAGGATGGATACACCTGATTTGTAGGAGCTTAAGAAGCAGTTGGAGAAGCTACAGTCTAAGGGTTTCATCTGACCCAATACTTCTCCTTGGGGTTTGCCTTTCCAGTTTTCAATGACGGCAGATGGTACCCTTCTACTTTGTGTGGATTATCAGAAGCTGAACCAGTTGATGGTCAAGAACCGATATCCTTTTCTGAGACTTGATGACCTTTTCGATCAGCTTCGAGGATCCCGAGTGTTCTCAAAGATCTACTTGAGGTCTGATTATCATCAGTTGTGCGTTAGATCATTAGATATACCTCTGACAGCCTTCAGGAGAAGGTATGGTCTATACGAGTATACAGTCATGTCGTTCGGTCTCATGAACACACCTGCAATTTTCATGGCACTGATGAACTGAGTGTCCCATCCTTACATGGACTCCATTGTCGTGGTCTTCGTGGATGATATCTTAGTGTACTCTCACACTCGACACGACCATGCCACACATCTTTAGATCATCTTGAGTAAACTGACATAGCATCGACTTTATGCTAAACTCTCGAAGTGCCACTTCTAGATAGATTAGATTTACTTCATGGGTCACGTCATCTCAGAGGCAAGAGTATCAATGGACCCAGAGAAAGTGAGAGTTATAGTTTCCGAGGAGTAGCTGAAGAACATCTTTGAGGTACAGAGTTTGCTAGGGCTGTTTGGGTACTACAAATGCTTCATTCAGGACTTTTCTCGTCTAGCAAGAACCTTTGACAGGTCTGAACTAGAAGGGGGAGAAGTTCTTATGGTCAGATTCTTGTGAGTCAACCTTTTAGGAGATGAAAGGGAGGTTGAAGTCCACACCAATACTGGTCTTTCTGGAGCCAGGAAAGAACTAAACTATTTACTATGATGCTTCAGGTATCGGGTTGGGAGCTGTGCTTATGCAGGGAGATGGAGTCGTTGCGTACAGGTCTTGGCAGTTGAGGCCACATGAGAGGAACTACCCTACGTACGATCTGGAGTTGGCAGCTGTTGTTCATGCCTTACGCTGTTGGAGAAACTATCTGCTGGGAGAGAACTTTATGGTCTTCACTGAGCACAAGAGTCTCGAGTATATTCTCACTTAGTGGAATCTAAACCTAAGACAGTGCAGGTGGTTTGAGTACCTTCAGTATTTTGATTTTAAGCATGCCTATACACCAGGTAAAGGAAACGCAGTGTAAGATGCGTTGAGTAGGAGAACTCAGTTTCAGGCAGTTCAGGAGGCCAGAAGTGGGTGGCAGCTGATTGCTCTATTCTCTGAGATGTATCTGTAGGTGCATGACAAACAGGGAAGACATTCCTTTCTTCTGTAGCTGTTATGTCTACACTTCTTGATCGAGTACGGATGAGGAAGCTATTAGACTCTAAAGGCTTAGTCCTGCAGGAGAGTGTGTCAGGAGAGGACCCTCTTCCTGGATGGGCAGTGGGTGAGGATGACATCTTGCATTTACAGGGATGTGTATGGGTGCCAGAAAACATACGCGAGGAGCTGATGTGGCATTTTCATTCCTCGGTTTGGGTAGTTCATCCTGGCATCACCAAGATGTATTGGGATCTTCATCACCAATACTGGTGGCTAGGTATGAAGAAGGATTTTGCTGGGTTCGTCATGAGATGTTTTACTAGTCAGCAGGTGAAGGCAGAGCATCAACGACAAGTAGGCCTTTTACAGCAGTTACCCATTCTGGAGTGGAAGTGGAACAATGTTGCAATGGACTTCATGACTGGGTTGTCGAGGATGCCTTGAGGGAACGATGCTATTTGGGTTGTCGTCAACAGGCTTACGAAGGTTGCACACTTCTTGCCGATTAAAAAGACTTTCAGTGTTGATGATCTGGGTGACTATATATACGAGAGATCATTCATCTACATGTACTTCCAAGCTCCATTGTTTCAGACAGGGATACGCACTTTACCTCTCGGTTCTGGGAGGGACTTCAGAAGGCCTTGGGTACACAGGTACTTTTGAGTACAGCATACCATCACCAGACATATGGCCAGTCCAAGCACATGATCCAGGTGCTTGAGGATATGCTCTGAGCTTGTATACTAGACATTGGCAGTTCATGGGAGAAGCATATCTCTCTAGTGGAGTTCACCTACAACAATATTTTCCAGGCGACCATTCAGATGGCACCATACGAGGCTATGTATGGTAGGCCATGCCGATCACCCTTATGCTGGATGGAGGCAGGAGAGGTAGCTTTGTTGGGACCTTGTCTCGTTCAGGAGACCTCAGAACAGATAGAGATGATTCAGAAGAGGATGACTATGACACAGTCTCGACAGAAGTCTTATGCTGATCAGCAGAGACGACCTCTGATGTTTGAGGTTGGGGATCATGTTTTCCTGCGTGTCGCACCAAGTTTGGGACACAAGAGGATTCAGAGATAGGGTAAGCTTTCACCGCGGTATGTCAGACCATTTGAGGTCATGGAGAGAGTGGGATCGGTCACCTATCGGTTGCAGCTACCTCAGAGGTATCGGGCCCTACACGACGTCTTCCACGTCTCTCAGCTCCAACGTTACTTTTCAGACCTGTCTCACGCCTTTTAACCCGAGGAAGTCGATCTTGAAGCATATGCGTCGTTCGAGGAGGATCCTATTCTGATTGTCTATTTCAGTATGAAGGTTCTCTGTGGGAGGTTTATTCCTCTGGTACAAGTGTTGTGGCAACACAAGCGAGTATAGGACGAGACCTAGGATAGGGAGGCTGATGTACGATCGCAGTGGCTGGAACTGTTCAGGGATTCTTCTTCTACACCCCATTAGGGAAATTCGGGGATGAATTTCTTTAAGGGGGGAAGTTTTTAAGAACCCATATCTTTGTTGAGGTATGTTTTTCCTTTTTTATGATGTTTTTAAGAAAAATTAATTTTATCGAAATTTTCAATGTACACGCCGTGTACTTTCGGAGTACACACCGTGTACTCTGATCCGGCTCGAAGCTGTGTGCTGGCTATACCCGGGCTACACACACGGTCTGTAGGGGTGATGTGGAGGCCGATTTTGGTGGAGTACAGAAAGGACCCAGTACAAGTAGTATACTCTAAAAGTACATGTCGTGTACTTTCTTTTTTTTCACTAAACAGACCGGGGTCGCACCTAACCCCCAATTTCATCTTCTTCTCCAGTTTTCGTCCGTCCAAATCGACTTGTACAGACGAATCTTCCCTGAGCTTCCACCTCACCATACATTCTCCGATTCAAGCACAGTTTATTGTGTTGGAAGCACAGCGGTGACTTCTTCCTTCTTTTTGATCCTTGTTTCTTGATTCTTCTTTGTTTTCAAGATATTTTAGGTTGAGCATTTTGTGCGTTTTCTCAGATCTACGTTGTTCTAAGGTGAATCTGTCATCGTGGTTCACATATATCGATCACTTAGGATTGAGGTAGGTGGTTTGTGCCTTTCCATAGAAAGATGATGAATATTTTGTGCAAATTCCACCAATAACCTTGAACAGGGTATTGCGTGTTCCTGTTTTCCCTTTGTTGTATTTCCTGCTTTGCTTGATTTCTAGAGTACATGTTTTCACTATGATTATGGTAGCTTTACTATACCTTGAATTTTTTTTATTCTTTTTCTTCCTATGTGACATTTTTCCAATTATCATGCCTATTTGTAGGATTGTGGATTGCTTCCTTGTTTTGCTGCTGAGCCTTAGTTGATAGCCAAGTAGTTCTTGAGGTTTACATGGATGATGCACGTGCGCTGAGCATGTTTAGTTTCACTCGGGACTGTGAGAACCTAGAGTAGTAGACCAAAGAGAGAATTGACGGATGGGCTTCAACAAAGTATCTTTTAATTACGATACAAGACCACAGGAGGAATTGACGTCGAGTGCTTCCTCAGATAGTCTGTAGTTCCTCAACGCAGGCCCCAGGGGGAATAGACGTTGAGTGCTTTCCCAGAGATCCTTTAGCACAATATGAGACTATATGGTGAATTGGAGATTAGTGCTTCCCCAAAGAGTCTGCTTAATTTCATAACTGAACCAGAGGGGTGAGACTGTGTGTGCCACCTAGAGGGTTTCTAGTACTTATAGGTTGAACCATAGGGGTTAGGCTGTGAGAGCTAACTAGAGTGTTACCTTTTTCCTTTTTTACTGTTTGTTTACTTGTTCTCTTATTTTGTTAGAACTATAGATTGTAGCTGCTTGTGTTTCTGTTTAATGCTTCTTGTTTTATCACATGCCTTGTATTCATTGATTGTTAGGCACAAATAATTGGGTGATTGCCTACTGGGATTGTATCTCACACCCTATTTGGGCCATGCATTTGGGCCCAAGCAGACTATGTTGCTACAGGTATAGATAAGGGCAAGAGCCCTTCTATTTTAGGATCTTGATTGCACTGGAGCTCGAGAGCACGGGACCGAGCCGGGGCTCGCGATGCCGAGGAGTTTTTTTGTTTTTCTTTTTCACTTGTTTTCATTTATATTCCAGTATGTTGTTGTGTAGCTACTTTCCATAGAAACTTGTACTTGCTGCATCATTATCATCATTTCTATATGTATTCATTGCTTCTGCTGTTTGGTTTCTACTGTTATGCATGTTGTTACTACTTTCGCTGTTGACTATTGTTTTCCGTTGTATACCTTACCGAATGAGGGCATAGTTTCCCCACCGACTCACCAAGGCCCTCGCTGCTAGTCGGTAGCCTCTAGCATTCGAGAAAACGTGCTTGAGGTCATGTGGTTAACTGGGTATGGGGTGCTAGTGGAGGGGCTCCGGATTCGGGTCGTTACACTTTTGATAGTTATTATTTCTTAAGAACGTGCTTTTTTTGACAAAGTTAATTAATTTTAAACTAATTTCTGCCACTTCTATGTTATGAATTTGGAAAAATTCATTCAATATTTTTAATTAAGAGGTCAAAATTGTGTAAAAAGGTAACTTTTATTTTTTTACTTCATGAATATTTACTTCAGTAAAGATTTTATTTACCATGGTTAAAAAGTAAATATGATAAATATGGGTAACAAATAATTTTATAATAATATTAAATAACACTTAATCATTTATTAACCTTATTCTATGAGATATGTCCTACCAATATCTTCCGTGGGTCGATTTTGGTATCCCATGGAGCCTACTAGGAGTGATAATGGCACTTTATATTAATTAATTTAAAGTAAATTTAAAAATGTCATAAACATATATGATTTAATAAATAAACTGTTACATAAGGATATATAAGTTATCTCTTTGACTATAAAAATAAATTTCAAATATAAATTTTTTTTCTACATCATGGTATTTTATTTAGAATTTTTTGACATCATATAATTAAAATTATATGTGACACAATGATGTTGTAGTGATTACCTTATTAATGAATGATTTAAATAAATGAGATTAAAAAATTTAAAACATATATCCAAAACCTGTAAAATTATTATTGGATGGTTTTATTTATAATAGGAGTCATCTTGTCTTTGAATTTCATTAATTTTGGACCTTTGGAAACCGAAAATCATTTTATAATAAAATAATACTTTTAAACATTCCTAAAGAGCCCCTCCTACACCTTATAAAAGGCCATCACCTATATCCCATTACTCACACCTCTCAAGAACATTGGATCATTCATCATCTGCCCAAATAATCTCCCAAAATCACTTTATTACTCCTAGAATCCATAACTTAAGCAGAAGGGACTTCAAGAAAGCCTTTTCGTTCAATCCAATGGGAGTTACCTGATTTAAAGCTAGCATCTTCTCTCAGGTTATTTTATTTTATTTTCCTTCTCCAATCCCTTAAACATTCTTTATTCGATTATTTTATAAAACAAACATGTATCCTAGATATACTAGGATTTTTTATGAGAAATATTCGAACTACACTTAAACACACATCCATCTAATGGATTTAGAATATACAGTTTATGTGTACAACAAACTGATACCTCACAAAACGATGATTGTTCAAACTTCTCCTACCACCACATATGGTGAACATTACAATGACACTATAATTATATTGGATATTTTTTAAATTATTTTATCTATATTATTATTTTTTTTATTTACCACATACCATTATACCTTCTATAATGCATAAATATGATAATTTCATTTGAGAAAGTGCAGAATACTGCCCCCTTAAAGTGATATGACTCATTAATTATATACATAGAACATATAAATAACAGAATTTATTAACACATGTAACATATATAAAATATATATTATAATTTAATTTTAATATACCTATGTATTATTTAGTTTTCATTCCATTAAAAATGAAATGGAAATGAAAGCAGCATTCATGCGTACATACAGCTTACCGCCTCCATAAATGATGCATTTCATTTCATATGTAAAAATTTCATGGTCTATTATAAATAAATATATACTGGATATATATTATATATAGAATATATATATCATCAATACAATTCTGGAGATATTGTACTTTTTACCACATGGACAGTCTGTAATTATAACAAGTTCATTTTTGACTCATGTTCCGAAGATCAACAAAATGTCCGATATGAACTCAAGTAATCATCTAATTATTACAAGAAGGTAATAAATGATTTGAAAGGAATAATAAAATTGAAAAATATTCTTAAGCAAGTATAAATTAACTTATGTTTATTATCTATTAAGAAAAGGGAACAAATGAGTCATGTCAAATACGAGGTAAGAGGTTTTCATCTCACTTAAAATTCATGTGAGATTTATGCTATATTTGAAACTATTTTTTATGGTGTATGTACTTACCAAGATTGTGTTATTTGTCTAATATAATCTAATTTGTGTTTATTTACATCTTCATTGTATGATCCTTCTTTCATGTGGTGTATGTTTCGTAAGTTACCAAATCGGTAAGGGAACCTATCATCGTACTATATAAGTCAAAGACTTATTTAATGTAATGTCTATAAATTACCATTTTCCTATGTTGGGATATATTATTATAATTCCTTATTATTTTAAATTTTATGTAAATGTGATGAGAGACCCTTTTCTCTCTTATTATCTCATTTTCAAAAATTTTAAGTGACGCATTTAAGCTGCCAAATTTTCTTAATGGACTATGACTCAATCCATTCATTTCAGGCATATCTTGATATTGTGATCCTTTATTATCATATAGGGTGTGTATAATATCCTTTGACATATTATATCATGAATCTATTTACTCTCATGATATTATATGATTTGTTTAATTTTTTTTGTAATTAGTTGTATCCAAGTATTTTGTCATGTGTTAAAGGGACTCTCTAACTAAAACATTTTTTTAAATGTTTTAAAGAATTATTCTCCAAAATATTTCTAATTAATTTTTATGTTTTCAAAATGGTTTTTAGGATTTACTTATATAGGCATTAATGTTTTATGATGCTAATTCTTTTTAAAGTTTCAATGTTGTATGGGACACATTGATTCAAAAATACCATTATTAAATGTTTTAAATGGTTTTGAAAATGGTTTTAACAAAGCATTGATTATGTCAATATCATGAAATGATATAGTGTTATGTGGAAATTATTTATTTCCATTATGATTGTATTATGTGTTATGATTATGATATGGTTCATGGGAATTTTTTACACATACATGTACTTCGGTGATAAACCTAGGGAGGGTGAGCACAAGATAACTCACCAATGCATTGAGTTACATGAAGGGGTAAATGTTAATGTTTCTCCAAAGAGATTCATATAATATAATCTGATGGTTATTCCAAATGTAACTCTCTATGTAGATATGAAATATACTATGTATGTATGTTATATATGCTATGAGTTACCTTTATGATTTATGATTTATGTGTGTTATTCAAAAATATTATGATTTCATAATGTATGTTATGATTGAAAAGTATATTTTCATTGATTTGTATTTATTGAAGGGATAATATTTTCATTCCTTATTTTAAAACCCTTGTGGAGGTTTTTTTGCTCATCCCAACTTCTGAAATGTTTTTCACAAGACATAAATATGAATTGAGTCATGTATGGGATTGAGGAAAAGTTATTTTCTCTAAAACATGGAACTAGACATGTTTCTTTTTTTAAAAGTTTTTATTTTATAAAAAAATGGAAACTAAGTAGAAGTGTCTATGTTGTAATTATTGAGATGTAATGTAATTTTTATGGCCTATTTCTCTAAATCTCTATGTCTGAAAATATCATCAATGTGAATTCTTGATTTAACTCTTGATTATATAATTATTGTGGTCGGGTCTTTATAGTGGTGATATCAAGACAGTAACAGGAAAAGATATTGACGATTTATGGAGTTTAAAAAAATATCATATATTATTGTGATATTTTTTACATTCATTTTTAGGGAGGTATCTAGAAAGATTCTATTTCTCATTAATGCTTTAAGAATAATTTTCATCCACAAACAGATGGTCAAATGGAGAAGACTATCTAGTTTTTGGAGTACATGTTCAATCATTGTATTCCAAATATTAAAAGTACATGGTTGTAACATCAACAATTGGTGGAGTTTTTCCTAAAAAAATGGTTATCACTCCAATATTTTTTTGGAGCTATTTTATGCATTGTATTTATGACTTTTATAATATCTTTTGTACATGATGTAGGTCAATGTGTTGGTACTTCTTGACCCAAAATTGTTGTAGGTACGAGTAAGATGGTATAGTTATTAGGCGAGCTAATTAATGTGGATGAAGATCACCAAAATTCATATATTGATCATATGATAAGACCTTTGAAATTTTTAATTAGGGAAAATGGGTTTTTAATAGTGTCTCCTCATAGTGGGTAGTAATGTTATGGTTATGCAAATATGTGTAAAGACTCATACCTTAGTAACCCAGAGCCAGTGTTGTACTTAATTATTTAGTTATAATAAACAAATAAGTCACATCTAGAAAGACAAATAGTTTAGTAGATTTGGATAACTAAACACATACATAAATTTTACAATGAAACAAGAAATTAAAAACAATATAGAAAACCAATTTGAAACATCCTCAAACTCCTATATTATCAGTGCATGTCATTCTTTATATACATATTCACATCCTGGGGAAAAATAAAACATTAGAAAGGGGTTAGCGTAGATGGTTATTAAGGATAAAAAATATAGTTGAAGAAATGAAAAATATAAATAAACAATAAGTTATGATGAATAACTAAAAACACATTCCACTAAAACATAATATTGAGAATAATATAGTTGGAATAAAATATGAATAAATAATAGAATATAAATAATCAAATGAGAATGAAACATACCCTTGGATATTCTACATGTTGAATAATCACATGGGATATAAATTAATAATATCATAATAAGGGGAGTAATAATATTAGTCATCATAAAAATACCCTCATGTCCTCTGCTAATAAGTCTATTAAACCCAGTCTAGTCGGTCTTGTGAGACCTATTGATACTTCGAGGGGCTATAGTGGGCCCTGCCGGTCATTTACTTTTTCCAATGCATTCCTCATATTTCGAATATAAAAATGACCTTTATATAAAGGTTTTATAAAAAAATTAGAAATATTTTAATCATAGTCATAGATAAAAATACTCTAACAAAATCATTGAATAATTATTGAGAAATACCATTTTACTCTCGAAAGAAGACTTATATTTCAGAATCATTTTTATTTTTCATAAAATCGTATTATAAAGATTAATATCCTATAAGATAAAAGGGAAGTCAAATGAAATTACTCATGAGATATAAATTATGTCAAAAATAAATGAAAACATGTAAAAAGTGTTTTTAAGAGACTTTAGATATGGGACACTTATGCGGGGTTTATTGGAAAATATAATAGAGTATTTAAAATGGAAAAATCCATAATTGTTTTCATAAAAAAAGAATAAAAAAATATAGTATTTCAAGAAAAAATTATTTATTCCAAAAAATAATAATGTCTTAAAATAGATTATGGACGACAATATATAATGGGTGTGAAATTGGGAAGTTTCCTTTAATCATGCTTACATTACAGGAAGAATTGAAAAGGGATACTTATAAAATATGTATTATCCCACAAAATAATGACAAAATGATCTGGATATACAATTTGGAACATATATATAGAATTTATAATATTTTTATAAAATGAATTAAGTAATACATTGGGGTTAATAGAGAGATAGTGTAACCCAGATTAAAAAAAGAGGTTGGGGAAGAAACTCTTACCACTATCAAAACAATCGAACCTTATTCCTCAGAAAATTAATGATCAATAAATGAAACATTGAACAAATTGAATATAAAATAATTCAGGATATTATAAATCAATGGTCAGTATACATACACCAGAAATGAGAAATAGTGGGGAATAAGGAATATCTCACAGAAATAAAGGTTAGATTAGAAAACCCTTACCTTATGCCTGAGGGTGTTATGTGATTGATCATAATGTATGGGATAATAATATAAAATCAATTAATTAAATAAACAAACCCTTTTGTACTTTTACTTTCTTATTAAGTTAATTTATTTACTTTTTCAAAGTTGTAAAATACAATTTTATCGTTCCAAAGCATTTCTTTCCTTGGTTTTCATGATCGATTTACTTTTATATGTACATGGAAGATCATGTAAAATGAAAATAGTTTTCTTGAATTAGAATTATATATTATTAAGGATATTCTAGAATGTTAAATTTTTATTTAATTCATTTTTTTATTTTGGGTGAGGATGATTCATTAGATAAGACGTTAGTGATAAGTGTTTAGAATATTTTGGAATTTTTAATTTATCCCAAAGTAGTTTAATTTTGTTAGTTAATATGAAGTATATATATTTGTTTCAAAACATTAAATAAGATTTTATACATATATTATAACCGTTTTAACCATTAAAATGGTTTATTTGACCAGCATTGAAGGTTTAATTGAAAAAAACTTTCCTTCCATAGAGTCGGTAAACAGAAAAATCATAGACAATGTTTTTATTTTAAGAGTAAAAGTAAGTGGAGAAGGGACATGATACTTGATATTTGATTGATATAATTAAATTATTGTATATAATATATATTCGAGTAATCATGGTACTTTGGACTAGTGTGGTGAGTATAGAATTATAAAATTAAATAAATTGAAGAGAAATTAAATTAAAAGGAAAGATGTTTTTCCCAATTGAATACTTCTCCTTGAGAACCTCCATAGGGAAATCAGTTTTGTTATTTTGTTGATACCAGAACTTCCTGGACATGTTTATAAGGAATATGGATAGGATTAGATTGGAATTTGATAATCATGGAGGCTTAATATGTTTTAGGAGAAGCGGTTGTGAGGGGTGGTATTTATAGTGATTTAGAGGTGTGTTCTTGGAATGTTGTATTCATTTGTTTATGATTTCAGATAAAGGCTATGAATTGTTTGATAATTATCACTAAATAAACTACAATTATGAAGTTTAGTCTGATATTATTGTTATTACATCTGAAATGATCCACGTAATACTGTATTTAAATTATAATGTACTTATACAATAAATTACCAAATTATACTATTTATAAAAATTTAAGTATTTCAGAAAAATCCCAAAAATTCACCTCCACCATTTTTTGACATGTTGAATTTAAAAATGACATCCATCTTACGAAAACAATTTTCTATGTGTTGAAATAAAATTTTTAATTAAAACATCATTTACTTGGAAAATAACATTTTTAAAATTATAAAGGCTTAAATAATATATTTACTTACTAAGTAAGGTCTCATAAAATTATAATATATTCATAATATTTCAACATATTAAATTTAGAATACTTTTTCTGAAAATAAATTTTCTTTTATATCAATATAAATATCATAAAATGGATAATATAAATTTATGCATTATAAAAATATCAACACATAATTAATAATTTCCAAAACATTTATTTTCTTATACTATGATATAATTATATAATATTACCATTTATAATATTAATTTATATTATTTTAAATTTTATATGTGATTTTACTATTCAAATAATAAATAGACTACTTATAAAATGAAAATCACAGTTTTATAAAAATTTGGATTTTTCACTAATTCATTTGGAATTTTTTTTTTTATAAAAATACCAAAATTTGATAATAATATAATTTTAAATTTTAAAATTAGAAATAACATTTATTCTATTCAAGTAAATTTTAAAAAAATCAAAAAAAATTTCAATGTATGTGAGCCATTAAAAGGTAGTAAAACAACATTTTGAAAAATATATTCCCTTAATGCGTAAAATTGGATTCGTTCTTATCTTATATCTGTAAAATCAATTATATTAATGTCAAAAAAATTATTAAATATATAATATATAAATTTCATAATATGGTAAATACTATTATTTAATACCAATTTAACAACTATCTTATAACAGTCAATTTAAAATAATTTTATTTAATAGTATATCATTGTTTTATTAATCTTGGTGTTGTGTGAATACTATGTTGTCCAAGAAAATAAATTTAAAAAGATAAATATCATAAAATATTGGTCTGTTACATTATCCACTTCTTAAATATATTTTATCCTCTCAATTTGATATTTTACATTAAAAAATCAAACGGTGATACTTGAAAATTCCTTTGTGGGAAACCCATATAGGAAGTAGGGTTAATAAAATTGCCTCGTAATAAGTAGGATAGGGAAATGCAGAGGTTACCAAAAAACAAAGTATTTAAATAGTAAAACGTTAGTTCAATGTGAAAATATGGACATTGAATAATAATCTAAAAATATTGTTCTGTTGGATAGTGATACATAACTTGGTCATTATAAAGGAAACCATCACAAAGTGACAAATTTCTGATTAGTTAAAAGACATTTGATTTATCAGTAATAAAAATAAACAAATAATGTTTTTGTTCCAAATTCTTTTCCTATAGTTAAGTTATTCTATTCATATTCACATAATCACCTGAGAAAATAAACATAATTGATTACTTTCCTTCTAATAAGAATAATCTCATCCTTTAGTTATTCTTCGATCTGTTTTTACTTCATCCATTACACCTAGAAATGAATGTTGATGATGAATTTTTCATGTTTTAAGCACTATTAACAAACCACGGGGTTCATAATTCATTATTCAAACCATTAAATTTTTATTGAAATAATGATTTTTAGCATATGTTATTAGTTGAAAATAATTTCCAAAGATTAGCTTGATGCATACCACAAGTAGTAAATCTTAAGACTATATTAAACATTCCCATCCACATTAAACAACACAAAATTTATAATGAAGGTAAATAAATCAACTAAATATAATATTCTCTAACTAATTTAGATCTTAATCCCAAATTCCAAATATATTAATACATAATCTCCTTTAAGCCATTATGAAACATGAGTACTAACAAGAGTAAAATATCATGTTTTCCTTAAACATAAAAATCTAAAAATTTAATCATAATACAAACCATCATATCAATAACCACCTTCATGGTCAACAATACTCTCCAACAAAAAACTATTTAACCTAAAATCAACAGAGATCATATATTTTGGGTTATAATTCCCAATTCATATGTTATTAAGAATATAAATTTACAATAGAATCACTTATCTTGATTACTGGTTATACTCATTACATGCTTCAAATTCCTTAAAGAAGATGTATTTTTGTACAATCCTTATATATCTCATGATTATAATGAAAAATAATGGTTGACCAATTACTCAAATAAAATAATTTTTCAATACAAAATCAAGCATATTGTCTATTACTCTACATATATTGTCGTAGTATAATCTTGATTGTGATCTGTTATCCTCTATTTGTGTATATTTATTTGATTATTGAGACATTAATTTGTGTAGTGTCTTATCTGTATGTAGTTAAATCACTAAAAACTGGAAACTTATTTCCTTTTAGTAGATTCATGAACATCATAGACTTTTTCAACACACTTGATGAAAACTCATTTTCTTATTAATCATATAACAAGGTGTTTCATTACATAATTATACCAAATGGGAAAATACTTCTTTATCTTCTACCCTTTATCAATATTTTCCTTATGTTTCCTTTTATTCTCATGTTTCCCATTTAATCCATATCATATAAAAAATAATTCTGTCTCTTGATATACTATTTTATTATTTTCTCAAATGATGAGAATATTTGGGAAAATTACTCTTTGAAAGACTCAATTAAACCCGTCAAATAAATGATTAATAATACTCTTTAGATTGAGTGCATAGATGTGTTTCACATGCCTTTTTCTATGGAAATTTTCAAAATAAGATAATTCACTAAATTACATTATGAATCAAAATACATAATTTTTTAACTATTAAAACAATTAAAATAAATTGGATATTTATGCATAGAAATTATCATAATAAAAAAAATGGTTTCTTTTGGACATGTTTACATTAAAATTATTCATTAGGGTTTATAAAGGAATTTTGAATTATCCTATGAATATCCCCGTGGAGTGTCAAAATTGGGATTTAGTAAGGCCCATTGTTGTGTAACAGGTTACTCAAAGTCAATATGGACATACCTTGTGGGATTTTTTACCCCTAGGTAAATTTTTTCTAGAATCTCTTTCACTTGTATTATCCAAACAGAGATGTATTTCTAGGAAGACCCACATAATATCTACCTTTCCAAAATTATATAATTTTATTATATTCTTATCCTCAAATTCTATCTTAGGATTATGTCCACTAATATTATTTTTCTTAATGTAGTGCCCATGGTATCTACTAAACATCCTCTAATACCAACTTTAAATACCACTTCCTTAGCATCCTAGAGCGGGTGCCTTACGTAATTACATTGGTTTAATAATCAAAGAAATCACCTTCCAAATGACCTAATAGTTTATTAGCTTTGTAAAACTAGATACATACATATGTTTTATATTATAACTTGAAAGTAAAAAAAACAACATATAATCTCTATTGGAAACATCCATAAACCCCAAGGTTATCCCTACAAGGCATTCATAATATACATCTTCACATCCTGGAGAAAAATAAAACATTATAAATGGGTTAGCTCAGATGATCAGTAAGGTTAAAAATATTGAAAAGGAAATAAATAATAACCAATAACAATAATACATGGTGAATAACTAAAAACATATTTTATTAAAACATAATCATGAACATAATATGGAAGTAATAAAAGCATAATAAATATATTCATTTTAAAAATCAAACGAGGATTTTATAGAAAAATGGATACTCCATTAATTGATTAATAACATGGGATATCAATTACTATTTTCATAATAAGGTAATGAAAAATGATTAACATTATAATCATATTTAAAATCCTTAATCAAGAATTTACTTAATTGGAATGGCCTTATCCAAAACCATATCTAGTTTCCCTCATGAGATCTACTAATTCTTTGAGGTGATATAGTGGTCCATTCCCATCACTATAAAAATACAATAAATTACTCATATATAAAATTAAAAATATCCTTAAATAACATTATCCCATACAACTTTTAAATATTTCAATCATAGTCATATATTAAAATACTATAATAAAATCATTGATAAATTCTTGAGAAATACCACTTTACTTTAGAAAAAAGAGTTATTTATTAAAATCATTTGTATTTTTTATAATTTCATATTATAAACATGAATATACTAGAAAATTAAAGGGATAGACCATGAAATATTTTTAAAGGTAGATATGTTTTCCAACTGAAATGATAACATGTTAAAATAGTTTTTAAGAGTCTTTATAAATGGGTCCCTTTAGTGGGGTTTATGTGAAAATAAAAGAGTCTTTAAAATGGAAAAGGTATTTGTTATTTGTAAAAACAAGGAAAAATAAAAAATATTTTTTTTTCATTTAATAAAATATTTAATTTATAAAACTAATGTTATCTTAAAACATAATATATATGGTACTTGTAAATGGGAAATAAATTGTGGTGATCCCTTAAATCGACATAGCTTAACATTAAAAATTGAAAAGGGAACCTTTAGAAACTTGTATTATCCCATCAAATAAAGATGAAAAGGTATGTATATATGATATTGGAACATACAAAAAATATTTTAGAAGATATATATTAAATTAAGAATGAATTAGATTAGGGTAAAGAGATAGATAAGGTAACCCAGATGGAAAATGGAGGTTGCAGAAGAAACCCTTTCCACTATGATAACACTTGAACGGTATACCCCCTAAAATTAAAAATCAAAAAATTAAACATTCAATACTATGAAGATAAATATATAAAATATATTATGCATCAAAATTTGGTAAAAATACATCTAAAAAAGTAAATAGTGGTGAATAAGACATATCTCACAGAAATAAAGTGAGATGAGAAAACACTTACCTTATGTCCGAATATGTTTTTCACATGAACTTACGGTCCTTGATAATGAGAATAAATAAATTAATTATGTAGTTAATAATATTTTATACATTTATTTTATTTATCATAATTTTATTAAGATCATATAATTACTTTTTTTAACTTATAAAATTCAATTTTATCATTTTGGGGCGTTTGTATCTTTGGTCTTTAGGATCAGTTAACTTTTATTTGCATATGGAAAATCATGTAAAATGATAATAGTTATCCATAATTGAAATTATATTTAATTAATGATATTATATAAGATTAAATTTTTATATAAGCTATTTGGTTATTTGGGTTGAGGATGAAACATTATATAAGTTATTAGTGATAATTGTTTAGATTATTTTGTTGTTTTTTCAATCATCACAAACTAGATTTTTTTATTAGATAATATTATAAATATATATATATATACATACTACATCAAAAAAATCCGTAATTCATATATTATAATATTTTTATACAAAAAATGGTGTTATGAATAGTATTTAATGAAAAATTGAAAAATGAAACCACATTATCCATAAAGGTGGTAAATTGGCTAAAGATGGATGATGTTTTGATTTTTAAAATATAAAGATAAAGTGAAGGGACTCATGGTGGATTCTCCATTGACATATCAATATTAAAATATATAAAATATATTGAAGTTTTCATTTCACTTTGGATAGGGTAAGGGAGTACATAATTAGAAAAGAAAATAAGTTCAAAAAAAATTAAAAGAAAAGGAAATGGTTTTTTCCTCATCAATTCACATCTTTTAAAACCACATAATAGAAATTTATTTTGGTATTTTGTTGAGATGGTTACATAATAGTAGTGGGGAAGAGGCTTGGGAAGACAATTCGTTAGGAATAAGACAAGCTTCGAAGCTTATGATTAGTAAAGAGAATAGTTGGTGGGGGTTGTTATTTATAGTATAGGATAGGGGTGTTTTTTAAACATTTTATTCTTTTGTTAATTATTTGAGCTAATGAATTTTAATAATTTGATAAAAATCACAAAATATAATAAAATAATGAAGGGTTGATGTTATAGTGATTAAATCCATAATTAATAAATCAATATTGTATATAATGTCACGACCCGTACCCCAGGGCCCGTACCATGACTAACCCAAACCCACCTTCAATATGCCAGGGGATGGATACTAGAACTAGAAGGGTGTATCCTTAAAATAGTAAGGAATTTCATTTTAACCTATACAGACACACAATCCAATTACACAACAAGATGCAACCACAATGTAAAATATTTTTGTAAAATTGTGGTGAAAGTAAATGGGCCAGAATACAAGCCCAACTGAAAAGCACAAGTATAACTGAAAAATTAGAAACATATCCAAGATCATCCACCGAGGATCGAAACTAAAGGGTAGGTACAGATCATGATTAGTAGTTCATGTGTCACATCACACCAAATGGTCCGCCTCTTGGCACCATCAAGTGTAGGATCCCTCATCCTCGATCAATATTATACATAGTCCACATAAGACACAACAAGGTGCAGGCGTAGCCCATGTATGGGTGAGTATAACGATACTAAATAGGGACCTAAAGACCACCGTAGGTCTCCTAGAGTTCCAAAAAGGAAAAACCACAGTTAATTACCAAAACCTCAATGCATGAGGTAATAGACGTCAACACTAATTAGGAATATTCCCATACATATACCTATGTTTCCATGATACAGTCATCTAATACATGAGGGATGAATACCACAAAGGTAACACCATGAAGGTAGAAGTACCACACAGGTAACACCAGGAAGATAGAAGTACCACACATGAAACACCATAAAGATAGAAGTACCACACATGTAACACCATGAAGTTAGATGTACCACATAGGTAACACCAAAAAGTTAGAAGTATCCCATAAGTAAAATAATCAAATCAAAATCAGGTGTAATTACGTAGAAAAGTACAAATGATTTGTCATAAGCCAGATCATCTTATTCTGTTAAGTGGCATTGCTTCTAAAGCACACATAACCGACAGGTAATAACCCTCACTGACCCCCACAGGATCTTACCTACACATGATCAGGGTGCGGTGAGTCACATAGGATCACTAAGAAATGGACAACAAAGGATCTAATAAATGTTGACCCCCATAGGATCGATGGATGCTAACCCGCATAGGATTGATGTTCTTTCTTCACGTTACAGCCAGCCACAAGATTCCTCGCAACCAGTGCACTGGAGTTCCATAGAACATGCCCCTCAAGATATTGGTCCTACCTTGACCACCACTAAGCTACACAAAGTGGTAACCTTAAAAACGTCCATGTCGTAAGGGTTCCAATGCTATTGACTGTTCGTCAATCAGATGCTAGGTCTGTGAGTTATAAGTGTTTTAGTTCTGAGGGCCCAGTTGGATTTGGTTTGATCCAATTTGAACATACTCCAACATTATCCCAAACTCAACTAGAGTATACCAAAAGGACCGTCTTGCTCCAACGGTCCCAGAGCCATAGACATTTCATAAAATGGATGCCCGGATTTCAACTTATGGCCTTTTAAAAAAAATGGGCCTAGTTGGGTCTGGGTTCGGCCAGACACGTCTTGACCCATTCATGGCCAACCTGAACAAGTCTAGGCCTACCCGACCAGGTTCAGGTCACCCCGGCCCGATTCGTGTCCAACCCAGCTAGGCTAGGTTGTGGTGGGCTTGGCCCACTGGGTTGTGGTCCAGCCCGACACGACTGGGGGCATGGGCCGTGAGGCGTGCGGTCCAAGATTGGGTATAATGGCCCATTGTGGCGGTCCCCGCCCTACCAGCAACCCAGGGGAGTGAACCCTAATTTATCTAAATGGCCGCAAGGGGCATTAAGTTTCTTCAGCTATGGAGGCTCAATGAGGCTTCACCAGGTGGAATTCGGGACCCGGTAGAGCGAGCCCTGCCTTCCATCGTGGTCGGACGGTGTCGGATTCCATCTCACACGGCATGCGATGGCAATCCGCACAACCACCAATAGTTGGATGGTGTGTCGGCTGCCTCCTTCTGTATTCCATGGCTAACAAGCTGTAGCCCGCGTCCTCAGGTGGTGCGTTGGTTGCACCGCCCTCCTCTTCCACAGCCTGTCAGGGTGCCGGCTACCTCCTCCGACTGCCACAACTGACGAGCCCTGGCCAGTTCCTCCAGTTGTGCGGGTGCGTCGACTTTTCCCTCACGGTCTCCTGGTGATGGGTACCTCCATGGTCCCTGCTAGTGACGATCGCTGATACCTCTATATCGGTGACCTTACATAGGTCACCAGGTGAGCTCTGATGGCCGGTTTACTTTCTGAATGTGTCTTTGAACTTCTCGGTACATCACCATTGCTTCTAGCCCATCAAAATTGTGGTTTTCCCATATTGAAGAATCGCATATGAAGAATGCACAATTAATCAATATAGCAGAGAGACTAGTCCTTGTTCATTTTTCTCATGCCCTCCGTGTTAGTTTGATAGCAGTATGTTGAATATATTGAATCATACATACTTGAAATTATACATGTCCAAATCCCTACCTCATAAATCTGTTGTATCTCATCCACTCTTGAAGGTGGGTTGATGTTATTCATTCTCGCAATAGCATTCCAACAATGCCACTAGAATGGTGATCCACCGACATTTCTTGGTGGATCCGTTCTTAAATTAAGGGTTCTTCCAGTTATTTTCTCCAGATCTCCTCCTTCAATAACGATTTCAAAAATTCCACCAAGAGGAAAGCGGAGCTTTCAACCATTAAAGGGGGGTTTTTCATTAATATATAATTAATGAATCCTATTATTTAAAGAAATTAGTGGTTACACACTTTTTGTAACCATTTATTTAATGCTTAACATTAAATTCCTGACCTCCCTCTTATGGTCCCCACCACCAAAAATTTATAAAATATATGGGAGGATGTTCTGCTTAAAAAAATAAAATATATTTATGTTATTTAACATCCCCAAAAAATGAAAAGAAAACTTCATATCTCGACCCACTGAGGTCGAGGTTAAACTTCCCTTAAGCGAATCCTGGAATTGCAGATTCAATGGTTCCCTCAAATTTTTAATCTGAGCACCGGTTCAAAAATTAGAAAACACCACTCACGCGTTTTCTGACAATACCTTATAAATGTTCAGAAATTCATTTTGGGACCATTAGGCCTCAGAATCACACACCATCAATTTTCACAGACTCTTAATAATTCCATATAATTATAAAAAATTACATGGAAAATCTGGGTCATTACATTCTCCCCACAATAGGGTTTTTCATCCCTGAAATTCAAAATGTAGACTAAGAAAACACATGGGGGTACTGAGCACGAATCTGAGCTTCCCCTCCCAAGTTCTCTCCTGGAGGTTCACGTGCTACCAGCGAACTCACCCCAAAGGTATCAACCACCCATGAAAGAGTTGTTCATGTCGATCCTCAATCTATACTGGAACCTCAATAAATTTCACTTCATCATGAAAGTGCAGATCACTATGGATGATTAGGTGAGATGGTTCAGGCATGTATCTCCTCATCTAGGATATGTTGAAGAAGTCATGCACCCTCTCTAACTGTGGTTGTATTTCCAGGTGGTATGCCACATTGACAATCCTTTGAATTATCAAAAATGGTCTGATAAACCTTTTTGATAGTTTGATGCCTCATCCAAATCTCTGTAAACCTCGTCAAGGTGAGACCCATAGGAATACATGGTCTCCCTCCTCAAACTCGAAAGGTCTCTTCCTCCTTTAAGCATAAGACTTATTTTAACTATGTGTAGTATTCATCTGTTCTTGGATGATCTACACCATCTCATTGGTAGCCCTTACCAACTCTAGAACCATAAGTGTTGACTCCCCTGGATCTGCCCAGCATAGAGGTAATCTGCATGGTCAATCGTACAAAGTCTCAATTGGGGCCATACTGATGGTGGAGTGATAAATTTTTTTGTATGATAACTCCACAAATGGAATGTGATCCTCCCAACTGCGACAAAAATCCAGAACTCATGCACAAAGAATGTCGTCCTATGTATGAATGGTCTGCTCCATCTAACCATCCTTTTGAGGATGAAATGCGTTTCTCAAACGTAGATATGTCCCGAATGCCTCCATCAATCCCAACCACAACTGAAAAGTAAAATGTGTGTCATGGTATGAGATGAACGTCGATGGCACCCCATGAAGTCGAACAATCCCCAATACGTATAGGCATCCCAAGACCTCTATTTTTTCATGTTCTCAGATAGGTAAGAAGTGGGACAACATGGTGTGTCGGTCATCAGTCACAAAGATGGAAGCATGTCCGTTGGACGTATGATGAAGTCTTGTCCCAAATTACATGGTCATACCATCCCACTTCCAATCCAACACCTCTAGTGGTTGTGCTAAGCCTAATGGAACCTTATTCTCAGCCTTAACTTGCGGAAAAGTAGGGCATCTTGAAACAAACTCTTCCACTTCATTCTTCATCCCTAGCCACAACTACTGATGTCTATGGTACAAGTACATCTTCACCACACCAGGATGTACTACCATAGGGGATTTATAGAGCTCCCTAAACACCTCCTACCATACCTCCATAGGTACCATGGTATGTCCTCTGAAGAAGATGACGTGTTCCCCACCATTAGAAAATCCATCAAGTGCATGTCCTGAGGATATCTATTCTTGTCAAGCCTCACAGTCAATGTACCCATGTTGAGCCTCCTTGACTCACTAAAAGAGTGGGTTAGTGACTATCATAAATTGTATGGAAATTTCTCTATCTCTATCCATAATGAAATTATGAAATGCGGCTAGCTGCTCTATCACCTCACGCAGCAACTGCAGACCAAAACTCATACTGAGTGCATTTGCTACCACGTTCCCATTACTAACAGTATATACTATCTCAAAGTCGTAGTCCTAGATGAACTCCATCCCTATTCATTGTCTCAGGTTCATGTCCTTCTGTGAGATGATATACATGAGACTCTTGTGATCAGAGTAGACTGTAAAACTTTCTCCCATCATGTAATGTTTCCCCATATTCAGGTTGAAGACCACTACTACTAACTCCAGGTCATGGATAGCACAGATCTGCTTATGTTTCCTCAGATTCCATGAGGCGTAGGCGATCACTTATTTCACCATCATCATAAAACACCCATCCTGGTCCCTGATGCGTTGCAGTGGACTACATACCCAACATCCTCTTCTAGTAGCCTCATGTTAGAGGCACTCATCAGTCTCTGTCTCAGCTCTTGAAAACACTGATGTCATCTATGTATCCATAAGAAGGAATTTCCCTTCATTTTTAATGCTAACAAGGGTGTCGTAACTCTGTAAATGTCATGAAAAAATATCATATAGTCTCCAGACAACCCCAAGAAACACTGACCTTGGTCACACACATGAGTGGGTCTAAAGCAAGTACAACCTCTATCTTCACTAGATCCACTGCAACTCCAGCCTCCAAGATAACGTGTATTGGAAATTGGACCTCATGTATCTAGAACTGGAATTTTTGGAGCTTACTATAAAGCTGGTGCTCCCAGAGTGTATCCAGAACTATCTAGAGATTATGGGTATGCTCCTCCTCCATCGCTAAGTATACCAAGATGTCTTCAAAGAATACTACCACAAAGGGATCAGGGTATAGCTTAAAGATCTGATTCTTGAGTGCCATGAAAACCATTGAGGTATTGGTTATGCTGAATGGCATAAAAAAGAACTCATAGTGGCCATACCGACATCTGGGGGCTATCCTATGCACATCCTCATCTCATACCATGAGCTGATAATAGCCTAATCCAAGGTCTATCTTAGAAAACCAACAAACTCCCTTCAGCTGGTCGAAAAGATCATCAATCCACAGAAGTGGATACTTGTTCTTTAGGGTTACCTAGATTTGGTGTCGGTAGTCTACACAGATTCTCAAACTTCCATCTGCCTTATAGAGGAACAAAACTGGGGCATCCTAGGGAGAAACACTGCGCCTTATGAACCCCTTCCTTTGAAAGTGATCCAACTATACTCGTAACACATGAAGCTTTACAGAAGCCATCTGATATGCTGGTGTAGATATCAGTGTTATCTTCGGGTACATATTGATGTTAAAGTATACCTCTCTGTGAGGAGGTAGTCCTAGAACATCATGAGGAAAGACATCATCATACTAGTCCACCACTACAGGATATCTCAGAATCTAAACATCTACTACTCCAAGGGTAAGGCTATCCAATTGATATGTGATCGGTTGCACCCTCTTCCAGGTAATTCCACCCTGTAATGAAAAGGTTCTCTTCTCGACGGTGAAGGAAAAACGAGTCCCATCCTCGGAACACACCACACTTAACACCTAATAAAATCAATCTGTGTATGGATTGTGGGTAACCAGTCCATACCCAAAATGATGTCGTAAGTCCATGACACCACTAAAAAAAGATCCCAGCTAAATCTATCACCTCCTGGATTAATGTAATACCATCAACGCTAGTGTGTAATCATCAAATCCCTAGAAGTATCTAGCAATAAGGATGGAGACAAAAACTCCACCAGAATCTCCGAGCTCCAAACATGGGCCATGGAAATAAAAGAGTGACTGGCATGTATGACTATAAGTACTGAAGGTAATGTGGGGTAGACCCAGATCATATCTCTAATTATATCTTGAGGATCGTGGTTATAGGCCTCAACTTCCTAGAGATGAGCTCATCCCTGTCACCTACTCTCTGTGTTCGGGTGGACCACCTAGAGGTGGTGGCCGTAGAACCTTGAATCTCCACCCATTGCATGTTGTATTTCCAGTAACACATACATGTCCTCATATTGTATCAGAACCTCCCCAATAAAATCTCTTCCTTTACCTTGGCAGTCCCTAGACCGTCTTCTGGTCATCCGTACGGCAGGTTGGGCAGTCACGTGCCATGTGAACCTGCCCACCGCACGAGTAGCACCACATGCTCCTAATCTGCCCTCCTCTATCCTGTGAGCCTCATACAACCTACAATGTATCTGGAGGTCATCCACTAGAAGTTTAGGCCCTCTTGGGACCCTACATCATCCGCCTACTTCCTGATGCAGATGAATCTACTACCTGACCTTCGGTGGTGGTGCTCACTGTCAGATCCTGGTCAGCTATGAAGATCTCCACCAAAAGTGATCACTATAGAACCCCGCCTATGTTGGTATGTTGAGAAATATAATAGATGCTATAATCTCTAATCAGAGACCCTGATCAAAGGTATGGGCCCTGAAAAAAGTGTCTAGTACAATTTCGGTGGAGTAGTGGGAGAGATCAATGGTCCTCGTCGAGTAATGGGTTACAGTCATGTTGTCTTGTTGTAAGAGAAATAGATCCTATATATGAATTGAGTGTAGAGTCGTTGGGACAAACTCTTCATAGAAAAGGCCCTCAAAGTCCTCCAAGATTAGGGTTTCCTAATCGTTTAATTGTATTTTCAGACTCAATCATCTTCCATCTTCTCCCTAGAAGAGACTGGAAGCGAGTATAACCCTCAGATCAGCTGGTGTCCCCACTAAGAAAAAATCTTCCATCATAGCCTCCACCCAATCCTCAACCGCCTGTAGATCCATCTCACCTTAGAACATTGGTGGCCTCTGCTACTAAAACTTTTGCAACGTGCTCAGTTGGTGTGCATATTATACTGGTGGGGCTGGTGGCAATGACTTCCCAATGGGTAGTGGTGTTGCTAGTACACCACCAGAAGGTTCTAACGTCATAATATGGACCAACACCGAGGCATCATTTCTCAGTGGGATGTCATCGCGTACTCTCTTGGGAATCCTACGTGGATTTCTATGTGGAATAATCCTAATAAAAGACAGGTGTGCTACAATCAATAAGTTATAAAAGATGAGATGACTCAAAGAGATCACAATAAAAACTTTTCAAAAACACATGTAATCAGTGTTTCCATGCAATGAGCCAGAAATCCGAATTTGGGGTCCTAGTGTATGGATATGTTGGTTTCCACTCCAAAATTGTATTTCCTAAATTGAAAACCACAGTCCTAACACTTAACACAATTTCCACATAAAAAATATTAGAGTCCTAGTTCTCGGGTAAAACCAACTTATTTGATACCACTTTATCACGACCCATCCCCCAGGGCCCATGTAGTGGCTACCCCAAGCATGCCTTCCATAAGCCAGGGGCTGGTGACTAACACTTGAAAGGTATATCCCTAAAACAAAAAAGCATTTCCATTTAACCTATACAAAAACATAGTCCAAGAACACAACAAGAAGAAACCACGATATAAACTAATATTGAAAATTTGTGCTGATGTAAATGTCCTAGAATACAAGACCAAATGAAAAGTACAAGCACAACTAAAAAGTGAAAAACATCTCTTGGATCGTCCACTAAGGATCCAACCTGAAGGGTAGGTACAGCTTACGATCAGTAGTCCCTACGTCACGTCACACCAAATGATCCGCATCTGGGCACCATTGAGTCCTGGAAACCTCAGCCTCGATCAATATTTGTACATCGTCTTCTCAAGACACAATAAGGTGCAGGAGTATCCCATGAACGGGTGAGTATAATGATATTCAGTAGGGACACTGATACACCCATACATCTCCCATAGTTTTAAAAGGAAAAACCACAAGGAAAGACCACAATCTCAAAGCATGAAGTAATAGACATCAAAACTACTTCGATATATGACCATACATATACTTATGATGTCAATATATAATCATCTCATACATGAGGGAATAATCCACAAAGGTAACACCATGAAGTTATAAGTACCACATAGGTATCACCACGAAGTTTGAAGTACCACACATGTAACACCACGAAGATAGAAGTATCACACAGATAACACCACAAAGTTAGAAGTACCAAAGCGTTAACACCACAAAGATAGAAGTACCACACAGGTAAAATACTATACTTGCAATCAGGTATAACTTATGTATAGAAGTAAAAATGATTATTCATAAGCAAGATCATCTTTTTCTGTAAAGAGGTACTACGTCAGACCCACATAGGATCGATAGGTAATAACCTCCGCTTACCCACACAGTATCTACCCCACACAGGATTAGTGTGTGCTGACCCACATAGGATGGATGAGTGCTTAACCTCACTAGATATAATAAATGCAAACCCACACATGGTCGATGGATGCTGACCCACAAAGGATCTATGTTCTTTCTTCATGTTATAGCCATCAACAAGATTCCTCACACCTAGTGTGCTCGAGTTCCGTAGAACCTACCCCTAGAGATATTGGTTATAACTCTACCACCACTATGTTCCTAAAATGAGTAATCCAAAGTACCACCATGTCTTTAGGGATCCAACGTGACAGATGGTGCGTCAATCGGACGTCCGGTCTGTGAGTTATAATGGTTTTACTTCCAAGGGCCCGATTGGATTTGGGTTCGATCCAACACATTCGTACTCGAACATTCTCCAAAACATAGGAGGAGTATACCAAAAGGACATTCTCGCTCAAAGGGTCCCAAAATCTGCAAAGAGTTCTTTAAAAAGACACCAGGATTTTATGTTATGGGCCTTTAAGAAGAACTGGGCCTCCTTGGGTCCGGGTCCGGTTCGACATGGTCGGACAGACCCAACCCGACTAGGACTGGGCCAACCCGACCCTGTTTGGGTCGACCCAGCCCGGTCTGATTATGACACGGCTAGGGTGGGCCACATCCAGCTCATCCTGTTGGGCCGCGGTCTGGCCCAACCCACAAGGGGCACAACAAGCTAGGCATGCAGCTCGACCGCGTGAGGTGCGGCCCGCCGTAGCCACTACCCGGAGGAGTGACGCCCTTGTTTTCAGGAATATATCTGATGACTATTTGATTTCCTCCACAGTGGCAGTGCCACATGGCACCGCCAGGTGGAATTTGGGGCCCACTGGAGCAGGCCTTGCCTCTCGACGTGACCAACCAGTGTAGGCCACTGTCTCTAGTGGCGCATCATGGCATGCTCCTCCACCACCCTCAATTGGTTGCATCCTTCGGTCTGCTGCGGCTCATGAGCCATGGCCCGCGCCCTCCAGCGGCACGCTGGTCATGCCGACTTCCTCTTTTGTATTCGACCAGTGTTTCAGCTTCCGCCTCCAACCATCGCGACTGATGATCCACGACTAGTTCATCCATCAGCGCGGCAGAGTCGTCTCCTCCCTCGTGGTTGGTCGGTGTCGGCCACCACCTTCATCCCCGCAACAAGCTTCCAATGATGTCGTTAGAATAGCGATCCTCTGACCATGATTGGTGGATCCATTCTTCACCGAAGGGTCCCTCTAAAGTTCTCATCCCTAGATCTCCTCCTTTTCAAATGATTTAAAAAATTCCACTAAGATTAAAGAGGATCTTTGAACCATTAAAAGGGGTTTTTCATTAATTTAGAATTAATGATTCCTATTAATTAAAGGAATAAGTGGTTACACACTTTGTGCAATAGGGTATTTAATTCCCATCATTAAATTCCTCGACATCCCTATTGTGTTCCCCGAAACAAAAAATTAAAAAAGAGAGATGGGATGATATTCTTATAAAAAATAATATTATTTTATTTTATTTTACCCTCTATGAAAAATGCCAAAACCAACTTCTTCTCTTGACCCAATCTGATCATGGTATAACCTCCCTTGAGCAAATTTTGGTGCTTCGGATTCAATGGTACCCTCATATTTTTAATCTGAACACTAGTACCAAAGTTAGAAAACCCTGCTTGCGCATTTACTAATCATACCTTAAAAAATGTTCATAAATTCATTCAAGGCACACCAGGCCTCGAAATCATGTGCCATAATTTTTTTCAGACTCATAATAATTCCAAATATTTAAAAACATTACATGGAAAATCTGGATATTTACATATAACTCGTAATGTATTTTTTCTATAAATTATCGTATTTTACTATTCACCAAAATTTCAAATATTTTTAAAAAAATTCCAAAAATTCACCCCAAATATCATTTAAATATCAGAATAAAATATTTAAATCCATTTCATTAAAATAATTTTCTAATGATGAAAATTTTTATTTTTAATTATAATTATAATTTTCATTAAAATACCAATTTTAAAATTATAATTTATTTTATAACACTTTGAAAAATTAATTCGTGTATCATGGAATAATAGTTTATTCATTAGAAAAAAATATAAGTTTTTAATAAATTTATTGAAAATAAATTTTCTTTTCAAAAATTTTATTAATTTTAAAATTACAAATAAATATTTATGTTTTATAAAAATATCATCACATAATTAATATTCTTTAAAATACTATTTATGTGTACTATAATATAATTATATAATATTATCATTTATAATATGTCTAAATTTTATTTAAACTCTAATAGGTGAGGTTACTTTTCAAATCATAAATTGGATATTAATATATGAAAAATGGTAGTTTTTTGAAAATCTGTATTTTTCTCTTATTCACAAGAAAATAAATATATTTAGAAAAATACCAGAATTTCACCCTAAGATAATTTTGAAATCCAAATTTTAAAAAATATGTTTATTTTTTACAATATAATTTATAAAAGTGTAAAATTTTATTTTTAGAATTAGGTCACCATTAAAAGTGTTTAATTATATATTTATAAAAAAAATAGCCTTTCAAGGATAAAAATTATATTTTTTCTTATCTTATTCCTATAAAATAATTCGGATGAATGTAAATACATTTTATTAAATATATAACATAAAAATTTCATAATTTCATTAATTCCATTCATTCCTACAAATTTAACAACTAGGTTATAATGGTTGTTATAAAATTATGATATTTAATTATATATCAGTCTTCATTTAAGCATGGTGTTGGGTGAAATATATGCTATTGAAGAAATTAAATTAAAAAAATACATATAATAAAATTGGGGGGGTGTTATATTATGCTTTCTTCTAGGTTCATTAGTCCATTCATTTTGTATTAACTTGATGGATTTTTGGCTCAAAAGTTAGCTCTACCCCAAAAAATAATTTGGATTCATGATTCATTAAACATATAATATATTTGGTGGTATCTTAATTATGATTATCACACCATAAATTTAGAGGAATTTGGTTTTTAATGTTGGGAGAAATTCAAGGAGATCCTGTTGAGATTTATGATCATTAGGATAAGGTGTTGTGGAGGAATTTTATTCTTTCTGTTTGTTTCATGTGGCAGAATGGTGTCTTGGAGGAGAACGCATGAGATCAATAATAAAAAAATGTTCACTTAATATCCTTTGATGTTTTATTAAAATATTAAATGAATTTATGTTTTTTTAATTTTTAGTTGGGTGCTTTCTGAACACTAGGTTTTTGTATCATATTGTATCACATACATAGTAATGTACTTGTTTTGGCCTTGAGCATGAGATATACCTCCCTCCAAAGTGTGTTTTCATGTTTTTTTAGTGACACATTTAGTTTTTACACATTTTACTCTAGTGGTATAGATATTATCTTTGTCAAGAGATACCTTTGAGAGGTATCTCATGGTGTGGATGTTCTGACCCCTTTACCATTTAGGGTTTGTTTTAAATTATCTATGGTAAAATATATTTTAGATTTATATTATGTAAGGGATCTATTTATCCTAGTTATTTTCATTGTGAGAATGAGATAAGAATGGTTGTTCAGATGCATGAAACTAGGTAATAATAGTATTTCATGGGGTGATATCGGTATTCACAATGTGAATTTTGATTTATGGCTTGATTTTTGGTGGAAGAACTACAGGGTTTTGAGGTGTAATTTGGTGTTTATTTGCAAAATATTCATGTTTTTTGTTGGTGCTTCATATCATGAATTGTATTTTTGGCATTATGGATTTGGTGATTGAATTTTTGATAGACTTGGGATTCATGGATTTCATGGCGTAAAGTATCCTTTCCCATTGTAAATGAAACTTTAGTTGCCTAGTTAATCATTAGGGATACCCCTTTGTTTTTTTCTTATTTATCCTCTCCAATATAAAAGCTTAGGGTTTTCAGATATATTTTTTAAATAAATTTAAATTCTCATCGATATGATTCCACCCATGTCTTCTAGAGTTTCGCCAGTGGTGGTCTATGTTTAGTTTTCCCTTCTCTAATGATTCTCCCTTCATCCTTTATTCCATTTCAATTCTATAATTAGTCATTAACTTCATTTTTCTTGAAATATAAATATATTAATGATTTATGGATCTTTTTGGGATAGTGATTTAGGTATTTTCGGTTCCTCATAAAACCTGTAATCAATTTTTTGGAACATAGTGTTCCTTTCGTTCCTGGAAAACGTTAAGATATTCCTGTTGAGTTAGGTGATCTATCATCTCTCTCTTCATTTAAAGTGAAAGTGTGATATTATCATGTTTAAATTATGTTTTAATGTTTGAGTTTACCTCCTAAGTTAATATTATGGAATTAATTAAATAATGTTTTTTTTCTTTTCTTATCATAGGTGTATATTGATAAGTAGTTATTCAATCATATTTTTTAGATAGGGTAAAATCTTAAAAATTTCGTTATTTTTGTGCTTATCATAGTTATTTTTGTTGGATATATAATAAAAAACAAAAAATATAAAGAATAATATTGATTTGGTTAAGGAATGATTCATGTTTAAATAATATATTTTCTTCACTATTCTGTGTTGAATATGAATATAATATTAACCATAAGATTGTGTTGTGTCAATATTGTTTATATATGATAATTTATAGGTTTCATGTTGCTAATAACATTTGAAAAATGAAATAGTTAATAAAATATAGGAATTAAAATTCTAGTTTTCTAGGGATGAATACTTTGGGGCTGAGATAGAATGTTCTTATTGTGGAAGACATGTATGCCTCGGTTATGGCCTTAGTTCCTTTCCTTTTGTTTGGAAAATACATTTGAAATGTATATATGCACTAGGAACTTTTATTCCCTTATTTTAATTATTTTACAACCATTCGTTTTATGAGTAATGGTCCGGAGGCTGGGGATATTTGACTGATGTTTATTTTAATGGATTGTAAATGGGAAAAAAGCATTATGTGTGGTGATTTATGATACCAGTGATGGTTGGATAATTTATTTTTTATGAAATGGTATGTTTCAACGAGGATGTCATACTTATTTTAAATTAGAGCATAGTTTTTAGTTCTTATTTGTTCTATATTCTTTTTTGATGGCATGATTTTTTTAATATTATTTATTGATTTATCACTACATGGGGTAGTCAAACTCCATGTCTTCTATGATTTGTTCTAATCAATTATCATAGAAGGGGTCCAAGATTACTCGGATAATTATTGAATAACAATGGAATAAATAATTAACACATGTGATGGGTGCCTTTTATGGATGTTATGTTAAATGGTTTATCTCATGTTGATGAAAATTGTGGGATGGTTGAATCGGGTGCTTGAAGGAAAATGGGTTACAAATCTAGAATTTTTAATTTGTTCTAATAATTCTCAATTTTGGTAATGAAAATGTTAAACAAGATTTAATGATGATGATATACATTTGAATATAATCAATATAATAAAAAAAAATTTCTTCACATGGATTATGAGGGTTAAAAAATAAATCATGGAATAATATTAATTAATCAATATGGATTTTAAAACTTGTGGGATTTTGGATATGTTGGTCTAAACTATGGAAGAGAGGGGTCTTGTGTGAGGATAGCATTATATGAATGTATGTTTAGGCAGATACCCTTTCATTGTTTTGTGGACAATATTACTTATACTTTATAATTTAATATGCCACCACACCACATCTGTACAGTGAAAGAATCCCAATTTTATTAATGGGTTTTTCACTAATATGTGAATAGATGTGTAAATAACCCCTCTTCCAAAATCTCCCTTTACAAATTGATATGATTTGGTGCATCCTAGGAAAAAATATTTTATGTTATGGGTTCTGTTCGAACCTGGAATTAGATTTATCTCACTTTTGTATATATTTATGTTCAATAATAAATGGTTTAAGTTAAAACGCATACATATATCCATCCATGGTGGCTCTCTAATCTCAAGGGTGTACGTGCATTGGCCATGATGGATTGAGTTATAATGAATTCACCCAGGTTATAGTGGAATCCAAACACACACATTATTACAGATTGGATGGTTATGTTAATGAGAATGATATGTGGATAAATTAAAACATGAGATGTTAGGATCTACATAGGACTGAGGTATGTAAGGTTGATATCATACACACATAAAGGATTATATACTTTTAGAATAGATGATCACATGATGTGTGGAATTGTTATGTGAGAATGAAAAGCTAGGGAAGAAGTGGATGTGGTGTACTATAAATTATATTTATGGATTTGATATAGAATGATTTACTTCTATGTATTTCTTAGTTAGATCTCTTTAGAAAATATAGAGAAACTATATTTACCAATTTAGTTAGTGATCTAGTTTTCTTTGATTATTTATTATGATTTAATATGTATATTTCTCATTTTCCATAAGTGTTTTGAGGGACTATCCAAATGAGTAACCATGTTAGGATCAACCAATAAATGAATAAACTATTTTCCTTGTCAGTAGGAATAGGGTGTTGACCGATTTGGATATTAAATGATTATAAGGGATATTGAGAATCTATTAAATGTTTCTAGATTTTTCTATCACCACCTAATCTTACTTTTTGGTACATTTATTTTTCCATTCAATTTATATATTAAATTATATGTATTGGTATTTATTCTAGTATATATATTGTGTCAGTTGGTGGTTTAACTTTCTTATATCTTTATCATTGAAATATATATAAATATAGTAATACCTACCAATTGATTGATTGATATACCCTTAGTGCTAGTCCCCAACTCATGGCCTATTGGAGGCTGGATTAGAATTTCAATATCTATCTTCCCTAGGGGTTATTTTTATGATATTATTAGACTGTGGAAGGAATTTTTATCTATAATATTAATGGTATTCTATTCATTTTGTTCAATCACATGTATGAGTATGTATTTCCATAGTTTAGATGCCACGTGTTCTTCGTTTTTTACATGATGATATTATTTCATTTTGATTGATCAAATATTTTTGATATGGTATTTCCTAGGATAATTCTATTTATTCCTTTATACTATTATTAATTTACTTTTCATATTCATCATTTATATGAATGTGATGTTATTTTAAATGAAACTAATGCATCTTTTACATAATGGTTTTTATTTAAAATTTCATTATAATATTATTATCTATGATAAAATATGGTATAACGGTTATAGACGATGCATAGATTTATGGTGGTATCCTTCTAGAATTTTTGATCACACACTATATATACATTTAGATTTATGCATAAATAATTTATATGGAATAAAATAATGGGATGTTTTTATATAGTTTTATGTATTCTCTTGGACTTTTGTTCCTTCTTAGGGAGATGGGTTAGTAGTGATCATTGGTCAAAAGGTGAAATGTATTTTTTGTTTTTCTCTGATACTTTCATCATGACCCTTTTTGGATTCACATTGTATATCCCATGGATGTGTACTTATATTCTATATTGTAAGTATTTATTTATGTTATTTCAGTTAATCATGATACATTGTTTTGTTGTTAAATTGTTCACGATCTTGTGGTTGGTCATCCAGGGTGATGTGTCTTGTTGACCTAGTTTAGTTCAATAAAAAACGTTATTAGAGACATACCAAGCCGGATGTTTGATGGAAAATACTATTTTTGGTTTATGGTATATGGTATATAGGATTTGGGATCATCATAATTCTTGTTGTAAGTTAAATAGGGTTCCTAGACAACTCACTTTCATTTCGTATAATGTGTTATCATGGGTGGTAGGAGATTCTCACCAATTGTTATCTTGATTTTATGGGATTATTTGATAAAATCGAATTGGGGTTTTTTATTTGAACCCATTTCTTTGTAATGTATTTTTATCTCATCCATTAAAAATGTGTATACATTAAATTAATGTTATTTTAATGAGTAAATATTTATTATTGATGTTCATATTTTAATTCATAGATTTCATTTCTATATAATTGGATGTTTTGTTTTTTTATCAATTATAAAATTCCTCTAAGAATTTCTCTTGTAAATGAAGGAGAGAAACTGATAAGAAAACTTCCATAGGTAAATCCTATAGTAGACACTCCATTGGTGAAATGTTTTATCCATATTATTCAAACTATGGGTTATCAGTGTGTTGTAAATTAGGGAAAAGTATTGGATCATTGATCATAATATATTGAGAAAAAAAATACTAATATTGCATTGTAAAAAATGACCCAAATATTTTGAAGAGTTTCTCGAGTGGATTAAGAGGAACATAATCTTTTTGAAAACTCAAGAGGAATCAAATGTGGGGTTTATCCCCTATATTATTGGTGGAATTGGAAGAACTTTTAAGGAATCCATCATGAAAGTTATGCTACATGAGTATATTACCTAGTGTTCATTCCAAAGGATCTTTAACCAACTTTTTAATTCCAAAATTTTGGGAGTGAAAAATACTCAATAATTTATGACCTTATAGAAATGGAATCATTCAACAATGAATTATTCAACTCATTTTTATGTGTTATTTCACTTCTCATTTATCTTATTTAAAATTATTTCATAATGCATAGTGTTTAAATATGGGTATGGGGGAGGTATTTAGTCTATGTCGAATATCTTATTCCTTCTACTGTTTGTTGAGTTGGTTGAAAATGAATCAATGTATGAGGTAGTCCAAGCTATGAAATAATATTTCTGTGGATCTTTTTTTGCTGCAGGCGGTTTCCAGGGTGTGTCGTACAACAGGAAGACAACATCTAAGGTCCCTCAACCTGCATTGGGTCCAATTTTAGGGGATTCTTAAATACATTACCAAGTAGTTTTCCATCAGTGTGGGGGATCTTGTCATACCAATTCTAACTATATGGAATCACCCACTACATGTCATCATTATGGGAAAGACGGTCACTTTTTGAATTTTTGTGGAAGAATGTACCAATGAATTAGAGTTCAGTCTAATATTAAAAAAGAAACTCATTTTCATTATAATTCATCAAGTGGTGTTGGATAAAATTCTCATTCCATGGTGATTATCACACAATGAAAATATATTATAGAGTATTTAAGGATAGAAATTTTATGAAATGGAATATTCACTAGGGGAATCTAAATCTGGGTCAACTATTCTGAGAGGAATGGTTTTTATTTCATCCTATAGGGTACCTTATTTGATTGATACATGTACATATAATGCTTTTATATTAAATTTATTGATTTATGTTATGGTCTTCAAGATGGATCTCATGTCAATCAAGTTGTAACTTACCACTCTTTTTGGAAACAAGTATAAATAATTTTTTAATGATCCATCATTTTGAGTGATTATTGTTAACAATAAAAGGGTATGTGATTTTTTTATTACCTAATATTGATATATTCAATCTTTTAATTGACAGGGATTTTATAATTAGTGTTATGTCCCATATCAACTTTCATACTCATCAGATTAAATTTCATTCGCTAAATGGAGTTACTCATACATTTTAGGATGAATGGGATTCTATATTAAAGAGAGTGAGGATTATTGTTCATAATAATGGAGATATCTCATTACATTTTTCAGAGATATACTTTGATATTTTTTTATCAGTACTTGAGAAGAATGCTTCCTACAATGGTGAGTTCCTACCCTTTGGCATTTCTTTCTAATTTTAATGGGTAACCTCCCAATGTGAGGTTGAGTTTAATAATTCCTATTGTTTGGGACGAAAACTATTTATATACTATAATATCATTATTCATTTAGTGATTTAATGGATATTAATGTTCTGATTTAGGATCATTGGGATAAGTGATTTTTTATCCATGAATTTCACATTGGTATTCACCTATTTTCTTCATCAAGAAAGAATGTGGAATCCTCAAACAATGTGTTTATTATCCAAAGATTAATTAGGGGACTCTCAATATAATATACCTTTTTCCTGGGATTAAAGATTTCATTGATCTACTCATAGAATCCTGATAAATTTTATGGTTCACCTACAATTAGGGTACCATTAGTTAAGAGTCTAAGAATATGATGTAACTAAGATATTATTTAAGATATGGTTTAAGAATTTTTAGTTTCTTGTTATTTCTTCTTGTATCATAAACACTCATGTGTTATTGAAAGTTTAAATGAATCAGATAATTCAATATTTCCTGGACACATTCAATGTAAATTTATTGGATGACATTTTTGTGTACACTAATGGAGAGTAGGAACCTCATAATCATTTAGATATCTTACATATAATCTTGAAGCAACATTTTTTGTATGGAAAACTTTATTAATGTTAATTTCATATTGAATAAGGGATGTTTCTAGACCAGATTATATATGAGAGGGTAATATATGGGGATAACGAAAATATTTTTTGTGATATAATTGGACTAACCCTGAAATGATTTTGATATTTGGAGATTATTAGGTATAGATGGTTGTTATATGAGTTTTTACAAGATTTCCCCATAATTTCAACTCTGATGAGAGAATTAACCTTTATGTATGGTCAGTTTGAATGGAATTACAGATATTATAAATATTTTAGGGAACTCAATGTGAGGTTTATTTCATACCTATTTCTACATCATCTATAACCAGGTTTGTGTTATGTTGTATTCTTTAATGCATCAAGTATGATATTTGAATTTGTATTGGTGTAGTTAAAGTAGGAAGTGGAATTTGGATATTTCCAATCATTCCTTCATCAAATGAATTATCATAAATAAGATCTTGAGTTGGTTATTTTGATGCACACTCCCATAACTCAGTTCCACTAACTCTCAAGGTAATGATTTATGATGTATTGAAATCCTATGAGCCTAAAATATATTTTTACTTTATTGGATCAGAACATTTGATATAAATTATCGGTTAATTTTGAAAATAATTTTCATTTTTATATTCCATATATATCGAGAAAATGGTATATGGAAAACGCTATTTTGATCATGAATTTTCTAACTGAATCTAGATAAGAATTAGTGGAATAGTAATATCTGATGGTCTTGTTAGATATGATGAAATTGAAAGAGTAAGAAGTTGGGGGTAAGGTGTCATGATCTTTTTTGAAATCCAAATATTCATTTTATGATAAAATTCATCATCAAAATGAAATATAAATTTATTTTTATCATTTTAAAAAACCTTGATGTTGGGGAGGCCTTGGGTGATTGGTCCAGATCTCCCATTTATAAAAGGTGTTTCTGAGGAAATTTGGCCATTATGATATCTCTGAGGAAGGAATTGATGTAAAATAGACACTAGTCTGGTTGTTCTGTAAGCACTAGGACTACCAAAATGTATCATGAACTGAGAAATAAATATTAGTGGTAGAGAATGTTGTGTTCAATGATAGTCATTTTTTATGATGTGTTACTTTTAAAAAGATTAATGTGAATCACAAATGGCCTATTAGTTTTCATATACCTTTACCCACACTAATTTGAAAAAAGTATGAGATGTCTACATTCTTAAACATATTTTAATCCTAGAATCCTAGTCTAAGGGATGAAATTTGGGTGTTCAATGATCAACATATGAATTTGGATTATTTCAATCACATTATGGAGTTAGTGAATGTGGAGGAGGTAAAGAACATATACTTCTTAGAAGCTTTGAAGCTTTACGGGGTTCCTTATATAACTATTTTTATGGACATGTTTTTTATATACATGTTTTGTAAATTTAATCATTATTTCATGCATATACAGATGAAATTAATAATAACATATCAACCTCATAAGGATTCAATGTCTAATTGAACAATTCATATTATGGAGGATATGCTTCAAGCATGCATGGTTGATTTTGGGGTTTTATAGGAAAATAATATTCATTTGGATGAATTTTCCAATAAAAATAATTATAAATATTCTATTAAAATGGATACTTTTATTAAATATATGGGAACCATTTTCAATTTTCCTTATACGAGAATGGGTTGGGATAATTTAATTTAGTTGGGCCAAGCCTTGTTAAAGATATGATATAAAAGGTATAGATGATCCAAAGGAGGCTAATGACAGACTAGAGTCATCAAAATCCTATGTTGACTTTCATCATCACCCATTGAATCCTGAAATTTATTTTCATTTCATTCTCATAGTTTCACCACTCTCTGGAAATCACCAATTGGGTATGTAGTGAATGTTAGCATGGAGTTATTTTGTCCCTTTCGAAACAGTTGAACATCATTGAATAGTGGCTTATCGATTGGACTTTTTATATAACTTAATTTTGATTCATTATGGATTTCATACTTACCATCTAAGGAGGTATCAACCAAACTATTACCATGTTATCGAATTTGAAGATATTTATCTTGATCATAACACCCCTTTGGTTGAATAGACAATTATGATTATTTGTGTCCAATATAATGTACTACATAGAAAATATACTTCCCTTGATCTTTGTACTATATAACTGTAGATGGGAAATGCATGAGACATGGGATTGAGAATCATATATGAGGTAGAATTTAAAATCCCTTTCTAAGAGTATAGAATATTAAGGAACTCCTAGGGGCATAAATCATTTATATTGAGGACAATTTTAATTCCCTCATGGTCATAGGTATTTCTAGTTTTGACCTTTTTCTATCTATATGGATGTTTTAATTTTTTTTAAGAGTTAATGGATTAAATTTTGTAAATTTGTAGAAATAATAATTGGCTCATAGTCTACACACACTTAATAAAAACTATACAGTAACTGTGAAAAATGAATCTTTATATTACTTGGGTAAATTTCAAAGTTTAATAATGGTTAATCTGACTATGTGAGTCAGAAGACATATCCTATGGGTGTTTGTTTTTATAGTATATATATCATAGATTGAGAATAGTTTATATAAATGTGATGACATCCCCAATAAACTATGTGGTTTAGTTTTTAAGGGTTTTGTGGCTAACTGATGGTTAGCGAATAGTTTTCCTAACCATGTACCATAACCATGAACCTGGTATAGGATTCTAAAAATTGAGAATTTTCCCTAATTCCCTTGGTCATTATTAATTATAAACACTCCCAAATTTAACATATGATTGAAATAGCCACTCCCCAGTGATCTATAGATATCTCTCCTTAGATCACTAGAGATTTACCTTCATTCTTGGTGAATATCATTGATGTATGTATCATTTTGGACAATTTTTCCTCTCCTCTTATGAGATCTTCTCTTGAACTCACTTCCCCTTGTTTTTTTGGAACCTAATTGGGTTCTCATATATAGAAATAGTGGGTTTTATGAGGAATTTATGATTTTTCTTATTGTTCTAGGATTATGAGGACCATATCAATATTTATTCAATTATTATTCATGAAAAAGTGTAATTTTACTTTGTTGGAGTTGTAACTTTCTTATACCAGGGTTATCACACTTTAATTACATGAACCTCTTATAAATTCATTTGTTTTGATTTGTGAAATTAAATTATTTGATATCATTAATCTTTTCTATCATGAAAAATTGGTTTTTAAAATATTTTAATTCAAAAATAGTTTATGCACTTTATGTGTCTAATGAAATGCCTCAAACAGGTTTTTGACTAGAAAGTAGATTTTCAAGAATTGTATTGGTTTTTATTTTCTATGAAATGTTTTATAAAATTGTAATCATGGTTTTATAAATGACTTGGAAAATAATTATTAATGGCAAACTTGGGATCATTGAATTATGAAAATATGAATGCATTAGATTGAGTGGCACCACTCAGGGATACATTTTTATATCAATAAACTATTTTATGACATATATCAATATGATTCCTGAAATTCTTAGAATAATGTTACATCATGATTCAATGTAGGCATTCCCATAATCTAGATCACACATGTGATTGGTTTTATACATGATTTTATTAATTAATATATATTTCTCACATGTTTCTTGTATGGTATTTAATTGTATAATTCTATTTAAACCTTTACACGGTTATTCATGTAATTTTCACACACCATGTTTATTTAAATATAAAATTATTCTAAAGGAAAACATATGATGATATAAAAAATGGATTTATTTTGAAATTTATTTATAAAATTTTTTGACTTTAAAGCTATAACTAATGGATTCAGAGTGATATACATTTTATACATTCATCATGCGGTCATATTGGGATTTTTACTCACACCCTACATATTATTTAATATTTATGAAGAACTAGTTTTATAGGAAATAGGTAAAGGTTGGGGTGTCGTTTAGTTCATAATATTATATTAGTCATTGTTTCTTTATTAGAGAGATGGTGTGGTGGTAATGGTTGGTCACATAGTGATTTTGACTTTGTTCTTGTTATCTTGTTTTTTTTAGGATTATCCCTTATGGATTGATGTAACTTGTTTCATGGTTGTGTACTTTTATTCTATATTGTTCTTTGTATATTTATCTCATTTTAGTTACTCATGAGATATTTATTGGTTATTATGTAGTTTATTATCTTTTGGAAGGTCATCTCAAATGATATTTCATGTTGACCGGGTTTGGTTAGTCAAATATCATAGTAGTGTTTTGGGGTTTTCAAGGGTTTCTTTAATTATATATATATATATGTGTTGTTTTAACATTGGAGTAAACTATGTGTATGACTATCTAGAATGGATGTGTTGAAAACCTATGTTTTCTAGATTTTAAGGGCTTTCATTTTAGGAACTATACATATTGGTGAGGCATTGTTCAAAGTATATAAAAATATGTGTTTGAAAAAGAAATCATGGAATGGGTTTAATAAGACTTTGTTGGGAGACACTCCTCTCAATAGTTCATTCATCATGTGGTGTAGTTACACATTAAGAAGTATAAACATTATATATGTTAGTTTAATTATATATAAATGACCTTATTTATGTAAATAAAATCTAATAATATAATCAGTGTTATCCTGAATTGTCACGACCCATCCTCAGGGCCCGTGCCGTGACTACCCCAAGCCCGCCTTCCATAGGCCATGGGCAGGCGACTAGCACCTAAGGCGTAAATCCCGTTAACTGGGAAGGCATTGCCTTTATAAAATAAAAACACATCCAACCAGAGTACAAGCGAAAGTAATACACTATGTACAAAAGAAAGTGCTGAAATGTAAATGGGCCAGAATACAAACCCTGCTGAAAAGTAGAGCTACAACTGAATGAAAGTACAATAGAAAAGACTAACAGCTGGAAGATAGAAGCAGCTCCTAGGGAATCCACCTCAGATCCTACCTGAAGGGTAGGTACAGATAGCCTCCTCAACGCTCTCACCCGCCATCCACCTCCAAGTACCATCTCATCGTGAAGTCCACCTCCGGGTACTGACTCGTCATGAGGTCCACCTCCGGGTACCATCCAGTCCTCGAACACTCGATCTCAGTCAGCGCTCTCCGTCGTCTGCATCCAACACAATGAGGTGCGGGCATAACCCATGCAGGGGTGAGTATACGATACTCAGTAGGGACCCCAAGACCCTCAAGGTCTCACTAAATCCAACAAGGATAATCAAAAAAAAGTTCTCAATTGATAATCCATACTTAGTTATAATCCCATACTTATACCTAAGTTATCTAGTAACCCATCTCAACTCTGTGGAAAACCCAAAGGTCATTGACTCACCTCAAACCAGGATTTTCATTATCGAAACCGCAACTGCTGAAGAGCTCCGTCTCTGACGAGTATGGTGATCCTGTCACGACTCTGAGGCAGTTCTCACTAACCTAAGACTGCTGAGGTACTCCTCCTATTGAGTACCGTGGGTCAGCCACCCAAACACAGTAGTGCTCCCGCCAGGGTCTGCAACCCAAACACAGTAGTACACCCCCCTAATAGCCTGCATAGGTACTCCTCCTATCGAGTACCGCGGGTCTGCCACCCAAACACAGTAGTGCTCCCCGCCGTGGGTCTACCACCCAAACACAGTAGTTACCCCCACTGGGCTACACAAGTCACTCCGACTCGAATTGGACAAGCAGTCTTCAGGTCTCAGCTAGCTACATGGTCTCCATACTCCGCACGCTCATCTTCGGGAGGGTCTGCTCCACGAGCTACATGCAGATACTCCAAGTATCATAAAGTCCCAAAAATAAGTATCTCAAATGACCACCTCATCATAGGGGTCTCAACACAATAGACTACACGTCAATCGGATGCCCGGTCTGTGAGTTATTAGCCTTTTTGTCCTAGGGGCCCAGTTGGTTTCGTGTACGAACCAACCCGACCATATCTCATTTGTACCCCGAACTCACATAGGGTATACTCACAGGTACCGTTTCACAATGTGATCACCAACGCCACTGACAGTTCGTCAAACGGACGTCCGGTCTGAAAGTTATCGGCTTTTCCGTTATAGGGGCTCGGTTGGATTTTGGGTACAATCCAACCCTGCCATATTCCAACTATGTCCAAACCTCAGGTGAAGTATACCAAAAGAACTTCCTCGTCAAGAGGAATCCAAAAAAGTCGATGACACGTCAATCAGATGTTTGGTCCTTAAGTTATAAGAGTTTCCGCTCCAAGGGCCCAGTTGGTTTCTTGTTCAAAGCAGCCCCACCATACTTCAAATGACACCGGTTAACAAAACTGGTCACACAATTACGATCCATACAGAAAAACACACAAGATGGACTACCCATTAGTCCAAAATGGATAGCCAGTGAAAAAGTTGCATTTCACCAAAACATGCACGAACCGGGCCTCATGGGGCCCACGCCTCGACCTCGACATAAATATCCAAAATTGGTTTTGAAACATCCTTCTTAATTCCAGGGTCTCAACATCGCAGATGGTTCATCATTCCGACAACATATGAGAGAGATATGTCTGATACAAGATTCCGTATTAATAATAATATTTTTTTTATTCGGTGTTTCGTCGGCCCGAGCCACGAACCAGAATTTAGTATCAAACATTAGACTTGAACCAACCCTATTAAATATAGGATTAAATCTCCACTGACGGAAATCCAATCAGACGTCGCACGCATGAGTTATGGTGGGTCAAAAATTGAATAATTATATTAAATCTATTATTTTCTGAGCGCTTCGGGTACCCAATCCAAAAACCCGAAAAAAACATCCAATATTGGGCTCATAAATTTCGTCTCGAAGTCAGGTTCTCACTGCGGCTAACAGTTTGTGAAAACGAGATTGCACGAAGAAGTTACGGTCAAATTATGGTTTTGACAACCATAAATAATAATAATATTATTATGTTATTATTATTTCATTTGATTGGAAATTCTCTCTCCAATCTCATTTGAAATTCACGCTTAAGGTTTTTGTGCATGTGGGTAACACCTCCCTTTATACATATCTTCTTCCTTCTCTTTTTATTTTCATTTTAATTTATTTCTCTTATTTTCTATCCTCTCTCCAATCTTATTTCATTTATCTCGATTCCTCACGCTCAAAAATAAATAAATAAAACTCCTTCCCCAAAATCATGCCTCCTCAACCCAAATATTCAGCGGCGGATGAAACCCAGCCTGCCAAGGGTCTTGCGCACCCGCCGCCTCCGGACAGCTGTGCCTCATGTCCGCTCGATCATATCGCTGGACCGCCGTACTGGCCGCCTACCTACGATTTACTGCTCGTGTCCTTATCCCAGCCTCACCCTCGCATCGGCCGCCCCGACTCTGCACACAAATGAACAACCAACGGAGGGTCGTCGGGCCGTGTTTGTTTGTCCCGCGCTCTCCACGTTAGACATTATCAATTGGAAATAATCAAACACTTGTTTTCAACTACGAAAAGGGTATAATTTATTCCAGAATAAATTATACAAACATCATATAAATAAATGCTCATCCTAGTGAGAAAAAACCACTTAAATTTGAAACAAAAAATATTCCCCTACCTCGATAATTGTGGTCGCACGTCGGGCATTGCAGAGATCGGACATCGATTATGTGGACGTTAGGGTGCATCCAAGGAGGAATCGGCATTGGCGAATTCACGTTATTTGAATCGCAGAGCATTCTTCATCGAGGTAGAAAGATGTTCTTCATTGAAGAGAGGAACACTTTTATCTCCTTCTCAAGAGCTCTCTCCCAACTCTTCTTAACACAATGAAAGTCCCAAACTAAAATAATAGACTATTGCTATTATTTTATTAACCCATGTAATTCAAAATTCAAACAAATTTAATTAAATAAAGTGTTGGCATAATTAATGGGAGGGTAGAATGTGAAGTGGTTTCTTAATTAGGGGGGATTTGGCACATTTAAATGCAAGGGAGTGTTAAAGGGGCGTTTAAGGGAGGTGGAGTGTTAAGCCTCATGTGGGACCCACCTAAAAAATATCCTCTCATGGGAGGTTATGTGGGGTGTGGTCCCCACCCCTCACTTCTTGTTATAGGATATAACCACCCAAATAAAAAAATTGTTCACAACCATTTTTTTTTACAAATCCCCAAAAATCACCTTTTAGCCCCCATAAAATAGAATAGCGGTAAAGGTCCCCCTAAGCGAATATCGGCGTTGTGAGTTCATCGGTGTCCTTGGTTTTCAATTATGAGCACCAGTTCAAAGGTTATAAAATTCAGAACATACGTTTAGTGAACGTACCTGAAAAGAAAGTTCTGAAAATTATTATCAGTCACCCTCGACCTGCACTAGTAGAGGTTAGGCTCTGCCTAAGTAAAACACTCCTCAAAGAACCTAATGGTAGACTTGGATTTTCAATATGAGTTACCATTTAAATGTTATGAATATTACAATAACATAATTGACATTTAATTATTTTATTTGCAGCCAAAAAATATCTTTTTCTGGTCGCCTGCGCCAGCCAAAGTTAGTATCTGCTTAAATAAACCATTCCCTCACGAGTTCATCGGTGGTCTCAGATTTTTAATCCGAGCTACCGTTTGTGAGTTATATACTTTTAAAAAATAAAATAATTTATTTAATTATTTTATTAACGGTTATTCCATTTTTGGAATTTTTCACAGGAGGCTCGCGCTGACTAAACTTAAATCGTGCCTAGGGTAAACCCACCATCCTGAGCGCAATTGTGCCCTTGGATTTCTGATTCGAGTAACCATTTAAGAGTTATTCCACTTTTTCAGTAAAACTGCTTCGTGCGTTAATTTAAGCTTAACAAAATATTAGAAAATTATTCTGGGCACACCGGGGCTTGGAATCAGGTGCCGTCAAAATTACAAATAAATTAAGTAAAAACTTTCCTTGAAAATTCTGAGTCTCTACATTACTCCCACCTCAGGGTTTTACATCCCTGTAAAGCTTCAACACACACTAGGGGAAACAAAAGTGGTACTGAGCATGCATCTGAGCCTTCCGCTCCCATGTGCTCTCCTAGAGGCTCCTGTACTACCTAGGTTTCATTTTCACCGAGCAAGGAAAACCCATCCCATCGTTGTAAGTAAACCACAACCATTTTTTCCTAATATCGTCAATCTGTGTATGAACTGTGGTTTCCCAGTCCATACTCAAACTAACATCGTAAGGCCTCAACGCTGCCACCAAGAGATTCCAACCAAAACTCTTACCTCAAGGGTCAGATTACACCTGACGGCGTAAGTGTTTTCATCGATTCTCCTCTCAAAGGTATCTCCAGACATGAGATTCAAGTCAACGGTTTTAACCGGAAACTCTAGGTTTGGGACAAGATTTGTGGAAGGAAGAAATGATTGGTACCTATGTATATTGATATGGCAGCTCTTAGTAGACACATACCGTACATAAAATCATTCTTTGAGCCCGTGGATCACACTCTGTGACCGCATGCAGCTATTCTCTTCCCCTGCCCTTCAGCTCCCTGAGCCTGGCGGGGACTCCAAAGTCAGGTGGTTGTAACATGTCGAAATGTACACCACCTCATGCTGCTCTCCAAGATCTACTTCCACATCTGCTAATCTGCATATTCATCGTTCCTTAACATTTCTTCTTCTTGATACATTTTACACGGCCATGTATCTGAGACTGGCGCCAGTTTCCTGTTTCTTACTGCTTACATTCATTAGCTGTATTCATTCAGCCAAAAAACATTCAATCACAAAGGTTCCCTCTAGCACCCTAGCATAAGTAGGAATGCATAGAGGAATAGTGCTTGCTCGGATGTCCTTAAACACACCTTGCTCAGAAGTCCGAGCCCTAAATCACTAATCGTAACGTATTCATCGAGTACCCTGAAAGGTCGGTATGCCTTGATGAATACTCAGCTAATGACATGTCGTCCTGACGAAGCTGTATAAGATCTTGAGAACTCTCAGCCACCTCCTCAGGACAGTCCACAACCGCCTGTGATTCGGGAATGCCTTGAAACCTGAGGGATATCTGATGTGGAAACACGTGTAAGGCACTAATCCAACATGTGTCATTTACCAGTACTGCCGGTTTTAACTGATGTCCAGCAGGCAGTGATATAGCTGGCACACTACCTGAATTACTATCTCAAGCATCGGTCCACATACAGAAGCCTCATCACTATGGAGACCATCCTCATGGTCACTCACTGGAAAACACTAGTACCCAAGTCCAACATCCACTCTACTGATGTCTCAGCGAGGTGGAAAACTCTAGAAATCACCTCCAGCCAATCCTCTGCTGTCTGGGAATCTGCCTCGCCTCGTAACCTCATAGGCCTCTACTGCTGGAACTCGTGCAACGTGCTCTATCGGCATGCACCGCCTACTAGTATGGCAAGTGGAATCCACTGCCCAACAGGTGTTGGTGCTGCTGGTACACCACCCGAGGGTGCCAATATAGTAAAAAGAGCCCCACACTGGAGTCTCATCGCTCGGTGGGTCGTCATCATGTACTATCTCAGAACTCCATCTGACTGTCTACTTGGAGACATCCTGAACAGATGCAACACAGTCAACGATTTATACCTAGTGAGCTGACCTGGATTGAGCTAACTTTAAAACTCTTGGAAACACACACGCAATAAGTGTTTTCGTGCACAAAGTCGGAAATCAGTAGTCAGGGTCCTGGTGTATAGATATGTCAGCCGCCGCACCAACACTGGACTCCCTGAACTGAAGACCACACTCGGTATCCTTAACACTATTGATACATAGGAAGGAAAGATCATATTCATGAGTCCTATGGTAGAACTGACTCCTATGATACCAATTTGTCATGACCCGTCCTCGGGGCCCGTTCCATGACTACCCCAAGCCCGCCTTCCATAGGCCAGGGGCTGGCGACTAGCACCTAAGGCATAAATCCCGTTAACTGGGAAGGCATTACCTTTATAAAACATAAACACATCCAACCAGAGTACAAGAGGAAGTAATACACTAAGTACAAAAGAAAGTGCTGAAAAGTAAATGGGCCAGAATAAAAACCCAACGTAAAAGTACAGATATAACTGAACGAAAGTAAAATAGAAAATACTAACAGTTGGAATATAGAAGCAGCTCCTAGGGTGTCCACCTCGGTCCTAAACTAGTAGAAAAATGATTTTTAACGTCGCCAGTTTGACGTCGGTTTCTTATAAACCGACGTAAATAATTTTTACGGTGATTTTTTGGCGTCGGTTTTTAAAAAAACCGACGCCAAAAAGGGAAAAAATTTGTTTTGGTGTCGGTTCCTAAAAAAACCGACGCAAAAAACTAAAAAATATATATTTTGGTGTCGTTTTTTATGAAAACCGACGCCATAAATGTTTTAAAGAAAATTATTTGGCGTCGGTTTTTTAAAAACCGACGCGAAAAGTTAAAATATATTTTTGGCGTCGGTTTTTATGAAAACCGACGCCAAAAACTTTAAAAAAAAATTATATTGTTTTAGATAATTCTCTAGTCTTTGATTTGACTGGTCGTGGAGCAAAAACGGAGTTACGGATTAAAAGTTATGGCCTTTGAAAGTTGAACTTCTTTAAGACTTCTTTTAGAGAAGGTCAACTTCCGACATCCATAACTTTTAATCCGTAACTCCGTTTTTGCTCCACGACCATTCAAATCAAAGATTAGAGAATTATCTAAAACACTGTAATTTTTGTTTTTAATTTTTGGTGTCGGTTTTCATAAAAACCGACACCAAAAAAATTATTTTTTGTTTTTGGCGTCGATTTTTAAAAAAAAACCGACGCGAAATGTAGTTTTTTTAAATTTTTAGCATTGGTTTGTTAAAAAAACTGACGCCAAAGATTTTTTTTAACACTTTTATGGTGTCGGTTTTCATAAAAACCGACGCCAATTTTTTTTTTCATTTTTTGCGTCGGTTTTTTTATGAACCGACGCCAAAAAGAATATTGATTGACATTTTTTGCATCGGTTTTTTAAAAAACCGACGCCAAAAGACCAATGTAAATACTTTTTTGCGTCGGTTTCAAACAAAACCGACGCCAAAGAGTAACGCAGGATCAGAATTTCAATTTTTTTCACAACTCGCGTTTAACTTTTTAAAATCCCACCTACATTTTCATACAACGCAATTGAAAATATTTTCGTTTACTATATATATATCCAGTTTCTCCTTCTTTCATCATTTTCAACATCTTCGATTCAATCAAGATTTCAATGCGACTTCAATCATTAATTTGAACATGGTACATATTCTATTCATTTGTTTTCTTTATTATTATTATCCTTCATTTCTAAACAACTCGATTGGCTTTCTTATAATGATGATTCATTCTCATTTCTAAATACAAGTTATATGATAATAAAAAACATATCATTTCGATGGAAGCCCCTAAAACCATTGAAATATGTTTGATGTATTATGATTATTTTATTACATTTGGTGTATATGATTATAATTTATGTTTATCATGTTTTCTTTGAAACGAGTTGTATCAATCAAAACTTTGATAGGTTCAACTTCTAACGGCGATAACTTTTGAACCGTAACTCCGTTTTAGGTCCACAGCCTGTCAAATCGAAGCTTAGGAAATGATCTAAAACCTAGAAAAAAAAATTTTGATTTTTGGCGTAGGTTTTTATAAAAACTGACGTGAAAAATATTTTTTTTTTCATTTATGGCGTCGGTTTTTTTAAATAACCGACGCCAAAACTACTTTTTTAAAATTTTTCGCGTCGGTTTTTATGAAAACCGACGCGAAAAATTATATGAATTATTTTTTTGTTATCGGTTTTTTACAAAACTGACGCCAAAAAAAATTTGATTTTTGGCGTCGGTTTTTATAAAAGCCGACGCGAAATTTTTTTTTTTCATTTATGGCGTCGGTTTTTTTAAATAACCGATGCCAAAACTACTTTTTTTTTAACTTTTTCGCGTCGGTTTTTATGAAAACCGACGCGAAAAATTATATGAATTATTTTTTTGGCATCGGTTTTTTACAAAACCGATGCCAAAAAACGAATGTTATTCATTTTTCGCGTCGGTTTACAAAAACCGCCGTAAAAATTCATATTTTTTACGTCGGTGACTTCGACGTCGGTTAAAAACCGACGTCCAAAATAAAAAAAAAAACCGACGTTAAAAACCGTTTTTCTACTAGTGCTACCTGAAGGGTAGGTACAGATAGACTCCTCAACGCTCTCGCCACCTCCGGGTACTGACTCGTCGTGAGGTCCACCTCTGGGTACCATTCAGTCCTCAAACACTCGATCTCAGTCAGCAATCTCCGTCGTCTGCATCCAACACAACGAGGTACAGGCATATCCCATGAAGGGGTGAGTATACGATACTCAGTAGGGACCCCAAGACCCTCAAGGCCTCACTAAATCCAACAAGTATAATCACAATGAAAGTTCTCAATAGATAATCCATACTTAGGTATAAGCCCATACTTATACCTAAGTTATCAGGTAACACATCTCACCCTTGAGGAAAACACAAAGGTCCTTAACATAGCTCAAACAATGATTTTCATTATCGAAACCGCAACTGCTGAAGAGCTCCGTCTCTGATAAGTATAGTGATCTCTTCATGACTCCGAGGCACCACTCACTAACCTAAGACTGCTGAGGTACCTCTCTTGTTGAGTACCGCGGGTCAGCCACCCAAACACAGTAGTGCTCCCACCGGGGTCTACCACCCAAACACAGTAGTGCACCCCCCTAATAGCCTGCAGAAGTACCCCTCCTGTCGAGTACCGCTGGTCTGCCACCCAAACACAGCAGTGCTCCCCATCGTGGGTCTGCCACCGAAACACAGTAGTACTCCCCACTGGGCTATACATGTCACTCCGACTCGAATTGGACAAGCAGTCATCAGGTCTCATCCAGATACACGGTCGACGTACTCCTCACGCTCATCTCCAGGAGGGTCCGCTCCCTGAGCTACAGGTCAATACTCCAAGTACCACAAAGTCCCACGAAGAAGTATCTCAAAGGACCGACTCATCATAGGGGTCTCAATGCAACAGACTACACGTCAATCGGATGCCCGGTCTTTGAGTTATTAGTCTTTTCGTCCTAGGGGCCCGGTTGGTTTTGTGTACGAACCAACCCGACCTTATCTCAAATGTACCCCGAAATCACATAGGGTATACTTATAGGGACCGCTTCTCAACATGATCACCAACGCCGCTGACAGTTCGTCAAAAAGACGTCCGGTCTAAAAGTAATTTTCTTTTCCATTCCAGGGGCTCGGTTGGATTTCGGGTACAATCAAACCCGACCATATTCCAACTGCGTCCAAACCTCAGGTGAAGTATACCAAAAGAACCGTCTCATCAAGAGGAATCCATAAAAAGTCAACGACACATCAATCGGAAGTACAGTCCTTAAGTTATAAGCGTTTATGCTCTGAGGGCCCGGTTGGTTTCTGGTTCGAACCAACCCGACCGTACTTCAAATGACACTGGTTAACCAAAATGGTCCCACCATTGCGATCTATACGGAAAAACACACGAGATGGACTACCCATTAGTCCAAAACAGATAGCCGGTGAAAAAGTTTCATTTCACCACAACATGCACGAACCGGGCCTCAGGGGGCCCGCACCTCGACCTCAACATAAATATTTGAAATTGGTTTTGAAACATCCATCTAAATTCCAGGGTCGCAACATCGTAGACGGTTCGTCATTCTGAGACCGTATGAGAGTGATATGTCTGATACAAGATTCCGTATTAATAATAATAATATTATTATTCGGTGTTTTGTGGGCCCGAGCCACGAGCCCGAATTTAGCATCCAAAATTAGACTTGAACCGACTATATTAAAGACAGGATTGCATCGCCACTGATGGCAAGCCAATCGGACGTCACACGCATGAGTTATGGCGGGTCAAAGATTTAATAATATTATTAAATCTATTATTTTCCGAGCGCTTCGGGTACCTGATCAAAAAACCTAAAAAAACATCCAATATTGGTCTCATAAATTTTGTCTTGAAGTTACGTTCACACTGCCACTGATGATTCGTGAAACTGAGATCGCAAAAAGAAGTTACGGTCAAATTATTGTTTTGACAACCATAAATAATAATAATATTATTATATTATTATTATTTCATTTCATTGGAAATTCTCTCTCCAATCTCATTTGAAATTCATGCTTAAGGTTTTGGTGCACGTGGGTAACACCTCCCTTTATAAATATCTTCTTCTTTCTCTTTTTATTTTCCTTTTAATTTATTTCTCTTATTCTATATCCTCTCTCCAATCTTATTTCATTCATCTCAATTCCTCGCGCTCAAAAATTAATAAATAAAACTCCTTCCCCAAAATCACGGCCCCTCAACCCAAATATTCAGCCGCGGGTGAAACCCACCCTGCCAAGGGTCTTGCGCACCAGCTGCCTCCGGACAGCTGTGCCTCCTGTCCGCTCGATCATATCATTGGACCGCCATACCGGCCGCCTACCTACGATGTCCTGCTCGTGGCGTTATCTCGGCCTCGCCCTCGCATCGGCCGCCTCGAATCTTCACACAAACGAACAACCAGCGGAGGGTCGTTAGGCCATGTTTATTTGGCCCGCTCTCTCGGCGTTAGACGTTATCAATTGGAAATAATCAAAAACTTGTTTTCAACTTTGACAAGGGTATAATTTATTCAAGAATAAATTATACAATCATCATATAAATAAACACTCATGCTAGTGAGATAAAACCACTTAAATGTGAAACAAACTATATTCCCCTACCTCGATAATTGTGGTCGCACGCCGGGCATCACGGAGATCAGATGTCGATTTTGTGGACGTCAGGGTGCATCCAAGGAGGAATCGGCATTGGCGACTTCACGTTCTTTGACTCGCAGAGCATTCTTCATCGAGGAAGAAATTCATTCTTCGTTGAAGAGAGTAACACTTTTCTATCCTTCTCAAGAGCTCTCTCCCAAATCTTCTTAACACAATGAATGTTCCAAACTAAAATAATAGACTATGTATATTATTTTATTAACCCATGTAATTCAAAATTCAAACCACTTTAATTAACTAAAGTGTTGGCATAATTAATGGGAGTGGAGAATGTGAAGAGGTCTCTTAATTAGGGGGGAGTTGGCACATTTAAATGCAAGGGAGTGTTAAAGGGGGGTTCAAGGGAGGTGGAGGGTTAGGCCTCATGTGGGCACCACCTCAAAAATATCCTCTCAGTGGAGGTTATGTGGGGTGTGGGCCCCACCCCTAACTTCATCTTAGAGGATATAACTAATCAAATAAATAAAATGGTGCAGAACCATTTTATTTATTTTTTTTACAAATCTCAAAAAATTAACTTTTAGCCCGCATAAAATGCAACGGCGGTAAAGGTCCCCCTAAGCGAATACCAGTGCGGCGAGTTCATCGGTGTCCTCGGATTTAAATTCTGAGCACCGGTTCAAAAGTTATAAAATTCTGAACATACGTTTAATGAACGTACCCGATAAGAAAGTTTGGAAAATTATTATCAGTCACCCTCGACCCGCACCAGTCGAGGTTAGGCTCTGCCTAGGTAAAACACTCCCCAAAGAACCCAACAGTACTCTCGGATTTTAATCCGAGTTACCATTTAAAAGTTATGAATTTTACAATAAAATAATTTTCACTAAGTTATTTTATTTGCGGCCAAAAACTAACTTTTTCTGGTGGACCGCGCCATCCAAAGTTAGTATCTGCTTAAATAAACCATGTCCTCACAAGTTCATCGGTGGTATTAGATTTTTAATCCGAGCTACAGTTTGTGAGTTATAAGCATTTGAAAAATAAAATAATTTATTTAATTATTTTATTTATGGTTATTCCATTTTTGGAATTTCTCACAGGAGGACCGTGACGACTAAACTTAAGTCGCGCCTAGGGTAAACCCACCATCCTAAGCGCAACGGTGCCCTCAAATTTCTGATCCGAGTAACCATTTAAGAGTTATTCCACTTTTTCGGTAAAACTTCTTACGAGCATTAATTTAAGCTTAACAAAACGTTAGAAAATTATTCCGGGCACACTGGGCCTCAGAATCAGGTGTGATCAGAAACTGTGTACCCGTAAAATTCAAATAAATTAAGTAAAAAATATCCTTTAAATTTCCAGGTCTCTACATGAATACCTTATTTGATGTTATCTAATTAATTAAATTCTCACAGATATATTGTTTCTAAAAAATTAATGATATATTCTATGTTTAGTAATATCACAATGAGTTGTTAGATAATTTAAATTCTTGGAAGTAGTTTTTTATTTTATGTTTTTAATGTACATATGATTTATTCTATCAATAGTGTTATAAATTTTTTCCAGGTTTATTTTTGATATAATTCTCGAATAGTTTTATAGAATTATTTCAAGACTCTATTGTTATATAAATTTTATTATATATTTTATTTTAAATTTAAAATGGTTTTTTTAAATTAATGATTATATTGAAATGATAATAAATTTTATATTATAAAATATTATAGATATTTTATTATTGACTAATTGAAATATGATTTATTTTTCCAAATTTTATATTTTGAAAAATCAATATTACATTTTATTTTGACATGGAATATTTTATATGTCTAAAAATTTTAGTAAGATAACTTCCATAGAAAAATTGAATTTAGTGTAAGATAGGAATATTTAAATCCCTGATAAACCATATAGTGGGAAGCTATATAAGTGTAACTTAAAGGTTTTATGAATCCCTCCATTTTCATTATCACATATCTTGGAGGTGCCAATATGGATTTTAGAATTGTTTTTGGGGCTAGAGACATGTTTTTTCCATATTTCATGTCACCGTTCCATAAAAGTGGTTGTGGTTCTAGATGTGATGAACCACATGGAATCTTGGTTATAGATAATACCATTTTGTGTTTTCTATTTTAAGTCCTATACATTTTATGGTTGGTTTAGGGGTGATTAGTGCACCATACTATGTGAAATGGATTAATTAATTGTTTCAGAAGGCATTTAGCCCATGTTTCTTACCTTATGGGAAATAGGGGATGGATTTATTATATAGTAGAGGGTATGGTTCCCCTCCATGCCATGGTTAATCTACCTAACGGAAATGATCATTGTTGAATTGATCATGTTGTTATGCTTTTTGAATATCTTGGTTCTCCTACGTAAACTGGGGACCCTTTATGGGATTTTTATTAGGTGTTTTGGCATGTGAGGTTGCGTTAAGTCTAAAATCAATAGGGATAATTTAAATGGAGATGTATAGTCCTCCATTTATCATTCCTCAACATGGTAGGTCAAAATATTGAGGGGTTATTCCATATTCTATGTTGCAGTTCATGGTGGTTTTTTGAGCTTCTGGAATTCCTTGAGCCACACTGTAGTACAAGTAGTTGTGTTTATTAATGTGTTCAAATATGGTTTTCAAAAATGTGATAATTAGCTAGGATATAATGATTTAAACACTTTAATTCCAAATATCTTTTTTACCAGATGCACTAAGGATGTAGTCGGTGTGATTACACCATGGTGGAGGTTTTTAAAAACTTATCTATAAATATAGGGTTAATGATTCACTAATTTTATTTTTATTCTCAAATATTGAACCCTAATTGACCATTTTCCCTCTCACCACTATCTGTACACATCCTTTCAGATTCTAAAAACATTACGTTGTCATATCATTGTCTCGTGATTCAATGTAATCTCAATTATCCTCTTCTATTTGTCTTCTTTTTCATTATTATTTTAATTTTTTTTTTGTATATTTCATCATGTTGGGGCTGATTTTATGGAATATCATTATTGTAGATTGTTTTTGATAGGTTTTTAGGTTGTTTCATTCAAGTTTGTTGGTGTTTAATCCTTGTTAATCCATTCTGGATAAAAGAACATTAAACCTCAAATAAAAGAATGATATTTGTTACTTCTAATTTTTCGGATTCAAGATTAAACTTTCTAGATTTAAATTATTTGGTTAAACAAATAAATTTAACTAATTAGAAATAATTTATAAAATTACTATTAAATTTGAATTGTGAGGGTTTTATCCATATAATTTTAGCTATGTTAATGAAACATATATATTTTCTGGATGTTATGTTTTTTATATTTTGTGACTTTTTTGTTAGCATGGTTTATATGATTGAAATCAGATAAAAATGTAATGCATGAATGATTTATTAATTCAGGAAAGTGTAATGTTATTTGATTATTGTTCTTACCTGAATAGAATAAAATATGGATGTTATTCAAGAAGTATGTTGTTGGTTTACTTTTATCTAAAAAAAGATACTAGTTATAGGTTTACAATTGATGGATCTGATGTCTAATGAATTGGTTAATTAAATATGTTAAATTAATGGTTGATTACTGAATATAGTTAATTTGGTCTTAGTGATCATATTCTAATTATGAAAATCTTGAATGCCTTGGCCTTATGGTTTTAGATATCCCATGATAGTGCCATTATAAATATTATTTTTTAAATTGTATTTATTATCTTGGATGATAAATCATTTATATGATTTTTCATGAACATATCGACATTGTATTTTTAAATTTGGAGTGGGATGGGCTTCCAGGGAATACATTAGTGATTGATGTCAGTTATGGAGGGAAGTGTTTTTAGAAATTTTATCAAGTATGTTACATAGGGAAGTTGGAATGATTTGAGAGTTGAGCCTTCTCATTGATTATTTCTTGGTGATTTATTTTGAATTGTTATTTTTTCAAATTTTTTATTTATTGTATTTATTTAATTCTTGTTGTAGATATATTGTATGGATAAAAGGTTCTTCATTGTTTTGGGTAACTTACATTAACTCATATAGTAACCCGTAATTATGTAATGGTAAATGAATTAATTATAAACATAGGGTATGTGTATTATGTTGTTAATGAATTAATAACCAAACCTTGAAACATTTGTTTTAAAAGAACTAGTATAATGTGTATTAAAACATAAAATTAAAATATTATATAACAAAGAGGTTGTGTTTCTGTGACATGAAAGTGCTAAACTCAATATTTTAAAGGGGTTTAATGAAATATTCATAATGGATAATTACTAATTAGTAATGTAAGTCATTGATTATGTTGAATGTGATGACTGTGTAATGGTTTTAGATCTTATGTCTAAAGAATTAGATATTCTAGTCTGGTGTCTTATCAGATGATAGGACAAGTAGAGTCTAAGGTTGTGCAGTTACTCTTATTATGTCTGTGTTGGAAATATCTTTATATTTTTTTATTTATATGCTTAACAACTTGATTTTGTAGGATAATCAACATTATAATGTTTTTGTGGAATTTTCACAAATATCTAGGTTAGATAGGGAATTGTAAAACCATAACCCAAACCACCTTGTCTTGTCTATAGAACTGCAAGACCTCATACTTACCTCCCCATCAACAAGAGTTTGTTGACTATAATTAAGGGTATGGACATCATCCATGTAGATACTATTCCCTTAGTGTCATATCCATGCACCAAAAATATTAATAAACTTTTAAATCATAGAGTTAACATAGATTAAGAAAAAATATCAATATGAATATATGTATTACTATGAATAAATGATCTACCTATGTGGAAAGCCCAACCAATGTAATTATGAAAGTAGATAACAAATAAAAATATATAAAATTCATTTGGGGTCTTTCCGAGTACAACCACCAAATTCATGCCCCGTGAATCAACTAACTACCACAATCCACATTCAGTTTCATGGATACCTATACATTAAGTTAGTATATGAATTGAGATTAAATTATTGGGAGTATCTAATAAAACCAATTATGATTGAAACAATTTTTCCGTAACAGGTGTTCACAATTATTATAGGTGTAATACATGATAACAATGAATTAAAAATTAACTATAAAAAAAGATACACAGAACCCACATGTTAACCTTACCCCCATGCTCCCTGACTATAGATTCTTCATATCCATGTCAGAATGATGTCTAATATGTTAGAAATGATACATAACTAGATTCAAGTTTGGAGACATGTCCTTTAGTTTTATTAAGGCATAAGATGTACATATTACATAGTTTCTTCAAGGAAATGTGGTCGGACAAGTTCCTCAACATCCTTAATGAATTGAGGTCTATTTATGAAAAAAAGAATTTTATGCCCTTACCATGTTTTTGGGTCTACCATCATAATCATCACACAACATACACACTACCCATATAAAGATATTAATACTATGATGGTCCACCTTTCATGAAAATGAGGAACAAAACCTACAAAATTAAAGTAACACACATAACAATGAAAGGAATAACAAGGAATGTGTAACATGTCTCCATGAGAATATATTATAAACATATAACATGATGTGATAATGATAAAACATGGTAGCAATATTTTCTAGAAATACACAATGAATCATGAGTAATATATGGGTAACATGGGATTTACACACCCATAAGAGAACCCCATCAAACAAAAATAGAAATATTTTTCAACACAAAATTTAATCTAAAAAAACATTATACACAAGGGGGTCAGCATAATGAATTTCCTACCTCGTGGTTGTTGAAATAGAACTTTATAGTTCATCTAAGGATCAAATATCAAAACAAATTTCACACCCATAGGGAAATTTATCACTTTTAAAGGATATATTCCATTATTCTAGTACAATAAAAAAAGTTGTTAATAAAGAGATAACTTATAATCTTCTTTGTAAATAAGGTTATTATAAAATTATATACCATATAGATTCTATTAACTAAACAATTTCAATGATTTGATAAAGAAGATGATGTTGATTCACATGATCCATTGTTGATTGAAGATATATAAGGAATTATTGATCAATTCCTAAAGATAACCTCGTTTTTGTCAAGAAAACATCAATTGACCAATTATCCTTCAACAACAAAGTGATTAAAGAAAAATAATATCTCATGAAGATCAATCTATCTAATCTTACTCAGAAATTTCCCGAATTCAAGAGGATCCAATATCCAGTCAAATGGATATCATTGAAAGATCAATTACCTCAAAAATCAATAAAAGGGATATTAATGGATTATAGTTATATCATTATTTTTTAATCATGATTGGGTCTAGGAAGATGATTAATAAAAACATACATATAAACCATTTTAGATTGATAGTAGATATCAATTTTATCAAGATGCATCATCAAAACTCTAAATCCATCATTAACCTATGAAAGAAAAAACAATTCATCATAATGTCATCATAGAAAATACTTATCAATCAAAGATCCATGCTCATATAAAAATATTGAATAAGGATTAGAAGTTGATCTAGAGAATACATGTTATTATATCATACTCACATTTTACAATCCTGAGAAGACTATGGGAGATGAAAGGGAGAGCTCTAATAACCTGAGAGGAAGCCTCTAATATTAAATTACAACCCTTTGGTCAGAATATTATAATAAATATTTTCAAATATAAGTAGAAATTAAAATTCATGCGGTAAATTTAATGTACCCCAAGATGGGTGGATCATCAAGATAGCGGTGTACATCAACATTTTTTTGGGGTCTTTAGAATTCAAAAGAACTACTAGTACCCCACATGGTAATTATTAGAAGCCTTCATCCAACGCATAACCTAATCATTATCTAAAAATAACAACAATGATTATGAGAAAAAATTTCACTAAAAATGATATATTTAACATCGATAGTAGTGACTAAAAAAAGGAATGAGTAATTTAAATACATACCATACTATACAACGAATTAAAGAATGGGTGTTGAAATTATATCATTCTAGAAACTTCTCATCCACCAAAATTACCATCAAATATTCTCCTAGAAGACTTGGTGTAATATTCCCAAATATTAGTGTTCCACTTCCATGTATTCTCCTAAATCCTTCTATTATTCCATAGAATCCTGAAAAGTGGTATTGTATTGTGTCATAAAACATTCTCACTCTAGTCCAAAATTCACATTGTAAACACCATGTACAATTCATCAAAATCTGGATAAACAACCTCATAGTCAATGACATGTGTGGGATTGAGAATTTCCCTATATAGGTGAGACCCATGAAAGAACAATTTGTATACTTCTATATTGAGATGTAAGATCCTTATGCTATAAAAGTTTTCTAATCTTTTCTGATAACCTCAAACGGTCTGACATAGTCTGATGATAGATTCGCTTATTTCCTCAAATAATAGTGGAATAACTCTAGAATCACTCCCCAAATGCTTGGTAACTATTTTAAAAATCATATGTTCACCTCTTTTAGTTGGAATAAAACAATTTCATAAGTTGAGTTATGGTAAACCTCTTCTAAATCATCTTCACTATCATTGAGGACTCCTACACCATATTGGGCCTAATAATTAATGTTTCACTAGCCTAATGGAACTAAAGTCATCAACAAAATGTCCTACCATAAAGATCCTTAAAATTTTACATCTGAATTGATGTTTGGTTACTATGTTTTTTTGAAAACATGATCAGGGATAAGTGATCATTCAAATATCCATTGAAGTCTAGGATTTAATCCCTGTTCATATCCTATTATATCTAAATTTTAATCTCTAACTATCCATCTATACAAAGATATATTAATATTCTAATATCAAATGATTCCCTAAGGAATTATGTGAGACGTGATATCACAATGTTTTCAAAATTATGAATTTATCAGAAAAATTTCTCAACTAAATTTCATGAAATTGGGCTATCTCATGCATATAGGACATTACAGTTTCATCTACTGACTGAGTCTCATGGATCGGTAAGAAATGATAAACATTCACTAGATAATCAATAATCACCCAAAAAACGTCATTAACCTATCAAAAAGTACAATATTATTTTCTCCCACATTCACAAGGGTATAAGAAGTTGATTGAGAGAACCAACAGGTCGCTGGTACTTGACCCTTATTCTCTAGTATGTGAGGTGTCTGGAAAAAAAATCTGAAATGTCCCACTTCATCCCTTTCCACATGAACTTCTAGATTAAAATGTGGAACTTTATTTCTCTCTAGGATATACCACCACATATAGGTATTGATTTCACACATCATATCATTTTTATATAAGTATAGACTATAACTCCCCATCTACTATAATCAAATTATCGTTATCCGACATCCTCTTGGGTATTGTGTCACCACTTCTAGTTATTATTATAGTATAGCTCACAATAATTGATTATTATATTCAAAAATTACCCAGAATATTAAATAATATGTCACAACTAATGTTAAACATATAATAAAACCTTATTCCTTATAATTATCCATCCTCTAGTTATCCAAAAATCTCATCTAGCGCAAATGTTCCTCCAATGGCCATTCACCAAGCTCACAAGATACATGTGTCTTAAATCTAAGAGCATATACAATGTAGTTACATTTATATATTTAAAAGGAAATATCAAAATAAAAAATCTAAAGAAACTCTAATAAACTCCTCTTCCCTTGGATCTGTTCCTTCTTTGTGAAAACATAGTGAAGGCTCTTGTGGTCTATGTAGACAACAAACCTCTCTCAAGATTTATATTATCATCAAAACACCAAAACAATACTATGAATACCATATACATGTAATGGGTAGGACAATTCCACTCATAGGGTCACTAATCTCATGACTTATATGCTATTACCCACTCTCTCTACATTAATAATACCCCCACACCAAATCCAGATGCATCACAGTATTCAACAATGGTAATCTTTGGATCTAGAAGAATAATCCTAGGATCTATATTAAAACTCATCTTTATCCCATTAAATTAATTCTCACTCTATTTTAACCATATAAAAATTACACCATTCATCTTTTGTTCAGTCATGGGTACTAATTGATAGGATAATCCAAGGAGAAAATGATAATTTTATCCATCTGACCTTCGAAACTCAAGATATCAAACACATTATAGGTAAAAGTCCATGATATCAATGCCTCAACATTCTAATGTTCTATGGCTATACAATTATTAAACACCACAAGCCATAATAATTTCAACTCTCTAATATTAAATTCAAACTTCAATTGATCGAAATAAATCCAATGTGTTTTTAGTGTACTTATGCCTATCTTGGTACGTCTATCATGCTACTCTAATGTTCTCAAGTAGATAATGATTTAATTAATGAACACCATGACCAAAGTATCATGATATATGTGGAATATCTTATTCATGATTGATATGATCACTTTTCAACATTCAACAACCCAAGTGGGATTACATGGTATTTTTATTGAACATGCCTTCTCTAAAATGAAGTATTTGGGATTTCCTCCTCTCTACATCAAAATTTTTGACAGCTTGATCATAGATAAATCTTAGAGAACTATTAATCTACAAAAAACTAATCAAAGATATCATTGTTCATAGGAAAAGAGATATTTTTCCCCATCACCTAATTTAGATTTTGGTAATCCATGCATTATCTAAGACTACCATCCACCTTCTTTGAGAATAAGATGGGTTAACCCCATGGTGAAGTACTCAACCGGATAAATACCTTCAATTAAAAGTTTTTTTTGTAACATAAAATCTTATAACTCAGTTGGTTTCATATGATTTGGAGATATAGAAATGGTCTATGAACCTAGAATGAGCTTGATCTCAAAGTCAACTCCACTAGTATGAGGATGAACTATGAAGTCATCCAGGATGCTATCCTCACAGAGATCCACAAATGGATTACATACAAGAGGGATAATACTAATAATAAAGAAATAGATATTCCAAAATATATTCCATAATCATTCCAATATGTATCCATTCTATAATAACTTTACATACTCTCAAATTCCTTTAACCAGTGATCAATAACATCTCTCCAATGGGTGATGGGAACAATACCCATCTATAATAGAAATAAAGGTGATATTAGAAGACGATTATCTTATCAATTCCAAAAATCAATTCCATGAAAATAATCTTTAGAACCATGATGTCACACATAGGTCTATAACTATATATGATGATAGTAGACTCTTAAAATCCCTTATGTTATTCAAATTTTCTTCCCAGCATTATCATGTTCAACAAACAATGAAGAAAAATTGGTCAATATGTCAATTAGACAAAAACATATTCTTATATAAAAGAGTTATATGTAACAGAATCATATAAGGTGTTATAAAATACAAAAGTGAGCTTGAACATACCCCAAACAGTAAAAGGTCCACACCACCATTTTCTGGATTCAGAGACACCACAAAAACTTAGCCTGTCTCTACTCTGTGACCATGTCCCTGAGAGACTTGAAATTCAAGATAATTTTACACTTAAATACACTAATGAGGACCCCAACCATATCTTTTGGTCATAGATCACATATTTATTCCATTATGGTGGATCTTTGTCCTGAAATATAATGATTATAACTACTCGAGATGCTCCATCATTCAACACTATTGACACTTGGTCTGAGGTGTTGTATATAACATTTGATAATGTAAGAAATACCCAAATTTAATGCATCATGTAAATCTAATAATATTATGTATCAATTTCTTCCATCCATATCTTTGGAATATTTATTGGAATATTTTTAGAGTAATAAAATAAAAAAACATGATATTTTGAGGCCCGATGAGCCTATAATTGATATTTGAAAATGATATTAAATATCTAAATATAATGTTTATACAATTTACCTAAAAAAGTTGTCAAAATATAAAATTGATTCCCATATAAGAAATCTAATAACACAATATAGTTTAAAATAAGTAATCTATACTAGTTGGGACATAATATATTTCAATATATAGCATTTTAGTAAAATTTTATCTCTAATGAAAATAATAAAATAAATTAATTTTATTTATTTATTTATTTATTTGGATTCAGTGACATAGAATCCTCAATTTGAATAATTCTATTCCTAAATCTCTAGTTTTATTCTTGTACACAAGTGGTTTAGAGAAGTTATGGGGGTGGGGTTGTTAGAGGATCGTAGGTAGCTGAGATGAGATTGAGTTCATATCGAAGAACACATGCCAACAGTGTTTCTTGATCTCTTCAATAAGGAAAACATGAGACTATTCATCAAAACTGACCAAACAAAAGTCAAGCTTATAAATTTTATTTTTGGATTTATCCCAACTTTCGTATGCCATAAATTATTTGAATCATTTGATTAATGTATTTATTCACATATCAGTTATATTTTTAGGTATGGGTTATTGGAACCATGGTCATCTATGCATGAATTGGAGTATGTTTTGTGTTTATTTTCAATCCTCTAAGGTTGTTCATAATGTGTTCCAGCAAAGTGATCATATAGGTCAAGTAGATTACAGTATTGAAGGTGGCACCATTCTGAAATGTTTGCCAAATTTTTGGGCCTGAAAATAAACAAATGGAGAAAAGTGATTTTGGAAAAGAGACCTCCACGCTGTGTACTTGAAGGAGAGAGAACTTGTGTGCCTAGTGTTTTTAAAAATTAGAACATGGAAAAATGGAAAAGGGATAAGGGTCACGCAAGTATTGGTTGGGTCGCGCAAGGGACTTGCGCGTCGGTGCCTAGGATGTTTGGAAACACGGGAACCTATTGTTCTTCATGATCAGAACATCAAAATAGGCCACAGGAAAGTGGGTCGCGCAAGTATTGGTTTGGTCGCGCAAGTGAGTTATGCGACAGAGGCTAGGATGGTTGGAGCAGCACACCGAGACCTGCGCATCTTGAGGATATTTGTGCGCCACCATGCAGGGGGTCTAGTTTGCCTATAAATAGAGGACCACCCCTCTTAATTTGTAATAAAGTTCAAGACTTATAGATTTTTTGAGCTCCCATCAAGCAAGTAGTTGAGTCTCGCAAGTGGTAGTTGGGTCACACAGGTAGCGGCTACGCACCAGTTGTTGGTTGCATGCCAAAGGTGGTTTGGGTGAGAACAAAATTGAGTTGTGCAGGTTTGAAGTTGAAGTAGGCGGTGTTGCACAGGTGGTTTGTTGATACTTACGTGCCAATTTTAACTTGCATGCCGAATTTGTGCCGCGTAGGTGACCTGCGCGCCAGGTAGTAAACAAGCGTTTTAGTTTTTTTGAGCTGCATGAAAGTTGGGAGATTGCCTGGTACCCTTGAAGGGAAGTGAGAGTTGACTATAGGTGAGAGTTGGACTCTAACAGAGCATCTACATGCAACAGAGGATGTATTCTTTAGTGATGATGAAGAGACCATCACGTCTATAAACTATTTGTGACTTCACTAAGGGCAGTGAGCCCAGGGGAGTCAACGGGAGTGCTCCAAGGGAAGCAGTGAGCTATCCATGAATCTTTGTACAGACAGTGATCCTGGGATAGAGTGACTATGCCCAAACCTTTGTAATCCAGAGCTAGTAATGTTTAGTATACTTTGGTACGACAGATAACTTGTCAGCGTATGCTCCTTGGATGTAGCCCTTAGTGGTGAACCATGTAAAAAGTGTTGTGTCGTCTCTCTATATATGAATGTTTGCTTTCTATTATTATCCATTATATAGGTTTAACAAGTTCATACCAACATTGGAACAAGATCCATCACATTAAAAGAAAAATTTTACACCTTGATTAACCCCTCCCCTCTCAGGGTGTCACGGGGTCCTACAAGTGGTATCAGAGGGAGGTTGCTGGTGTTGAATCTGTCCATTGTCGTCATGGAGAATGTAGTAAATGTCAGGGGAGACCCTCACTTCAATGGGAGTAATTTCTATATTTGGAAGAACATAATGAGATATCATCTAAGATCCCTTGGAATAGATGTTCTATTTTTCACTATGCAAGGTATTAATGTTTCTGATCCAACAGGGCTGGCTATGACTGATACAGATAGAAAAATTCATGATGTAGATGCTAAAGCACAGAATGCTCTCACCGCATCACTTTCTGATCAGATATATATAAAAGTAATGAGTTTCACCTCATAAAATTCCATGTGGGATAAACTTGAAAATATTTATGAAGGAGATATCAAAGTGAAGGATGCGAAACTTCAAGTGCTACACAATAGGTTAGACGATCTGAATATGCATCCTGATGAGAATGAAGACTCCTTCAATAGAATTACTGAAGTGGTTAGAACAATTCGGGGCCTAGGAGAAGAAATCAGAGACATTGACATTGTGAAGAAAATACTGAGAAGACTACCACCCCTGTACAATGCAATGGTGTCATCCCTTGAGGAAAGAGATCTTTCCAAACATTATTTGGATGATCTGTTGAGTAGCCTGGTGGAATACAAAATGAGAGTCAAACCAGAAGATGATACTACAAAAGTAAACAAGGAAATGGAATTCAAATCCACGGAGAAACAGAAAATATCAAAATATAGTAGTGGTGAAGACGATGAGGAAAAAGAAATTCTCTCTCTCATTTCCAAGATGTTCCAGAAGGGAAAATGGAAATTCAAAGGGATGTTATCTCTAGATTTCTTTCGTTGTTGAAAAGTTAGGCACATTGCTTCTTAGTGCTTAAGAAAGATTGATGAAGATGATAGAGAGGCTAAAAACATTGAGAAGCCTCAGAAATGGTTTTTTAAGAAAGGATACTTCAAATCTAAAAATAATTTTCTAAAGAAGAGTCTTGTCTATGAAGAGGAAGAAGATGATAATTAATTATTTGACGAAGAAGAACCGGAATTTAAAACTAGGAAACATGCTTCCATGATGGCCACTATTGAAAAATTAGAAGATACTGGTGGAGAAAATCAGTTAAAAACTAGTGTTTATCTCGATTTTCAACTTAAGGATGCTGTTAGCAATCTTAATATTAAATGAAAGAGTTTCAATAAGTGGAAATCAATGGTAGAAGAATCAACTGAATATGTTGATCAACTTGAATATGAAATTGAACCACTGGAAGAATTTTTGAAAGTATAGTCTAAAATCCTTGAAAGCAATGACAGTGTAGTGGATCTGAAGCTGAGAATTGAAGAGCAGGAAAAGGTGATCAATGACCTCACCTCCAGAATAGAAGATGAATCCAATACTGTTGAGGGTCTTGAGGAGGAAGTAGTTACTCTTAGGAGTAAAATTGAGACTGAATCAATTTCAAAAGAATCCTCAAAGAAAATACTGTTTCGAAGATTCTCAGATGCAGAATTACTGGCAAGAGCCAGGAGTAGTTCAGAAGGGGTAGGAAAGATCTTGAGTGATCAAAGACCCTCTTTCATAGGAAAGAGTGGAATTGTCTATGAAGATGAGACATCAACTGGTGGATGTAAAGAGAGACAGAAGAAAGACAAGATGAATGTTGAACATTTTGAAACATTTCCTGACGTGCGGGAAAAGAACCCCTCAATCCAAACTAAAAGGAGACCTGAAAATTATCCTCAAACATTCATAAATGATAGGCGGCCCAACTATTCTCCCAAGGAAGAAAGTATGAGGAGAAACTCAAGTGAGAAGACATTTCCTCTCATGAAGTGTCAGTTTTGTGGCTATCCGGGCCATACCATGTCATATTGCGAAGAAGCAAGGAGCTATCGGAATGGAGAAGATCTGCGACATCAACAAAGGATAATGACTTCATATCCTCCATCTTATAAAAGAAAAAATTTCTATGGATACTGTTTTCATTACTCTAACTTTGGTCATAAGGCTGTTATTTTTAGGAAAAGAAGGGACATGGAAACCTCATACCAGAATTCAAGACATGTCAAATCTCATCAACAAGATAGTGTTGCTCTTTCAAACAGTTTTTCTCCTCTCAAAGAAGACATCAACTATGAAGAACCAATGTACATAGATGAGATAATTGAAAGGCCATCAGTGCTCTATACACATTCCAATGTCTCATAGAAAGAAATGAATAAAATTGAGAAATCAAACCTTTTAGAGGTGGCCCTCAAAGATACAAAAAGAAACAGTACTTGGATTATGGATAGTGGTCGTTCATCCCATATGAAAGGTAATGTTGTCTTGTTAACATATTTCAAAAGGATGTTTGATGGAATAGTTCGATTTGGTAATGATGGAGCTCTGAAAATCAAAGGTAGTGGAGGTACTGAAGTAGCTAATGGAGAGATAAAGAAGACTAATGTCCTTTATATAGATTGCCTATGTCATAATCTACTCAGCGTGAGTCAAATCTGTGACTTAGGAATTATAGTTACTTTTAATAAAAAAGGATGCACTATCAAGGGAAAGATAGGAAATTCACTTATAAAAGGATGTAGAATAGAAGGAAACCTATATCAGGTTGATAGTAAAGAAAATGTTTGCTACATTATTGTTGAAGAAGAAAGCAATTTGTGGCATAAGAGACTGGGTCACATCAATTAACAAGACATGGAGAAAATATAAAAATTGAGTATTTTCATGGACATTCCAAACCTTAAGCATGAGCGTGAAAAATCTTGTGATGCTTGCATTCTTGGAAAGCTGGTCTGCAGTTCATATTGGCTAAAGAAGAAAAGGGCATCTCATCTTCTTGATCTAATTCATGCAGATGTATGTGGGCTGATAAATGTTTCCGAAACTCATGGAGAAAGGTACTTTGTTCTTTTCATTGATGATTACAGTAGAATGGCATGTGTTATGGTCATTCAAAGGAAATGAAAAGTGCTTGACTGCATGAAAACATATCAGTGAATCGCCGATAATTATACTGGATGAACAGTAAAAGTTTTGTGATCTAATAATGGAGGGGAATACAAGTCCATTGAGTTTGATAATTATCTAGAAAAGCATAGAATACAACATGTGGTAGCTGCTGTGAGAACTCCGCAGTAAAATGGAGTTGTTGAGCTCTCGAATCGATAGGTCAACAACATGGTCAGGACTATGCAGATTGAGAGTGGTATCTCTCGCCATTACTGGAAGGAATATATTGAAGCTACAGTGCATATTCAGAATCGAACAGAGCTTTATATGGGTGAAACGAAGACACCATATGAATTGTGGCAAGGAAGTAAGCCTTCGTTGAAATAATTTTGTGTTTTCGGAAGTAAATGTTTCAAATAGAAAAATGAAGGAAATCAAGGGAAGTTTGGTGAAAATATTGTTGAAGGAATTTTTCTTGGGTATCCAATGATCATGAAAGCCTATAAGTGGTTCAACAAGTTATTAGGAATAATTGTATTAAGTAGTGATGTTAAGATAATTGTAGAAAAACCCAAAAATTCTTCAAGGACATCATATGCTAATGTGATCGAAAGTTGGGAAGAATGTGAACATAGAGAAAATACAAATGCAGAAATAGAAGAAGCTGTTCAAAACACTCAGCAGTCACATCATGATGTTGACTCAGAAGAAGAATCTGAAGAAGAAATTGTGGTTGGAGAGAATGCAACTGAACCGAACAGGAGAAATCGTAGAGGTTAGATTCATCCATATAACATAATTGGGGATAGGAGTGCACCCACACAAACAAGGATGATGAGGAATAACATGGAATCTGCATTTCTGTCTGTTGTAGAGCCTTCCTCATTTGAAGAAAAGCTGCAAAGGATGAATCTTGGGTGAAGGCCATGAATGAAGAGCTAGGTCAGATGGACAAGAATCAGTCATGGGATCTTGTCTAGAGACCCGAAGGTCAAAATGTGATTGGTTCAATATAGACCTTCAAGAACAAGTTTGATGAGCTTGGAAGTGTTATTAGAAATAAGGCTCGACTGGTATGTAAGGGGTATTCCCAGATTGAAGGTGTTGATGTTGAATAAACCTTTGCTTTAGTGGATAGACTGGAGTAAATCATACTTTTCCTTACCATGGCACTCCAAAGAGGATATAAAGCATATCAAATGGATGTCAAGACAACATTCATGAATGTTATTCTCGAAGAAGAAGTCTACATTGAACAACTAGTGGGTTTTGTTCTTGGTACTGATGAGACAAGGGTCTGCAAACTAAAGAAAGCCCTATATGGTTTGAAGCTGGCACCACGAGCATGGTATTCCCACCTGGACTCGTATCTCAAGAAGATAGAGTTCAAAATAGGAGGAGTGGATCACAATCTATATGTGAAGATTCTCCAAAAGATCATTTCAAGGTTCTAGACAATGTTGATGATATCATATTTGGTGACAGCAAGAAGAAATCAGTGGATGAATTTTCTAATCATATGAAATCAGAATTTGTAATGTCTATGATTAGGGAGATCACATATTTCATGGGGCTACAGGTGATTCAAATGAAGGATTACACTTTAGTTTCTCAAGAAAAGTATGCAAGAGAGCTGTTGAAAAAGTTTAATATGCAAGACTCCAAACCAATGTCATCTCTGATTTCAGTTGGCACTAAACTTGGAATGCATGAGGATGGGGCCTCTGTTGATCCCACCATGTACATGAGGATCATTGGGAGCCTATTGTACCTGACAGCGACATGGCCAGATATTATCTTTGCCACATATCTTGCAGCCCTCTTTTAGAGTAATCCAAAGGAGGAATATATGGAGGTAGTAAAAAGAATCATGAGGTACATTCAAGGTACACATAATATTGGGTTATATTTTTCTACAGGTGGGAATAGTTAATTATCATCGTTTTCTAATGCGGACTGGGCTGGTGATGTAGTAGACAGAATTTCCACCAGTGGTGGAGCCTTCTATATTGGGAAAAAATGTGTTGGCTGGTTGAGCAAGAAACATGAAATTACTTCTCTTAGTACTGCTGAAGCTGAGTATATATCCACCACAAAGGCATGCACTCAACTGCTATGGATGTAGAATAAACTAATATATATTGGTGATGAGATGAATCAACCAATGGTAATTTACTATGATAACAAGAGCGCAATTGATCTCACGAATAGTGTTGTTCAGCATTCTCGTACAAAAAATATTGAAATCAGGTATCACTTTATCAATGAAAAAGTTGGGAAAGGGGTGATTAAAATGGATCATGTGGGAACTCATGAGAAAGTGGATGATATCCTAGCCAAGGCACTATCAGCGGCTATGTTTGAGAAGCATCAGTTGAACCTCGGTGCTTAGCAACCTCCTAGTGCATAAATAGGTTTCACAATACCCCTCTTCCTGATTACGATAACTGCTTTTATCTATTTATGGATGTGATGCAGGTTTGTGGGGGAGATACTATCTGAGGGGAGTATAGTTTGAGCTGGTCATTGAACAAATTACCAGTCTTTGGGTTTATTGTGATTGGGGGAGAATGGAATAAATTCAGGCATGTTCAGGCATGTAATGCTTCTGTGACATGATGCGAATTCTGTATCAGTGATAGGACGAGAAGGATGAGAAGGTATACATTGGTCATGTAATGCTTCTTGGGAATCATTGAGAATTCCAAAACACTGGAACCCAATTAAATCTTCCTTTATTTTTTTCTACACCGAGCATTACTCACATAGACATGGAGTGTTGGCTGAGTTGATTCTTGTGTTTTTTGTTTTTCATATAGATAGTGATCTATTGAATTTTGTTTCTGATTTCCAACAAACCCAAAAGGGGAGATTGTTGGAACCATGGTCATCTATGCATTAATTGGAGTATGGTTTTTGTTTATAGTCAATCCTTAGAGGAAGTTCAGAATGTGTGTTGGAAAATTGCTCATATAGGTCAAGCAGATTACAGTATTGAAGGTAGCACCATTTTCCAGGGTTTACGAAATTTTTTGGCCTGAAAATAGAAAAATGGAGAAAAGTGATTTTGGAAAAGAGACATGCGCACCGTGTACTTTAAGGAGAGATAACATGCACACCTAGTGTTATTCAAGTTTAGATCATGGAAAATTTGGAAAGGGACAAGGGTCGCACAAGTATTAGTTTGGTCACGCAAGTGACCTGCGCATCGAGAAGGGAATTGCGCGCCAGTTCCTAGGATGTTTGGAAACTTTCACGCCTATTGTTCTTCATGATCAGAACTTCAAAATATGGAAAAGGAAATAGGGTTGTCCAAGTATTGGTTTGGTCGCGCAAGTGAGTTACGTCACAGAGGATAGGGTGGTTGGAGCTGCATGCCGAGACCTGCACGCCGTGAGGATACTTCCCCTCCACCGCACAGGGCATCCCGTTTTCCAATAAATAGAGGACCAACCCTCCTTATTTGTAACTAAGTTCAAGACTTAGAGATTTTTCAAGCTCCTGTCGTACAAGTAGTTGAGTCGCGTAAGTGGTAGTTGGGCCGCGTAGATAAAGACAGTGTGCCGGTTGTTGGCTACGCACCCAAGGTGCATTGGGTGAGAACGAAATTCAGTCGCGCAGGTTTGAAGTTGAAGTATGTGGTGTCGCCCAGGTGGTTGGTTGATACATGCGCGCCAGTTTGAACTTGCACGCCAAATTTGTGCCACGTAGGAGACCTACGTGCCAGGCAGGAAAGAAGCGGGCCGGTGTTTTTGAGCTGCGTGAATGTTGGGAGATTTTCCGGCACCCTTGAAGAGAAGTGAGAGTTGACTACATGTGAGATTTGGACTTCAACAGAGCATCTACACGCAACAGAGGATGTATTCTTTATCGATGATGAAGAGACCTTCACATCTATAAACTAAGTGTGACTTCATGAAGGGTAGTGAGTTATGGAGAGTCAACGGGAGTGACCCGAGGGAAGTAGTGAGCTATCCCTAAATCTTTTTAAAGACAGTGAGCATGGGACAAAGTGACAGTGCCCAAACCTTTGTAATCCATAGCTAGTAATGTTTAGGGGAATTTGGTATGAACGACAACCTATCGGAGTATGCTCCTTGGACGTAGCCCTTAGTGGTGAACCAAGTAAAAAGTGTTGTGTCATCTCTCTGCATGTGAATGTTTGCTTTCTGTTCTTATCCATCATACAGGTTTAACAAGTTCCTACCAATGTGGGAACAAGATCTATCACTTTAAAAGAAAAGTTCGACACCCTAATTCACCCCTCCCCTCTCAGGGTGTCCCGGGGTCCTACATGGGTTTCCTTATCTGGGATTTGAGGGATAATTATTTCAATCATTCATTGTGAGATATTCATACATAATTTAAATAAAAAATTATTTAGTCCATTTTTATCAATGGTTATGGATTCTTCAACATCTAATTTTTTGTGGTTTTCCTCCCGCATTATACATGTGATTATCATTTTCATATATTTGGTCGATGATTTGATGAATACATATAAATTGATTTTTTAGAATTCAATATTTTGTTTAACAAATCATTCCTAAGTATCTATTAATGGTAATAGTGATGGGACCATGGTGTGTGACAATGGCCAGTGATCAAAGTTGGATTGGAGACCCCCAGTTCAGTTTTTTCATTCAGTAGTGAAGAAGCACAATGTGTGTTGATTCTTATAAGGTGGGAATAGTGAAATATGGCCAATGATGATGTATGGGATCGGATGGATCAATATCCATGTTCTTTAGCATTTTTAGTAGTGGATCTAAGTAAATAATTATCCTCTAGAGAAGACACGTGAAAATCCCATGGGTTTTGGGAAAAATTTGACCACATGGAATGTAGTCCAAAAGAACACCCATCGTGTAACCCTCCATATACGATGTAAGGGTTTCAATACATAGATATGTATCACACATCATGAGATACAAGACCATTTTTTGTGAACCATACCTTACCATTTCAGTGTGTATAGGGGATACACATCTATGAGGCCGTGTATTTTTACAAACTATGTGTTCCGAGTCACATGTGGTGTAACTCTTGGAGGAGGGATTGGTGTGTACAAGGAGCAAATTACCATGTTTCCATGTTTCCCCACACACTCTGTAATTGGTATGTAAAATACTAGGCCAGAGTACATAAAAATATCCATGTACTCGGACATTGACAAGAAAATTGGAAAATCATGGTGTACATAGGCATGGGAAAACATCATAATGATTTCCACTATGAAATTTACAAAACATGTATCTCAAGGGAAAAATCATGAAATGTGGAAATTTTATTTCCATGTAAGTGAATGTTATGGGATTTGAATGTTTTATTGAGACAAATTGTGAAACCCCAGGTAAAATCCATGTAATCCCTTGAGGATTGGCTAAAGTCCTATTTTTTCTCATCTCACATTTATTGTGATATTTTATGAACTTCCTTCAAGTAATATCAATTTATTTAGTACCCATGGTGTATTATTATGAGTATTAAATGTACAATTTCATTCATTTCAAATAGGGTGAGCCCTATTCATCAACATAATTATCAGTGATGTTTGGATGAGTTCCCTTATTAAAGAGTGAGATGTCTTTGTACACATTGAATATACCCCTCTGTGGCTTAGAGAATGTATCTCTCAGAGAGTCCTAAAGGGATCCTCGTCTCTGTCATGATTCTTCCCATGTAGAGTATATAGTAATGGGACTTACCAATATAATCTTGGGCATCAATCCTCTCTCAATTATGATGTCTCCATTAGGGTATGTTGTCCCATGAGTGACCCATTGGCTTTAAACCCCTATCTATTTATCATGATCTGATCCTTCTGATGAGGTGTATTATGATTGAGTTCTTTTCAAAAAAGAACATCTCTATTTCCTTCATGATGTTTTATTTGCTATAACCAACGAGTGTGATGTATCAGATACGTTTTATTAGTAAAATTATATCTCGTGGTGTGGTTCTTCATGGAAGAGAATTACGTTGAAACCTCACAACATATTTATTGATGGAAGTGGTTGATTCATATTGCATCCAGGATTTATTTATGAGTGTATGAGGGATATCCATAGTTATTTTTATTTCTAATATCTTCTTTTAAATACCTTTTTTTATTATCTAACTACTCTTGATTCTTGGTTTATTGATATTTCTGGGTTTCTATCTCTGTATTATTATAATCACCACAACATGGGCTCTACCTGCAAATGTTTTGTCTTATATAGATGACGAATCTTTTTACTGAGTCCATAGAGTACCATGTGTAGGTGGATCATAGTTTTGTCTAGAAATAATTCGGTGTATACTAGTGTTTCATTTTAAAGTAGTCCCTTCCTTTTGAGCAAGTCAAACCTTACCTTACAGTTTTTTTGGGTGGGCATGTCTTTTCTAACTTTTATGGTTTCTAAAAATTTATTTCGTACTTTGATCATGTGAATATAGATTTATTCATGTGTTACTATCATTTAATTTATATTTTCATATTTTATCAGCTTGAATATGAGTGTGTGTACATGTTTGTGGGTATATTAGGATAATTAATCCCATGTTTGTGATATACCTTTTAGCACAGGTCACTAACCTTTAGAATATTTGTGGTTGGATAAAGATAGTTGTGGTTATATTCATACTGGGTCGGGTCATAACATTTTGGTATCAAAGTGAGTTTCATCCCCATTTTGGTTCTTGGAGTTAGTCACATGATGACGATTTGTTTTAGATATATGGAAATACTATGAGGTGTTTTTTGTTTGGATTATAGGAGAGGGACACTAGTGTTGGTGTTGTGGACAATATATCCATTAACTAAGACACTGATACCTACTTCCTGACTCATTACATATTTTCTATAATTGTAGGAATTTTTTTTGAACATGAATCATATAGTAAGGGGTTGTGGTTTCCATTTCCTTCTTCATTTAGCTCAACATATATAATTTTTCAATGTGGTATATATTTTCATCTTTCCATATGTATTAATAAAGATTTCTATTGACGTTTTCACAATATAGTTATGAGTTTGACCTTATGAGTAATGAGGCCTCTATAAAGGGGCTTATACATGGAGTGGTCTTTCCTTACGATGTTCAACAGGTGGCACTATCTCCAATCGATTAGTTTATAAACCCACTTATAGTGGGGTAGGTGGAAGATTCATGGAAAACAATGTGGTGGATAGATATCTTGGTTCTAGATGATGATTTGTTGTGTTTGAGACTATGTCATTAAATTTTGAGATAGGTATCACCTAGGATACTAGGTTATTATGAACTACTGATAGTAGACATGTAGTTTAGGTCAAAAAAATATGATTTCTCGTTAGAGACCTCAGAGACTGATCGGTTCTCTATAGCTAATATGTAATAGTGATTGTGATGGAAAATGACATATCTTGTGAGATTTGCATTCCCATTGTGATGAAGTCAGAGACAAATTTTACATAACACCTAAATAGAGGAATCATCTAGAGAAAGAGAATACATAGTGATTTAGATGTGTTGGGGGCCTGGTAGAGTTTTTGGAATTTGTTGGCACATTTGTTTGTTTCTACCACCACCACCCCTTGGTGGACCAATCCAGGTTCTGGAATTTGGTGGTGAGAATCTTGGATAGAGAAATGTGTTGGAGTTTCTTTTCCAAAACTCTCTTTAATTATTCTGAGCTATGTTCTATGTTTCATCTAAATTTTTTTAATATTTCTAGACGTAGGTATGATCCAATATATTTCCTCCTATGTTTGAGTTGTTTTCTAGGAAACACAAAGCATCAGTACAGCCCTATGTGGTGATATTTATTGTTAATATAGACATTCATCAATGAGGAGAAATTACACCACTGATAAACATTCTAGATACATGATCCAAAACCATGTAGTTGAGTCCATGTTATTCAAAGTATATTTTGTTGAGGTGTAGTGGATGAGATCATTTGACTTTTGGGTTTGCAATTGGTTGTTGTGAGAATGTGTTGAAACATTCCCTAGTTGAGGTAAATAGTTGGGAAAGGGAAACAATGAGTTCTAATAAGTTGTTTATTATAGTAGATAATAGTGTAGTTTGATGTACAACATGTGTTTTCACTACCCTAGTTGCATTTTTCACATGAATTCACTAACCCTTTATCACATATCATATTCCCTATTAGAGAAAAAGTGATACTATTGGAGCATTTTTCTCTCGACCCTTGTGTTTTATTCTCCAGCAGAGATGATCATGTATTACATGATTCTAACTATAGTGACACCTTACTATTGAAGGAGATAGAGATAGAGCCTCATGGAGAATCTCTTCATACTTTCATTAAGAGATACATATGTTTTCTTTGTAAGGGAAACATTCCTACCATCCATTCTTATTTGTTTTACACTATTGATTTTGGAGGTAATTTTTTTGGTTTTCCGGGACATATTTTTCATCCATTAATAAGGAATTATCTTTGGAATAGTAGGATAAAGTCATGTAAAAATGGTTATGGAAGTATTCATTTTAGTTGACTAGGGGTACCTTTTAAATAGTGGTCATTGGGAGATTTTGTTTTCAATAGTGGTGGTAGAGTATGAGTATGTATTTCTTAGGGATTTTCATATATAAATCCACTAAAACATTTAGACTATTCAAGGTCTGAAACTGAAGAATTATCATGATTTTTTTATAGCACATCTGATGGACATAATGATCTTTGTAAATTGAAGGAAAGTTATGTGTTTATAGATAAAGGGGTCTCATAAGACATAGTGTGTTCACCTAGAAATCCTAGGGTTGGTTACCAGGAAGTATAATGAGTTCATGCAATAGGGTTTGAATTGATGTCACTTGAACTAGGTGAAACAAGGAATATTATCCACTCCTAAGAATCATTAAGTTCTTCAACCATAGGTTTTGGGATTAGGGGTTCTTAAACAATAACCTCAATATTTGTTATCACTATCATATTTTTTGATTTTGGATATACCAAAAGAATATTTCTGAAGAAATTATGGATGTTTTGATTTCATAGTGATACCCTTTATCATGATGTATTCATTATAATAGTTGTAAAAATTTTGTACTATATCACTAATCACTATTGGATTAGTTTATGGTCATCCTATTTGATGAAATACATGTGTTCTCAGCATTTGAGTTGGAGCACATGAGACACATAAATATAGTGCAGTTTTCCTATATTCAATAGACTCTTTCTGTTTTCATCTTTAGAGATCCAAGGATCTTCAACTCAAGGAAAATTATTATGAGATTTTAAATGATTAGATATTTACTTGATATGTTCCTCATAGATTTTTCAATGATGGGAATATTTTCATCCATGTCTGAGGATGAATGGTTACACCATTATATCTATGAGAAGAGGTATTAAAGAGGTTTGTTTGCCGTAGTAATATAGATAGTACATGTGAGGATGTGTTATGGTCTCTTGGACACAGTTTGGAATCCAAGGAAGTTGTATCATGTTTTTAGGACAAACCCTTACTATTACTCCTATCTATGTGTGATGACCAATAGAGATTTTTAGAGAGTTTAAGACTCTTGTTCATGTGGAAGGTAGTCTGTATTTGGGGAATTCCCTTAATGGTTGTTTCATACTTTGATTCATACATCACGATATGATTTAAGAGATAATTTTCAAACACTTTGAGGACTCGATTGAAGTAGAAGATATTTTTTTACCCCAGTCAGAAAGCTAGGTAAATTGGACCATTCAGGTTCTGGTGAGTATGATTCAAGTTCACATGTACCGTTCATGACATAGCTGGGATAATTATCTACCATTGATGGAATTTGTTTACCATGGTTAGTACCACTCCAACACTATAGTTGAACCTTTTCTAGGAAATATATGCACGACCTAGTAGGTTATTGTTATGATTGTTATATTTAGTGAGTGATATTGATTGGGTCCTAGTTTTGGTTCTATTAGTGGTATTAATGATCAAATTTATCAAAGGGAAGATGGTAATTTCTTAAAAATGTCATGATTTGTTATGGAACAAAAGCATATGACTTTTTAGTTTTAAAGAACTAGTGTTTTATCAAGGGTGTTCTACTACCTTTAGGGTTTTTATCCCCTTTCTTTTTCGTGTTCTGAAATTAGGTTGGTGAGGTTATGTACCACATCCCCTTGTTACCATGATAGTTTCAGTCACTTGGGGTTCTCTACATATAGTAGATAATGATGAATGTGAAAAAAAATGTTTTTTGAAATCTCGGTAATTTGGTCCATGATAGATGAGTTTCACTTCTCAATATTTGACAATATTAAGAAAAATAAGACCATGACCCTATTGAGTATTTTTTTAATTAGATGTAGGTTTTTTGGTAGTATAGGTACCCATCGGGGGAGCATGTTGGAGTGGGAGACACATTTTGACTACTTTGTATCCATACCTTTTTTTAGATTTTAAATTTGGGAAACAAAAAACCTTGAATATGGGAATAATGTAATGTCTTTTTTCATTGAAGAGATTTTAATATTTCCTAAAAAATATTCGGAGCCATTCACTGAGATGGTGTGAGATTTTGAGGCCCGGTGAGCCTGGAATTAATATTTGAATAGAAAATTAAATATATAATTATTACAGACACACAATTTTCATGAAAATGATCAATTACTCCAAAAAAGAGTCTCAGATAATAAAATTGAGACCACCATTGTGTTTAGACTATGTAATTTTTCCTAGGAACGATATAGTCTTTGTTGGTGTCAGGAATTTCAGTTAAGAGTTGACTTGATTGTAAATAATAAAATTTATTTATTTATTTTATTTACTACTTTATTTTAATACAGTGACCTAGAATCCTCTATTTAATTATTTATATTCCAAAAAACCTAGGATTATCTTCTAACAACAAGATTGAGATGAACCATTAGTGATTATCCATTTGGGTATCATTGGTAGATGACACTTGATTGAAATCAGATTAAAGATCATGTGCCAACGAGGTTTGTGGATCTCATCAACGATAACAATGTGGGACCGTTCTCCTTTATTGATCGATACAAAATCCAAATATGATATTTGTTTTCATCATTTATCCTTGCTTTTATATCCCACAATGAATGTGAATCAATCGAATAACAGATTTATTCGTAGATCGATTGTTTTTTAGCATATTGGTTTATTTATCCTTGATTTGAGGGATAATTATTTATTTCATTCATTGTTGAATATTTTTTCATTATTATAATTTAAATAGATCTAATAAAATACAAAAACGAATAATGTTCGATCATCATTATATTTTTATTAGTTTTCTTCCCATATTCTATATGTGATCGTTGTTGGAATTTTTTTGTCTAGTGGTTTGATGGATACCAAAAAGCAATTTTTGGACACTCAATGTTTAGTGAAATGAATCATTTATATGGATCTAGTTTTTTTATTAGTTATGGGATGGTGGTTCATGATGATGGTGGTATATTAGAGTCTGATTGGAGACCCCCAATTTAGGTTTAGTCTGTGTTTGCAGATATTCGCGTTGGATGCTGGTTCTTGAGGTGTGGGAATTTCCATAATCTAGCCAATAATGAATTATAGAAAAGGAATTATCTGGATATATGTTCATTGGTTAATTTCGTAGAAGTTTTGAGGCTATTGGGATTTTAATTCTAAGACAAAAGAAGAAGAAAATATGCTACATGTATTCTTTAAGTACAAACATTGTGTATTCCTCTCTATTCGTTACTAGGGTTTCCATGTCAAAGTAAATTTCACACACCTTCTGGAACATGAAAAATTCCATGTCACCATTAGTGAACCACATCACATTGTAGTGGGGGTGTAGGATGGTGAGGCATATAGTGTTACACACCATGTGTCCCAAGTCACACACATTAAAACTATTAGTAAGAGGATTGGAATGTATAGTGAGTACATGACGATGTGGCCATGTAATCCCAAACATCATTTATTTTAGAGAAAAATGGTCATGATGGAGTACATGAATAGATCCATATACTCAAAAAATTCATCTACACGAGCATATACTAGTATACATGGGAATGGATAGAACAACCAGTTGGGTTTTACAGTGACATCTACATTCCATGTACCTTAAGGGGCATGTCATGTAATCTATAAAACTGAGTATTTTATGATCATGAGACATAAGAAGTGAGATGTTTTTTGAGACAATTCGTTTGTCCATAGGAAATATCCAAATAATCCATTGAGGGTATATTAGAGTCCAATTTCTTCTCATGTCAACTTTGTTGTGACATTTTTGGAGATTTCAGGGACCAGTGTCAGTTGAAGATGTTTCCATGGTCCATTACTATGGGATATCTAGTGTGGCATCCCTTTCTCATCATAGATCATGACCCCTCTGTAGCTTCCTACAAATCAGATTATTGTGAGACAATTCCATTATTCTTGATTGAGTTGTCTCAATTTGCATCTAATAGAACCCTTTGGGGGATTAGATCATGTATCCCTATAAGAAGGCCAGAGTGATCTCAATATATTTTGTGATTTTCCTTCGTTGGGTTTCATGGAATTGGCATGAACAATATTTACCCATGCATCAATCACCTCTCAAGGGGGATGTTTCCGGAAGGGTATGATATCCCTCCCAGTGAGTCATGGGTATTTATCCATATCTATGTATTGTGATATTATATTTTTGATGAGGTTTAGTTCGATCATGTGTGTTTCTTGAACAAACACTCTTAATTTATTTATTTCTTTTTCTTAGATAGTCATGTTGATAATGACCTCTAGGATGAGTTTCATTAGTATAATTATAACCTAGGGAGTTGTTCCTCCCAGATGAGCATTACCTTGAAGCCTCGCAACATAAATATGGCACGAATTGGTTGATAAATTTTGTGAATCAGGGTTGTTTATGAGTATATATGGGATATTAATGGTTATTGTTATTTCATATATCTTGTTTAACATACTAGGGTTTTATGAGATTGCATCTTTTGATTCTTTATGCAAGGTGATTTTTAGGTGTCCCACTGTGTATTTTTAGGCTCACCCCGACATGGAATTTCCCCACACATGTCATGTCTTATATGAATGGATACAATTTTAATGGGGTCCATAGTGGTGTCGGACCACCTACAACTTAGTTTTTTCTAGACATGACATTGTCTATAGCATTTTTTCCTTTGATAGCAGTCCCCTTCATCTGATTATTTTAGACATTAAAATTCAATTTTTTTATTGTGGGCTTGTTTTTCCCCTTTTTATGGTTTCAATGATCTATGTCATACTCTAATTATGAGATTATAGATGCATCCCTTATTTTTTTCATTTCATCAATTTATTTTCTTGGAAATGTGTTCTTGTGTATAAGTACATTAATCAAATGCCTCACTTTTCTGTGACATTGCTACTTTTCATTGGTCCCCATAACCTAGCCTATTAGAGGTGGGATTCAGATTCTTTTGGACTGATCCCCATAGGGTTGGGTCGTGACTTCTTGAAGGGTTGGGAATCCTTACTCTTGTACACCTTCATAATATTACCTTGCTTTACATCATTGTTCGTTCTCCTCCATATTCTATAACTAATAGTCACCACAGTCATGGGAGGTCCATATACATTAGTGGATAAGGATGGAAGAAGGCCAACGGCTTGGGCCTCCTCTTGGCCCATCATAATTGACATGGACAAGAGAAGACCCATTAATTTTAGTGTCAGGTTATAGAACCTAACATAGTATTAGGATGAAGACCAACCCTGAACTTACTTTCCTTTCTTGCCTTATTCCCAGCCAATATAGAAGTAAAAAAATCATCTACTTGAAAATGGAAGAGTATATAGATACCATCATGGACCTCTTATACATATTTATTAATTCCTATGTTATATCTAATTTCGAAATATGATAAAATATATTCTTAATTAACATGTCCTTGAAGGCCTCCCAGGTGAGACCCTCATGTTAGATGGCCTATCCAATTATTCCCCACCACCTCATGGGGGTTACCTATAGCATTAGTGTTTCTAGATTGAACTTCCATTCCATAGGCATGTCAACGAGTTCAAAGATAGAATTGTTGATTTCAATCGTGTCATTATAATATTTTGATCCTCTAGTGCCCTAAATTGCTGGTGGATACTAGAGATTTAAATCTATTGAATCACCAACCTTGGGCCAAAACAACTACTTCACAAAATAGAATAATCATATGGACTACCAGGTAAGGAGGTACCACTCTCTTGATCACTAAAATAGGTATGAGAGCATTATCTACTGCACCAAATTTCACGACTGCAAATGGAATTGGGATTTCCATCCATGTTGGAGAATCCCAACCCATGATAACTAGTAGTACATTAGTCTCCTTTGGGGTGTCATCATATGAAATATGAAAGAAAAATTTAGAAAAAATGAAGTCATTTTGATATATACTAATTAGTCTATAGGATCATACAACGATTCTCCTATGAGTCTTCCCATGACACAAGATATATTCCTCTAATAATTACCCATGGTCATCCATCCCGAGATTTTTGTCAGTCATAGATATATAAAAATATAACCCTATAATGAGGTTTATATAATTAATGCCGATATATATATAAATATAACAATTGCTTATAAAATAGATATATAACTCATTCATAGAATCTAATCTTATATCAAACTGAAAACAAAAATTAGGGAATTTAATTAATGAACTAGTATGCCACATAACATAGGTGTATACATCACATTTTATCCTATGTTTCTACTCATAAATCATGGACAATCTAAAAATCTAATGAAAATGTCAAAAAAATATGGCTAATGGTAAATCATAGGTCCATTACAGATGGGTTATCTGGGAAAAACTAAAATTACCTACTTGATTCCCACATATACTATCTCCTTTAAACTATTTACCGACAAATATCATAAATAAGTAAATAAAACTTGTCTATAATTCCATTTTTTAATTCCCTAACCCAACCAACTAGTTTTGACTACACAGAAACCAGACCTCATTAATGCTTCCGCATACGAAAGAGGGTGATGACTATTAGTGACTGTCCAAACACTATTAGTGGAGAGAATATATCTCTAGTATAATATTCTAGAAATATATATATATATATATATATATATATTAGAGTAACAATGGAAGTGGAAAATAATATCTATTGTATCACATCTCATATAAAAAATTAATGGGATCCATATGATGCAATTTTAACCAATGTAATTGATTAAAGATGTAAAATAAATAATACTCTATATAAATCATCTAGAGTCTATTGTTGTCCCACCACCAGGTCCATTCTCCACGATTCAACTATCTCCAATGGGCCCCTTTCCCTTTCTTGGATCCCTATACATGAAGTCTTCTCATGCATCATTATTATCACTCATTCATTGAGTAATAAACCTCATTAGGACACCAGTAATAATTTTCATAACAAGTGTGAACAAGTTCATCATGTGTATTACATGGTAAAAAAATCTTCAAATGAGAATAATAAACATATTCTGAACACCCATATGCTATCCAATATAACATGATCCCTAGTCCTACCAACATTGGCTCCTTACCAAATGTTTTATCATTTTATCAGAATTTATCAAGAACTATGCAAAAGGATGGTAAAATGTCACTCTGATTCCTCAAGGAATTAAGTGGACATATTACATGGTATCTACAATGCATCAATTTACATCTTAATTCGTAGTATTTTCAAGGGATATAGTTTTATCTAGGGCATAATGATTTCATTTTCCTACCCTTTTTCTTCTTCCACCATCATCAATGATGTGTATCATGTACACTCACCATCTAATGTGTATCCTTATAATGATTTTCCACGTATTATGAATACAAAAAAACCACCTATAGGACGGTAAGACACATAATAGGTTAAAGCGTAAAAATACAAGATTATCATGTCATATTAGAATATAGTAGAAAAATAAAACATAATCTGAACAACATCAAACATAGTAACAATATAATCTATAAATTCTCATGGAACTACGAATCATATAAGGGTATCACATCAAACACACACACTCAATAAAAAAACATAAAACATAGAACAAAATATATGTCAGCTAAATGTAAAATCAATATAACAAGTGTATAAAATGTCCTCAAAATATATGTAACTTCCCACCTCATGTTTTTTGACAAATAAGTCCAATTTTCATCCAAAGATCGAATTTTGAATCGTTTTTTACACCCATGGAGTAATTTTTTCATAGTAAGTATGTCTACCTATATTATAGTTCATAGAATAAAGTGAAATATATATATATATATATATATATATGATAATATTCCATGTCAAAAATGTCATTCTATAATTATATAAATCAAAAATTAGTTCAATATAACTGGTTCTAATATATGTCAAAAAGGAGGGTATTGATCTACCAAATAAATGTTTTAGGATAGATTAAGAATCAATCATCAATTATATAAGATAACGTCAGTTATAGCCCACAAAAATAAACCCACCAATAATAAATTAACAGAAATAATATTCAGTATGATATTGAAGAAGAAAAATATCTCGTGATGATTAATCTATGTAATCATACAAAAAATATTGATCCTTCATGATGAAACAATCATCAGTCAAATGGTGTTCATTGAAACATCAATTCCACCAAAAAACCGCCAAATGTTTAAAAAATGGATTCTAGTTCTATTTTCATTCTTCCATCAATAAGTGGTTTATGAAGATGATTCATAATCACATTCCCATAAAATGAGTGTCATTGATGGTATATCTCAATCTGGTTAAGAGAAATCATAAAATCTCTAGATATATCACTTATCAAAGAATGAATAATTAATTTATCATTGAATCATCATATAAAACATAGGTCAATTATATATCAATTATCATTACACAATAAAGATGAAGGATTTGGAGTATATATAGAGAAATATCACCTTCCATGAATCACTAGATTAGTCTCAGCTCGAGGAAACAAGGGTAAATGAATTTTACAGCACTAATAACTAGACAGTATGAATGTAATTTTAAATAGTTCTCTTAAGGTAATATTTTTTATAATAATTATGGTCAAAACTAGGTGTAAATTAAAACACATGGGGTGAATATAATGCACATTAGATTGGTAACACCATCTATCTAATGGGATATTCAATATTCTACATCCATAGTAGAACCCCAATAATAAGATGATAAGAGTCTTCCAACCACCACATATACCATGTATTCTCTCAGCATCCCAAAATTGATTTGTAGGCCCCTTTCACTAAACCTAGCCTCTTTAAAACCTATATCATATATGAAACAAAATAGAATCCATGAATTTATAAATGTAATATCCTATACATAAAATTAAATCAATGATGTTATAGGAATGTGTTGATATTTTCTCTTTCTCACCTTCACTACTTTTGGTTATAGTATCATATGTTGCAATATAGGGGTTGTGGTGACTAAATGTATATTTTATGGAATCATGTAATCTATGATGTATCAGGTTATTAACATAAATTTATGAGTGTTTTGTAGTAGTTTGATGTTATAATATATACTTTAATTTAGATACGGTGACTCTACTTTCCCATGGGAGTACTTGAATGGGTTGTATTTTATTGATATATAATGCATGTTAGATGGATTCTAAAATATTTCATACATATAATTTTTTTTGTATGTATTTGTAATAATTTTTTTTATGAGTTTTATGGGATGTATAATGAGATATTTTTACTCATATTTTCTGCATGCACATGGTGTTTGAGGAATTATGAGAGGGAAAAGAATGAGATGTAATATATTGGGGTAATTTTATAAAAAATCTTGTATAAAAGTAGAAGTGGGGTAGATTTAATATATATATATATATATCTGTTTGATAATGATATTCTTATTTTTCTAATTTTTTCCATGATCGATCCATTTTAGGATGTGTTATAGTTTATCTATTTAAGTAACATGTTTGATAAAAAAAATTATCCACTATGCTTTAGTATTCTTATTTCAAATTTTCATTAGTTTTTTTGTGATTGATCCAAATGATAATACTTGAATACATACCCTATGAATATAAACTATAATCTGGTCAGTATGATCTAGTTGGTGATTGATCATGAAGAAACTATATGGGAGTGGTCGTTTAAGATCCATTGTAGTTTATTTATCACTATAGAGGAGTTTTTGTTGGTATCTATTAATTATTTATCATTGTGTATGGAATTACATTCATGTATTAGGACATTTTATTTATTTATTTTATAATATTTTAGCGTATTTCTCCTTATAAAAGTTCTTAAAATTATATAAAGTGGGTAATGAATCCCATTTACATGCATTTTATACCCCCAGTGTTAGTCACCAACTAATATCCAATTGGATTCAGGTTTTAGGGTTCATCTCCATATCTTGTTTTATGGATCAAGTGGGGTATCAGTGGACATGTTATCATGGTAGAGTGGTATCAAATAAGATAGTGCATATACAATATGGATTTTTGAGATTGGAACTGGTGAGGATTCATGGGTTGGTATGGAATAGTTTTAGTTATACATAGATCACGATGTAATAAAAGGATACTATTAGGGACTCAGTTATTTAGGGCCCCCTATTATCTGATGCAAGGACCTTCATGATCAATAAACATGAAAATTAGAGTGATTATTTTTATAAAGTCGATACATAAGGATCATGGATCATTATTGTGTGTTATTTTGTTTAATTGTGGTAGAAAATTATAATTATCTTCAATTGAATTAATAAATTATCATTATATATAATAAAATTTTTATTTATGATTATGTATCATTTTTTATTTTGTAGTAATAGACCAAGGTTTATGTACACGTTGGGTTCATGATGTAAATGTTCATCAGGATGTTCCAAGATATTTTTATAGTGTTATGTTTGACAACAGACACTCTTATAGATTCGTGGTGTGTTAGAATCTCTAAGTTTCATACAATGCAATCTATTTAATTATTAAAAGGGAAATGTAACATGGAATCATGGGGTGTTACATTCTTCCCTCCTTTAAATAATTACATCCATGAAATTTCAATATTACTACTGCACAAATAGATTCAGGTGGCTCTCCATTATAATTTCCTCTAGAACCCACGCTGCCACTTCCATCTTATGGTTTCTCCATATAACTTTTACCAAATGAGTTGTCCAGTTTCTGATCACTTGTTCTCTTGTATCAAGAATTTTGACAGGCTTCTCACAATAAGACATATCAGGTTCATGTTCAATTTCCCTATAGGTGAGTACATGCATTGGGCCTGGTATGTATTTTATCAATAGTGATACGTAAAACACACCATGAACTTCAAATATACATGGAGGCATTCCCAAACGATAAGATACAACTACAATTTGTTTGAGAATCTTGAAAATTCTGAGGTACTTTAGACACAATTTACGCTTCTTACCAAAATGTATAACACCCTTACATGAAAATACCTTCAAGAAAACATGGTATCCTACTTGAAATTCCAAATCCTTCATTCAGTTATCGGTATATCTCTTTTTCCTACTTTGGGCTACTTTGATGTGGGGTTGCATAACCTTCACATATTCCATTATTTCCTCAACTAGTTCTGGGCCTACGAGTTTTGTTTCACCAACATCATCCCAACAAGTTGATGTGTGACATCTCTTTCCAAATAATGTTTCATATGGTGCCATCCGAATACTTGAGTGGAAGATATTGTTATAAGAAAATTCTTATAGAGGTTAATATTGATCCCACATACCTTGAATGTCATGTGAGAAAGATATCAAAATGTCATCTAAGGTTTTAATAGTCAGTTATGATTGTCCATCCATTTGAGGGTGATAAGCAGTTCTCAAATAAAGTTTAGTATCCAGGGTTCTCTGAAGACATTTCCAGAATCTTGATATAAAATGTGGATCACGATTAGAAACAATCGATATGGGTATGCCATGAAGTCTTACAAATTCATTAATATATAGTATTACTAGACGTTTAAGTGGTAAATCTTCTCTTATAGCATGAAAATGTGTTGACTTGGTAAGACGATCAACAATGACCCATATTGCATTATTCCATCAAGGAGACTTTGGTAGCCCCATGAAAAAGTACATCATAATATTATCCCATTTCCACTTATGTATGGTAAGAGTTTGCATGACTTCTCCAGGATATTGACTTCCATCTTTTACTTGTTAAAAAACAAAACATCTTGACACAAAATTAGCAATCAACCTCTTTGTGTTGTGACAACAATAAGATTCCTACAATTCTTAGTACATCATAGTGATACCAAGTTCTATAAAGAAATTGGATATATGAGCATCATATTATAATTACTTTTATAGTTCTGGTATATCAGGAATACAAATTCTCTTCCCAAATTTCAAAATCCCATCTTCATATATGAAGTCACTCAATCTCCCATTATTCACAGATTTAGTCTTCATTTGAAACTTCTCATAATCATCTTGATAACTTTTTATCCATTATAGTAAAGATGGTTTGGAAACCATTAGAAAAAAGTATTGATGTTTCACCTTCCATGATTATTCACATATCCATTTTCACTATATCCATGAAAATATGATCCCTTTCAACTCTCATCTTGTTCAAAACTCTGTGAACCTTTCTGATCAAAGAATCTGCCACCTTATTTGACTTCCCCGGGTGGTAGTGTATTGTGAAATAATAATCCTTGAGTAGTTCAATCCATTGCCATAGCCTCATGTTGAGTTATTTTTGTGAGAAAAATTACTTAAAACTCTTCTGATCAGTATAAAACTAAAATTTTACACCATAGAGATGGTGTCTCCCTATTTTCAGAGAAAATATTACAGTGGGTAACTCAAGATCGTGATTAAGATAGTTTTTCTCGTGAATTTTTAGTTGTCATTATTCATAGGAAATAACTCAATCATTCTGTATAAGGAAAAAACCAAGTCCTTTCTTTGAAGATTTTTAATAAATAAAAAACACATTGTTCCCTGACGGTAGATTCAAGATAGAAAAATTGAGTAATATTCAATTTAGTTCTTGAAAACATTTTTGAAACTCTATTGTCAAAAAAATTAACCCCTTTACGTGTGATCTTGGTTAATGTGTTATCCAATTTGGAAATATTCTGGACAAAATGCCGATAATAATCTGCTAAACCAATAAAACTGCGTACCTCAGTTATACACATCGTTGCTGGCCATTATTGGATTGTCATTGTCTTTGAAGGATAAACCTATATTTCATCCCTAAAGACAATATGGCCAAGAATAGAAATCTCTTAATTCCATAATTCAGACATTATAAACTTCCTATATAATTCATTTTTTATGAGGGTTTTCAGAATGGTGTGAAAGTGATTTTCATGATCTTCATAGATTTTGGAGTATAACAGGACTTCATCAATAAATAGCACTACAAATTCTTCAAAATATTACATGAAAACTTTGTTCATTAGATCCTTGAAAACAGATGGTGCATTAGTCAATCCATAATGCATTACTGTAAACTCATAATGCACGTACCTGGTTCGAAATGTTGTTTTCAGAATGTCTTCCTTCTCCACACACAATTGATGATATCCATATCGAAGGTCAGTATTTGGAAAATATTGAGCTCCATGAAGTTGGTAAAATAAATCATTAATGCATGTTATGGGGAAAATGTTCTTTATTATTATAGAATTCTTCTCCCTGTAGTCAATGCTCAACCTCATAGATCTTTTTTTCTTCTTAACAAAAAGGACAGGGGCACCCCATGGAGAAACACTAGGAAGAATAAATCCCTTATTACTCAATTCCTCTACTTGTTTCTTCAGGTCAACTAATTCCACAGTGGAAATTCTGTAATGGGTCTTCGATATGGGCCATGAACTAGGATTTAAATTAATGTAAAACTCAATTTCTCATTCTTGAGGATGTCTAGGTAAATCCTCTAGAAACACATTAACATAATCTTGCAAATCAGGTACGTCCAATATTCGAACATTCATTTCCACTCTAATAATTATTTCATTCTCATCCTCCCAAATAATTGAATTTAGTAGAGCTACTGGGGGTGGATTTAGATAAGAATTAGGTGGTGACGTTTCTGATCTTAAGATAAGTTACTCCTTATCGTTATCAAAAATTGCAACCTCTTTCTTCTTAAAATAAATATTCGTATCATGGTCCAAAAGCCAATTCATACAAAGAATTATATCAAATTCAATAATGGGTATGATGCTAAGATCAGTAGATAAATAAAATTTATATGCTCTAATGGAAACTGATTCACAAAATGTTGTTGTGATGATACATCCCTAAGGTGTTTTGATTGACAACTCCCTTATTAAGTCAAATTGAAAATATCAAATTTTCATAGCAAACTGGGATGATATGAAACAATTTTATGATCCAGAATCAAATAAATCATTGGATAAACTTGAGGAAGCCATTATATTACCTGCCACCATGCCTTTAGAAGCTTCAACCTCAGCAATAGTGATCGCATAATATTTCTCTTTCTCCCTTGTCCTTTTCAGAGGTAATTTCCCTCTGTGATTAAAAAATTCATTTTCATAATTCCCCTTTTCTACATAATTTTGGCATTCAACATTGATTGCCTCTTTCTTCCCCTTCCAATCACGAGATTGGTGGCATTTCTCACCAAAATTGTAACAAACACCCATTCCCTTCATGCAAGTACCGGGGTGCTTCTTCCCACATTTAATGCAGTATGGATATTAAACATTTCCCTTATTCCCCTTATTTCCATTTCGAGAGTCTTCAACAGATCTCTTCTTCTCCTCCTTTTCATTAAAGTTGTAAGACTTAGAGATCTCATTTTCTGTCCTGATAGCACATGAGGCAATATCTTCATATTATGAGAAGGATTGTTAGAATAACACTCGATGAAGAAATATATTTAACCCATAAAAGAATAGATCAATCTTAATCTTTTGGATATGTATATAATCTGATTCAAGCCTTTCTAACCTTGTAAAGTTATCCTCATATTTTGTAACATTCTCGTCCTCCTTTTGCCTCAAACACAGAAATTGTCATTCCATGTCCACTCAATGGTCCCAAGGAAAGTATTTTTTGAGGAAAAGTCCTTTAAACTCCCTCTATTACATATTTGATAAATCATCATCTTTCTTTGTGTTCTGAATCATTGAACACCATTGATCTTCATCTCCCGTGAGGCGATAAACTGCCATGGAAACATTTTCCCTTTTGCAACTCCCCAATGTATGAAATATTTTCTCTATAGAATTTATCCATTTCTCAGCTACTAATGGATTTTTAAACCCATTGAATGTTAGTGGTAGTTGCCTCATGAATCATTATATCATTGATCCTCCACGTTGTGGATCAGGGTGCTCCATATAGGTAAAGTTATTATTTATAACCTGAGTGAGTTTTCCTAGTATGATGATAAACTGATCAGCAAAAATTGCATTAACAGCTCCACTATATTTATCTTAAGCTGGAGGTAAACCCCTACATGGATTACGTGTGTTTATACAGTTTCCATTCATTCCACTATTCCCCATTTCTAATCAATGGCATACAATATATTAGTTTGTGAAGTGCAATACATAACTCCAAACATGTAAAACACTTAACCTAAATTGGACAGTTTATGGATATAATCCATAATCATAAAAATGTTTTATTTGAGGATGTATATACTCATAAACCCTTTAAAATGGTTTTAGAGATAATTATAATTATCCTAAACATATCCCCAGGGAGTGTTTTAACCCGGAGTGCAGTAAGGCCTGTTGTCGTGCACTAGTTCCCGTTCGAGTCTAGCTTAAAGTAGTGTTTTTGGGTATTACGCCTAGGTATATCGGTGATAGATCCACCTCTAACTGCTTGTATCTAGACAATGATTAATTCTTGGATAAATCAAAAAATCTCTATAGTACATTAATTATTGTAAGTTATTCTAAACTAATCTTCAAAATCTACTTAGGGTAATGTTCTCTAATAAGAGTTTTTCTAAATCTATCTTCCAAGGATTGTACTAAACATCCTTTGATACCAATTGTTACGCCTAAAAACTAGTTACCCAGATTTGGTTCATTATTACATAACATTGGCAAGATCACAAAAGTTCTAGTCTCGAAATATTGAAAAGTTTAAGTGCCTTGGATATACTAGATACATTCAGAAGATTTACATTACATTATAAAATGAAAAACAACAGCAGCATAGCCTCAATAGGCCATATTCATATCTCTCATACAATCCATTTAGGTCGTTCATAATATACTTCTTCGCATCTTGGAAAAAATAAAACATAAAAATGGGTGAGCTTGGATTCTTAGTAAGGATTACAATATAGCAGAAATTTTCGTAAATAAGCATAAACATTTAAGGAAATGTAAGACTAAAACAAAAGCCTTTTAAACATGAAATTCAGCATAATGTGGAAAATATAAAATCAAATAATTCCATTTACTTATTCACATGGATATTCTACTAGTCTAATAATCACATGCAATATCAATATCCACTTTCAAAATGATGAAATTCATAATGCTAGACTTCATAACCACATATTCAATGCCTTGTTCCAAGACTAAAAATAATATTTTGTCAAGTACTTGTTCCAAGACACTAGTTTGTGTCATGAGACCTACCGATGCATCAATGAGCTATAGTTGGCTCCACCTGTCACTTACTAAGTCTAATGCATTCCTTATATGAAAAGGTTTAAACATAACATAAACATTGGTATTAAAAATATCATACAAAATGTCAATACATTATCCATAAACTATGAATTGAATAAAAATAACACATCCACAGTCAAAAATATCACAAAACCTTAAATAAAATATGGATTTTTTGTATCAGAATAATTAAAATTCATATAATCTCACAATCTATCAAAGGATATTGACATAAATTAAATCAATACTTTATTTAGATAAATATCTCTTTTTATTTTGAAATCATTTAAAAGTAATATAATTGTGAAATAAAAACTTTAAATTGAAAATATTCTATTAAGATTATATGGGAAGGTTTGATGATGATATAAAGGGGGAAAATAACCCCACTCACCGTATAAGTTAAAAAAAGATATTCTTACCATAATTTTATCGAAAAGGTTATAAAGTACCTTGTTTGGATAATGACGGAAAGATCCCTTTCAAAACATATATGGTCAGATAAGGGTATAAATTACATTAACCCATAGTATTGTAAATAGAAAAAATGTTTTGGAATACATTTTTAATAAACATGGATGTGGATGATAATGAGTTCCCAGTAGATACTTATGTAAAAACAACCTTGGATAATAAAGTGATTATGAAATTAACCCTTACATTTTACTTTTCCATAGTTGAGGGTAGGTTAAAATTATGTATAATGGTGAAATCATTGTTATTAAATTATAAAAGAACCATATACATTAATATTATCTCAAATATTATCTTCTAATATGGATTTGTTAATGATATTTTAGTAGTATTATCATTTTGGGTGTTAGTTGATTCGTTTTCCCTTACATTCTTGGTTATGTAATCCATGTTTGTTATGGAGATGAGGTATTTTAATCATATAAAGAATGATAATATGTTCAGAAATCTTATTTTTAATCATAAAATGAAAATTATTCTGGAATAATTACGATTGGGAATGAATCTCATCGCATTTGTGGAGACGGTAATCCGTACATACGCATGAGCAACAATATCATTTTTTGATATTAAAATTGTATATAATTGGATGTTATATCATATATAAATAATAATTATCATTTTATATTTATTATTTAAATCATTTATACTCATTATTACACCAATCCAAATGATGAACTGTTTTTATAACAAACTACACCATGACGTGGAGATGGTAATCCGTACGTACACACGTATGGTGACTTTTTCATTTATAAGATGGATAGAATAATGAATATGGTTGTACCATTTTTATTATAACATATTAGTATATAGAATATGCTATAGTTATTATTTTATAATGGAAACAAAAAATAAAGAGGAAGTGGAAGAAGAAAATAACTTGAAAGAGGTGATGAAATATTTACCTCTTCTTCGGGTTCTTCCTTTTGATTTTATCTAAAGGGCTCCTTAGAGAGGCTTTATGACCAAATTAATTCCTCTAGGATTAAGGGAGGAAATTTGAGAGGATATTTGGGCAGGTTTTGGGCAATCCAAAGGGCTTTGGAGTTATGAAATTAAGATAAGGGGAAGTTCCCTTTTATAAGAGTTGTGAAGGTCACTTTAGGAAAATCTTGAAATATTATTTTATAATATATTCATTTTCGGTTTATAATGGCTCTAAAATGAATTATATAAAGGATAATGTGGGTATGGGTCTAAAACCCTTCAACCAATAGGTTTTAGATAGGGTTAGGTCTTCATATTAACCTTATCGTTTTGATTTAACTCTTAGTTAAATAGTTTGACATTTACCATGTCTCTTTGTATTTTTATATTATATGGTTAGTAAACCTACTATAAACATCGAAGATAACCTCAAGTGGTTCATTAATGACATATATAATATTTTTCAAGCCCTTTGGTCGAACCTTATATTTTTTAAAATATAATATCAATTAATAATATATTATTTGATTGAAAAACTCATTTATGTTAATTTTGACAGTATTTGGTATTTTATTTTGTTAAATTCATAACAGGATTACTAATTCGAAAAAAATTATTTTAATCAACCCTAAAATGTCATAATAGTCTATAAGATTAGTGGAATTAATGAAAAGTCTCACATTTTATTTATTGGATATTTATAATATCAATTATTTTAATCGTTCATTAGTAAGTTAATTACTAAAAAATCACAGTGTCATAAATAAATTTAACAACATAATGTATAAAAATTAAAATAAAAATACAATTATATATGAAATATTTTTAGATTTCTAAGGATTATTTATAGTCGATTTTATGTTATGTATAACCCTATATTTAAAATGTTTTAGTTATTAAACTTTGATTTTATCTCTTTTAACTCTTCTTTAAATGAAATAACAATACATGTCCTAATATAATCCAAGTGGACCTATAGGATTTTATTTTATTCCTAAGGTTGTTTTTGGTCAAATTTCACATATCCAACAGAATTAATACATGTGTTTGGGTGATTATGATGTCATTTATACCCTTAATTACCCTATTTACTTTTAACTGTGGTAAATAAAAGTAAAAAGTTACTATTCACCAAAAATTAGTTAAATCTTATTGAAAAACATTTTGCTTACTAATATTAACTGTGTCTCTCAGAATTTTTAAATTCAACTCAATGAAGTGATAAAATTTGGTTTTATACTAATTTTCAAATGCTTCTAGAAGGTGGGTAAAAGAGGGTAAATTGTTCGATAAACTTTTATATAACATAACTTATTATAAAATGACTCCAATGAATTATGTTAAATATATATATATATATATATATTATGTATATATTTTTACCTAAATTAATTTAATATAAAATAACAAAATTTTTAAATAAAATCTTGGTTTTAAGGAATAACCCATTGTATTTTCAGTATTCATAATAAATTGAATGTTTTCAGAAAAATACAAAAAAATCACCCTAAGCTAATTTCGATATTATGAATCCAAAAATGAAGTCCATTTTGAAAGATAAAATTTAGAAAATTTTAATAAGTGGATATTAAAATTAATAATGGCTAGTTTTATTGGTCGTAGTGTGTTAGAATCTCGAAGTTGCGTACATTGCAAGCTATTGCATTATAAAAAGGGAAATGAACTATATAAGTTTCAAGTGTTATAATTAGACCTTCACCTTGGGATATGGAACCCCATGAATTTTTTTTCACCTAGGTTGGATTCCCTAAATGTTGTAGACAAATTATGATTTTCTAAATCCCTTTTATCACCTATAACGACCCATACTTTACATACATTGTTAATAATTCAAAATTGAAGCACACTTATTACAACATATGACAAAACCACAAAGGACCGTATAGGTATAGTGTCTTTAGAAACTGGGAAACATAAACAACTAGTTCATAAATCTTCTACAGTGTCTCCCATTTATTTCATCATATCTAGGGTCCCTTTTAGAATATTCTACTTAATATCCATCTTCCTGACCTGGGGAAAAGAAAACATAAAAGGGTGAGCTCAAATGCTCAGCAAGGGCAAATAAAGGAAATAAAAATCATATCATATCTTTTTGAAAATCAAAACCTGCAAAAGAGATCATAATATCTTAACATGGAATAAATCATAGAAGTGAAAATTAGATCCCCATAATCATAACATAAAACTTGAAACTTTGTGGCATGCACACATAATCATGGAAAATCATTTCTTGTTAGTCATGACTCATTGCCAAGACTATCTTAGTGGACAAAGTCCCTTTCTGAACCGAGTTCACTCCTCGTTTCAGTCCTGTATCACTGAACCGAAATAACCTTCCGTTCCAGCCATGTCTATCTCATGAGATATAAAATCTTTACCCAATGCATTGGAGGGAGATATAGGTCCCACCCATCTTATAATGAATCCTTTCTTATGTGTGCCACATAATCATAAATCTTACATCATCACATAACCCATGTAATAAAAATGGGATTCTTAAACAACATGACATCATAAAACAATTCATATAAGATAAGGGAATTCATAAAAATAATTCCATCACAACATGATCAAATCAATTTAATAATAGGGATAAAAACAGAACCCTTTATTATCTTAGATGGAAAATAATTTTGATAAAACACTTGAACACCATTCTTGAGGAAAATATCCTTTCTTCTTCAAAAACATTTTTCCTTTCATAACATGTCATACAACTTTAAAATAAAAGAAGTTTAAAAATAAACTTGAAAACTTGTAAAGGAAGCTTCTTGGAAATAATGTTTTAAAAATCCATTCATGCCGTATAAGTTAAAAAAAACGCTCTTCGTACTTTTGTCGGAAAAGTCAAAAAGTACCTCATACGACAAAAGATTCCTTTAATACATATTACTAAAAACTCACCGAAGGGTAAAAATGGATTTAAACAATTGTAGGTGGATGGAAATAATATTACATTTTGATGAAACATGGATGTGGATGATAAAATACACCCCAGTAAATACTTACGAATAAACAATCTCGGATAAAAATGAGATTGTGATATTTCCCTTACCTTAGGTCCAATTTGCCTTGTATGTGTCCGAAGCTCCTGTATAATGGTTTAAATAATGTTATTGACTTATTCCAGAATCATACATATTGATATGATATCATATATGGTCATATTCGTAGCTTCTTGTTAGTAATATTTCATTGTTACTTGTTACTCGGGTCTTTATTGCCTTTTGTTCTTACGCGTGTTTTGCCGAATAAATTCTTATTCTTATTTCAAGGTTATAGATACCTTATATCCAGAATGGTATTAGTGTAACATATATAATATTTATTCATTCAATTCATTTATATAATTACTATGTAATGATGATCATGTAGAACGAGTCGCATCACATCGTGGAGACGGTATTCCGTACGTATGCACGAGTGATGATATCGTTCCTATGATCGTGGAAATGTATTGGAGTATATATATATTATTTCAGTATCAATATTACTTTATAATAATCATAAATAGTTACTCATTACACCATTATACCCATCCTTGTAAAGTGATGGTGGAAAAATAGATTACACCACGGCGTGGAGACGGTATTCCGTACGTACGCACGCGCGGTGATTTCATTTTTCCGTAGGATGGATAGAAGGTGAATTAGGGTTGTTTCATATTTATAATAACATATCAGTATGTAAGTAATACTTATGTTATTACTTCATCATGAAACAACTAAAGAAGAAGAAGTTGATGAAGAAAGAAATTGAAAAGATCGGTAATGGATATTACCTCTTCTTTGGAACGCCTCTTTGAATCCTCCACTTAAGGAACTAAGAGTGGTCTTTGGAGAAGAACAGGACCTCTAGGACTATTCTAGAGAAGTGGAGAGGATAAAATGGCAGGGGTTGGCCGAGCTTGAGTGCTCAATTTGGTGTGAGGAGGAGGGGGAAGAGGTGCCCTTTTATAAGGGAGGAGAGGGGCACCTTAGGAAAATCTCAAAATATTATTTTATATTAAAGTCAAAATCGGTTTATAATGGTTCCAAAGGGTCTTATTTCGAAGATAAAGTGGGGAAGGGTCGAAATCCTATCAACCAATAGTATTTAGACAAGTTTAGGGTATTAATGTAACCTTATCAATTAGATTTAACTCTAAGTTAAATAATTTAACTTTTACCATGTCTTTTTGTTTTCTTTCACTATATGGTTAATACACTTACTATAACATGCCAAACGAACCCCAAATTGTTTATTATTAACATATATATCCTTATCTAAGTCATTTGGCCGAACCTTATATTTTTAGGAATACAATAAAAATTAATAATATAATATTTGATTTAAAAACTATTTTGTGTCAATTTTGACACTATTTGATATATGATTTTTGTGAAAGTCATAACAGAATTATATGTTCGAAACAAGTTGATTAAATCAACACTAATATATCATAGTAACCTATAAAATTAGTGGAATTCATAAAAAGTCTTAAATTACATTTATTTTGGTGTTTATAACATCAATTATGTCAATATTTCATTAATAAGATAATTACTGCATCATCATAGTGTCATAAATAAATTAAATTATTTAAAGTCTAAAAATTACAAATAAAATACCATTATGTAGGAAATCTTGTTATCTTTCTAATGAATATTTATAATCTAAAATCCAACATATATAACCCTATGTAACAATTGTTTTGCTAAACGATATATGCTTGTGTCATTTTTGTATTCATTTTAACTTAATTAAAATAAATTGTCATTATCACTTACAAGTGGATCAATGGGGTCCCCAAATCGGCCCAAAGATGTCCATGGTCGACCATGTATCAACCAATAGGTTTAAGACACGTTTTAGGGTAATTTAATATTATTATAATATTATTTTTTAACCCTTATTTACCGGATTTACCCTTAACCATGGTAAATAAAATATTTACCGCAGTAATTATTCAAAATGTCTAAAAATAAAAGTTACCTATTTACACAATTTGAACATCCTGATTCCAAATATGGAATCCATTTTTCTAAATTCAAAACACAGAAGTGGCAGAAATTAATTTAAAATTAATTCCCGCTGTCAAAACAAAAAGCGTGTTTTTAAGAGATAATAACTATCAAAAGATTGACACTTGTTTATGTTCGGTTTAATTGTAACATTGTGTCCAATGACCAACATTATATTAAGTGGTAAAAATATATTCTAAATATACTTTAAAACCACTCAAATTCATAATTTATCACTATTAAATGTTTTGATTAAAAAAGTTGTTTTTAATTAAAATTTAGTAATTTTCACTATTCATCAAAATATTAAAGTTATCCGAAAAGTACCAAAATTTCACCTTAGGCTAAATTTGATATTCTGAGTCCAAAAAATGAAGTCCATTTTGAAAAATAAAATTTATAAAATTTCAAAAAGTGGTTATTACTATTCATAACGGCTAGTTTTAATAGCATATTGTTATTTAGTGAAACTCGGTATTGCGTACGACGAAAGCTATCGAGGAAGGTCGCGATTGCGTGTAAAGCAAGCCAAGAATGTTTTGTGTAGAAAAAGATTCCTTTGATTATTTATATAACATAAAAGTCTCGGGTGTTACATTCTACCCCCCTTAAAAAGAATTTCGCCCTCGAAATTCGTCACTTTGTAACAAACAGATGAGGATACTTCTCCATCATCATATCCTTAAGCTCCCAAGTAGCTTCTTCAAGTTGGTGGTTCCTCCATAAAACTTTCACCAATCGAGTGGTCTTGTTTCGTAGAACTTTTTCGCTACGATCCAGAATCTCTATCGGCTGTTCTTCATAAGAAAGATCTTGCTCCAGCGGTACAACTTCTGAGCTGAGTACATGTGAAGGATCAGGTATGTACTTTCTCAGGAGAGATACATGGAACACATCGTGAACTTGAGAGAGATTCGGTGGAAGCGCCAATCGGTAAGCTACCTTCCCAATACTATCCAGTATTTCGAAAGGACCGATATATCTAGGGCTCAACTTCCCCTTCTTTCCAAATCTCATAACCCTCTTCCAGAGAGATATTCGTAAGAACACTTTATCACCCACTTCAAACTCTAGGTCTTTTCTTCGGTTGTCGGCATAACTTTTCTGTCGACTCTGAGCTGCTCTTATGTGTTGTTGAAAAGATCTGACCTTTTCTGCCATTTCATCGACGAGATCAGGTCCTAATAGCTTTCTTTCCCCAACTTCATCCCAGCAAGTTGGAGTCCGGCATTTCTTTCCATAGAGAGCTTCATAAGGAGCCATCTGAATACTGGAGTGAAAGCTATTATTATAAGAAAATTCCACCAATGGTAGGTGTTGATCCCAACCTCCTTTGAAATCCATAGAGCAAGCTCTCAACATATCTTCTAGGGTTTGAATTGTTCTCTCAGACTGACCGTCTGTCTGGGGATGATAAGCAGTGATGAAACTCAACTCTGTATCCAGAGTATGCTGAAGACTTCTCCAGAACTTCGAGGTAAATCTCGGGTCCCGATCAGATATAATAGAAAGTGGTACTCCATACAATCTTACCACTTCCTTTACATATATCCTGGCAAGCTGATCTAGAGAGAAATCCTCTCTAATAGGAATGAAGTGTGCAAACTTTGTAAGACGATCAACTATGACCCAGATAGCATTATTGCCTTTGGATGTTTTAGGAAGTCCTGTGACAAAGTCCATAGTGATGTTTTCCCATTTCAATTCGGGTATGGGTAATGGTTGTAACATCCCCTTAGACTTCTGTCTCTCAGCTTTAACTTGTTGACAAACCAAGCATCGAGAGACATATTCAGCAACATCTCTTTTCATGCCATCCCACCAGAAGTACTCTTTCAGGTCCCTATACATCTTCATGCTTCCAGGATGAATAGAGAATGAAGAACTATGAGCCTCATCCAGCAGATCCTTCTTTAATTCGGGGATGGAAGGAACACAAACCCGATTCCTGAACTTTATTATCCCATCACAATCAAGGTTGAATTCAGGAACATTTCTCACCTTCTTTTGTAACTCGACATCTTCTTTATGTGCCTCTTTAATCTTCACATGTATAGATGGTTGAACATTCATTTGAGAAAGATAAGATTTTTCCCCTTCCATTATAATTCCAAGATCCATCCTTTGTAAATCCATAAATATTGGATCTTTTGTGATCCTCATCATGGATAAACTAGCATGGTCTTGTCGACTTAATGCATCTGCCACCTTGTTTGCTTTCCCAGGGTGGTAATGGATTGAGCAGTCATAATCCTTAATCAGCTCCAACCATCTTCTTTGACGCATATTCAACTCCTTTTGTGTGAAAATATACTTTAAACTTTTATGATCAGTATAAATATCACACCTTTCACCATAAAGGTAATGCCTCCAAATCTTTAATGCAAAGATTACCGCAGCCAACTCCAAATCATGTGTTGGGTAATTTTGCTCATGGATTTTCAACTGTCGTGAGGCATAAGCTATCACCATATCATTTTGCATAAGAACACACCCCAATCCCTTCTTGGATGCATCACTGTAGATCACAAACCGTTCTCCACTACAAGGCAGTGTGAGCACAGGTGCACTGGATAACCTTCTTTTCAACTCCTTGAAATTCTCTTCACATTCCTCTGTCCAGACAAACTTAACTCCATTCCGAGTCAACTTGGTGATTGGATTAGATAATCGTGAAAAATCTTTTACAAAACGTCGATAATATCCAGCCAAACCAAGAAAACTTCGGATCTCAGTTACTGTTGTTGGTCTCGACCATCTTTCGATAACCTCTGTTTTTGCTGGATCCACAGATATCCCCTCTTTTGAGATTATGTGACCCAAAAATGCAACTTTTTGAAGCCAAAATTCACACTTGGTAAATTTGGCATAAAGCTTCTCCTTTCTCAGGGTCTTCAATATAATTCTCAAGTGATCTTCATGTTCTTCCTTGCTCTTTGAATAGACAAGAATATCGTCTATAAAGACTACCACAAATTGATCAAGATAGTCTCTAAAGACTCTATTCATTAGATCCATGAAGATAGCAGGGGCATTAGTAAGACCAAATGGCATCACTATAAATTCATAGTGTCCATACCTTGTACGGAAAGCCGTCTTTGGTATATCCTCCCTTTTGACCCTTAATTGATGATACCCTGAACGAAGATCAATATTGGAAAAGTATTGAGCTCCGCGTAGTTGGTCAAACAAGTCATCAATGCGTGGGAGAGGATATTTGTTCTTGATAGTGATCTTGTTAAGTTCTCGATAATCAATGCAGAGTCTCATTGATCCATCTTTCTTCTTAACAAATAGAACAGGTGCTCCCCAAGGTGACGCACTAGGGCGTATGAATCCCTTATCAAGATTCTCTTGGAGTTGCTTCTTCAATTCCTGCAACTCAATTGGGGCCATTCTATAAGGTGTCTTTGAAATAGGCAAAGCACCCGGTACGAGTTCTATTGAAAACTCAACTTCACGAATTGGTGGAAGACCTAGTAATTCCTCCGGAAAGACATCATCAAACTCCTGTACAATGGGCATATTCTTAATCGTAAGTTTCTCTCCAACCATTTGAGATAAATAACCTTCATTTAGTGGAATCATGACCCATAAGATGGAAGGAATTTCCACTGGAAGGTTATGTTCATCCTTGCATTGATAGACGATCGTAGATTGATCTGGAATATGAAATGTGACTTCCCTTCTTTGGCAATTGATATGAGCTCCATGTAGAGAAAGCCAATCCATGCCAAGAATCACATCAAATTCCACTAAAGGAAGGATCACAAGATTTGCAGGAAGCACTTTCCCACAAACTTCGATCGGAGAAGAATTATAAACTTTTGATGCGATTGATGTGCCATTAGGTGTTGTCACAGCTAACTCAATATCTAATTGTTGAGGTAATACGGTGATACCCTTAGAAAATTCTTCAGAAATAAAAGAGTGGGTGGATCCAGAATCAAATAAAACATTTGCTACTTTAGAGTGGATGGTAAGTGTACCTTTCACCACTTCGTTATCGTACTCCACATCGCTGATAGAAATTGCATGTGACTTTCCTTTGTCTTTAGCCTTAAGATTTTGTTGACGTCGACCATCATCATCAACCCTTGGATTTGGGCATTGATTGGCATAATGCCCCATCTCCTTGCACTTGAAACATTGAAGTGTAGTAGGTTCATTCTGTGTATCCCTTCCTTTGTTTGCGTCATTAGACATCTTCTTCCCATTATCACGGCATTCAAATGCCCGATGACCTTCCTTTCCACATTTAAAACATTTACTTGTCCCTTTAAGACAACTCCCTCCATGTTTCTTTCCACACTTTGAGCATAAGGGAAAGTTCATCTTCTTTTCAGTGTGCTCTTTAGAGTTTCCTTTGAATTCTATCTTCCTCTTCTTATCAAACCCATGTGACTGATGGGTTACTCCAATCTCCATCTCGACTTTGAGAGCACATCGAACGATTTCCTCGTAGCTATTGAAGTCCCTTATGGCTAACGCCCTTCGAAGACTTGGTTTTAAGCCACTAAAGAATCGATCGATATTACTCTCAGGTTGGATAATAATACCAGAAGCGTACCTTGCAAGTCTTGTAAAATTTGCTTCATAGGTACTAACAGATTCATCATCCCTTTGCTTCAGTTCAAGGAACTCTTTCTCCATCTTTGTTCGGAGAATACGAGGGAAGTACTTATTGAAAAATAAGTTCTTGAACTCGTCCCATTCCATAGACTCAATTTCATCCCTTTGCCTCGTATTCTTAATAAGATTCCACCATTGATCAGCATCTCCTTCCAAACGATACACTGCTAGGATGACTTTATCATGTTCAGAACATTGAAGAACTGAAAATATCTTTTCAGTTGTACTAATCCATTGTTCAGCAACTAATGGATCAGTAGACCCACTGAAAGAAGGTGGACGCTGCCTCATGAAGGATTCAACAGAATGTTGCTCCTTCCTTTGCTCGTTTGGAAGTCCTGTATGATTCATAGCTTGAGAAAGTTGTGTGAGCATGGCTACAAGATTTTGCATTCCAGCTCCCATATCGTTTGGTTGCTCAGGGGGACAATCATTGCATTGCCCATCGCATTCCGCATTAACACGGTTCCTTCGGGTTCCAGCCATTGACTAAAACCAAGAAGAATAGTGTGAGCAACACTAATTATAATAGGAAAACCACATAATTCAAGAATAAAATTTTCATGCTTAAGGTCTTATCCTAGGTTATTCAAGGACATTTCTAAAACACTAATATTGTGTTCTATGCTTAGACTTATCCTTAGGGTTCTTACTAAGGCTTTCACATCCTAGTTTCCAAAGGTTGACTATACCTTTCCTCTGATACCAACTATAACGACCCATACTTTACATACATTGTTAATACTTCAAAATTGAAGCACACTTATTACAACATATGACAAAACCACAAAGGACCGTATAGGTATAGTGTCTTTAGAAACTGGGAAACATAAACAACTGGTTCATAAATCTTCTACAGTGTCTCCCATTTATTTCATCATATCTAGGGTCCCTTTTAGCATATTCTACTTAATATCCATCTTCCTGACCTGGGGAAAAGAAAACATAAAAGGGTGAGCTCAAATGCTCAGCAAGGGAAAATAAAGGAAATAAAAATCATATCATATCTTTTTGAAAATCAAAACCTGCAAAAGAGATCATAATATCTTAACATGGAATAAATCATAGAAGTGAAAATGAGATCCCCATAATCATAACATAAAACTTGAAACTTTGTGGCATGCACACATAATCATGGAAAATCATTTCTTGTTAGTCATGACTCATTTCCAAGACTATCTTAGTGGACAAAGTCCCTTTCTGAACCGAGTTCACTCCTCGTTTCAGTCCTGTATCACTGAACCGAAATAACCTTCCATTCCAGCCATGTCTATCTCATGAGATATAAAATCTTTACCCAATGCATTGGAGGGAGATATAGGTCCCACCCATCTTATAATGAATCCTTTCTTATGTGTGCCACATAATCATAAATCTTACATCATCACATAACCCATGTAATAAAAATGGGATTCTTAAACAACATGACATCATAAAACAATTCATATAAGATAAGGGAATTCATAAAAATAATTCCATCACAACATGATCAAATCAATTTAATAATAGGGATAAAAACAGAACCCTTTATTATCTTAGATGGAAAATAATTTTGATAAAACACTTGAACTCCATTCTTGAGGAAAATATCCTTTCTTCTTCAAAAATATTTTTCCTTTCATAACATGTCATACAACTTTAAAATAAAAGAAGTTTAAAAATAAACTTGAAATCTTGTAAAGGAAGCTTCTTGGAAATAATGTTTTAAAAATCCATTCATGCCGTATAAGTTAGAAAAACGCTCTTCGTACTTTTGTCGGAAAAGTCAAAAAGTACCTCATACGACAAAAGATTCCATTAATACATATTACTAAAAACTCACCGAAGGGTAAAAATGGATTTAAACAATTGTAGGTGGATGGAAATAATATTACATTTTGATGAAACATGGATGTGGATGATAAAATACACCCCAGTAAATACTTACGAATAAACAATCTCGGATAAAAATGAGATTGTGATATTTCCCTTACCTTAGGTCCAATTTGCCTTGTATGTGTTCGAAGCTCCTGTATAATGGTTTAAATAATGTTATTGACTTATTCCAGAATCATACATATTTATATGATATCATATATGGTCATATTCTTAGCTTCTTGTTAGTAATATTTCATTGTTACTTGTTACTCGGGTCTTTATTGCCTTTTGTTCTTACGCGTGTTTTGCCGAATAAATTCTTATTCTTATTTCAAGGTTATAGATACCTTATATCCAGAATGGTATTAGTGTAACATATATCATATTTATTCATTCAATTCATTTATATAATTACTATGTAATGATGATCATGTAGAACGAGTCGCATCACATCGTGGAGACGGTATTCCGTACGTACGCACGAGTGATGATATCGTTCCTATGATCGTGGAAATGTATTGGAGTATATATAAATTATTTCAGTATCAATATTACTTTATAATAATCATAAATAGTTACTCATTACACCATTATACCCATCCTTGTAAAGTGATGGTGGAAAAATAGATTACACCACGGCGTGGAGACGGTATTCCGTACGTACGCACGCGCGGTGATTTCATTTTTCCGTAGGATGGATAGAAGGTGAATTAGGGTTGTTTCATATTTATAATAACATATCAGTATATAATTAATACTTATGTTATTACTTCATCATGAAACAACTAAAGAAGGAGAAGTTGAAGAAGAAAGAAATTGAAAAGATCGGTAATGGATATTACCTCTTCTTTGGAACGCCTCTTTGAATCCTCCACTTAAGGAACTAAGAGTGGTCTTTGGAGAAGAACAGGACCTCTAGGACTATTCTAGGGAAGTTTATAGGAGAAAATGGCAGGGGTTGGCCGAGATTGAGTGCTCAATTTGGTGTGAGGAGGAGGGGGAGGAGGTGCCCTTTTATAAGGGAGGAGAGGGGCACCTTAGGAATATCTCAAAATATTATTTTATATTAAAGTCAAAATCGGTTTATAATGGTTCCAAAGGGTCTTATTTCGAAGATAAAGTGGGGAAGGGTCGAAATCCTATCAACCAATAGGATTTAGACAAGTTTAGGGTATTATTTTAACCTTATCAATTAGATTTAACTCTAAGTTAAATAATTTAACTTTTACCATGTCTTTTTGTTTTCTTTCACTATATGGTTAATACACTTACTATAACATGCCAAACGAACCCCAAATTGTTTATTATTAAAATATATATCCTTATCTAAGTCATTTGGCCGAACCTTAGATTTTTAGGAATACAATAACAATTAATAATATAATATTTGATTTAAAAACTATTTAGTGTCAATTTTGACACTATTTGATATATGATTTTTGTGAAAGTCATAAAAGAATTATATGTTCGAACCCAGTTTATTAAATCAACACTAATATATCATAGTAACCTAGAAAATTAGTGGAATTCATAAAAAGTCTTAAATTACATTTATATTGGTGTTTATAACATCAATTATGTCAATATTTCATTAATAAGATAATTACTGCATCATCATTGTGTCATAAATAAATTAAATTATTTAAAGTCTAAAAATTACAAATAAAATACCATTATGTAGGACATCTTTTTATCTTTCTAATGAATACTTATAATCTAAAATCCAACATATATAACCCTATGTAACAATTGTGTTTCTAAAAGATATATGCTTGTGTCATTTTTGTATTCATTTTAACTTAATTAAAATAAAGTGTCATTATCACTTACAAGTGGATCAATGGGGTCCCAAAATCGACCCAAAGATGCCCATGGTCGACCATGTATCAACCAATAGGTTTAAGACACGTTTTAGGGTAATTTAATATTATTATAATATTATTTTTTAACCCTTATTTACCGGATTTACCCTTAACCATGGTAAATAAAATATTTACCGCAGTAATTATTCAAAATGTCTAAAAATAAAAGTTACCTATTTACACAATTTGAACATCCTGATTCCAAATATGGAATCCATTTTTCTAAATTCAAAACACATAAGTGGCAGAAATTAATTTAAAATTAATTCCCGCTGTCAAAACAAAAAGCGTGTTTTTAAGAGATAATAACTATCAAAAGATTGACACTTGTTTATGTTCGGTTTAATTGTAACATTGTGTCCAATGACCAACATTATATTAAGTGGTAAAAATATATTCTAAATATACTTTAAAACCACTCAAATTCATAATTTATCACTATTAAATGTTTTGATTAAAAAAGTTGTTTTTAATTAAAATTTAGTAATTTTCACTATTCATCAAAATATTAAAGTTATCCGAAAAGTACCAAAATTTCACCTTAGGCTAAATTTGATATTCTGAGTCCAAAAATGAAGTCCATTTTGAAAAATAAAATTTATAAAATTTCAAAAAGTGGTTATTACTATTCATAACGGCTAGTTTTAATAGCATATTGTTATTTAGTGAAACTCGGTATTGCGTACGACGAAAGCTATCGAGGAAGGTCGTGATTGCGTGTAAAGCAAGCCAAGAAAGTGTTGTGTAGAAAAAGATTCCTTTGATGATTTATATAACATAAAAGTCTCGGGTGTTACATCACCACTCATTGTTATACATAATAGGCGGTTAAATTTACGTCTTATAGGGGGGACAACTAGTAAACTGGTCAATAACCCCAAATAAAATTTATTTTCTTCCATTTTTGGATTATAGAGACATCCAATTGCCTATAAGAATCACTACCTCAACCTCCGACTTCTGATTCAATATGAATTTAAACTTTTGGAAGGATTGTTAATGATTCTTCTACATCATCTCCATTTGTAAATATATATAATAGTTCATTAATATCATAATCTACACTATATTTTCATTAGTGTGGATTATACATATCACTAAATAAATTACTATGAAAATTATTTTAGCTACCATATTCTACCCCATCATTGTGACTCAGAATATTCATCTAGATCATGGTCGTATGCCTATTAATTAATTTTGAAATATGACTATTTTGATATATAGTATCCACTTACAATTAGTTAGACTTCATAAATGATCCTTTAAGAAGTTTTCCCTTCTGATATTGAAATATCAACTACCTTATCTCAAATTAATAATCATGACATCAATAATCCTTCAGGTATATTCTTCAGGAAAACAATGTTTTTTGTTTGAATTATCTCATTCAAGTAAACTCTCAATCACCCATGTTGAATTCAATCCATTTAACTCATTTCAATGAATTATTATTCCACTATACAAAATGTAGACAGGTCATGGTCTTATTTATATAACTCTTTCCATATTAAAAAATGTTACATTCATATGTTTTACTTTGGATCTTCCAAATAAAATATAGAGAATATTTCCCACAATGAACTGAATAATATCCCACTTGTTAATTGTTTTCACAATAAGATTCCATAAATTTTCCACTTGGATATCATTTTATGCTCACACTAATAGTACCATATTGCTAAATTATTTTCAATAGTAAAAGATATCTTCCTGAATATATGGAATTATACCAAATTAAATAGTAACTAAGCTTCCATACTTTAATTTATATGAATATATGGTAATCATGTTGTGCCTTCTACTAGGTCCATTGACATACCCTATTAGAATAATGATACAATAAATTTGATTCATTAATATTATGAAACTCAAGATCTTAGTGGTAAAATGGTATTTATTGATATGATTAGAAATACATACATCTATAAATCCTTTTTTCAAAAATTCTTAAGTTGTTGGACTGATAAACTCCTATTAATACTTCTTCTAATGCTAATAAGGGAATAATGTACATTGTTCATACTACTCTAGCTTGGTCATATTCAATTCAAGAATCATTCATATATAGCAATGTTCATAGTGTTACATAATGATATTAAAAATATCATTTCCTTTGAGATGAGAATCATAACCAAGTATTCATCACCCAATTGAAAAAAAACCATTAAAACCAAGACTTGGGGTTGTTCTTCACTGGGTTTTAACAATTATATGGATAAATCCTTCCAAAAACATTTAATATGAGATAAAAACATACATTAAACTATTGAACGTTTATGAATTTCATATTTGCATCTTTTGGATCAATTTATAATACAACTACATCAACTTTCTTATAATTAATGGTTCGTATTATTATAATGGATTTTCATGAAAGAAACCATCATAACATGAACTTCCACCATATCCACCAAAGATTTCACTCTCTTCAATTGATTTTAGAAAAAAACATTACACAATATATAATTTTCATTATTTCCCCACTCTATATTTAGTCTACTTCAGAAAACCATGAATCATAATCATTCTTTTAGTCATGATATTTCCATCATAACAAATCCTCTATCAAGATGTCTTCATAATGTGTAAGGAAACAAATCATGTTCAGACATCTCCAAAACCATGTATCCCTTTCATAATGAATCAAAAAAACTTAAACACTTCTCCTACTTCCAAATTCCATTTTTCATTAAATATGGGATCCATACCATACCAAACCTTCCCTAATATGTGGTCAAGAAAAAACATGGTAACATTCAAAACACTATTTTCATCTATAGGTTCTGGATACTTCTGAAACATGTAATTTTGGAAATTGATCATCCAATCACCTAAACTAATATTATAATATCCATTTCCTTACAAAAAAACATATAGAAGATATGCACATGGAAAAAACATATTGATTTGAATTGATAAATGATACATCCGTCAGACATGTCCTTCAAGGAACATGTATGACCCTCCAATTACAACTTCTATAAAAATATATGCTCATCTATCATATCCTCTAGTTCATATACAAAAATCCGACTTAATTTTATTTACAATATAACATGAAAATACTATAGGACTGGATTCAAAAACATTTTCTAGAATCAACAAATTCCACCATAGAATTTTTATTCACTTCCATTGAAACATTATAGGTCTTCCACCATCTTATTTAATATCCCCAAATGAATATTACACATTGTGTGACACCTATTTCTGGAATAATTTCAATATCAAACATCATATATTTCATTAATTCCTTTTATACATGAAAATAATTATGAACATTTGAAAGAATTGACATAAGGAAGCTTGAATTATTCCATCCAATATAAAACAACTTACTCATCAATGGAATACACAACTAGACTTAATCTATTCATGATTTTTATAATATCCAGAAACCCTCTTGTAGTGTTAGTTATTTATATTTAATTACATATAAAGAATTGATAAAATATTTTCAAGAAACATTCCTAACATTATCTATCAATGAAGAAAAAAATTAATCCATATGACACCACATGTTATGAATTAAATATTAGAATTTCATATTCCCACAACATTTGATAGAAGCTACCATTTTTCATCCTGAAGGACAATTGTGGAATATTATTATGAAATATCCCCCATAAAACATTGTCATTCGAAACTGGAATATACATGCCTCCTTAAATAGTATTTATTCATTACAACACCTTGTTCTAGTTTTCTTCGAGATCTCCTTCTATTCGATGAAAAAACATATATAAATTACACATGAATTCAAGTAAACACACCATCATATTTCATAGTAGATATTATTGTGGTTAGGAATTTTATCCTACATGCATAAGATAAAATGAATCATCATTTCATATTTTGAGGATAAATATTCAGTTATATTGAATCATACATCCTACTATATTTAATAAAGAATTCTCACTAGTTACGCCTTCGGAAACACTACTACATTTACTTACACTCATTCTAATAATCACCCTTATAGACATCAACGTTCACCCTGGTCTCTAGTGCCTGAGTAAATTATGTTCACCCTAGTTATATTCAATGAATGTGGAATTCACTATAGTATTTTTCAATCCCCATCATCTCCTCTCAATCTTATATTGAACCGTTTGTCTAATGAAATTTTAATGGAGGCCCCCATCCAGTCATCTAGTGAACATAGTTATCCTAAATGTGAAGTCCTCTATATGTTGTTTCTAGGAAATTAAAATTTACTATATTAATCACCACATAAATAGATAACATATATTTCACTATAAAAGTCACTTTATGATCATCTCACTGATGATACTTTTTTGGAATATCTATATAAAAATATACAATAAAGTTCTTCTAACATTTTGTTTTGAGTGTTTTATCACTATATTGACTTCTACACTACATTAAACTGAATCTTATAAAATTTTATTTGGCATCCATGTGATACCCCTTCTGTTTTCTTCTATACATTCCTTTAGAACATAATCATCTTTCTCCAAGTCCCTTTTTACATGATGTCCTTTCTTATAATTAAATTCAATTGTTCTTTTTCTGGGCCTCCTCCAAGCTCCTTCCAGAAGTCTTCCCGTCTAGAACTCAATTTTCCTCTTTCCAGCCACAAACCAGTACTCTTGATATCATGTTTATTTATAAAATTTTCTTCTAGATGATAATATTTTTGGCTGGAATGACCTATTTTCTATGAACTCTCATTCTTTCGTGGTTAATCTACTAAACAAAATCCATCAAAATCAATTTAATGAATAGATCATTCATTGTCATCATCATGGAAATTCCATAGTACCAGTGAAAAATGTACATCTAAATTATCAAATATTACTCCTATAATTTTTTATTTCAATGATTAATTATCTGATATAGAAAAAATTTCTCACACCAAACCTGAAACAATATCCTCTAAGGTAGTAGAATCAATAGGGATATCTATACTCTGATCAATAGAGAGGGGAAATGTAGGCTGAGGATAACCATTTGATTCTACTTATGTAAAGGGATACTGAGTAGAGTATGGTCAATAATGTTGTTACTATCAGGTTTAGAATGTTGATGTAGAATTTTGTTTGTCAGACGAATGCTTTGAAGTTTCCACCTTATTGTGAACCATACATCATGTGATATATTATCTTCCAGTTTTCTTACATGGGTGTATCCCTCCTTTTATTTTGGGTCATTAAACTCCAACATTTCTCCCACATCAATCCTAACTTTGGTATATTAAGTGGAGAGATTTTCGTACCTGTAGAATTGATCCAACTTGATAGAGTCCAAGCTATCTTATATGATGTTTGCAGATATTTTGGGTTAATTATAGAGTAATATCTCTCTTGTAAGGACTCCCTATTCTTGAGGGTAAATCCATATAAAATCATCATCCAAAAATATTGAATGTAGTTAATGAAAACTATTCTAGATTTCATTATTATGGGTGTCATATTATATGTCACTAATTGTGAAAACAATGTTTTATTGGTTATAAGGATCCTTATAGAGGTCAAATTATTTTTCAAACACAATCTTCTTTTATAGTCATGTTGATGTTGGTTTCAGTATTTGATCATTTGATGGTTATCGAAAATATTGTGGAGGATTTCCTTGATATATCTCAGTAGAAGATTAAGACCTAACCCCCATGAAATTTTATCATGTTCTGGATATAGAGGTACTTGGGAAATAAAACTAAACTGATTTCATCGTATAGGATAGTTATTTTGAGTTATGAAATTTTCATATTCTAATTAATTATCTTATATATATATTATTCATTCATCATAGTCTTCCTCCATGGGGTTATCTATTTCTATTTCTGGGGAAGGAATATGGAGGTGTACTCATTTTTATTGTTTATCATCTCTTAAACTAGGTAATTGTGATGAACCACTATTCCCTCTCATGCATTGAGAACATATTCGAATAGATTACAGGATCTAGGTAGTTATTAATGAAATAATTTTTGTAAGGATATCATATTATGTGATTCAAGTATGATTTTATCCTAATTACATCTTTTAGATGTAATTATATGAATTTTTAGTTCATTGTATTATTTTTTGGTGTTAAAAACACTCCATCCATGTTTATGGGGTGAATGAATGCAGTGTTCCATTGTTTTCAAGATTGATTCAAGGTGGAGTTTATTGTTGATATCATTATGTTCTCTAAGTCATACGATTTCCATATACACAACATGTGAGTCATTTTGGGTTTTTTTCATTTTCAATTATTAGGAAATTGGAATAATTTTTTCTAGGTTCACGAGGTCCATTTAATAGGAAATTCATATCTTATCATTGTGTAGTCATTGATCCTTTTATGGTTGAGGTTTTTGTTTAAGTATTATCCCCCTAAGAATACTATAGAGGTGAAATGTTTATTTTTACTTTATATTCACTAAATATAGTTTATTCTATATTTATCTTGGATTTAAATTCCTCCAATGATTTTACTATAAATGGTCTCTCCTTCTCATCCGCTCGGGACCAATCTTGCAATGTCACCTGGTTTCATCTCTCTCGTTCCTGGATCTATTGCTGTTTTGTTCCTCCCTTGATCTTGCTCTGATCCTCCCTCAAATGATGGCCTCAACATCTCTGGAATCACTCTTTCTCGGCTACACAACCCCCCTCTGCCAGATTGTCTTAGATCTGGACCTCTCTATGCGGTTGATGCTTGTTCGTGCAGTGATATTTGAGGATGACATCGAAGGTGTTCACAACTTCTTCAAAGGTGATTTATTTCAACCTTTTAGGGAGCTTGAATCAATTGGGGATGCTTTGTTGATGAGTTCTGGGATTGTGTGATTGAGTTCAGTGGGTCGACTGTGTTTGTGGTCTTTTATCAGATAGAAGTTATACTGCTTTGACTCTTGATGTCATCTTCCTCCGGTGTGGTTCTCATGTGGGTTATGTTTCAGACCCTTCGCTTTGTGGTGGAGCATTATCCAGGGAGTAGAAATTTTTGGAAATATGGTTGAGGAAATGAGGGACTCAGAGTTTTGGGCCACCTCATATCTTCATGTTGAGGGGATGTCTGTTGTGGAAGCGTTGGATTGCTTGGGATGTTTGATGAGGAGGTGGTGATGTTTTTTCTTTTTGTGTTCTGATGCTTTTCTTTTGATGTTATGGTGTTTCAATTCTCAGATATGATTCTCTGGAATCCATTCAGTTGGATCTGATTGACATTGGGAAGCAGATGATTTGGTGGGATATTGCTGCTCGTCTCTTTGCATTTGGTTGGCGTGTTCTGTCTTGAAGATTACATCGGGTGGATGACCTCGAAGGATGGATGGGTGTCTTGGCACCCATCATTCAGCCGTTTGTTCATTTGGATGGATGGGTACACTGATTGATTTTTTCATGGTGTTCTCTAGTGGATGTTGTAGTGCATCAGGTTGATGGTGTTGTGATTCTATCATTTGCACCGTCAGAGGGTGGCTCGAAAGAGAGATAGGTGTGCTGGCACTTATCGTCCAGTCCTCCTCCTGTATTTCAGTGTGAGTTGGAGGAGTGCTCTACCTTGTCTCTATTACCAGCATGACAAATTTCATCACAGAGGGGGTAACACATCATCTTTCCTGACTTTGTGGTTGCATTTTCGACTAGGGGGACATAAGAATTTCCTGATTGATCCTTCTATGATTTTTTTTCTTTTTGACTTTTGGATCTCTGTATGGCCATGTGCCCTATTTTTTTTAGATTTTCTACATCTCTCTCTATAATGGTTTCCTCCTTCTTCCCTTAAAAAGGAGTTTCGTTCATTCTTTCAATATATGGGGGATTTTCCCCTTTTCCTTTAAAAAAAATTATATGATAGTGTTACTATCATAGAAGTCTCAATAGATGAAAACATATAAACATAAATACACTACTAATGACCTGAATCTTTTTGGGGTTTATTTTAATTTAATTTTTTTGTGGCATTTCCACATTGGTGAATAATTTTTGTTCTTCATAAAACAAAAGTATTATAGATATTTCTTCTCCCAATGCAACTTGAATTTTGCGTAGAGATTATTGATATAATTTATAAAGAATTATGAGATCAAGATATATTATAATCTAATAAAATGGAATGATGTTATTGATGATTTAATCATTAAGTAATGTAGTGAGGCCATGTGTGAGTCTTCTAATGCATGGGGGTGATGGATGATATTTCTATGACAAACCATGATTTGATAGAAGTTGATAAAATTGGGTTTCATTATTGGATAATGGTGTAGTAATTGTTGTAGTGATGGGTAGAGGAGGTACAACTAGGAGATTCTAAGGAATAGGTAAAGAGATAATAATTTTTTGTAGAGATTTTTTTAAGGGATGTCTATGTATGAACAACATTAAATTTTGTTTCATTTGAGGCTTTTTCTTATTTTAGTCACACATAACTTGGTTCTCGGTGTGTTCTATAGTTAACACTAGGAAGTACATAATATTATAATGAAGGTTTAAAATATAATATGAGTTCATTTTTAATATTCTTTAGTGAATTTATATTTTTAATTATTTTTTCTCTCGATATTTGGTTGTCCAGAGTTTGTGGTTTGAGCACTGTGTTCATTTTGGGTATCTCCAACTGGTAGATGTTCTTCAGTAGAAGTGGGAGTAAACATCAACATACTTAGTGATTAGGTTTCCCCAATATTATGCAGTTTTTCTATGTTTTACCAGTGATAAGGGACCACATGATGATGTATTATCAATTTTTAGTATCTTAGGAGTCATTATATGTGGTTTTTTTAATTAAATTTCTAGAGGTGTTAGTACGGTTTTAGTGGGTTCCAAAGATGATCGTATCTATTTATTATCCTCATTTACCCTTAATATTTATGAGAGGTCGTAAAAAATATTTTTTTTCACAATTTATTATTATAAAGGGTCTCTATCTCCATATGGATAGTCATACTAAAAAGACTATCCAAAATATCTTGGACATGTTGTGTGTGTGCATATTGTAATTTTGAGTTCCGTGGGTGAGGAATCAACACTAGTTCGAGTTTTCAGACAATGGTATTTATAACACAAGAATTATTATGCATCTATTCAAATCAATTTAGGTCTGACCATCACTATTTCGGATTAATTAGACCAATGGTGGGAATTTTATTTATCGTTGGACTAGGATCATTTAATATTAAAATATATACTGTACATATGATTCATGAGAGAATTAAAGAATCATGGGATCATCAAAAGTCTTATTTTCGTCATTAGAGAGGCTTCTAGATATTAAAATCACTGATGAGGGATGTCATCATCATTGGCAGTAAAGGTTCCATTATGGGGTAAGATTTATCCCTTAGTTGTTGGACCTATAGAGGTGTTGGTGCGTGATGGAGTTGTTGTATGGAAGTTGGAATCTAACCGGTATATAATTTGGATACATGACGTCTATCACATGTTCTTTCATCAATGTTACATTTGTGATTATTCATATGTCATTTATTGGGGTTGGGTAGCTGATGTTGATGGTTTAACTATTAAGGATTGTTTAATTAAAATATAGCATTATTAGGATAAGGTGTTGGGAAGTAATGTCATTCATTTTTTAGTGTATCGTGGTATCATGTAATCATAGAGGAGAGAAACTAGGAGTTATTTTTTTTATGAAATCTCGATATCCCATATTTTTTTGAACATTTTGATATACTTTTTTTCATTTTATCATTTTTTATATGGTTGGTTTTGTCGTGTGTTTAATTTCTAGTCCCTCAAGTAGTGTTGGTGGTGTTCTATTATAGTGAGATCCATGAGAGGTATCTCATCCGTTGGTTATCCCAACCCCCATTATTTTCTTCCCAGGTTGGTTTCAAGTTATATACTACGATAATTGTTAAAAAAAATTTATATAAAGGACAAATTTTCTAGATTCAACCCTTTACAATTATCAATGTCTTGGAGGTGTTGGGAGGGACTTCAGAGGTGTTTTGGAGGCTAGAGATGAGTTCTGTCCATATTAAGGTCCACCACACCATATAATTCAATGTGGTGTATTTCTTGATGAGGTTTTTAGAATATTAATTATGGAGAAGACATTTTTGGCTAAAATATTCTAAGACTGGGAATTTTCGATCTAGTTCTGTGGTGCTTGGGGAACCATTATGACTGAAACGAATTCAATGTCCATTTTAGAAGTGATTTTTTCTAAATGCTTACCCTAGGGTTGAAATTTAAGGGTTCCATTTCATATTGAAGGGTTTGGTTGGGGAACTCTTGACCCATAATCCTAGACCTAATGGTCATAAATTTTGTCACAACATGTCATCTTTAAAATGAACAAAAACAACATAATTTTAATGATCAATAATTTCAAATTCATCAACTAATATTGAGTAACATAAATTAAAATGAAATTTTAGGTTTATTAGATTTGAGATTTTGGAAAAATATTTAAATAAAAAATAATGTAACTTTCTCATCAAAATTATATTTTGTTTATATTAATAAGAAACAACATAATCAATAATAAGTCTTTAATATCTCTCAATAAACATCGAAACATGGTATTTATTTCTAGATATATCAAGTGTAATAATTTTCCTTAATTCTTAGGGAAATTGAAACATGATTTGGGTGAACTCAAATTATCAATATTGGAAAACTTATATTATATTCTATCATTGAATGAATAATAGTGTAGGAATAAATATGACTCAAATTACTACATATTACTTAACACATGATCTTGAAAAAAATACATCGATGGTATCACAATATAAACAATAACTCGGATAACAATAATAGTTTCATTAGTGAAAAAATTAATAATGATGGACATATATTTCCATTCCCTATGATATGGAATAATTATCTTATACATCATGATATTTCTATCAAGTCCATATGTTTAGGAAGCATTTGTTCTATCTATGATTACACCAAAAGACCAAAGATAGTTTGTCTGAGGAGACCTGCTGATGAATTCAGGGACTATCTATACTGAATCCCACCCATATATACATTTTATAATGCATTCATCGCATGATGAAATCAATATACTATATAATATATAACTTACATGCTCTATTAGTAAATAAACATCTACATTGAAATAAAAATTAAATAAGTTTTCAATCTTTCCAAAATCAATATATGTAATAACGTTCAATGTAATAATCCTTCAAACTAATACCCTATTAAGTAATGGTGTGTGTATTAGTAATTAATTTATCCAATCAATGAACATATATCATTTATATAAACATCCATAAATCAAATTAAATGTATGGTGTTTATAGGGGAAAGGAAATAGAAGTGGAATTTTTCGTGTAATAAATGATGATTTTGAAATACAGTGGTAGTGATGGATTTGCAAAAGTTTTACCACCAAAAAGAAAATAGGATAAAAGGATTTCAAATTATATACATTAAAAATGTATACATTAAAAAAGGGAACTAGTTACAAATATTAATAGTATCTCAATGAAGAATAATTGAGATGAAAACGCCCTAATGATATTGGTAATGTATGTATAAAAATATGAGAGGTACACTATGAAATTATAATATAATTATTTGAAATAAATTTATTATATTTGTGGTCAGTAGGATAATTATTAAATCATATAAAATAAAATTTTTTGTGAAATAACAAACATGTCTCCTAGAATTTTATATATTGACAAATTTCACTTGTGGCACTATAAACATTCAAGTAGAAACCCATTGATGGTGAAAGAGATTGAAATTGAACATAAAACACCATGAATGATACATACTATAAAAATTAGGTCATATATAAACCATGTAAAAATAAATTAGTTTATAACAAGAAGCATGTCTCATGAAATATAATTTAAGACCAAGGAAACCATTTAATGTAACATAATAATTAGAGTAATAATCATTACTTAATGTGTTTATAAGTAATAACTAAAGATACATAGAACTTTATTTGTAAATATAATAAACATTATTCATTGGGTAGAATAAATAAAACAATGTACACTAACTTTCTATAATAAATTATGTACCTCAAGGGAGTAAAATTATGTTAGCATAAAACCATTCATTACATCATGAATTGTAAAACTAAATAAGATTAAGGATTAATGGAGGAGAAAGAAGAAATGGGAAACAATAATTATTGAATCCCTGATGATAGTAAGATGTTAGATCTTGTCATAAATCATATAAAATCATCCTAGATGACCAAGCTAATCAATCATGTTGTTCATAAGTATCTCTATCATCCTACTGTGATAGTGGTGGTGGATCGAACCCCAGATGTCCATGAGGGTGAAAAGAAAAACATTAATGAAGTTGTAAATAACAACGAAAATATTTCATATCATAATTTTGATACTCCTCACAGTAGAAGGATTATCCATAATTAAAGGTATTATCATGAATAATTTAACCATGAAGTAGTTAAATAATGAGTAAATATCTGTAAGTATTATATCATTTCAAAATTATTAATTCCAAAATGGGAGAAGTTTTGTATTTTTAATGATCTAAAACGAATGATTTTTGAAAAATAGGGCTTTGAATAATTGAATATGACAGTGATGGAACAAAGATTATGCCATGTGGTCCTCCCATCTGACAGCTATAAACGAAGTTAGTGGATTCATGGATCAGTTTCCATGAATCCTAAGACCATAAAAATTCAATAATAGGATAGGAAGTTTGATCTTGATAATGTAATTAACACTCACACATAGAAATTGATTCGAATCCATAGGATTATTTTGTATACTAGCATCCAAAAATTCATTAGGATATTGCTTCTTATATTTATAAAACCATTAAGATGAAAAAACTAACTCACAATACAAGATTTAGCCATTATGTCCTGATACTATTGGAATTGTACCTGACTACTACTCTACAGGAGGAAGTGGAGAAAAAAAAGGTAATATCATTAATCTTGAGATACAATATGAATGGAAACAAAAATATTTAATGGGTTGAAAATTCATCGGTCACACAACTTTTCAATTCAAGAGAGATAAGTAATGTTTCTTTTGTAAGACCATAGTGCATGATGAACACAACTATCAAAGAATGAATTAAAAAATAAAACATTAATCCCTCCATCATATTGAATACCCCAAAATTTAGTCATTCCATTATTTATGTGTCCTATTAAAATGGTATTGGATTGATGCATCTTACCCATGTGGAGGAAACGTATGTAAAAGTTGGGTAGTACATTCTCTGAAAAATGAAGGAATTAGGAAAGTATGCATCCATGTCCATAAAAATTATTATATTTAAAGATCCTACTTAAACTTTCCATGCACTACAACTATTAGTGGAGGACTATCTTGATGAATGAAATCAAGATAGGGATTCAATAATTTTTTTTGTTATTTTGGTGGTCAACACTTTTTTAGCTGATAAAAATGTTTCTGCATTTATGGCCAATGAAGGGCCTCCATAGTAGGATGTGCAGGATCTCTCACCAAAATACATTGATCTATATGTTGGGTCTATAAAATGGATAGAGTGAGGAGCTCAACAAGAGTAGTATGATGAGCCTATGTGGATTTTGTCAGATGTGAATACATTGGGCCATCTATAGGTTTCATCTCCCACTAATTATTGCCTATGAAGTATTGGAGATCATCATACAAATTCATGCCACAAAACTGACACGAATGGGTCATTATAAAAAGTTATCTCATCTAAGGCAATAAAAAGGAATACTCATGTGAAAAAAGATCTTGAAAAGGTAAAACTGACATTCAAATTCACCCCTTTTAGTGGGATTTTCTGGTTTGTTTTGGTTGAGAATATTAATTATTCTAATCAATATGAGATCAACCCCAATTCTAACAAGAATGGGTAGAATCATGTTCTTTATGACACAATAACTAAGATAGATGGATGCATGCTAAAAATAAATGTGGAAATAAATCTATGAGAGGAAAGGAAAAATGAGAAAGTTATAAATAAAAAGAATCCATGGGAATGTTCCAAATAATGGAGGACCCAATAAAAGGGGAAAACCCTCAAAAAATGATGACCCTATTATAAAAATATCAAGGTAATGGGAACTCCCCAGTGGCTAAAGGCCTTATATAGTATTTTATGGCCAATAATTGTATACTTTTTCAAAATATAGATTCAAAATAGCTACATCAATATTGGATGACTTTTAAATGGGCCTCACTTTGATATTGTTTTTTCCCATAGAACCTGCATGAAATTAATATGGATCATCATTGGTTACTCAATAATGGTAGTATCCACATTGATACATGCAAAAAACTCTCATAGTTCATTTCAGTCTCTTTCAGTACCATGATATTTCTTTCCTCTATCTCCATTATGTATGTTCCAACCTCAGTCATCCGAATAAGGGAATTATAGAATGATCTTTAATCTTCTTTCTTAATGCATGATATGCAAATGGATGCTCATATGATTCATCAACAGAGTTAAAATTAATAAATAAAAAAATTGGTTCAATTATTTATAAAAAATCATCCTTGGATTTCATCAACTACATTGTTCATTTCCACTTTGTTGAGGTTCCAATTTATAAATCTATGATAAAACGGATAACGATTTTAATGACATGAAATTTTATAATTTAAATTCCCCTTATTATTTAAATTAAATGTCTTATTATGTAAAAACACACACTTCATTAGTTTTATTATATCATATCAGGTTTAAAATATAGTTAAACATCATTACCATTGTTAATATAGTCCTTGAATAGTGATCACATGACTAGTATAAATATATGGTTTTAACAATTCCAATCCACACATAAAATGGATGTGATGGCCTCAACTCATAGGACCATACCATATAAATTCATTTATTAAACATTTCAAGGGAGAAAAAATCCCTATGATTTTAACTTGATCAAGACCAAACTGAGATCCAATCACTTAATCATGGTGAAAATTTTTAATATTTCAAATTCAAGCTGACTGAGATCACAACCCAAACCATGTATGAAAAAACTACACATGAAAGTCTCACTACCATGAACCCTACCCTTGGGTAATTTTCTTATCTGTAAAAGGGATATGATTCAATACCATAACTATATGAACATTTATATATGATTTTCAATATACTAATTTAAATATTTACATCATATCGTTACATTATAAACGTGTTTTCTTTTTATATAGTAATATGAAAATTGTATCTTTAATTAGTATTCAATTTCAATTAAGACGATTCTTTGAATGAATTAATGTATTCTTGAAATACAAAATAATTAAAAAAACATTATTATTTAATAAATTTAATTAAATTCAAATGATAAAGTAATTTTGAGTAATTAAAATTCAATTTTTATAAGTGTTTGAAAACTGTTATAGTAAATAACCTATTATTTCTAAAAAAAATTATTCTTTTTTTAAAATATAAAATACAAATTTGTATAAATTTATTTATATAAAATTTACATTATTTTTTAATCATAACATCAAAATTATCCAAGACAAAAAAATTATAATTTTCAAAGACATTTAAATAGTTTGGTAAAAATTAAATAAGGTATAAATAAATGGTAAGTATTATGACATCATAATGACACAAAATTATCTAATAAATACAATAAATTCTATAAAATACCAAATATATGATTTAACATTAAAACAATATGATTTTTCGGTTATTTTATTTATTTTAGCAACACATTTTGAATCTTCGAAAACATTTAATATATTTCAATGTTTTAGAATCATATAATTAAGAACATGACTCAATTCCACATAAAAAAGAATATTATTTTAATAATTTCATCACTTGGCCTTTTAAAATAATTTTAACCACTCCCAGTTGTTGGAAAATATGGGAAACCCTGTGGGAAGGTTTTTATTTTTGGTTATTTTATTATATATAGTTGAAAACATATAGTTCTGAAATTATAAATAATTCACTAGTAATTACCTATAAAAAAACATAATATCCAATTTATCTTCACTAAAAATCATTTTATTATGTCCTTACTTTTCTCTACCCTCTATAGAGTCCTCCCAAGGGACCTCATGCTCAAAATAAACTCCTCCCAAGCATTTTAAATCCCAACCTCAGTGTAATTGTTCTATTCATTCTCTTATTTATTATAAATTAGACATTATTTAATTACTTTTTTCTCTAATTCCTAATGACGGGATATGTTACTAGATTTCATTTGTTCATACCATATTACTCCTAAATGATAATAGACCCATTACCCTATCATGAATCCCTTTTATTAACTTTTATATTCCCTCATTCGGCTGCCAAAATTTCTCCATGATTTTCTATTCCAAACAAATGTGTAGTGAATACCCATAGCCAATTAAAAATATGAGTGTTCAACTTTTTACACTTATAATTCATTTATTTTTGACCAATATGTATTTAATCAATATTACATGATCTTTTAATAAAATATTACGATGAATAAATCTATGTTGTATGATCAATGTAGAACACTTAAGCATGTGAATAAAATGAATGTGATGTGTATTATTGGAATTATATAGTGCTCTAATTCATTTGGAAATGTTTTATCCCCCTAATACCGCATACAAGATATTATAACGTTAATCCAACCCATCATGAGACTTTTTATATCATTTTTTCTTGGTATTTATCCTTGACCTATGTTTTTAAGAGGTATTTTAAATTGTTTACACTTTTTTGTTTGTTTTATGTTTTAATGAAAAATCAGGCCCCATTGTTCAATATTATCTTTCTCATCCTTTTTGTCCAATTGATATTTCTATTTTTTATCATTTATTACATTATTCAAGTTATTATATTTTTTCCCACACATAACTCTATATCTCACCCCTTTCTAATGTATGTTTTCATGTTATCCAATGTAGTGTTATGTGTGAAGGAATAATATCATCATGTTAAGTAATTTTTAAATATAGATGATTTATTCCCTATTTTATTATGTTATGTCATGTACCTAATTCCCAAAGATAGTAGAATTACCAATCTCCCAGGTTATAATATGTGTAATCTTATGTAATAAATTATGAATTAATGTGTAATGAAAATAATGGTAATCATAGTTGTTATCTTAGAAAAAGTTTAGATTTTTGGGATTAGGATTAGAAATCTATAGAGAAAGAATTATGGATAAGACTATGTATAAAAAAAATTCCAATTTTTTTTTCATATATATAGTAAGTGGTTTATCAAATAAATACATCCATGTATGGATACTAAAAGTGGACAAGGATTTGTAATAGAAGTATATAGGGGTAGAACATGAAAACACAACATTGATCTAGACACAAAATCTAACTGGTGCAAGACAACAAGACTTTATTCACAACTATTTTAAAACTATTTGGGGTATTCATTGGTAAATTCATGATATCATTACAAACGTTTATTTCAGGAACAAATAACACCAATAACAATATATGTTATAAAATAGATCTGAGATAACATTGATTGATGCATTGAAATTCATAAGGAAATACATGTAATTTGTGATTCCTCTATTTATTACCATTTGGTTCTTATTTATATTTTTAATAGTTTAAATATAATCATCCCTAATTTTTCCTTTATTCCTGAAAATGGCTATAAATAGGAGGAATCGTGTAAACAACCAATGAGACATGCAAGGTGATGACTGCCCCAAAGAGATTCAAAACCATATGGGAGTGGGAATTGGAATCTATGTGATGATACTATATCTGTTGAATCAGGTACTAAATATAAAACTATATAAGTAGGATCACAAAAATCCCCCTAAGAAATAACAATCTAAAATTGATATATTTATGTGACAAATACCTCTGACTTTCTATGGATCATTTTGTCCCTTAATCATGGACCAATGAATTAACTCCATTAATAATATACTCTCCATCCTCCGATATTCTAAAAAAGGGAACATTGTACTTTCAATTTATCATATAGAGGGATAATATTACTAGTAATGGAAATTGATGAAGAACACAATGCCTAAGGAAGATATCAATGTGATGGGTGGAAGGAATTCTTGAATATAATTTTTGAAAAATATTTTCCTTTCACTCTACAACTTAATTGAAAGATATTTCCTTGATCTCAAGAAGGATGAGAATTAATCTATCAAGGATTATATGGAAAACTTGAAAAAACTTTAAACATATTACTCTTTATTTTTCATTACCCCTAAATTCAATTTTTACCACTTCTTTTGTGGGATAAAACCTAGTCTACAAAAATCCCATGTGATCCTAGACATTGATAACTATGGGTTAATTGTAGGATGTTCCCAAAAAAAGAAATGGAGATTTAAGAATATCAAGGTTGTCATGGAGATAATAAGAAGAATTCATAGTTTACTTCTAGTAGACCAATGGATAAATCTGATGGTGCTATGAAATTTCAATACCATACTTTTCAATGGTGTGAAAAGAATCACCCAAAAAAATTTCATAAGGGGAATGAGGAAATTATTTATTTATGGGAACGTATGGGACCTAGATAGTGATTTCCAATGGGCGAAACATACAAATGTGGTGGGGAAAATGAATTTTTCTTTAGACCCTCAGTGTGTTTTTCATTGTTTCAACAGCATAAAAAAAGATAATTTTTCAAAAAAAATGCACTAATCTAAGAGTTTTTAGAGACAACCAACAACCTCCAATGAAACAAGGCTGTGCATTTTCCATCACAACTGTTGGGGTAGATCCTAACAATGATGTAGTGATAGGTACTCTAATTACTCATTAAATAATTGGGAACTTAATTTTTTTTATTCTGGTTCTACACATCCTTCTATATCATGAATTCTTTGTAGAACTATTCAAACACCACTACAAAGAATGGAAGTTGTGATGTTGCTGAAAATGGAAAATGGGGAAATTATTGCATCAGATGGGTGTTACTCCTTCCCAATCGAAATTTATGTGATAAACCTCCTGCAGAAACCTATGATAGTAAAATTGGTTGAATTTGATAGAATTATTGATATTTATTGGATTTAACTACATATAGGAAACATTAATTTTTTTGAGAAGGAAATAATTATCTATATCAAGAATCCTCCTCTGATTTTATTAAAATCAATGGGGATGAATAAATATTCTTTACAAACAACATCTCAAGAATGGATATCCTCTACCTGTGATCAATAATATCTATCCCAAATGTTTTATTATATGTAAAGGGTAATCTTTAATACATACTCATAGTGAGTAAACATACTAATGTGTTTCCCAGATAATTTCTCAGTATTCCTCCTAGATGAGAGGATTAATTTTAAATCAATATCATACCAATGGAATTGCCTTTATCGAAGAATGTGTTTATAATGGATGTTGTGGAACATGAGGATATGAAGAAAAAACTATAGTATAATATGGATAAAGGGTTTATATTATGAAGTGCATCACCATAGGGTGAAATAGTCATCTTCATCATTTAGAAGGATGGGTCAAGACACCATTTCATTGATTATAATGATCTCAACAAGATCATGGTAAAAAAATATATCATCCTTCATGGATTGATGACTTGTTTTATTATCTATGTGGAGAACAACACTTCACCAAGGTGGATCTGTGGTCTGGATATTATCATTTTCGTGTGAAGAAGGTGGATATCCCCAAGACTTCTTTTTGTACAAGGTACGAGACCTATGAGTTCACAGTAATTCCATAAAGACTGCCTATTTTTTCAAAAAATATATTTGGACATGATGAATAGAGTCTATTGATATTAAAATTACAATTATTTTGTAGTCTTTATACACGTTGTTATAATATACTCCAAAATAATGAGTAACATGAGGAGTATCATAGAACATTACTAATGTCCATACAAAAGTATAATATTATTGACAAGTAAAAAAATATGAGTTTTGGTTAAAGTAAATATCATTCTTGGAGAATAGTATCACAAGTATGGGGATATCTATAGACCCTTCAAAGACAGAAGAAATTTAAGGATGGACGAGGCTAAAATCTTTCATATATATTTGTAGTTTCCTTAGATTAGTTTGGTACTATCATCGATTTTTGAGATATTTATAAATATTTTCAAAATATTTAACCATAATAAATCAAAATGGAGTCATGTTTACCTAGAATTATTAATTTTAAGATTGATTCATGCAGATGAAAAGGATTATTCTCATAACACTGGTACTTAAGGGACCTAAAAGTTGATAACTTTTTGTGGTATTCACCTTTGCTTGAAAGAAGGGATATGGTTGTGTATTAATGAAAAAAGAAAATATGATATCATATTCTGCAATACTATTAAAATTTCATGAACCTAACTACCCTATACATGATCTAGAGTTTTCTATAGTGACAGTTGATTTGAAAATACGATGGAATTATCTCTTTAAGGAGAACTGTGAAATATATACATTTCAAAAGATCATTAAGTATATATTGACTTAGAAAGGGATAAAAATATGGTAATGAAGATGGTTAGAACTGATCAAGTAACATGAATACACAATCCACTACTATACTAGGAAAACAAATAAAGTGGTAGACAACATATGTAAATACGGTACAATAGTTTTTTCATTGATTTGAATTGAAAATGATTTGATAATCCTAGATGTGAAAAAGATGGACATGGAAACCATAAATGAAGGGATGCCATCAATTATTTCTCAAATGATTTTTCAAAAATATATTCTTTATAGTATAATTAATGCTCAAAGAGATGATGTGGGAATTTCAAAGAAACCAGATACTATAAGAAGTTGGAAATCCATGGAGTTAAATGTTAATGAAAAATTATTTGTGAATTCAGGTCACGATTATGGGTACCAACAAATGCTGAGTTAATGAAAGGGATATTGGATGATGCATATAGTTAGACATTCATCATCCTTATAGGAAGTAAAAATTATGTATCTATATCTATAAGAACACTATTGGTGAGACAATATGAAGAAGGAGATCATGAAATATACATCATGATGTCTTTTATGTCATCAAATGAAGGATGAAAGTAAAAAATCCAAGGGGATGATGAAACCATGACCACATTGTCTTTACATGTCAGCTTTATTATGATTTTAAGATTGATTTATATTCTAGGGAAGACTCTAGGTCATCTCTCAAGGACCTTTGGTGGGTTTAGAGTGTGAGTTTTTACTAAGTACTAAATATTGGGGTTATATTGAAAAACATTTTATGAAACTAAATTTATTTAAAGATTTAATATTTGTGAAAGATGTTGATTTTGAAAATATATGATAATTATGTGATCATTACTATGTTACTACACTACTTGAAAAGTTCCTTGTTCTTAACTTATTATTAGGTTTTAGGTGTAATCATTTGATGGAGGATTAACCCAGCTCTTGGGTACCCAAAACCAATAAAACGATGAAAATAGGACAAAAACTTGACATTAAAATCATACAGTCGAGTTCCATACCCTAAGCATGAATTAAGGTATGTCAAAGAACACTGAAATATCAAATGTTTGGGAATGAATAGGAGTCTTATGTTGTCCAATAGATACAACACGAGTCACGCACTTAAAATTACACACCAATCGGTTATGAAATAATAAGTATTTTAATTAAATGAATCAAAACCTATTTAGATAAATATAAAATAACAATTAAAACCCAGAATATACACCAAACTAGTAGTGAATTATGTGCCATAACTCCCTCTTCAAGTGTGTAGCTCCCTCACAACAATCACCCACGGCTTAGCTCGACATCAGGTGGAGGTGGAAGCTCTGATGGAACTCCATCTTCATTCTTGATCCCACAATTAGTATAAGGGAATCCAGAACTTATAGGATGTGGTTGATACTACTCTAGGACAAAAAAATTAGATAGCTTTCCCATATGGTCAATCATTCAAATGAGTTTCCCATGGAGCCTTTTTATACCCAAAACGGAACATGGTTTTGAGCACCCTATTTTTGAGATAACAATTGTCTCTGGATTGTTGAATAGTATAAATATATATCACGACTTGAAAAAAAGAGAAGATTTTTTTCCATCCCCTTGAATGTCTCCCTATCAAATTTGGAAGCCATTAGACATCTGTATTAGGAGATATGGTCAAATGGCTGAACTAAACTTTTGAATTTTTGCATATTCTGTCCCATGGGCAGAATGGTTCAGACAGGCCACGAGATGTCTGAATTGGGGTTCGGTTCCTTGAAAAGAGTTGTAGACCAGGATGTTTAAGATAGGATCACAATGTTGAAGTCCATTTAGATGAACTATATTCGTTTAATGCAGAAAATAGTAGACATTTGTCCTTGGGATTCTGTGCTGTTAGGCCCATTATTCTTCCACATCATCTCCGGGGCCTCCAAATCAACTGCACCTTCAATGAAAATATCAGAAAAAGTATAATTAACTCTTTTAACAGTGATAAGCACAAAAAAATTAATCAAACATGAAGTTAATTATTTTATTATATTTTAAATTTACAATATAAATTTAGTTTAAAAACAATAGTTTATGGGTGAAAATGAAACATGGAATCCCACTGTGATCACACCCCCACTCCTAAACATTTTCACTCCTAGGAAACGTTACATTTTTATAAATTATGCATGTATATATTACCAAAATCATGATGATTTAACATTTGAGGAAATATTAATTCATTAATGTATTTTGACCAATTGACAAACCACACCAAGGAGTTCTTCCTAGTGAAAATAGAAAAAGATGTCTTGTAAATCATATCAATGTTATATTGAAAGTCAATCAATATAAAAATTGATATTGTAATTTAGACTTCAACAATGCCACTAAATCTCCATGTTTTTGTGTGAATACAATTTCATGTTATTCTTTACACTTTCTATCTAATTAATATTGGTTAATTTATCATTTTTCATCTTATAAGTTTTTTCCCCCAAACCTACCTTACATCCTTTGCAATCATATTCATAAACCACCTCTCATAAGAATTCAAAGAAGTCAAATCATAATCTCTGAACCTAGATATCCTAAAATTTTGCACATTTATTCACTCCCATTATTTATTATTTTTGTTTTTTATAAGATTCATTTGGAAAAAATCTCACACTCATCTCTCAAAACTTATTTTATCTCCTCACAACACGAATTATAATAGTTATAACAAGATCATAGGTCGAGGAGGAGTGGTTTTTTACCTGCCCGAGACACAACCTAATTTTTTTATTTTGTTTTTTAGGGTGTACAATAGTCGGATATCAGGAGCACCTGCATAGGTCAATCTGGTATAGTACTGAAATAGATCAGATAAGGAACGAATGTATTGAAATATTATTTTAAGTTAAAATATATTAACCTAGCATATATTTACCTTCTATTAAGTATGAAATATTCACACACTGTGGTTTGGTGAAAAATAATGTGTGGAGATATAAGTGACATAGTTTTCCCAAAAACTACTCAAAAAATTCTAATTAATCATCTCAATGGTTTCATGTAACACCCCAAGATGATACGGTACGCTTCTCTTTGAGTAACGTGATAGCGTGTGTTGTACGCAACATCGAGTTCTAACACACCACAACCAATCAAACTAGCCGTTATGAATAGTAATACCTAATTTTTGAAATTTTATAAATTTTATCATTCAAAATGGACTTCATTTTTGGATTCTGAATATTGAATTTCTCCTAGGGAGAAATTTTGGAACTTTTCGGATAACATTTATATTTTGATGAATAGTGAAAATTACTAAATTTTAATTAAAAACAACTTTTTAATCGAAATAATTTATATTGATAAATTATGAATTTGAGTGGTTTTAAATTATAATTAGAATTTATTTTTACCATTTAATACAATTTTAGTCCTTGTACATAATTTTACAATTAAACCGGATATAAACAAGTGTCAATCTTTTGATAGTTATTATCTATTAAACACACGCTTTTTGTTTTAACAACGAGAATTCATTTTAACTTAATTTCAGACACATATGTGTTTTGAATTTGGAAAAATGGATTCCATATTTGGAATCAGGATGTTCAAATTGTGTAAATAGGTAACTTTTATTTTTAGACATTTTGAATAATTACTTTGGTAAATATTTTGTTTACCATGGTAAAGGGTAAATCCGGTAAATAAGGATTAAAAATTAATATTATAATAATAAACAATTACCCTAAAACGTTTCCTAACCTTATTGGTTGATACATGTCCGACCATGGTCATATTTGGGTCCATTTGGGGACCTCATGGAGCCACTTGTAAGTGACAGGGACACTTTATTTTAATAAAGTTAAAATGAATACAAAAATGACACAAGCATATATCTTTTAGCAAAAACATTTTACATTGGTTTATATATGTTGTATTTTCAACTATAAATACTAATTAGAAATAAAAAATGATTTCATAAATTATGATATTTTATTTACAATTTTTAGACATTAAATAATTTATTTTATTTATGACACAATGATGATGCAGTACTTACCATAATAGTGAAAAATTAAAAGAATTGATATTATAAATACCCAAATAAATATAATTTGGACTTTTTATGAATTATACTAATTTTATAGGTTACTATGACATGTTAGGATTGATTTAATTAATTGTTTTAGAATTAATCATTCTGTTATTATTTTTAAAAAAATCAACTATTGAATAGTGTCAAAATTGACATAAAAGAGTTTTTAAAACAAATATTATATTATTAATTGATATTAAATTCCTAAAAATCTAAGGTTCGGCCACGAGACTTATATCATGATATGTGTATCATTAATGGACCACTTGGGGGTATCTTGGATGTATATAGTATGTTTATTAACTATATAATATAAAAATACAATGTGACATGGTAAGTGTCAAACTAATTAACTAAGAGTTAATACTTAAAGATAAGGTTAATATAGTAACCCAAACCTATCTAAATACTATTGGTTGAGTGGTTTTCGACCTATCCCCACCTTAAACTTTAAATAATCTACTTTGGAGCCATTGGAAACTGAATATTAATTTATTATAAAATAATATTTCTAGATTTTCCAAAGGTTCCCCTCACCCCTCTTATAAAAGGGCACTCCCCCTTATCATTACTTCACACATTAAAAGCCTTTTGGTTCGGCCAAACTATGCCCAAATACTCTCTCAACATCCCTCAATACAACCTTGAGGCATTATTTTGATCAGAAAGCCAACATAAGGATCCCTTTTGATCAAATCAATAGGAAGAACCCGAAGAAGAGGTAATGTTTTCACCACCCTTTTTCAAATTCATTTCTTCTTCAACATCATCTTTCTTATTTATTAAAATTATAAAATAATGAATCCAGTATCTCCTATATAATGTAATATTATTATAAATATGGTACAACCATATTCAGTATTCTATCTATCCTTTGAATGACATGTCATCATACGTGCGTACGTACGACTTACCATCTCCACGTCGTGGTGTAATTGTTAGTGAATATATTATTATTTGGATGGGTATAATAATTATTTATAATTCATGTAAATAATAAATATAATATGATAATTATTCTGTATTTATGATATACCATCCAATTATATATTACTTTAATATCAAAATAATGATATTGTCGCTCGTGCGTATGTACGGACAACCGTCTCCACAAACACGATGAGATTCATTCTCTATCGTATCCATTCAAGTATAATTATCATTTGATGATTTAAAAATAATTTTTAAGGACTTGATATCATTCTGGATATAAATAAGATAAAACCTATCCATGAAAAACATGGCTTATGTGACAAAACATATAAAATAAATGGAGTAAGTTAACACCCGAAACAACGATAATACTAAAATATTATTAACAAATCAATGTTAAAAGATCATATATGATATCATATTAATGTATATGATTCTTTTATAATTGAATAACAATTACTTCACCATTATACAGGAGGTTAACCTACCCCCAACCAAGGAAAAGTACAAGGTAAGGGTTTACTTCGCAATCTCATCATTATTCGAGGTTGTTTATATGTAATAATCTACTGGGATCTCTTTATCATCCACATCCATGTTTCATAAAAATGCATTTCAAAACATTTTTACTATTTAATACAATATGTGTTAAAGTCATTTATACCCTTGTTGACTTTTATAAGTGGTTTATAAAGGAATCTTTCCATCATTTTCCAAACAAGCTTCTTTTTAACCTTTTCGACAGAATTAATGTAAGAATGTTTTTTTAACTTATACAGAGAGTATGGCTACTTTTCGCTGTTATAAAATCGTTGAAGCTTCCCTTACATTATTATAAGAATATTTTCAAATAAAATGTAATATTTTATAAATATATGACTCTTAAATGATTTCAAAATAGAAAGCGATATTTCTCTAAAATGAGTTTTGATTTCATCTATGTCAACATCATTTGATGGATTTTATGCTTATTTGAAGTTGATTTATTATGATACAAAACTTCAATATTTTATTGAAGGTTTTGTGATATGTTTGACTGTGGATGTGTCATTTTTATACCATTCATGGTTTATGGATGAATTATTTACATTTCGTATTCTATTTTTAATACGAATGTTTATGTTATGTTTAAACCTTTTCATATGGGAATGCATTGGACTTAATATGTGACGGGTGGACCCCGCTATAGATCCTCGATGCATCGGTAGTTCTCATGAGACAAAATAGTGTCTTGGCACAAGGACTTGGAAAAATGTTATTCGTAGTCTTTTCACGAGGCCTTGGCTATGTGGTTATGATACTCTGGCAGTATGCATTCCATTGTTATGAAAGTGTTTATTGATATTGCATGTGATTAATAGATTAGTAGAATATCCATGTGAATAAGTAAATGGCATTATTTCATTTTATTTTTTTCATACTATGTTGAAGTTCAAGTTTAAAATGCTTTTGTTTTAGTTATACATTGCCTTAAATGTTTATTCTTATTTAAGAATGTTTTTTCTATATTGTTATCCTTACTAGGAATTTGAGATCACCCCTTTCAATGTTTAATTTTTCCCAGGATGTGAAGAAGTAATTTATGAATGACCTGCAGGGATAGTATGTGGGGATATGAGTGTGTACTGTGAAGAAAATATGTTGTTGTAGTTTTCATTTTTATGATGTCATGTAATACTTATTAATATATCTAGTGTTTCCAAGGCTACTAACTGAATCGGTCTTTCTAGATTTGATCTTTCTTGTAATCATGCCAATGTTATGTAACAATGCACCGACTCTAGGTAACTGGGGTTGGGGCATTACAGTTGGTATCAGAGGAAGTTTAGTACAATCCTTGGAAGCTAGACATGGAGAAACTCTGATTAGAGCACATAGATTTAAGATGGACTTTGACGATTAGTATAGATGAACTTCCTAGAATATTGGTATTGTAGAGATTTTGTGAGTTTTTTGAGCAATACATCCCTGTCTGGATACGAGTAGGTAGAGGCGGCTCTGGAACAGATGTACATAGGGGTAAAACCCGAAAACACTGCTTTGAGCTAGACTCAAATGGGAACTGGTGCACGACAACGGGCCTTGCTGCACTCTTGGTTACGAAACTCCTGGGGGATATGCTTAGGATAACTCTCATTTTGTTTAAAAATCATTATAAAGGTTTTAGGAGTATATAATTCCTCAAAGAAACCATTTTTATGATTATGGATTATATCTATAAATAGTTTAATTTATGTTAAGTGTTTTATAATTATGGGATTATGTATTTTGATTCAAAATCTAATCTAGTTTATGCCATTCTTTAGAAATGGCGACTAGTGGAAGAAATGGAATGTGTATCAATGTACGCACTCCATGTAGGGATTTCCCTCCAGTTCAAGATAATTATAGTGGAGCTGGTGATGCAACTGGTGCCGATCAGTTAATCACCATACTGGGACAACTCACTCAGGTTATGAATAATAACCTTACCCGTATGGAGCACCCTGATCCGCAGCATGGAGGATCAATGTCAGATCGATTCATGAGGAAATAACCACAAGTGTTCATTGGGAGTACAAATCCTTTAGTAGCTGAGAAATGGATAAATTCCCTAGAGAAAATATTTCAGGCTTTTGGGAGTAGTGAAAGGGAAAAAGTTATCATGGCTGTTTACCGCCTCACGGGAGATGTTGATCAATGGTGGTCATTGATTCAAAACATAAAGGAAGATGATGAAGTATAAAATATGGAATGGAGGGAGTTTAAAGATCTGTTTTTAGAAAAATACTTTCCTCGTGACCATCGAGCAGATATGGAAAGGTAATTTCTAAGTCTGAGACAAAAGGAGGATAAGAATGTCGCAATGTATGAGGCTAACATTACAAGGTTAGCAAGGTATGCTATAGATTATATACGTAACCCAAGAAGTAAGATTGATTGTTTCTTTGATGGGTTAAAACCATTTCTCCATCGATCAATAGTCTCACAATCCTTCTCATCGTACAAATACATTTTCTCATGTGCTATCAAGACTGAAAAGGAATTCTCTAAGTCTTATGACTTTAAAGCAAAGCAAGAGAAGAAGAGATCTACTGATCAATCAGGGAATGGAAATAAGGGGAAGAAGGGAATGGTTGAATATCCATACTATGGTAAATGTGGGGAGAAACACCCTGATACTTTCTTAAAAGGAATGGGTGTCTGTTACAAGTGTGGTGAAAAAGGCCACCAAGCTCGTGATTGCAAAGGGAAGAAGAAAGCTACTAATGTTCAATGCTACAATTGCAGAGAGATGGGACATTATGCAAATGAATGTCCTAAGCATCAGGGGAACTTACTTTAGAAAAGGCCAAGGGATCAAGGCCAAGATTATGCTATCACTACTGTTGATGTAGAAGCTCCGAAAGACATGGTGGTGGGTAATTTAATGGTTTCCTCAAGTTTAGAAAATGCATTATTTGATTCTGGATCATCACATTTTTTCATATCATCCCAGTTTGCTAAGAAAATTAGATATTTCCAATTTGATTTAACAATGGAGTTTTTAGTTAAAACTCTTAAGGGAAGTACCATTGCAATAATGTTTTGTGAATCAGTCCCCATTAGAGCACATAAATGTTCTTTATCTTCTGATCTCATCGTCATAACTATGATTGAGTTTGATATAATCCTCGGTATGGATTGGCTTTTGACTATGATGTGAATATTTATTGTAAGAATAAGGAGGTTATGTTCTTTGATGATGATGATAAGGAACACCTTATATTTAGAGCAAAATCGTCATCACCTAATTCTTATCTAGATCCACCCCTAGTAGCTCAACTAAATTCAATTATTGGGGGGGGAGATAATGAAATGACTATGGGTGAGGAAAGGAATGTTCAAAAAGAAGATGTACCTGTTGTGAAAGAATATAAAGATGTATTTCTGGAAGATTTTCATGGACATCCTCCAGAACGAGAAGTTGAGTTTTTCATTGATATAATTCCTGGATCAAGGCTTATATCAAAGACCCCTTATAGAATGGCCACTGTAGAATTAGTCGAACTAATGAAACAACTAGTATAATTGAGTAATAAAGGATTTATTCACCCTAGTGTTTCTCCATGGGGATCCCCTGTTCTTTTTGCTAAAAAGAAATATGGATCTATGAGGTTATGTATCGACTATAGGGTAATCAATGCTATAACAATAAATAACAAGTATCCCCTACCACGCATTGATGATTTATTTGACCAACTTCATGGAGCTCAATACTTTTCAAAGATTGACCTTCGATCTGGATACCATCAGTTGTGTGTGAAGAAGGAAGACATTCTGAAGACAGCATTTCAAACCAGGAACGGGCATTACGAGTTTACAGTAATGCCTTTTGGATTGACTAATGAAACCTCTGTATTCATGGATCTGATTAATAGAGTTTTCAAGGAATATCTCGATGAATTTTTGGTGGTATTTATTGATGATATCTTGTTATACTCCAAAATCTAGTAAGATAATGAAAATCACTTCTTCATTATCCTAAAGACTTTGAGAAAACATGAATTATATGGGAATTTTAGCAAGTGTGAATTCTGGCTTCATGAGATTTCTTTTCTTGGCTATATTGTCTCTAAAGATGGAATCTCTGTTGACCCTTCTATGACCAAGGCAATCCAAGAATGGCCAGAACCTATGATTATAACTGAGTTACATAGTTTTATTGGTTTGGCAGGTTATTATCGATGTTTCGTCCAGAATTTTTCCCGATTGGCTAACCCATTAACAAAGATCACACGTAAAGAGGTTAAAATTGTTTGGACAAAAGAGTGTGAAGAATGTTTTGAAGAAATGAAGAGAATATTAATCAATGCTCCAATATTGACTCTACCATCGGGGAATGATGGGTTCATTATTTATAGTGATGCGTCAAATAAAGGATTTGGTTGTGTCCTTATGCAGAATGATAGGGTTATTGCCTATGCATAACGATAGTAGAAAATTCATGAACAAAACTATCCTACTCATGATCTCGAGTTAGAAGCAGTGATATTTTCTTCGATGAAATAGAGGCACTACCTCTATGGTGAAAAATGTGAGATTTATACTAATCACAAGAATTTGAAGTAGATTTTCTCACAAAAAGAACTCAACATGAGGCAAAGGAGATGACTTTAATTACTCAAGAATTATGATTGTATGATACACTACCACCAGGGGAAAGAAAACAGGGTGGCAGATTCTTTGAGCAGAAAAGATCATGTATTTTTGAAAAATATGAGAATTGAATGGGATCCAATTTTAATGGATATAATGATTATAGACATAGGAATAACCATGGATGTTGAAACATCAATTCTTTTTCAAATGGTTGCCAAACCATCTTTACTATAAAGGATTAATAGTTCTCAGACCGACGATAAAGAATTTCAAAAGAAGATTAAAGCTGTGAATGATGGGAGATTGAGAGACTTTGTGTATGAAGATGGAATTTTGAAATTTGGGAAGAGGCTTTGTGTTCCCGATATACCTGATCTAAAAAGGGAATTGTTGGATGATGCTCATAGTTCCAATTTCTCTATACACCCTGGGAGCACCAAAATATATAGAGATTTGAAGGAAGATTTTTGGTGGGACAACATGAAGAGGGAGATTGCCGATTTTGTGTCAAGATGTTTGGTTTGTCAATAAGTGAAAGCTAGAAGGCAACAACCTGGTGGAGTATTGCAACCTCTTCCTATACCTGAGTTTAAATGGGATAATATCACGATGGACTTTGTCATGGGACTACCAAAGACTCCTAGAAGGAACGATGGAATATGGGTTATTGTTGATCGTCTTACCAAGTCAGCACATTTTCTATCTCTAAGAGAAGATCTACCACTAGAATTTCTAGAAAGACTATATATTAATGAATTTGTTAGACTTCATGGAGTACCCCTATGGATTGTTTCTGATCGAGATCCCCATTTTACTTCAAGATTCTAGAAGAGTCTTCAGAAATACTTGGATACTGAACTTCATTTGAGCACTGCCAACCACCCTCAAACAGACAGACAAAAGGAACGAACTATTCAAACCTTAGAAGACATGTTGAGATCCTGCTCACTTGACTTTCATGGTATGTGGGATCAATATTTTCCTCTGATATAATTTTCCTATAAAAATAGCTTCCATTCGAGTATTCAGATGGAACCATATGAAGCATTATATGGAAAGTGATGTCGCACACCAACCTGTTAGGATGACGTTGGTAAAAGAAAACTTGTAGGTCCAGAACTGGTGGAGGAAATGATGGAAAAGGTGAAGGTAATCCAAAATCACATCAAAGCAGCTCAAAGTAGGCAGAAGAGCTATGTCGATAATCGAAGGAAGGATTTGAAATTTCAAGTTGGTGATCATGTTTTCTTGAAGGTATATTCATGGAAGGGAGTCATGCATTTTGGTTAGAAATGTAAATTGAGTCCCAGGTACATCAGACCATTCGAAATTCTAGAACGAATTGGGGCTGTATCTTACTGATTGGCAATTTCACCAAGTCTCTCCAAAGTTCACGATTTGTTCCACGTATCTCTGTTGAGGAAATACATGCCTGACCCAACGCATGTACTCAACTATGAGGAATTAGAACTAGAACCCAATTTATATTATTACGAAGAGCCCGTCAGGATTCATGATACCAGAGAACAAGTACTCAGAAATCGGACGACTCGTCTGGTCAAAGTTCTATGGGAAAACCATAAGATGGAAGAGGCAACGTGGGAACCCGATGAACTTATGATGAAAAACCACCCAAGTCTTTTCATACAGTAGTATTCTAGAAATTTCGAGGATGAAATTATTTGAAGGAAGGGAGAATGTAACACCCCAAGCTTCTACGGTATGCTTCTCTTTGAATAATGTGATAGCATGTGTTGTACGCAACATCGAGTTCTAACACACCACAACCAATCAAACTAACCGTTATGAATAGTAATACATAATTTTTTAAATTTTATAAATTTTATCTCTCAAAATGGCCTTCATTTTTGGATTCAGAATATTGAATTTAGCATAGTGTAAAATTTTGGAACATTTTGGATAACATTTATATTTTGATGAATAGTGAAAATTACTAAATTTTAATTAAAACATCTTTTTTAATCAAAATAATTTATATTGATAAATTATGAATTTGAGTGGTTTTAAAGTATAATTAGAATATATTTTTCCTATTTAATACAATTTTGGTCATTGTACATAATTTTACAATAAAACACATAAACAAGTTTCAATCTTCTAATAGTTATTATCTCTTAAAAAAACGCCTTTTGTTTTAACAACGTGAATTAATTTTAAATTAATATCTGCCACTTCGGTATTTTGAATTTGGAAAAATGGATTCCATATTTGGAATCATGATATTCAAATTGTTTAAATACGTAACTTTTATTTTTAGACATTTTGAATAATTACTTCGGTAAATATTTTGTTTACCATGGTTAAAGGGTAAATCCGGTAAATAAGGGTTAAAAAATAATATTATAATAATAAAAAACATACCCTAAAACATGTAATAACCTTATGTGTTGATAAATTTCAGACCATGGGCATATTTGGTTCGATTTTGGGACCCCATGGAGCCACTTGTAAGTGATAGGGACACTTTATTTTAATTAAGTTAAAATGAATACAAAAATGACACAAGCATATATCTTTTAGACAAACAATTTTTACATATGGTTTTATTGGTTGGAGTTTCTACTATAAATATTAATTAGAAATATAAAAATATTTCTTACATAATGATATTTTATCTATAATTTTTAGACCTTAAATAAGTTAATTTATTTATGACACAATGATGATGCAGTACATACCATAATAGTGAAAAATTAAAATAATTGATATTATAAATACAGAAATAAATATAATTTGAGACTTTTTATGCATTAAACTAATTTTCTAGGTTCATATTACATGTTAGGATTGATAAAAGTAATATTTTTAGAAGTGATCATTCTGTTAGGATTTTTACAAAAATCAACTATTGAATAGAGTCAAAATTGACATAAAAGAGTTTTTAAAACAAATATTATATTATTAAGTGATATTAAATTCTTAAAAATCTATGATTCGGCCAAGATACTTATATCGCAATATTTGTATCATTAATGGACCAATTTGGGGTCTCTTGGATGTATATAGTATGTTTATTAAATATATAATATAAAAATACAAAGGGACATGGTAAGTGTCAAACTAATTAACTAACAGTTAATACATAAAGATAAGGTTAATATATTAACTCAAACCTGTCTAAATCCTATTGGTTGAATGGTTTGCAACCTATCACAGCCTTAATATTTAAATAATCCACTTTTGATCCATTAGAAATCAAATATGAATTTTTTATAAAATAATATTTCTAGCTTTTCCAAAGGTGCCCCTCACCCCTCTTATAAAAGGGAACTCCTCCTTCTCATTACTTCACACCTTCAAAGCCTTTTTGTTCGGCCAAAATCTGCCCAAATACTCTCTCAACTTCCCTAAATAAAACCTAGAGGCCTTAGTTTTATCAGAAAGCCAACCTAGGGAGCTCTTTTGATCAAATCAAAAGGATGAACCTGAAGAAGAGGTAATGTTTTCCCCACCCTTTTTCAAATTCATTTCTTCTTCAACTTCTTCTTTATTTGTTATTATAATTATAAAATAATTAATACAATATCTCATATATACTTTAATATTATTTTAAATATGGTACAACCATATTCAGTATTCTATCTATCCTTTGAATGACATGCCGTCATACGTGTGTACGTACGGCTTACCGTCTCCACGTCGTGGTGTAATTGTTATTCAATATATTATTATTTGGATGGGTATACTAATGATTTATAATTCATGTAAATAATAAATATAACATGATAATGATTCTGTATATATTATATTTCATCCAATTATATATTATTTTAATATCAACATAATGATATTGTTGCTCGGGCGTACGTACGGACTACCGTCTCCACGAACGTGATGAGATTCATTCTCCATAGTATCCATTCAAGTATAATTATCATTTAATGATTTCAAAATAATGTTTACATACTTGATATCATTACGGATATGAATAATATATAGCCAATCCATGAAAAACATGGCTTACGTAACAAAACATATAAAAGAAAACGAGTAAGTTAACACCCAAAACAACAATAATACTAAGATATTATTAACAAATCAATGTTAAAAGATCATATATGATATCATATTAATGTATATGATTCTTGTATAATTTAATAACAATTAATTCACCATTATAAAAGAGTTTAACCTACCCCCAACCAAGTAAAATTACAAGGTAAGGGTTTACATCGCAATCTCATTATTATTTGAGGTTGTTTATACGTAATAATCTATTGGGATCTCTTTATCATCCACATCCATGTTTCTTAAAAATGTATTTAAAAACATTTTTACTCTTTACTAGAATATGGGTTAAAGTCATTTATACCCTTGTTGACTTTTATAAGTGGTTTATAAATAAATATTTCCGTCGTTTTCCAAACAAGGTTCTTTTTAACCTTTTCGACAGAATTAAGGTAAGAATGTTTTTTTAACATATACGATGAGTATGACTATTTTCCACCGTTATAAAATCATTGAAGCTTCCCTTACAAGATTATAAGAGTATTTTCAAATAAAATGTTATATTTTATAAATATATGACTCTTAAATGATTTCAAATTTGAAAGAGATATTTCTCTAAAAAGTGTTTTGATTTCATCTATGTCAACATCCATTGATGGATTTTATGCTTATTTGAAGTTGATTTATTATGATAAAAAACTTCTATATTGTATTGAAGGTTTTGTGATATGTTTGACTGTGGATGTGTTATTTTTATACCATTCATGGTTTATGGATGAAGTATTTACATTTCGTATGCTATTTTTAATATGAATGTTTATGTTAAGTTTAAACCTTATCATATGAGAATGCATTGGACTTAATATGTGATGGGTGGAGCCCGCTATAGCACCTAGATGCATCAGTAGGTCTCATGAGACAAACTAGTGTCTTGGCACAAGGCCTTGGAAAAATCTTAATTGTAGTCTTGGCACGAGGCCTTGGATATGTGGTTATGATAGTCTGGCATTATACATTCCATCATTATGAAAGTGGTTTTTGATATTGCATGTGATTATTCGATTAGTAGAATATCCATGTGAATAAGTAAATGGAATTTTTTCATTTTATTTTTTACATACTATGTTGAAGTTCAAGTTTAAAAGGCTTTTGTTTTAGTTATACATTGCCTTAAATGTTTATTCTTATTTATGAAATTTTCTGCTATATTGTTATCCTTACTGGGCATTTGAGCTCACCCCTTTCAATGTTTTATTTTTCCCAGGATGTGATGAAGTAATTTATGAATGACCAGCAGGGATAGTATATGGGGATATGAGTGTGGACTATGAAGAAAATATGTTTTATAGTTTTCATTTTTTTGATGTAATGTAAGACTTTTGAATATATCTAGTGTTTCTGAGGCTACTAAACGAATCGATCTTTCGAGATATGATCTTTCTTGTGATCATGCCAATGTTATGTAATAATGCACCGACTCTGGGTAACTGGGGTCGGGTCGTTACAGTTGGTATCAGAGGAAGTTTAGTACAAACCATGGAAACTAGATTTAGATAAACTCTGATTAGAGGACATAGATTTAAGATGGACTTTGAGGATTAGTATAGAAGAACTTCAGAGAATTTTGGTATTGTAGAGATTTTGTGAGTTTTCCAAGAAATAAATCCCTTTCTTGATACGTTCAGGTAGAGGCGGCTCTGGCACAGATGTACCTAGGGGTAAAACCTGAAAACACCGCTTTTGAGATAGACTCGAACGTGAACTGGTGCACGACAACGAGCCTTGATGAACTTTTGGTTACGACACTCCTAGGGGATATGCTTAGGATAACTCTAATTTTCATTACAAATCATTATGAAGGGTTTATGAGAATATACTTCCTCAAAGAATTTTTTTTATGATTTTGGATTATATCCATAAATAGTTCAAATTATTATAAGTGTTTTATAAGTATGGGATTATGTATTATGATTCAAAAACTGATCTAGTTTATGCCATTGTTTAGAAATGGAACCTAGTGGAATAAATGGAAACCGTATTAATGGACACACTCAATGTAGGGATTTCCCTCCTGCTCAAGATAATTATAGTGGAGCTGGTGATGCAACTAGTGCCGATCAGCTAATCACCATACTGGGACAACTCAATCAGGTTATAAATAATAACCTTACCTGTATGGAGCAACCTGATCCGCAGCGTGGATGATCAATGTTTGATAAATTCATGAGGCAAAAACCACCAACATTCAATGGGAGTACAAATCCCTTAGTAGCTGAACAATGGATAAATTCCCTAGAGAAAATATTTCAGGCTTTGGGAAGTAGTGAAAGGGAAAATGTTATCATGGAAGTTTACCGCCTCACTGGAGATGCTGATCAATGGTGGTCATTGATTCAAAACATGAACTAAGATGATGACGTATCAAATATGGAATGGAGGGAGTTTAAAGATCTGTTTTTAGAAAAATACTTTCCTCGTGACCATCGAGCAGATATGGAAAGGCAATTTCTGAGTCTGAGACAAAAGGAGGATGAGAATGTCGCAAAGTATGAGGCTAACATTACAAGGTTAGCAAGGTATTATAGAGATTATATACGTAACCCAAGAAGTAAGATTGATCTTTTATTTGATGGTTTATAACCTTTTATCTGTCGAGCATTAGTCTCACAATCCTTCTCATCATATGAAGACTTTGTCTCATGTGCTATCAAGACTGAAAAGGAATTCTATAAGTCTTATGACTTTAAAGCAACGAAAGAGAAGAAGAGATCTTCTGATCAATCTGGAAATCGAAATAAGAGGATGAAGGGAAAGGTTGAATATCCATCCTGTGGTAAATGTGGGAAGAAACACCCTGGTACTTTCTTAAAGGGAATGGGTGTTTTTTACAAGTGTGGTGAAAAAGGCCACTAAGCTCGTGATTGCAAAGGGTAGAAGGAAGCTACCAATGTTCAGTGCTACAATTTCCAGGAGATGGGACATTATGCAAATGAATGTCTTAAGAGTCAGGAGAACTTACCTCAGAAAAGTCCAAGGGATCAATGCCAAGCTTATGGTATCACTACTGCTGAGGTAGAAGCTCTGAAAGACATGGTGGAAGGTAATTTAATGGTTTCCTCAAGTTTAGAAAATGCATTATTTGATTCTGGATCATCGCATTGTTTCATATCTTCCTAGTTTGCTAAGAAAATTAGATATTTCCAATTTGATTTAACAAGGGGGTTTTCAGTTAAAACTAATAAGGGAAGTATCATTGCAACAACGTTTTCTGAATCAGTCCCCATTAGAGCACATAAATGTTATTTATCTACTGATCTCATCATCATGCCTATGATTGAGTTTGATATATTCCTCAATATGGATTGGATTTTGGACTATGAAGTGAAGATTTATTGTAAAAAGAAGGAGGTTACAATTTTTGATGATGATGATAAGGAACACCTTATATTTACAGCAGAATCATCACCACTTAATTCTTATCTAGATCCACCCCCAGTAGCTCAAAAAAATCAATTATTGGGGAGGAAGATAATGAAATGACTATGGGTGAGGAAAGGAATGTTCAAATATAAGATATACCTATTGTGAAAGAATATGTAGATGTATTTCTGGAAGATTTACTTGGACATCCTCCAGAAAGAGAAGTTGAGTTTTCCATTGATTTAATTCATAGATCAAGGCCTATATTGAAGACCCCTTATAGAATTTCCACTTTAGAATTAGTCAAACTAAAGAAACAACTAGAGGAATTGAGTAATAAAGGATTTACTCGCCCTAGTGTTTCTCCATGGGGATCCCCTGTTCTTTTTGTTAAAAAGAAAGATGGATCTATGAGGTTATGTATCGAATACAGGGAGATAAATGCTATAACAATAAAGAAAAAGTATCCCATACCTCGCATTGATGATTTATTTGACCAACTGCATGGAGCTCAATACTTTTCAAATATTGACCTTCGATCTTGATACCATCAGTTGTGTGTGAAAAGGAATACATTCCGAAGACAGCATTTCAAACCTGGTACAGGCATTACGTGTTTACAGTAATGCCTTTTAGATAGACTAATTCACCCTCTGTATTCATGGATCTGATGAATAGAGTTTTCAAGGAATATCTCGATGAATTTTTGGTGGTATTTATTGATGATATCTTGGTATACTCCAAAATCTACGAAGATCATGAAAATCACTTGCGCATTATCCTAAATACTCTGAGAAGACATGAATTATATTTGATGTTTAGCAAGTGTGAATTCTGGATTCATGAGATTTTTTTTCTTGGCTATATTGTCTATAATGATGGAATCTATGTTGACCCTTATAAGACCAAGGAAATGCAAGAATGGCCAGAACCTATGAGTATAACTGAGGTATTCAGTTTTATTGGTTTGGAAGGTTATTATCGACGTTTCGTCCAGAATTTTTCCCGATTGGCTAACCCATTAACAAATCTAACACGTACAGGGGTTAAATTTGTTTGGGAAAAAGAGTGTGAATAATGTTTCAAAGAACTAAAGAGATGATTATACAATGCTCCTATATTGACTCTACAATCGGGGAATGATGGGTTCGTTATTTACAGTGATGCGTCGAAGAAAGGACTTGGTTGTGTCCTTATGCAGAATGATAGGGTTATTGCCTATGCATCATGACAGTTGAAAATTCATGAACAAAACTATCCTACTCATGATCTCGAGTTAGCAGCTGTGATATTTTCTTTGAAGATATGGAGGTACTACCTCTATGGTGAGAAATGTGAGATTTATACTGATCATAAGAGTTTGAAGTATATTATCTCACAAAAAGAACTCAACATGAGGCAAAGGAGATAGCTTGAATTACTCAAGGATTATGATTGTACGATACACTACCAACCAGGGAAATCAAACAAGGTGGCAGATGCTTTGAGTAGAAAAGATCATGGAGTTTTGAACAATATGAGAATTGAAAGGGATCCAATTTTCATGGATCTAGTGAAGAAGGACATGGGAATAATCATAGAAGGTGAAACATCAATTCTTTTCCAATGGTTTCCAAACCATCTTTACTAGAAAGGATTAAGAGTTCTCAGACCGACGATGAAGAATTTCAAAAGAAGATTAAAGCTGTGAATGATGGGAGATTGAGAGACTTTGTGTATGAAGATCGAATTTTGAAATTTGGGAAGAGGCTTTGTGTTCCCGATATACCTGATCTAAAAAGGGAATTGATGGATGATGCTCATAGTTCCAATTTCTCTATACACCCTGGGAGCACCCAAATGTATAGGGATTTGAAGGAACATTTTTGGTGGGACAAAATGAAGCGGGAGACTACTGATTTTGTGTCAAGATGTATGGTTTGTAAACAAGTGAAAGCAGGAAGGCAATAGCCTGGTGGAGTATTGCAACCTCTTCCCATACCTGAGGGAAAATGTGATAATATCACGATGGACTTTGTCATGGGACTACCAAAGACTCCTAAAAGGAACAATGCAATATAGGTTATTGTTGATCATCTTACCAAGTCAGCACATTTCCTTGCAATAAGAGAAGATCTACCACTGGAACATCTAGCAAGACTATATATTAATGAAGTTGTGAGACTTCATGGAGTACCCCTATCGATTGTTTCTGATCGAGATCCCCATTTAACTTCAAGATTCTGGAAGATTCTTTTGAAATCCCTGGATACTGAACTTCATTTGAGCACTGCCTACCACACTCAAACAGATGGACAATCAGAACGAACTATTCAAACCTTAGAAGACATGTTGAGATCCTGATCACTTGACTTTTAGGGTATGTGGGATCAACATTTACCTCTGTTAGAATATTCCTATAACAATAGCTTCCATTCGAGTATTCATATGGCACCATATGAAGCGTTATATGGAAAGAGATGTCGCACACCAACCTGTTGGGATGACATTGGTGAAAGAAAACTTGTAGGTCCAGAACTGGTCGAGGAAACGATGGAAAAGGTGAAGGTAATCCAAAATCACATCAAAGCAGCTCAAAGTAGACAGAAGAGCTATGTCGATAATCGAAGGAAGGATTTGGAATTTCAAGTTGGTGATCATGTTTTCTTGAAGGTATCTCCAGGGAAGGGAGTCATACATTTTGGTAAGAAAGGTAAATTGAGTCCCAGGTACATCAGACCTTTCGAAATTCTAGAACGAATTGGGGTTGTAGCTTCTTGATTGGCAATGTCGCCATGTCTCTCCAAAGTTCACGATGTGTTCCACGTGTTTCTATTGAGGAAATACATGCCTGACCCAATGCATGTACTCACTTATGAGGAATTAGAACTAGAACCCGATCTATCTTATTGTGAAGAGCCCGTCAGGATTCTTGATACCAAAGAAAAAGTACTGAGAAATCGGACGACTCATCTGGTAAAAGTTCTCTGTAGAAACCATAAGATGGAAGAGGCAACGTGGGAACCCGAGGAACATATGATGAAGAACCACCCGAGTCTTTTCATACAGTAGTATTATAGAAATTCTGAGGACAAAATTATTTGAAGTAGGGGAAAATGTAACACCCCAATCTTCTATGGTACGCTTCTTTTTTAATAATGTGATAGCGTGTGTTGTACGCAACATCGAGTTCTAACACACCACAACCAATCAAACTAGCCGTTATGAATAATGATACATAATTTTTCAAATTTTATAAATTTTATCTGTCAAAATGGACTTCATTTTTGGATTTGGAATATCGAATTTAGCTTAGGGTGAAATTTTGGAACATTTCGGATAACATTTATATTTTCATGAATAGTGAAAATTACTAAATTTTAATTAAAAACAACTTTTTTAATAGAAATAATTTATAATGATAAATTATGAATTTGAGTGGTTTTAAAGTATAATTAGAATATATTTTTATCATTTAATACAATGTTGGTCATTTTACATAATTTTATAGTTAAACAGGACATAAACAAGTGTCAATCTTTTGATAGTTATTATCTCTTAAAACACGCTTTTTGTTTTAACAACGGGAATTAATTTTAAATTAATTTCTGGCACTTCGGTATTTTGAATTTCAAAAAATGGATTCCATTTTTGTAATTAGTTTGTTCAAATTGTGAAAATATGTTACCTTTATTTTTAGATATTTTGAATAATTACTTCGGTAAATATTTTTTTATCATGGTTAAAGGGTAAATCCAGTAAATAAGGGTTAAAAATTAATATTATAATAATAATAAATTTCCCTTAAAACGTGTCCTAACCTTATTGGTTGATACATGTCCGACAATGGTCATCATTGGGTCGAATTTGGGACCCCATGGTGCCACTTGTAAGTGATAGGGACACTTTATTTTAATTAAGTTAAAATGAATACAAAAATGACAGAAGCATATATCGTTTAGAAAAACAATTTTTACATAGGGTTATATTTGTTTTATTTTCAACTATAAATATTCCTTAGAAATATAATAAGTTTTCCTACATAATTATATTTTATTTATAATTTTTAGACATTATATATTTTAAATTATTTATGACACAATGATGATGCAGTACTTACCATAATAGAGAAAAATTAAAATAATTGATATTATAAATACCCAAATAAATATAATTTGAGACTTTTTATGATTTAAACTAATTTTATAGGTTAATATTACATGATAGGATTGATTTAATTTATTTTTTTATAAGTAATCATTCTGTTATGAGTTTTACAAAAATCAACTATTGAATAGTGTCAAAATTGACATAAAAGAGTTTTTAAAACAAATATTATATTATTAATTGATATTAAATTCCTAAAAATCAAAGGTTCGGTAAAGAGACTTATATCATGATAGTTATATCATTAATGGACCACTTAGGGGTCTCTTGTATTTATATAGTAAGTTTATTAACTATATAATATAAAAATACAAAGTGACATGGTAAGTGTCAAACTAATTAACTAAGAGTTAATACTTAAATATAAGGTTAATATAGTAAACCAAACCTGTCTAAATCCAATTTTTTGAGTGGTTTTCAACCTAACCCTAACTTAACCTTTAAATAATCTACTTTGGAACCATTAGAAACCGAATATGAATTTATTATAAAATAATATTTCTAGCTTTTCCAAAGGTCCCCCTCACCCCTCTTATAAAAGGGCACTCCTCCTTCTCATTACATCAAACCTTCAAAGCCTTTTGGTTCGGCCAACCTCTACCCAAATACTCTATCAACTTACCTCAATACAACCTAGATGACTTATTTTAATTAGAAAGCCAACATAAGAATCCCTTTTGATCAAATCAAAAGGAAGAACCCGGAGAAGAGGTAATGTTTTCACCACCCTTTTTGAAATTCATTTCTTCTTCAACTTCTTCTTTCTTTGATATTATCATTCTAAAATAATGAATCCAGTATCTCCAATATACTGTAATATTATTATAAATATGGTACAACCATATTCAGTATTCTATCTATCCTTTGAATGACATGTCATCATACGTGCGTGCGTACGGCTTACCATCTCCACGTCATGGTGTAATTGTTATTCAATATATTATTATTTGGATGGGTATACTAATGATTTATAATTCATGTAAATAATAAATATAACATGATAATGATTCTGTATATATTATATTTCATCCAATTATATATTATTTTAATATCAACATAATGATATTGTGGCTCGTGCGTACGTACGGACTTCCGTCTCCACGAACGCGATGAGATTCATTCTCCATCATATCCATTCAAGTATAATTATCAATTGATGATTTAAAAATAATGTTTAAGCACTTTATATCATTATGGATATGAATAATATACAACCTATCCATGAGAAACATGGCTTACGTAACAAAACATATAAAATAAAACGAGTAAGTTAACACCCCAAACAACGATAATACTTAGATATTATTAACAAATCAATGTTAAAAGATCATATATGATATCATATTAATGAATATGATTATTTTATATTTTAATAACAATTACTTTACCATTATACAAGATTTTAACCTACCCCCAACCAAGGAAAAGTACAAGGTAAGGGTTTACTTCGCAATCTCTTCATTATTCGAGGTTATTTATACCTAATAATCTACTGGGATCGCTTTCTCATCCACATCCATGTTTCTTAAAAATGTATTTCAAAATTTTTTTACTATTTACTAGAATATGGGTTAAAGTCATTTATACCCTTGTTGACTTTTATAAGTGGTTTATAATGAAATCTTTCCATCGTTTCCAAACAAGGTGCTTTTGAACCTTTTCGATAGAATTAAGGTAAGAATGTTTTTTCTAACTTATACGGAAAGTACGACTATTTTCTGCCGTTATAAAATCGTTGAAGCTTCCCTTACAAGATTATAAGAATATTTTCAAATAAAATTTTATATTTTATAAATATATGACTCTTAAATGATTTCAAAAAAGAAAGAGATATTTCTCTAAAAAGAGTTTTGATTTCATCTATGTCAACATCCTTTGATGGATTTTATGCTTATTTGAAGTTGATTTATTATGATCAAAACTTATATATTGTATTGAAGGTTTTGTGATATGTTTGAATATGGATGTGTTATTTTTGTACCATTCATGGTTTATGGATGAAGTATGTATATAACAACCCAAAGATTCATTAATGGAAAATCTCTTCTTGATCCAGTTAAATGTCTCTTTATAAAAATTGTTTTTATAAGTTGTCAACTTCTTTGGTTTTATGATAATAGTTGTGACTGATACTTTTATAGCCATTGAACAGTGATCACATGATTAGTATAAATATAAGGCTTTAACGAACCCAATTTTACTCAGACAAATGAAGTGACGACCTCATCTAGTAGAATTGCCCCATACGAAGCCCATTTGTCGGAGCTCAGAAAAGGGGTGGCATCCTTAGGCTTCACCTGTGGCCAAGCCTAAGCTGAGCTTCATTATGTCAAGTTCGAACGTGACCGTCTACGGGAAAAGTAGAAGTTGGTTGAAATTACCACTCGAGCGATGTTATCCGAGCCACCCCAAGAGTCTGTCACCATCGCACACCTTACCCTTAGGTCTTATGTGGCTGTTTTAAGGGGTTATGTAACAAATAAGTAATACTATGTTCATGTAAAATATTTTTGTATATAATAATGAATATAATTTCTAGTCATTTTTGATACATTGTAAATATTTTTTAAAGTACAAATGGTGTTTTTAGTTATTATTTAATTAAGAATTATATTTTATTAAATTAATGGATTTTTTAATTAAAAATTATTTTAATAAAATATTATTATTAATATTAAATTAATTTTTATTAAAAATAATTTATCTTATAATTTTATGAATGAAATTAAAATTTTTTATTAAGGTTTGAAAGCCATTTTTGTCAAAACCCGTGAATTTTCAATAAATGTCGGTTTTTATTTTAAAAGTAAAAATTAACATATTTAGAAATTTTTTTAGATAAAATAAATGTCAATTTTGGAATCAGGATGTTGAAATTATCCAACGGTGAATTTTTCATAATTTTCTGAGACAGTCAAATTTTTGGGTAAAAATTAAATACCGTTTAAATATATAATATGTCTTATGACATCATAATGACCCAATGGTGATTAATAAAATACCATAATCTTTATTTTCGGCCAATATATGTTTTATCATTAAAATAATGTGATTCTGGGTTTGTTTGACTTACTTTTCAAAGCATTAATGGACCCCTCAAGACATATTCAACACTTTGCCTTTTTAAATTAATTTCAATGGGAGTGTGACTCACCTCTACATAAGCAACCTTTTTATTTTAAGAAGTTCGGACATGGGCCTTATAAAATATTTTCTTCCTCTTCCATTTTCCATAAACCATGGGATGGTTTGTGGTTTGGAATAATTTAATGTAAGGGTTTTTTTTCTTCCTTTCTCATTTTTGTCCAATTTTTTTAATTTGTTTTGCCCTTTTAATTTCAATTTTGAATTTTGGGGTATGGTTTAGAACCTCCATCATACTTCCCTCTTTATGTTTGAATGATGGGAGACCCATTTCTCTCTCATTAAATACCTCCCATGTACACCCGTTACTATGCTGAAATTCCGAAAGAAACTTCTCTCTCTTCTTTTACATTCAAGAAATACGTTTGTATCATGAATCTAAATTCTATTAAAATTGTTGGGACATGTATTTATATGACATACTTACTTTACCTTACATGTAAATATGATTAGGAACCCCTTTCTATCTCATCAACCATTTTTATGAATTCTTATGCCCCGCCGTTACGCTGCCGAAATCGCACTGATTTTCTAAGCCAATGCCATTGTGTAGTGAATACCATACCCATTTCTCCATCAAGGGTATTCACATTTACGTACATTTACTTATTGATTATAATTTTTCATGTATTAATTCCACATTCCTTTATCATAGAATAAATGATTGTGTTTTATGAATCCATGTTTTATGATCCATGTGGCACACTTATGCATGAAATGAAATGTTTAAGAAGGGTGCGCCCTTATAGCGCTCCAATGCATTGGGTAAAGTATAGTATCATGATATGTCATGTGTAATGAGTGTTGAATCATTCTAATTCAAGTGCAATGAGGGTTTACTCGCGCTTCATGTGCAATGAGGGTTTACTCATGATCCATGTGCAATGAGCCTTGGGTCATGCTAATTCAATGTTAAGTGTTGTTGCCACATTTCCTTGTTATGATTATCATGCTTTATCATGCCTTTATGTTCATGTTTATCTTATGCTCTATTGACATGCCTATTGCCTAATATGTATTGTACTCCTCATGTTATTCTATGTGTACTCACTTACTGGGCATTATAGCTCACCATTTTCTTATGCATGTCCTCAGGTTATCCCATGCAATGCTAAGTATGAGGGAATGTAGTGGTCATGTAAATGATGTTTTCAATAATGAAGTCGTATTTCATGTTTTAAGTTTTTATGTAATGATCCTAAGCCCCAAAGACACTAAACCTCTCGTTCTTATTTGTTGTGTCAAGTAAAGTTTTATGTAATAAATCATGTTTAAGTTTATAATAAAAGAAGGGTTGTTATAGTTGGTATCAGAGGATAGGTTTAGTTATTTTTGGGATTAGGAAACCCTAGTAAATCCTTAGATACAAGACTAAGTATAATAAAAACATCCCTAAGTTTTTGTAAATACTAAGTAAGTGGTTTATAAAAAAAATACATCCCTGTCTAGATATGAGCAGGTAGAGGTGACTCTGGAACAGATGTATCTTAGGGGTAAAACCCGAAAACACCGCATTGAGCTAGAATCGAACAGGAACTGGTGCACGAAAACAGGCCTTGCTCCACTCTGGGTTATGACACTCCCGGGGTATATGTTTTGATAAATTCACAATTTTAGTATGAACCCTTATTAAGGAAAAAATGCCCCTAAGAATATATGTTAGAAAGTAGATCATGAAAATCCAATATCGAAGCCTATAGACTCATGAGTTAAATAATTTAAAGTTTATTTATAAGTCATCAACTTTTGTCTTTGGATTACCCTTTATGTGTTACCCCTAACTTTCCTTTTATTCCAGCCAATGGACAGTAATAGGAGGACTCGGGCTAACAACCATTGTGAAGATCAGTGTGATGATTGTACTAATGAGATGCCCAATCCAATGGGAGCGGGAATCGCGAACTTTGTCACGCTTCTCTCTCAACTAACTCAAGATTTGAAAAGAAACACAGGTCAAGAGGAATGTTAACCCCCCCCCCATAATAAAGAACAAGTTGTTATCGAGAGATTCATGATCCAAAGGCCTTCTACTTTTAGTGGATCATTCGATCCCATGATCTCTGAACAATGGATCAACTCCATTGAAAATATCTTCTCCATCATTAAATGTTCTGAACAAGAGAAGGTTCTCCTGGCTACTTATCATATGGAGGGTGAAGCTGATCAGTGGTGGACGTTGATCAAAAAAACGAAGTCTGAGGAGGAGATCAAGGATTTAGAATGGAAGGAATTCCGGAAGATTTTTTTCGATAAATATTTTCCACGCACCCTCCAGCTTAAGATGGAAAGGGACTTCCTTTCACTCAAGCAAAAATATGAAGAATCTGTTGGAGTGTATGTGGAAAACATCACAAGGCTTGCACGATTTGCTTCCGGCTTTGTTGTTACCCCTAAATTCAAGGTTGACCGCTTCTTTGGTGGGCTGAAGCCTAGCTTATGGAATGCATTAGCGATCTGTGACTTCGATAGCTATGAGGAAATTGTTTGATGTGCCCTCAAGGTAGAAATGGAGATCGAATAATCACAGAGGTATCATGGGGATAAGAAGTGTAAGGTGTACTTCATTGCTGGTGGGATAATGGATAAATCCAACAGCACTAAGAAGTTCCATCACCCCGCATTCCAAAAGTGCGGAAAGAATCACCCAGGAAATTGCCTTAAGGGGACGAGAAAATGCTTCAGGTGTGGAAGAGAAGGGAACCTAGCTGTTAACTGTCAGCAAAAAGGACCCGCGGCTGCGACAGAGGAGGGGAATGCTCCGTTCAAACCTCAACACGTTGTTTAATGCAATAAATTCAATGAACTGGGTAATTTTTCAAATCAGTGCCCTAATCCAAGGGTTATCGGAGGAAACCAACAACCTCCAAGACAGCAAGGAAGAGATTTTTCCATCACTTCTGCCAAAGTGAACCCTGAAAACGAAGTGGTCACAGGTATGCTTGTTATTTATTCAAGAATAGAAAACGTACTTTTTGATTTAGGTTCTACGCATTCTTTTATATCTTGAGAGTTTAGTAGAACAATCCCAGCACCACCAAAAATCATGGAAGTAAAGATGTCGGTGAGTACGGGAAATGGGGCAATCATTACATCCCATGAATATAAGTCCTACCATGTTATAATCTATGGATTGAATTCCCTGACGAACCTCATCATACTCCATTTGGTGGAATTTGATGCAATTCTTGGCATGGATTGGATTTCCTTATATAGAGCCAACATAAATTTTCGGGAGAGGGAAATCACACTCCATATGGAGAATCGACCCCCGATTCTTTACAAGTGTCAGGGGGAAGGTGACTTTCCTTTAGTTCCATTATCTCAAGCATGGATATTAATGCCCTATGAGCACGCGTATCTGGCTCAGATGATTGAGTACAAGGAAGAAATCATCCTTGAAGAAATGCCTATTGTGAGGGAATTCGCGGAAGTGTTTCCCGAGGAACTGCCTGGTCTTCCTCCTAGAAGAGATGTTGAGTTCTCAATTGAACATATACATGGGGCATTACCAATATCCAAGACTCCATATAGAATGGATTTTGTTGAGTTTAAAGAGCTGAAGAAACAACTACAGGAGAATTTGGATAAAGGGTTTATACGCCCAAGTGCTTCACCATGGGGTGCACCAGTCCTCTTCTTCAAGATGAAGGATGGGTTAATGCGGCTTTGCATCGATTATCGTGAACTTAACAAAATCATGATAAATAAAAATTATCCTCTACCACGAATTGATAACTTGTTCGATCAGTTGCATGGATCACAATACTTCTCCAAGGTGGACTTGCGGTCGGGATATTATCAAGTAAGGTTGAAGAAGGAAAATATCCCCAAGACTGCTTTTCGTACAAGGTACGAGCACTATGAATTCATATTAATTCCTTTAGGACTCACCAATGCTCCAGAAATATTCATGGACTTGATGAATAGAGTCTTTAGAGATTAACTTGAAAAATTTGTGGTAGTCTTTATAGATAATATTCTAATATACTCCAAAACCAAGGAGGATCATGAGGAGCATTTAAGAACTGTACTGGAGACTTTACGCAAGGATAAGCTCTATGAAAAGTACAGCAAGTGTGAGTTCTGGGTGAAGGAGGTCTCATTCATGGGCCATATCATCACAAGAAATGGGATATCTATGGATCCCTCCAAAAAAGATGCAATTGAGGGATGGCTGAGGCCAACATCAGTAACCGATATCCGTAGCTTCTTGGGGTTAGCTAGATATTATCGACGATTTGTGAGAAATTTCTCATGATTTTCCAACCCTATTACCAAGATAACTAGAAAGGGAGTAAAGTTTTCTTGGAGTGATGAATGTGAAGAAAGATTCACGAAGTTGAAAAGGAGGCTTATCACTGCACCCATGCTCACTTTACCCACAATTGGGGAGCTTTTGTGCTATTCAGTGATGCTTCGATGAAGGGATTTGGATGAGTGCTGATGCAGAATGATAAAGTGATATCCTATGCCTCAAGGTAGTTGAAAATCCATCAGCGAAACTATCCAACACATGATCTGGAGTTGGCGGCGGTGATCTTTGCCTTGAAAATCTGGCGGCATTATCTCTATGGAGAGAAATGTGAGATATATACTGACCACAAGAGTCTTAAATATATATTCACACAGAAAGAGCTTAATATGAGCCATGGATAGAGCTCATCAATGATTATGACTGTTCAATATATTACCACCCTGGTAAAGCGAACAAGGTGGCAGATGCCCTAAGTAGAAAGGATCCAGCGATTCTATCAATGATGAGAATTGAGAAGGATCCAATCTTCTTAGACTTAATGAAGATGGATGTGGGAATCATAAAGAAGGGAACATCATCAATCCTTTCACAAATGATTGCTCAACCATCTCTTTTAGAAAGGTTAAAGGATTCTCAAAAGGATGCTGTGGGAATTCAAGAAAAAGTGGAAGCTATCAAAAAGGTGAAATCCTCAGAGTTTAATGTTAATGAAGAAGGAACTATGCGGTTTGGGAAAAGACTATGTGTTCCATCAAGTACAGAGCTGAAGAAGGAACTCTTAAATGATGCACATAGTTCAAATTTCTCTATTCACCCAGGGAGAACAAAGATGTATCAGGATCTCGGAGAAAACTTTTGGTGGGATAATATGAAGAAGGAGATTGTTGAATATACATCAAAGTGCCTGGTGAGGTAGCAAGTGAAGGCAGAGAGGCAGAAGTCTAAGGGGATGATGCATCCATTGCCCATACCAGAATGGAAATGGGAGAACATCACCATGGACTTTGTCACCGGACTTCCAAGGACATATAAAGGAAACAATGCAATATAGGTTGTTGTGGATCATCTTACAAAGACTGCACACTTTATTTCTATTCGAGAGGATTTCTCTTTGGATCAACTAGAACGGATATATATTAGGGAAGTAGTAAGGTTGCATGGAGTACCATTATCTATTATGTCTGGCCGAGATCCATGATTCACCTCTACGTTTTGGAAGAGTCTTCAACGTGATCTGAATACTGAACTGAACTTCATTACGGCCTATCATCCTCAAACTGATGGCCAATCCGAGTGGACTATCCAAACACTTGAGGATATGTTGAGAGTGTGCTCAACGGACATTAAAGGAGGATGTGATCAAAATCTTCCTCTGGCTGAGTTCTCTTATAATAACAGTTTCCACTCAAGCATCCAAATGGCACCATATGAAGCCCTATATGGGAAAAGTTGCAGAACACTGACATTTTGGGATGAGTTCGGTGAACATAAGTTGCTTGGACCAGAAATGGTCGAGGAAGTGGTGGAGAAGGTGAAAACCATTCAGCAGCATGTCAAGGTATCCCAGAGTTGATAGAAGAGTTAATGCAGATAATAGTTGATGAGACATTGAGTTTAAAGTTAGAGACATGGTGTTTCTACGCATATCTCCGTGGAAGAAGGTCATGACATTTGGAAAGAAAGGGAAGTTAAGTCCAAGGTACATCGGCCCTGTCGATATTCCTGATCGTGTTGGGGCTGTGGGCTATCGACTAGCACTTCCACCTTTTATGGACAAGGTGCATGATGTCTTTCATGTGTCCCTCTTAAGGAAGTACATACCTGACCCTTCACATGTACTCTCTTTCGAGGTGGTACAATTGGAAGACGATCTTTCTTATGAGGAGCAGCCAGTGAAGATCTTAGATCGTAGAGAAAAAGTTCTACGAAATAAGACAATGCCCCTCGTTTAGGTGTTGTGGAGAAACCACAAGTTTGAAGAATCAACTTGGGAGTTGGAGGATATGATGAAGCTGAGTTACCCACATTTTTTTTAGCGTGGGAAAAGGAAAATTTCGAGGGAGAAATTTCTTAAGGGGGGAATATTGTAACGACCCAAAGTTTCATTAATAGAAAATCCTGCTTGATCCAGTTAAATGTCTCTTTATAAAAAATGTTTTTATAAGATGTCAACTTCTTTGGTTTTATGATAATAGTTGTGACCGTTACTTTTATAGCCGTTGAACAGTGATCACATGATTAGTATAAATATAAGGCTTTAACGAACCCAATTTTACTCAGACAAAGGAAGCGATGGCCTCATCCAGTAGAATTGCCCCATAAAAAGCCCATTTGTCAGAGCTCAGAAAAGAGGTGGCATCCTTGGGCTTCGCCCTTGACCAATCCCAATCTGAGCTTCATTATGTCAATCTCGAACGTGACCGTCTACGGGAAAAGTGGAAGTTGATTGAAATTACCACTCAAGCGATGTTATCTGAGCTATCCCAAGAGTCTGTCACCATCGCACACCTTACCCTTAGGTCTTATGCGGCTATTTTAAGGGACAATGTAACAAAGAAGTAATAATATGTTCATGTACATTATTTTTGTATATAATAATGAATATAATTTCTAGTAATTGTTTATACATCGTAAATAGTTTTTAAAGTATACAAATGGTGTTTTTAGTTTTTATTTAATTAAGAATTCTATTTTATTAAATTAAGGGATTTTTGAATTAAAAAATATTTTAATAAAATATTATTATTAATATTAAATTAATTTTTATTAAATAAAAATGGTATTATAATTTTATGAATGCAATTAAAGTTTTTTATTAAGGATTGAAAGCCATTTTTGTCAAAAACCGTGAATTTTCGATAAAGTCAGTTTTTATTTTAAAATTGTAAATTAACATATTTAGAATTTTTTTTGATAAAATATATATCATTTCTGGAATCAAGACATTGAAATTATCAAACAGTGAATTTTTTATATTTTTCTAAGATAGTCAAATTTTTGGGTAAAAATTAAATACTATTTAAATATATAATGTGTTTTATGACTTCATAATGACCCAATGGTGATGTAATAAAATACCATAATCCTTATGTTCGGCCAATATATGTTTTATAATTAAAATAATGTGATTTTGGGTTTGTTTGACTTACTTTTCAAAGCATTAATGGACCCTTCAAGACATATTCAACACTTTGCCCTTTCAAATTAATTTCCATGGGAGTGTGACTCACCTCCACATAAGCAACCTTATTATTTTAAGAAGTTCGGACATGGGCCGTATAAAATATTTTTTTACTCTTCCCTTTTCCAATAACCATGGGAAAAAACCATGGGATGGTTTATGGTTTGGAAGAATTTAATGTAAGGGTTTTTTTCTTCCTTTCTCATTTTTGTACAATTTTATTTAAGTTGTTTTTACCTTTTAATTTAAATTATGAATGTTGGGGTATGGTTTTGCACCTCCCTCATACTGCCCTCTTTATGTTTTAATGATGGGAGACCCCTTTCTCTCTCATTAAATGCCTCCCATGTACACCCGTTACTATGCCGAAATTCTGAAAGGAACTTCTCTCTCTTCTTTTACATTCAAGCAATACTTTTGTATCATGAATCTAAATTCCATTAAAATTTTTGGGACATGTATCTATATGACCTCATTACTTTACATTACATTTAAATATAATCATTAAACCCTTTCTCTCTCATCAACAATTTTTATGAATTCTAATGTCACGCCGTTACGCTGCCGAAATAGCACCGATTTTCTAAGCCAATGCCATTGTGTAGTGAATACCATACCCATTTCTCCATCAAGGGTATTCACCTTTATGCACATTTACTTATTGATTATAATGTTTCATGTATGAATTCCACATTCCTTTATCATGGAATAAATGATTATGTTTTATGAATCCATGTTTTATGATCCATGCGGTACACTTATGCATAAAATGAAATGTTTAAGAAGGGTGTGCCATTATAGCGCTCCAATGCATTGGGTAAAGTATAGTATCTTGATACGTCATGTCCAATGAGTGTTGACTCATTCTAATTCAAGTGAAATGAGGGTTTACTCATGCTTCATGTGCAATGAGGGTTTACTCATGCTCCATGTCCAATGAGCCTTGGCTCATGCTAATTCAATGTTAAGTGTGGTTGCCACATTTCCATGTTATGATTATCATGATTTATCATGCCTTTATGTTCATGTTTATCTTATTCTCTATTGACATGTCTATTCCCTAACATATATTGTACTCCTCATGTTATTCCATGTGTACTCCCTTACTGGGCTTTATTGCTCACCCTTTTCTTATGCATGTCCTCAGGTTATCCCATGCAATGCTAAGTACGAGGGAATGTAGTGGTCATGTAAAGGAAGTTTTCAATAAAGATGTTGTATTTCATGTTTTATGTTTTTATGTAATGATCGTAAGCCCCAAAGACACTAAACCTCTTGATCTTTTTTGTTGTATCAAGTGATGTTTTATGTAATAAATCACGTTTAAGATTGTAATGAAAGAAGGATTGTTATAATTTACATTTCGTTTGCTAGTTTTAATAAGAATGTTTATGTTATGTTTAATCCTTTTCATATGGGAATGCATTGGACTTAATATTTGATGGTTGGAGCCCGCTATAGCTCCTCGATGCATCGGTAGGTCTCATTAGACAAACTAGTGTCTCGGCACAAGGCCTTAGCAAAATCTTGTTTGTAGTCTTGGCACGAGGAATTGGATATGTGGTTATGATAGTCTAACATTATGCATTCAATAATTATGAAATTGGTTATTGATATTGCATGTGATTATTTGATTAGTTGAATATCCATGTGAATAATTAAATGGCATTATTTCATTTTATTTTTGACATACTATGTTCAAGTTCAAGTTTAAAAGGCTTTTGTTTTAGTTATACATTGCCTTAAATGTTTATTCTTATTTATGAATGTTTCTGCTATATTGCTATCCTTACTGGGCATTTGAGCTCACACCTTTCAATGTTTTATTTTTCCCAGGATGTGAAGAAGATATTTATAAATGACATGTAGGGATAGTATGTGGGGATATGAGTTTAGACTATGAAAAAAATATGTTGATGTAGTTTTCATTTTTATGATGTAATGTAAGACTTATGAATATATCTAGTGTTTCCAAGGCTACTAAACGAATCGGTCTTTTGAGTTTTGATCTTTCTTGTGATCATGCCAATGTTATGTAATATTGCAGCAACTCTGGGTAACTGGGTTCGGGGCATTACATTTCATAGAGATATAAAAATTTATATCAATGAAAAAAAATTCACTAAAAATATATCCCTGCTGATTAATTCAAACAAACAATCATTCCATAATAGATTCTGGTTTTTTAAATGTTAAATCCACATGGAATGAAACTTTTCCACATGAATATTTAGTATGTTCCATGATTGGGTGACCATAAGTGGGGAGGAGTGAAAATACCATAATGAAGGGAAAAATAAGAATAAAGAATAAAGAAAATGAAAACCCTAATGAACTGAACAAGATGGGGAAAAGTGAAAATACTATAAAATAGAAGAAAAAGAGAAGAGATAAAAAAGAAAATAAAAATCCTAATGAACCGAACAATATGGGGAAAAGTGAAAATAAAATAAAGAAGTCGAAAAAGAGAAGAAATAATAATGATAATGAAAATCCTTTCGAACTGAACAATATAGGTAAAAGTGAAAATTCCATAGGGAAATGGAAAAAGAGATGAAAGAAAGAAAATGATGAAAATTACTAACCTAGGAATATAAAAATCCCCCACACCTAGAGTGTGAAGTTACCTCACTGTAATAAAATATTATTTGGGAAGGAAGAATGAATATTGGTGGGTGTTATTGGTATATTGCTTCTTGAACAAGGAGTTCCTCCATTGGGAAGACTATAAGGGCTTCATGGAAGTGCTTTAGCCTCTACCTATTGACAGTGAAGGTTTTCTTAGTTTCGTCATTTTTTGATCCTGAAGAAAACCTAATGGGGATACATTAGTAATATTGTATAGTCCAAACCAAGAAGAATAAATATTACCTAGATGATACCTTAGCCTTGCATTGTAGAGGAGGACCTTCTGCCCAATGTGGAACTGATGATAAAGGATGAGACACCAATGGGAAGCATTGGTTCACTCCTTATAAATTCTAGATTTCTCATATGTGTGTCTTCTCATTTCCTCCAACTTTTGAATCTGTATCTTCCTTTGAGAACCTGCACCAGAATGATTATAATTTCATTGTTTGATGGCCCAGTGGGCCTAGTGCTCAATATCAACAGGGAGGTGAAAACTCTTTCCAAAAACAAGATTATAAGGTGACATTTAAATTGGGAGTTTTAAAGTAGTATGGTAAAACATAATGAATCATACAGTTGAAGACTCCAATATTTTCTATTGGGATTAATAGTTTTTTTAGGAATCTATTTTGCTTCTATATTTGACACCTTGGATTGACCATTGGTCTATGGGTGATATGTAGTAGACACTCGATGACCAACCCCATACCGAAGAAAAATTCATTGCATTGTTGAGTTGTATAAATAAGAACCCTGTTCATTAATTATGAACCTAGGTAAGCCAAACCTAAAAATGATTTGGGTTCTCAGTAATTATAAAAATTTCTTAGAATCATCAATCCTTAGAGCTTGTGCCTCCACCCATTTTTACACGTGATCAACTAAATGAAGAAAGTACATGTTTCCAATGTAATTGGTAAATGGAACCATTAATTCAATACCCCAGACATCAAAAATATCGTGAATAACGAATTGATTTCCTCAAATTTTATTTTTCTAGATACTTTCCCCATTCATTGACAACAAGGGCATGATTTAAAAAAATCATGTCCATCACAAACAAGTGTTGGCCGAAAGATACCAAAATCAATGACTTTCTGAGCAGTCCATTATGGACCAAAGTGGCCCCCAAAAGGTAGAGTGTGGCAGAATCTAAGGATATAAAAAAACTTTCTATCAGGAACACAATACCAAATGACATGATCACTACATCTGCGCCAAAGGAATGGGTCATTACAAATGTACCAATGAGACTCATGTTTTAGGAGACTAGTGTGGTTTTTTTAAATCATTTGGAATATAAGATGCTACCAAATAATTTACAATTTCAGCATACTAACGAATAACATGTGGCTCTCAGTACAATTTCACATTGAGAAATTTATCATTTATACGTATACAGGGGGATGAGTCAATGTATGAGGATGAAGGAATCCTACTTATTTGGTCATCCACCATATTCTATGCTCCATTTTTGTCTCTAATTTCTAAATAGAATTTCTAAAGGAGGAGCTTCCAGCAAATGGAACATGGTTTGGCTTCTAGTTTCTTATGGAGAAACCGAAGGGCAACATGGTCTGAGAAAACAAAGACATTGGACCCCAAAAGGAATGACCTGAAGTTTTCTAAGGAAAAAACAATGGAAATGAATAATTTTCATGTTTTGGTGTAGTTTTCTTTTGCAGGGTCCAAAGTACGTGAGGCATATGCATTGACAAGTGGATCCTGATCAACCCTCTGTGACAAAACTACCCCAACTACATAGTTAGAGGCATCACACATGAGATCAAATGGTAAATCCCACGAAGGTGGTTAGATTAACGTGGGTGATGTGAGAATACATTCTAAATTATTAAAAGCTTCCTCGCATTCACTATCAAAAGAATATCCTTTTTCTTGTTGAAGTAACCAGGCGGGGGAGTGAAGTCATACTAAATTCATGAATGAAATAACAGTACAATCCATCATGACCAAGGGTAGACCACACATCCCATACATTTTTTCGAATGGTAGGGAAGAAATAGGGTCCACTTTTTTTTTATCTACTTGGATGCCATCCCGATATATTACATGTCCCAAAAAAATACCTTGTCGCACCATGACATGGAATTTTACATATTTTTAATATGATATTATTTTCAATACAGCAACATAGGACTAAAGCAAGAAAACCAAAAGATTAATCAAAAGAAGAGCCATAAAAAGTGAAATCATCCATGAATACTTCGACAAATTTCTATATGTAATTAGAAAAAATACTAACCATGCATCAGTGGAAGGTACTTAGAGCATTGCATAGACCAAATGGAATCCTCCTATATGAAAATATGCCAAAGGGGCAAGTGAATTTTGTGTTTTCATGGTCCCCAGGGGAAATATGGATCTAAAAGTATCCAGAATACCCATCATGGAAATAGTAGTGGGACATAACCGCTAGCCTCTCTAACATTTAGTCAATAAATGGAATAGGGAAATGATCCTTCCTAGTGTGTTGGTTTAGTCGGCGATAGTTTATACAGACCTGCCAACTATTCTATAAATGAGTTGGAATCAATTAATTATTTTCATTTTTTGATTAATATAAGGCACGTTTTTTTAGGAAATAGTTGAATGGGACTGACCCATTTTCTTTCAGATATGGGGTAAATGATTCTAACAGCCAATAATTTTGTTTCCTCTTTCTTCAAAACTTCTAGGTGGTTTGGGTTTAGTCGATGTTGTGCCTGCCTCGCTAGTTTAGCCTCATCATTTAATAAAATATGATATGTACAAATTGATTGTATAATACTAGGAATGTTAGCAAGTGTCTTTTCCAAATCCTGTTTATACTCCCTCAAAAGTTCAAGCAGTCACAATTCATGCTCAAGAGGGAGTGAACTATCAATGATGACTGGAAACTTATTTCCATTCTCAATATATGAAAATTTTAATTCATGATACATTTGTTTTAGTTCTAATTTAGGTTGATTTTGGATTGATTGGAGTGTGTTGGAGAGTGAGTGGTCGCTGATCTCATCTAATTACTCAATGGTATCATCCACAAATAAGGAATGATATTTTACAAGATTAGAAATATCATCGATGGGCATTTGATTCTCATTTTTCAAGATATTATCAATTAATAAAAATGCATGACAATTTTGTAGACCACTACAACAATCACTGCATGATTCATTACCTACAATTTCAATATATAAAGAAAAAACAAAAAGGGGATCAGGGAAAAGAAATGTTGTTTTTTAAGGGAAGGGAGTACATCAATTGAATTAATAGAGAGATCAGAATGTTCTTTTGAGTGGTGCATCTTGGCATCAAGGATTTTGAAATAGAATATAGTTCCAAAAAATTCCATAGATAACATACCATTATGGATAATAATTTGGGCATTGGCTATTTTTAAGAATGTTCTCCACAATATAATTGTGTCATGTCCATTCATCCCATAATTTTCTTTTTTAATCACATAATATTCAGCAGGACAAATTAAATTTTGAACTCTCACAAGAACATCCTCTAGCACACCAGAAGGGTGCTCTGTAATCTGAATTTCTTATTGAATGAATCTCCTAGTAGGCTTCAATTCTCCAACATAAAATGAAGTGTAAATGGAGTGAGGAATCACATTTATAGAAGCACCTAAATGAAGCATAGCATAGGAAAATTAATACTCCCCTATGGTTCATGGAATCGAGTAGGTTCGAGGATCATTGTATTTAGTAGGTCGTGATGGTTCTATCAGTTATAAGTCATTACTCAACAATCTTACTTCCTCATAACCACAAAGTATCATTAGATGTGTACACATATCTTTTATAAACATTTAATTCCTTGTAATTTTCTTCGTGGCATCAATCAACGGAATGTTTACCTGAAAATGTTTAAATGTTTTCAATATTTTTTATCAATTTCAGTTTCCTTTTATTTTCCTGGTTCAGTGGCCCTTTGGGGAAATAGATGTTGAATTTTTGGGATAGGAGATTCATCCACAAACACTCTATTTCCATTAGAAGGTATTCTCTTAGGACATGTATTTTCATCACTTGCACTATTTTTAGAAGAGGATGGGATGGTGGTTTCCTCGGTAAGGAATGACTTTATTGGAGGTGTCATTTTTGTTTTTAGATTATTTCCACTCATAAGGGTTATTCCACTATCATTTCCTTTATCCATAGGGTAAACTACTTGTTGAGATGGTAGTTTACCTGACCCAAGAATTTGAATATCCCCCAACTGAGTTAGCTTGTTCACCTAATTAGTTTTTGAGGTCTTGTATGGAAGATTAGATGGTTTGTTGGAATTTTTTATTTTTTTAAGTCATCTGTTTCATCATATCTTCTAGGCTAGGATCAGGTTTGGGAGGGGATGGTTAGAAAGGCCTTTGGGGTGGCTGATGATTTCTGGGTGGTGGTGGTGGATGACTACTCTGACCTTGTTGGTTCTATGATTGATGAGGGATGTTTGAATAGCCACTTTCCTATTATCTTGATTTTATTTCCACCCAGAGTTGTATGGATAGCATGGTTCTTTCCTAAAGGGTAGGTTATAGGGGATTACTAGGAATATTGTCTCACAACCCTCAGAATTGTATCTCAATTGGGGGAATTGGTAAGAATAATGGTTTTTAAAAGATAAAATTCCACAATGGATGGTAGCAGGAGATTGATATTTCCCTTGGTAGAGAGTAAGATATCTTAGAAGGGTACATACCTCCTCAAACTTCATGTCCACCTTCTTCTTGAATTAAATACATAGCACCTCATGGATACCTCAATTGGGTACATTGGACCTTGAAAAAAAATGTTGAGAGTTTTGTTCCATGTTCTCAATTAAGGTCCTTTTAGCAATTGGGGTCTTATCTATATACGCACCACCTGCAGCAGCATCAATCATGTTTCTCTCAATAGGGATTATAACTTCATAAAAATAACGAATTAAAAGTTGTTCACTTATTTAGTGGGGTGGAAAACATGAACATAATCTTTTAAATCATTCCCAAAATTCATGAAGTGTTTCCGCTTGATGTTTTCTTATCCTACAAATTTCTTTTCTCATAGTTGCAGTTCAAGAGGCTGGGAAATATTTTTCAAGAAAAAGGCATTTCATGTCCACCCGACCTCTTAATGGTGAATTAAAATAATAAATCCAATCATTTACAATTTATTCTAATGAAAAATGAAATTCTCTAAGCTTGAATTTTTCTTCATCCAAATTTGATGCTTTTAATGTAGAACACACAGTATGAAAATATTTTAAATGCTTATGTGGATCCTCTCTAGGAAGTCAATGAAATCTTGGTAATAGATGAATTAAACCATATTTTAGTTCATAATTGGGTGTATCAGCTTATAATTTAATGTATGTGGGTGGGATATCAACATTAGGTAAGGTTAGTCCTTTTCGAGTTCTATTGTTTTTATCCTTGTTATACATGTTTATTTCTGTTTTGATGTAGGTTCCTGAAAAATAAGATAAAGGATCATGAAGAGTGTTGTTTCCTTCTGTGTCCCCCTTCAAATGGTTCTCTTGTGTGTCTCGGGGTCGCTGACTAAAGATCCTCTCTAGTTCAAGGTCAAAAGATGGAAAATATACTAGATAAAAACGTTTCAGAAACCATACTAACACAAGGAATAGATCAGAACACTAAAAGACTTAAATGTCAGAAGAGAAAACAAATAAATATTCACAAAATCTACAAATATCTTTTCAAAAAACATGCACTAAAAACCAAAGTTCTCATTGGAAACGACGTCAAAATTTGACCACTTTGTGATGACACATCAAATTGATTACGATTTTAGGTTTATTTAAAGTCTAGGGAAGACCCTAATTATTCTCTCAAGGAGGGTTGGTGGGTTTAGAGTGTGTGTTTTTAAATTTATGTACTACAAACAGTAGCAGATTATGAAAATAGTTTCATGAAACTTCATTAATTTAAAGAGTTTAATAGTTGATAAAGAAGTATATTTTGACAAAATAGGATAACTATGATATCATTTCTAAGTTACTGCACAACATGAAATGTTCTTTATTCTTATTTGATTATTATGTTTTGGTGTAATCCTTAGATTTGCGATTAACCAAGATCTTTGGTACCCACAACCCCAAAAACAATTAAAATAGTAATAAAACATTACATAACAATCATATAGTCGAGTTATGGACCCTAATTATGAATTAATGGTTTTCAAGGAACCCTAAAATATCAAATTTTGTGGAATGAAGAGGATTCATATGTTGTCCAATCGGAACAACACAAGTCACACACTTAAAATTACACACTGGATGGTTATGAAATAAGAAGGGTTTCAATTAAATAAATCAAAAAAAGATAAGATACATATAAAATTAAAATGGAAAACTAAAATATACACTAACCAGTAGATCTTTATGTGTCATAACTCCATCTTCCATTATGTAGATCCCTCATAATTATCACCCACCACTTAACTCGACATCGAGAGGAGGGGGAATCTTGGGTTGAACTCATTATCCATTATTGATCCCCCTATAAAGATAGGGGAATCCATAACATCTCGAATGAGTAGGTGACTCCTATAGAACCCAAAAAATGGTAGATCATGGCCTTTTTGGTCAAACTTACAAATGAGGTGCACATTGTTCCATTTTATAACCAAATGAAACTTGGTTTTGAGCACCCTGTTTTTGAGATACCACTTGGGTCTCAGTTTTGAAATATTATAAAGAAATATCACCACTTGAACAAAAGAGAAGAGTTTTTGGCTAGACTCATGAATGTATCCCTAGAAATTTGGAAGCCATTAGACATCTGTATTGGGGGATATGGTCAAAAATAGAACCAAACTTTTGAATTCATGCAGATTTCTTCCCCTAGGAAGAATGGTTCAGACATGCCACTAGATGGCCGAATTGGGATTCAGTTCATTGATAAGAGTTTTATACCAGGATTTTTTGGAGAGTCCCACAGAGTTTTTACCCATTTGAATTCACTAAATTAGCTTAATGATCAAAAAAGTGGACAGATGTCTATGGGATGCCATGTAGTTTGGCCAATCTTTCTTCTATATCATCTCCAGGGCCTCCAAGTCACTTCCGGCTTTAATGAAAATATCAAAAAGTATAATTTATCCTTTTATCATTCATTAAAACAAAAACAATTATCAAACATGATGTTCAATTTGTTATTATATTTTAAATTTACAATACAGTTCAGTTTAAAACAATGCTGTAAGGGTAAAAATGAAACAGTGAATTACGGTGTGATCAAAACATTACTCGTACCTCAATAGAAATTGGATAACTTCACCATGGGATTTTCAATAGTATTTAAAAGTCATAAAGAGTAAATAATTATATATGGGTTGCATTGGATCATTTAAAAAAAAGACTTTTAAATTCATTAAAATTATATAGGAATTTTCATTTGATCAAATTATAAGTATATACATTAGATAAGTAGTGAGGCTACATGGAACACAACTATCAATTATATCTGATTGCAGTCCATGATTTTCCTCCATGTTTTGGAAGAGTTTCAAAAATGTTATAAATAAAAAATGGTACTTCATCATAGGTAATCACCCTCAAATCGATTTCTAATCTGAGCAGGATATCCATGAACCCAATGACATGTTGGGATCATTTTATATTCTCATCAAAGGAATATGGGCTAAACATCTTCCTCTAGTTGATTTATCATAAATAACAGTTTAAAAACGACAATTCAAATGGATCTATATTAATACCTTTATTAGAAGAGTAAAATAAAAAACACATATCGGGATGGTGTTGTGGAACACAAAGTGAATGGTCGTAAAACATTCAGAGAAATTGTGGAAGAGGTTGAGACAATTCATCAGCTTATCAAGACTGCCTAGAATCACCAAAAGGGTTATGCTGAAATTATTCCATATGGATGATGGTTTGATGTTGGAAGCATTGTATTCCTCCACCTATCTCCATAGATGAAATTCATGAGATTTCGGAAGAAGGGAAAGCTTATTCAAATATACATCATCCCCTTTTAGATCCTTGATCGCATCAGAGCACTAGACTATCGAATAGAACTCCCACATAGCCAATCTCATGTACAAGATTTATTATAGGAATCCCTCTTGAGTAAGTACATAATGTACCCATCATATGTACTCAATGTGGATGTGATAACATTAGAGAATGAAATTTCCTTTGAGGGGAAGTTGGTGAATATGTTACATTGTAGAAACAATGTTCTTCAGAATAATATAATGCACCTAGTCAATGTGTTTCAGAGAAATTAAAATATTGATGAATCAATATCAGAATCGTAGGAAGTGATGAAAAATAATTACCCATATCAGTTTTAGTGTGTGAAAGAAAAATTTTGATGGTGAAATTTCTTAAGTGGGGGAGATTGTAACGACCCAATCATTTAAAAATAAAATTTCCCCTATGATTTAAATTAAATTTCTTATTATGTAAAACACATTAATTACATTATTTTTATTATATCATATAATCATTAAAATACCATTTTGTAACATTAAATTTTTAAATATATATTTTGAATATTCATCACATGATTTGTATAAATATAGGGTTTTAACAAATCCACTTGACACATACAAAGAATTAGATTGGATCTACCTAGATAATTGTACCATATGAAGACCATTCATCAGAGATTCAAATGGAGATAGAAAAACAAGAAATTTCCTTTGATCAATACCAAGCAGATATCCATTAACATAATAATGAGAAAAACTATTTATAGGAGATGTACAAGTTCATCAATATCACATCCCAAAATATGCCAGCCGAACCAGCCCAAGAAAGTATCACCATCAGACACCTTACCCTTAGTGTATTTTTGGAATGTTAATGGGATATGTATCAAGAGCATAATAATAAGAAATCATATATTTTATTTTTAGTAGAATAGTTTATATATTAACTTTTTCTTATTAATTTATAAATGATTTTTAATTTCATATCATCAAATAAAAATTATATCTTCAATTATTATTAAATTTCAATTGAAAAACCTATTTATATGAATTAATGTATTTTTAAAATAAATTATATTTTTTTAACATTATTATTAATAATGTTTTACTAAATATAATTGATCTTATAATTTCTATGCATTCAAATGAAATTTTTATATGGGTTCAAAAATAGTTATTTTAAAAATACATAATATTTATCAATAAATGTGTAATTTTATAATTTAAAATAAAAATATTTGAAAAATTTGAAATATAAAATGAATATTATTTTTTGAATCATAACAGAATTACTCTCCAATGGTGAATTTTTATAATTTTAAGAAACAGAATTTTTGGGGAAAAATTAAATATGGTGTAAATACATAGTATGTATTGTGTCATAATAAAGGCCCAAAATGATGTAATAAATTATATAAATAGTTTCCATAAAAAATATTTGTTTTTAAATTAAAATAATATTAATTATAGGATATTTTATTTATTTTATAAATCCATTATAAATAATCCAAAAAATATAGTATATTTAAATGTTTTAAAATCCATTATTTAATGAAATGACTTACTTCCACATTAGAAAGGATATTATTTTAATAATTTAGACCCTTTTACATATAAAATTTTGAAAACCACTCCCCTTTTGTATCAATAATTCAAAAAAACATGACATGTATTGTGGTTTTGATTGTTTTATTATACAATGTCCAAAACGTATGTTTGATAAAAAATAAAGCTTTCCCCACGCATTTCCTAAATAAACCCACCCATTCTCAAATTTCACTTCACTTTAAATACTTTTAGAACACCCTTACTCTTCCCTACCATATATAGAGTCCTAATAATGATTCTTAACCTATCAAGAATCTCCTCCCATGAATTTAGATTCACACTTCCAAGGAAAGGGTACCTATCTTTCTCCTCATTATTCATGTTCCTTCGTTATCTTATGTCCTTTTTCTCTAATTCATGATGTTGGGATATGTTCTTCCATATTTACCTTATTTCCCCTATGATTCCTAAATGATGATATACACCTTAAACTCTCATTAATCCTTTCCATTTACTCTTATACACCACCGTTGTATTGAAAAAAATTTACTATGATTTTTCTTGGCAAACAAATGTATAGTGAATACCCATACCCAATTACTATCAATGGTGTTTACCTTCATGAACATTTACATAAATGATTTTTTAATTATATGTTTGAAATTTAAAATACATGATTTTGGAATAAAATATTATGATGTTTGAATCTATGTTTTATTATATTTTCGGCACAGTTAAGCCTAAGAATGAAATGAAAGTGGTAGGTGTGCCCAATATTATATTGTGCTTCAATGCATTTGGAAATTTTTTAGTCTCCTGAGATGCCACGATAGATATTTGGGTGGTAAAATAATCCATCATGGGACATCCTCCACCAAGATATATTGGTAATTATCCTTGACCTATGATTATAATGCATTGATTAAATTTAGTTACACAGCTTCCATGCTTCCATTATGTTATCATGATAAAAATTTACTCATTGTTGATGTTCACAATTATGACCCTTTTTATATCCCATTTATATACCTATTTTCCCTAATGTATTACTTTCTTCATTTTATTCCTTTTATATTCCCTTAATCTACTCTATATCTCACCCATTTCTTATGTATGTCCCAATGTTTCCCATGGAGTGTTATATATGAAGGATTAATATGATCTTGTTAAGGATATTTTTAATAATGATGATGTGTTACCTATTATATGTTGTTTTTTAATGAACCCAATTCCAGAATACACCTTACATAATGATATTATGGTTTTAAATAAGTGTAATATTATGTAATAAATCATGAATTAATCTATAATAAAGAGAAGGGTGGTCATGATGTTCTCTTTGAATAGAAGCTAAGCTAGTAACCTAAAAATAATCTTTATTTACAAAAATTATAGTAGTAATGTTATTAGAGTCTCTTGTCACACCTTAAAAAATTATAACTCCAATAATTACCCTATCATCATTAAATTCTTCACCCATAACACAAGGTTAGTCACTCTTCCATTTAGATTCAATAATGGATTTTGTGTTACGCCTGGATGCATGGTAGATATTATAGAGGATTGGAAATTAATGAAACTGGGAAGCCCTTTTCAGATTAATGATGATAAATTAATGAATAATAAAATTCATGCTATGGTATTTTAGAAAAACTTCATTTCAAAGATTAATACTAAAATCATGGTGATTGAAAACATACATGCAAATTAGAAAATTAAAAAACAACATTATAACACTCCCTATAAAGAAGAAAATGAAGATATTTCTAGGAATAATGAACTTATCACTATTATAGAAAGGAAAAATTTTGGTCAATTTAATTTAAAGTTGTTTAATAATGGAGATACGAAATAAAAATTTTTCCATTCATTCCACAAGGGAAAAAATAATAAGGGTAGGAATAATACCATCATAATAAATGGATGTCTTCCCACCTCTGAAAATGGAATTTCTAATGCAGTTTTAATTTATTTGTAAGGTATTTTTAATGAGGATGATCTATAAAATACACCTCAAATGATTTAAAATATACCCCCCTTAATTGATGAGCACCAAAATCATGTACTATTTTAGTCCCCTTCTAATGAACAAGTGGAAATAGCTCTTTGTTATCCTAATTTGGAGAGTGCTAATGGACCTGGTTGATTTACTTACAAATTCTTATTATTCAGTTGGAAAATTATTTTTGAGGAAGTAACAAGTGAAATTAAATAATTATTATATCATGACTTTATATCATATGGGATCAAATCTAACATTAATACATTAAAACCCAAAACAAAGAATGCAATTGATATTAAATAATTCATACCAATTCAATTAAGAACACTGTTTACCAAATTAATATGATTATCACTACAAATAGAATAGTAGGAATGGTCAAGTATATCCTATAAACAAATTACTATGGGTTTGTTCCGTGTAGGAATATTAAAAATTGTTTCTTAACCACATTCAGAGTGTATTAATATTATGTAAAGAAATAAAAATGGGAAAATTATTCTCTCATGGTTGACATCACAGCGAATTTTAAAACTCTCAAACTGTGTCTTATTTTTTTCATTATGAAATTTATGTTCTTAAATTAATTCAATAATTTAGTGACAAAAATTATCAAATCTTCAAGGATTTTAATTATTATTAATATGTCTCTATGTGTTTTTTTTCAATGTTCAACGGGTGTTATGAAAGGAGACCAACTCTCAGGATATCTTTTTTTTCATTTTTGGATTATTATATGAGTAGTTTCATCAATGATAATGCCTATATTAGAGCTTTTAAACCGATCAAAGTTGGTAGAAATATTCTCACACATTATTAACTTTTTTATATTTATAACATCCTCTTACAAGGGAAATGTTCAAGGAAACCCATTATTGAAATTAAGGTCCTATTTTTACATTATGAAAATGTGGCCGGTTAGTCCATTATATGTAGAAAACCCTGATTTATTGTGGTGGAATACATGAGATTAAGAAAAAGAAGATACCTAGTCTTATTAGAGTGGAGGGGGAATCTTCCATTAAACTATCTCAGTGTCCCAATATTTTAATAAATGGTGAGAATGATTTAACCTGAAGGTATTTACTCTAAAATCATTAACCAGCTAAATAGATATAAAGGTAATTTTATTTTACAATATAGGGGGTATTCTTATTGAACTAAGTGATTACCTTTAAATATATATATTCTATTTCTCTATACACATGGTTAAGATGAAACATTAGTGAAATTCACTCCATGATCAATAATTTCATATGGAATGGATCGTTAAATGAAAATAAAATTAATTGATGTTTTTTGGAAGGACTATATTAATCCCATTTAAAGGGGGGCATGGAATAAAGGATATTAGGATCTTCATAGATGGACTCCTAAAAATCCACAAGGATCCTTTTAACTTATAATGAATATTTTTTTTATCGCACATGTTCAAAACAAGATTTTTAATGGGAATTTAGACTCTCTCGCTTCATCTATATGGAATTCACTCCAGAAATCCTATAATGATATAATATTAAACTCTAAATGGTTTGTTAGAAACCAATATACTTAAAATAACTGGGGAACATAAGGTCTTGATAGACCACTCCAATAGATCGTGATTGTACCTCAATAAAGGATTCAAAATAAAATTGATGATTTTTTGGAATTAAACAAAAAAATGATGTTTTTATTCCTTTTATCATTGATATAAATATCAAGAATTATTCATTTATTGATTTGGACACCTTGTCATAGAAGCCTAACATAAATGGAAACTATAATGTAATATGTTACTAAATGATGGAATGTTAATGCTCTAACATGAAACCATCATGGATTATGAAATTTATAGTACCATTCATTCAACCATCATGGTTCTTATTTCTATAAATATAATAAAAATATATTTCTAACCCTTGATAAATTGAGGAGGGTTGGTTAAAAGATCTATTCAGATTTCAGTATTTTATAAGGGGAGTAGAAAAAATAACACCTATTTCTATACATTGAATTTTACAAGGAAATATGGAATTATGATAGCATCCTATTCAATATTAGTAGATGTAAAAATAGGTCTCTAGGTTATTTCATGATAATCATTAGCAAGTCTAGTCAATGTGAATAGATCTTGAATTTTATTATCACACCTACTACCTCTGTCATTTTTTTAGCCTATGCAACTATAAATGTAGTTATCATTAATAATAAACCAACATCAGTTCACATGGGGAACACTACACTGAACAAGGATATTAATTCTACCTCAATTGTATAGAATAAATATATGAGTAATAGCTTTAATGAAATTAATAATTTTAGTTTTCTTGGTGTTCATGAAAGGCCTAAGAAGTCGTTGGATCTGAAGTGTGTATAATGGATTCCTCCATAATTCATGTGGATTAAGGTCAATGTCAATTGTGTAACCATTGGAATTTCTGGTCCCATGGGTTGTGGATGTATCTTTCTCAGACAACTTGGCATTGTGAAACGTTTTTTTCCTCAATATATTTGAATTTTCATTTCCTATGAGGTGGAATTGTGGTCTATTATTTATTCCATAAATCATGCATCCTTTCAATATTATATTTTTTACGGTTTGAATAATACACATAGCATGTTGTTAAATCATTTAAGGAAGGAACACAGAATTTCCCATAAAGACTCTAATTACATCGGATTTAATTCCACATATGTACTGATTATCTCAACCTAATAATGTCTAATGCCTATAGGGAAGATAACCAAGTAGTGAATTCCTTGTCAAAGAAAGAAATAGTGGAGATGATAATGTTGTCGTACTTTAGGATTTCTGATGGTTGTGTGGATTTGTTAGAAGTGGACATGTATGTAGTGACCTACTACCATATCTATAAAACCCCTTATAACGCCTAACAATATTTTCTTTTTAATTGTAAATTATTTAGGGTTGGGTTAACCCGAACTATTGATCTTCTAGTTAAATCCTGAATTCACCAAAATCATATGAATTTCATGTAATAAAAATAACTATCTTAATCATATATTTTATAATATTATTCATTTTTATGTCCTTTTATTAATTTTATTTACAATTTTTTTCTACATGTATATTCGTTATTTATTACTGTTTTTCATTATTGAGTGTGAGTAATGTTGTTTTTTCAAATAAATTGATAATAGTTGTTTTTACATCATTGGTATACTAAATTTCATCATTACTATATCATAAATGTTATAATAATTGATATATTGTAATTAATTATAATTTTATAATTACATTCAATAGGAGTTTTTTAATAATCGTGAAATATGAAATTGTTATTTAGCATGTTTTAATGATTTTGCATTAATCGATAGTATTATCTTTCTTATATTGTTTAATATAATTTTTTTTAATTAAATAACAAATTCAAATATATTTTTACTTATTTAAATAATATATTATTATTAAGTTACATCTCATATTCATCAATGATATTATTTTGTAGCATTGTTCGCGTAGTTAGTAAAACCAAACCAAAAATGGACAAATCATATATAATTAATGATTATGATTATTAAAGTGCTTTATTTTGGTAATAATAACATTATTATATATGTATAATAAAAATTTTAACACCCAATGATTATATAATATAAAACTATGTTTGATAGCTTTTCTCATACGCAATATAGTGATTAAAAAACTGTGATATGTATAATTATTATAACCTAGCTATTAATTTGGTGGGTGTGATTAGTAATAAATTAATTATGATATATATATATATATATTACTTGTTATAAAGTATGGGTAAATTGATAGTAAATAATAAATCAGTTTTTGGTAAAGTAGTTTTATTCTTCAAAAATAGTATTTCATAAAAAATAATTTTTAATGATTTTTTATAAAAATATTTGAATTAGTTTTTATAAATTTTTGAAAAATAATTGATTAAAATAACTGAATTTTTTAAATAATCATATAAAAATTAACTTTTGGTGAATTTATTGGAATTTTAGGTAGAAATATATTTTTCAGTGAATAATGAAAAATACTGATTTTTGCAAATATGTCATTTATTTTAAGTAAATTAAAAAATATCAAATCCCAAATAGGTATTAAATATAAATATAATAAAAAATGGGTTATTATGTTTTGGAATCTACTTTATTTATTTTTAATATACTTCAAATTATTTTTTTATATATGATTTTCTTTAGGTTTATAAATGGGATTTTTTTGAAAATGGTTCCAAAGTGCGTAATGTTTATCCTATTTAATTAATTAAACATCTTATAATTAGGAAATATATAAATAAAATTTATATATTATATATCAATTAAAATAAATTTATATGCATAAATTAATTATTATTTATCCTAGAGTAAACAAAAAAACCTTTCCTTGAACTACACAATTCTTGAAAACCGTCTCTTTTGTCGTGCTTGTTTGTTTAATTTTAAATTAAATATTGAAAATTATCTGAATATAATTTATAAACTTTTATTAAGTAATTGGAATCAATATCATTTATATTATTTAATAATTTCAGCAGTATTTTTACACTTATGATTATTGAACTAGTAAAAATAAATTGTCATGTTTAATGTGAAACCCGGTTCACTGAGCGTTAAATTAACAAGTTAAGGGTAAAAAAAACTAAAACATATCGAATAAATATTTTTTAAAAATTTGTAGAAATTATTGTGTCTAAATATTATTAATAATATATTTTTAACAGTATTTATTGTGATAAAAATGGGTGCACCTTTTTTCAGTAAGTACCACTGTGCCACTCACCACACATATAGAAGGCCATCCCACCTCCTTTCTTAATAACACTATTATAACATTTTGGTTGATGAAATGACTTACAAAAAACCCATATAAATATACTATAATATTTTATTTTCAAAAGTACATTTTTATATAATAATTTAGGTGTAATTTTAAATAGGTGGTCCAATAAGTGGAAAAATTCTTAACTATGTATTTTTATATTATTTCTTCTTCAATGTCTTTAAAAATTAATAAAATATGATGATATGTTAAATAAAATATCTAATATAATTATATTTTTTTATATTAATTTTATAACCTCAATCTATCTCTTATTCCAACAAATGGAATAAGAAATCATCAATCGGGTGTACGACAGACTACCAACTCACAAACTGATGTCATTATTTTTCCACCATCATCTTTAATAGCATGTTATAATTATGTATTTAAAGTATTAATATGATATTCATAACATATATTTACTTCTTTAGATATGATATCACATATACCCTTATCACTTTTCATTATGTGGTGGATACGATAACGTCACTCATCTGTACAGGGGACTACCAGCTTGAGAATCGATGTGATTCGTTTTTCACTAAATTCATACATGAAAGGTAAAAAAGTAATTTTACAGAATATACTTGATATAAATTTAATACTAAGTATATTAATTACATATTTAAAATTATAAAATTATAACATATCTCTTTTTCTTACCTTAAAAAATGATAACATCATTCATGTATGTGTGGACTACCTCCTCTATGAAGCGATGTGATTATTTTATCTTCAGCACATTATGATAATATATATAAGTTTATTTGAACAAGTAATATGGTATTTATGATATTATTATAAATTTATAAATATGAAATCATATATAACTTCATTAAAAAGTAATCGTTGTAAAATTTAAATGTTACTCATGTATATGTATGGCCTACTCTTTCCAAGAACATAATGTAGTTCATTATTCATAACCATTATTCATGATTGGATTTTAAATTATAATTGATAAAAATATTATGATTATTATTATATGATTATTATTTTAATATGTTTAAATAAAGAAATAATTGATCACGGTCACCACACTAGATATGATTTCAAACAATGAACTGAACATCCTCAAAACAACAAGCATGGACTTAACTAATTCAATATTTAAATATTTCATTAAAAATGAAGTTAAATAAATAATTTTATTATAATTTATTAATCTGATAAAATGATGTTAAAAAATAAAATAATTTATTTAATATTATTATACAAGATTCAATGGAAATCTATAGAAATTCTAGACTTTATGTAATTTATATCCATCTCACATTTACTTCGGTGAGAACCCAGTGTTATTCACCACATATTTATTTTATGTGGTGTATATATTTAGAATGAATATATTTTATGATTTTTATCCTCAAAATTAATATTAATTTCATATACATTTAAGTATCTCTCCTTCACATGGGTTACTATTCAAATTTCATCAAATCCATAAGGTAATTTTGCCTCAATTTTCCATATTTCAAAAACATATTATGTTATACACCTATATTATTTTATGAATGTCATATAAAACACCATTGATATGAAATTTCATAAATTTAATTACACTCATGATATTATAAGTTTCATTTAATTTTATTAGTTCATGTTGCATATTATTTAATATTACCATTGTGGTAATGGTTTTATGATAAAATATCATCATTTATTAGGATTATTTATGATTGGTCTTCAAATCATAAAATCATATGATCCATCTCTCAGGATACTCATAAATGTTATCATCATCAAGTTATATCCAGAGAATAAACGCTTTCCCTTATTTTTATTCTCTTTATATACATAATATTTTCAAAGATTATTTTAAGATATAACATTTTTACTTCTCTCTTTGGTCAAAATTGTTTTTCATTGAAACCCAAGTTTTCAAAAAATGTTTAATTTTATTTTAAATATCATTGAATTTATTGATAAAATAAATTTTCACACACTTTTTACTTTATAAAAAAATTAAAAGTAATATTTATTTAATTTTCCAAAAAAGTCTTTTTTCGATTTTACTGAAGATATAAATAGAATATTTGTGTTCATGTATATGAAATGAATATAATTTCCCACCATCATAACCATTATCTTCATTGAATATTCTATTATAGTTTTTCTATTTTACTTTCAAATGAAATTAATTTTAAAAAAATTATTTTTTAAAAAGTTTCTTTCAAATATAAAAGGATATTTTAATCATGAAATGATTTAAAGGATTTTTAAAAATTCTATTATTTTTTTGCAGTTGTGTTTAGAAATATCATTTTGAAAATCTCATGTGTTTTAAAATTTTTTTTATCAAATAGGAATGTATATTTTACTTGTAAATTGTTTTAAATTATATTTAATATTTCCTTTAACATTTTGAAAATTTATTTTAAGATATAAAATTCCCAAATATTTTAAATAATTTTAGTTTAAAAAATAGATCTTCAAATGAAGTTATTTTCCATAAAAAAATGTTTCAAGCATTCTTAAAAAATCAATTTCCATATAAGATGAAATAGTATGATTTTATTTATGATTTAATAGGGATATTATCCCATGAAACCATTCCTATTCTATCTCTGAATTGTTTATGTTTATGATGACAAGAATTTTATAAACAAATTTGTTTTTATAGGATAACTATTTTCAATGATGTTGTTATGGAACCTGTTTCATTGCAACATGTTAATAATGTTTCAATGATATTTGTATAGAAGCCATTTATTTTCAATGGATTAATCATGTTTTAATGATATTGATAAGGATACTATTTATTTTCCTTGGATTGATAAAGTCTCAGAGATATTGACATGGTACCCATTTAGTTTTCATAGCTTAATCATATTATAATAGGAATAATGATTATTTATATGAGTTTAAGATGAAATTAAATCTCAATAGACTTAATTTATGGTTCTTGGACCTTATATAACATTTGTGAATCCAGATAGCTCTAGTTGATCTCAATAATTATTATACGATGGGTGTACCCAGATAGAACTGGGTGATCCTGATATAGCATATACAATGGGTTTTCCCAGATAGTGCTCCAATTAATTTGGTAATGATTATTTTTTATTGATAATTATATTGGATGTAGGTTGTATGGTAATTACAATTCTATCACTTATGTTACTATTTTATAATGATGATGCTCAAAGATACTAATATGTTTTATCTATGATTTCTGTGTGTTTAAAATTTGTATTATGATCAAGATTGATATCACATGGATCATGCTTATTGATTCTAATGACTTTTTAATTTGTTAAATACATATTATATGTGTTCTTGTTATATGATTTTGTTATTTGTTTTTATAAAATTTATAATGTTATGATCATTCACTTTTATTAGGTCAGCATACCCTGATGATCCTTTTATACTGACTGATGACATTTAATTATTAATGCTTGTGTTTAATCATACTGAGAATTTGATCACACGCCTTATGTTTTCTTTTCCAATGGTTATCATGTACGATTGTGAATGAATTATTTCAGTAATTATTCTATATGGGTGATTTTTATGACCTAATATAAAATTAAAATCATATTATAGTCGAAAATATACTTTATTTCATTCAAGGGTTTTTTATGTATGATTTTTTATAATTCACTAAATATCTTAACTTAAAATCTCCTTTAGAATGTAAGTGATTTCATATTTCATTTCGATATTTTACGTTTTGGATTGAAATAATTGGGTAAACTTCATCAGTATCAAAACTAAAAATGTTATTTGTATGATTTTATCACTGAATATGAGAGTGCGGGATCTGGGATGTTATAGCTTAAATGAATAGAAAATTTTAGATAATATTAAAGATAAAGAGTATTTTATCTGATGTTATCTTAAGATTTATAGATTCAATAAAATATTTATTAGATTATAAATGATTATATGTTCAATGTCTTAGACAACACTTTGAGGGTTTAAGTGATGATATGATAAAGTGATTAATGAAATTTTAGGAAACATTTTAGTGGGGTAAATTTTTTAAAAGAAAAGGTTTAACATGAACTATGCATTAAACTTTTCTAGAAATATTACTAAGGTATTGATAACTGTTAGGGTTTATCTGATTTTATAAATTTAATACACATGTTTTTTCATATAGAACCATGAGATTGAAAAGTGATTTGTTGACTAAGCGATTAATGTTTCTTCAAAATAAGATCTTTAAATTTTCACCCTTGAAAACATAAATTTATGAGATAAAATTTTGCTATAATTTTTTTAATTTTGTGGTTATTTACAAATAATTTAGTTTGAGATTTGGGTATTATTTTTGAATTTTGGATATTAATATATTATTCCATTATATAAAGGTTCACTCATTTTTAAAAATTATATTACCATGTGAAAATAGTGTTAGTTTTGTTAAATGCATAAATATAGGAGGAATATATTTTTATCCATTTTATGGATATATGATCCTCTAAATGTTGTCATTTTTTGATTCGTGCATGTACACTTTATCTTTGATACTCATTATTTGGATAAAAAGATTATTTTGTAGTTGAAATTTTCAAATGGATGAAATTCAACTCACGAAATAAATATGTTTCCTTATAATCTTTTTCTAGAGGGAAAATTAATTCATAAACTCTTGTAAAAGGATATTGAAATAAAATATTTCTTAATTAACATCATTTTGGATGATATCAATGAACTTTTTTATAAATCTTTTATTTATAATTTTATTATTGTTAACATTCTCTTGATCGTTCACAAGATTGTGATCAGTGATCTCTGAAACTCAAAAAATTTGTTTGAGAATTAGGATTTTAATCCACGTCTAAATTTCCACTTCCGAAATATCTTTTTCTATTTGGAAACCCAGTATGTTTTATTCCAAATGTCCTTCATACATCTTTTTTCCCTTATCAAGAAGTTGTTTTAGCGACACATTTACAATGTGGGTTTAAAAAAAAGGTATTTATAAAAATCCAACCATTTAATATAAATATAAATTTCAAATTTCAAAGAAAAAATTTATTAGAACCGGTAATATGTATCACCCAGATATTTTAGAACTTAAAACATTGTTCAATAGTGTATTTGACACGCAACATCATGCTTAAATGACCCACAAAATATAAAATTCTTATAACCTAGATGATAAATTGGGCTTTATGAATGGTATTAATTTATTTCTAATATATATATATATTATACAAAATAAAAGTTATTTATAAATTTTTAGTAAATAATTAATCAATTTTTTAATGTAATTTTATTCTTTAAAAATATGTTTTCTTCAATAAGGATTTTTTTCATTAGAAAATATTATAATTATGTTTTAAATATTTTAGAAAATTTACCAGAAAATTTAACATCATTTTTTAAATTATGAAATTAAAATTTAGTTTGGGTGAATGTTTTAAATTTTTTGAAAATATTGATTTTTAGTGAATAGTGAACATTCCAATTTCTTTAAAAATTGCATTTCTTTTTGAAAAATTAGGTAATTTAAAATTATCATTATATTTAAAATATGATTTAATGTAACATAATTATTTTTTATTTATATTTAATTCAATTAATTTCATTTGAATCAACATAATACAGGAGACTATTATAGGTTTGACAATGGGTTTAAAAACTGGGTTTTCTAAAAAGTATTTTAAAGTGCATTATTTTTCACCTTTGTAATTAATTCAAAAAATCATAATGAGGAATTATCTAAATTAAATTTATATATTATATATAAATAAAAATTAATTTCTATACATAAAATAATAATTATTATTCATATGTTCAATATAAAATCTTCTCTCTCTAGAAAACTACATTTCTTGAAAACCTGTTTTTTCATCGTGTTGGGAGGTTTGAGCAAAAATTAAATTTTTAAATTTTATGGATTTTAATTTAGTAAAATTTATTAAATACTTATAATAAAAATAAATTATATTTTCTAATACTTTCATATTAATTTTTATCATAATTAGTAGTGAAAATAAGAAAAATAAATTATTTTATTTAAACTGAAAACATATTTACCCGGGGTTAAACAATAATTATATGGGTTAAAATGAACTAAAAAATTTAATAACCATTTAATGGAAATATTTAGAGATTATAATTTCTAATTATATATAATAATTCATTCAGAACCATTTTTCAAGTGAAAAATGTGGTTAATAATTTATCTTCTGCAAAATTGCATGTGTGTTACTCACCTCAGTTATGAAAAACCACCCCTATCATATCTTATTCAAAAACTCAACCCATTTTGGTTTTAAAAAATCATGAAATAATAACTTATTAACATCAATACCCTATTTGTAGAATCATTTTTTTGTTTAGAAACTTAATCTAGTAATAACTTCGGTATAATCCTAAAGAGGTGGTCCATGAAGAGGTAAAATTTCTAAATATGAATCTTTAATTAATTTATTATTACAGTTCCCTCAAATATAATTATAATATTATAATATTATAACAGAAATATCTCCCATATACTAATATTCTGTTATATTAATGGAATAACCTAAATCTATCTCCTCTTCTATCAAAGTGGATATGAATTCATAGTTCATGTGTATGATGAACTATTGCCTCACAAACTGAAGTTATTCGTTTTCCTTCATTACCTCTCAAGGATTATTTTGATGATTTATTTAAATTAAATATATTATATTTTTAATATAATTATACATATTTAGTCATTATATCACATATACCATTTTGACATTCCATTCAATTAGAGATACAATAAAGTCAGTGATGTGCACGTCGGACTATCGCCTCATGAAGCTATGTAATTCATTTTCAATAATGCTTTATAATGATTGTAATTAGGATAATTTCAAGGAATATATGTTATTTAATGAACTTTTTTTTATAAGGAATAATTCAATGTAAATTTCAAATTTTGGTATTTTTTGAAAGGGAAATTCATTGAACCGAGCTTCAGAACGTAATTTCAAGAGTTGAGACACTTCAAAGTGTTTTTTCAGACTTGGGTAAATGCCCAATAGCCTCATCAAGCATTAAAATGAATTTAGGGAGTTTTGGTATTGGAAAATAAGATAATGGGGAGGAATGAATAATTATCATGATTTGTTTAAAACAGTGCATCCCACTAGTGAAAATCATTCGGCTGCAATAGGTGAGCAGAAGTGCCTCACACGGGCTGTGCACGGTTTCCCAAATCATATTCCCAGCACATATTCTTACCGCCACATAGGATGATTGTGTACACCATTCATCACATGGTTGGCACATGTTTTGGGTAAACCATACAATACAACCGTGCAAGTTAGAGTTCTTAAGAAGCAGGAGCCACAGTGTTGGCCTGTGATTTGGAAAACCATGCGGGCAAACTGTGTACCTAGTTTTTAGGGAGAATTTAACATTTTCCCTTTATTGAGGTTAAATCCGAATTTCTATTTATTATTCTCCTCTATCATTTTTTATCTCCTCCCTTACGACATTGGGATTTCCTATTCTCCAACCTTAGGATACTGATAACTCGTCAATTTGTTATCTAATTTTAATGTCACCGGTCTTGTTCAATCTTTATTGGCAATATCAAAAATCCTTTTCTTATTTTCTTAGTTTCTCTTATAATATTTTTTCTAATTTGTTGTGAGTTCATTTTCCATTAATTTGTGGGAGATTTTATTTTCTTCAATTTCTTCTAATTTTTGACTGAATCGAGCCTTGAGATTTGATGAGTAAAGTGTCTTTTTCATAAGGTAGGTGGTGTATAGATATTTTATGAAATTTATATTGATTTATAAATATTTTATTTGTATCAAATCCTAGAATTTTTTGGTTACCATAATTTTGGGTTCTTCTTTTTAAATTGGTATACTCACCTTTTATTACTCACAATGATCATTTTTTATTTCCTTGACGATACCAACCTCATCATGGACACCCTAGGGGTTTTCTAACTTATATTTTCCCATATGAATTAAATAATTAAAAGCATGAAAAGCCTTTGATGTGTTCATCTTGCATTAACAATGGTATTTCCCCTTGTACGAAATTATTTGGGTGATAATTTCACCTCCAAAACGAAATATTGATCCTTTATATATTGAATTTCCATGTTGGGTGGTTTTATAAACTATTTATTCAATGTGAATTGCATTATTATTCTTGAATTTGATGCATTGATTATATTAAATTAATTTTTTGATAAAAATTTTAATGTTTTCATAATAATACCCCCAGGATGATGTGATATCTCTTCTAAATTACCAATTTTTTATTTTCGTTCTAAATTTTAATTGGGCTTAGTACACTAGTAATTACATATTTGTTTCTATATTTTAAGAGATAATGCATGTTTGGGGCTTTGCCTCAACTGATATTGTCAAATGGTGTTGCCCTCTTTCTATATAATTTCTCATTGAGCTAATGAACCATCTATGAACATGGATTAGATAACTTATATATAAATTAACAAAGAAATAAACTCCTCCCAAAGGAATGGATTTCTTAAAAATTGGATTTTTGATGTAGGTAATTTTCCAATTAGACCATGGTACATTTTTAGTTCCTCATAGAGCCTTATAAAATTAATTTCTGTGTTAGAAATATTGAATGTAATTTGTTAAAATTGAGTGGATTTTTCATGATGGTTGCCTTCCTAAACTGAATTGAATGTTCTAAGGGAAATTTATTATTTAAATTAAATGGATTGTGTTTAATGATATGTGTGGAAATGCCACACCTTTTGCATGACATTATGGTATATATGAATTAAAATGTTTTTCCATGATTGTATAGTCTTGATAAATGTACTTCATGAGTGGTAATGACACATGCCTACTATTATCAATATTATTATTCCTTGATATAGACTGTGGATCGATGGTAAGGTTTCTATTGATCATGGTGGTATTGTGCTCCCTTAATTTGATTATTGAGAATGATGTCTCACATAGGTGAAACTATGTGGATGTTTTCCATGGGCACCACATCCATTGTGAGTGTTGATATGACATCGCACACACTATTTTTTGAGTGTTCACATAATGTAATAACCACCATCTCAAGTGAAGAGCATGTATTCTCCTACTAATTATTATATTAACTACTAATACCCTTTTCTAGACGTTATAGTCTTATTTGAACTGATTATTGATGACTAGGTTATGCCCTGGTCCCTCTTGTACTTAGTACTCTAGGTATATGGACAATTAAGTCCGCACATACATGGTCCATATATGTGACGTGATATATAAATAATATATATATAGTTATAGTTATTTATGAGACCCACATTCCTTCCATGATCCCATGTAAGAAGAGTCGGACATGTTTTCATTTGGAACCTAAGGTGGCTAGTATTTATTTATTTCTTTATTAATTTTTATTATTTTTTACCTACACAGAACTTTACATCATACTCATAAACTAGATTTAGATATAGACATCGTTAGTGTGGGCCTACTGATATTATATCTCACACCCGACTTGGGCCGCCATTACATCGGGGTAACTGAGAAGATCTCATGTTCATCGGATCACATATTATTTATTGTGGTGTTTTTATTATACCTAAGAGTTCAAAGTATGGGATTGACCAGGGGATTAATATGGTCATAGATATCTCCCTTTGGGGTTTTATTTATTTTCTTTTTTCATGTTCTATCTTGTATAATGTTTTTGATAGTATTTATCATGTTTTAGTTAAGGGTTATCAATTGGACTTGATATCATTAATGAATATTGACATTTTCCATTTTTTATATTAAGTTTATATTATAATTCCACTACTATATCCTTCATTTATTACTCATTCTGTTGTTGTCTATTATTTGTTTTCTAATATACGGTTGCGATACTCTAACCATTAGGGTATAGTCTCCCAATTCTCACCTCCTTATACCAACATTACTATTCAGAAGCCTCTTGCATATAAGGAGGCATGCTTGAGCCCATGTGGTGAATGGTTAGGCTACTAGTTTAATGTTCTATTTGTAAGGTGCATTATAATGTGGTATCAGAGGTGGTATTTATTCTATCTTTTTATTTTGGGTTGGTAGACTTGAGACAACATATGTTTCAGTGCTTGGAAAATATTCATGCCCGAGAGTGAACAAACCACATATGGGTAAAAGTCCAATAGTCTAGGGATAAGATTTTGGTTTCTATTGTTTTCTATTAAAATTGATTATTATCTTTCCCTGAGTGATAGGATAACATTCAAAAACTTATTGATTTACTAAATTGTAGTATTTTTTCCTTATAACAAAATGACAAGGAACTACAATTACATGTGTTCTTATAATCACATAGAGATTCACATTCCATGCATATGTCAAGCCCTATTGTTTAATTTGTAGGCTATATTCTGATTATGATGATGTTACTTTTTGGGATTTTATCCTGACTGTTATATTATATAGAGGTATTTTAGTAACATATTTAGTTTTATAACTTTGTAGGTATTTCTTCATCATTCTCATTTATATAAAATTCTTAAGTGATTTATTTAGAATGTTAAGATGTTTCCATGATTAGTTCATTATATTCCATGTTTCATGATTATTTATCATAAAATGCATATGTATCCTGATACTATTTTTATTAGCATGTTTCCAAGTGTTTATTTATTATTAGAACATACCTAATATTTTTTCAACATTTAATTAGTTCCATGGGATAAATTTATTCTTTAAGATTAAACTAGTTAATGTTTTTAGTTATAGGGTGTATAAGCACCTTATAATTGGGAAAAGGTAACACGTGTACTCAAAACATATTTGATCATTATACATATTTTTATATAATTGATAAAATGTAAAATCTAATAAATTAATTTTTTTGAAGTGAATTGGTTTTGATTAGATGGGATATAGTCCGTGGTCTAAAATGGGTGTGGGTGATTTATAGATTAGAAAACAGAAACACATATTATATGGCCAAAATATAAGACCATGATGTATCTTTAAATGATTGAAAATATGAAATTTTTATAATTTTGATATGAAATGAATTTCTTTCCTCTAAAAATTTAATGAACTGAACTTTTATATGTAAAATCCCCCTTTTGATTTAATTAAATTTCTTATCAGGTAATATGGTTATAGAAAAACATTAAATTATTTGGATTTATTATATCATTTCATATTTACAATAACATTAATCATATTTACCATTGTGAATATTGTCATTTAATTGTAATCATATGATTACTATAAATATATAGTTTTAAAAAATAAAATATACCGAGAAAAGGGAAGTGATAGCCTCAACCAGTAGGGTCATACCATTTGAATTTCATATATTAGAGATTCTAAGGGAGATAACATCACTGGTATTTTACCTTAACTATTCCCAAGTTGATATCCAACAAAATAAGCATGATGGAAAGCTTTTATGGGATATGTTAAAGCTCAAGGAGATCATAACCAAAACCATGTACATCAAACAACCACATGAATGTCTCATCATCACATGAAATACTCTTAGGGAATATTTTGGTGTATTAAAGTGATATCTATCAAGATACTAGAAATATAATTATGTAAATTAATTTTTATAGAATAAATTTTATATTTCCATCTTATTATTGTTACTTTAAAAAAATTAATTTTGATACAATAAAACATAAATTGTATTTTTGATTAGTATTCAATTACAATTAAGAAATTTATTTTTATGAACCACTCTATTTTTTAAATATATAAAATTATTAAAAAAATAATTTTATTAAATATTTTTTAGTAAATATAAATTATCATATTTTTTCAATGAAGACAAACGTAGTTTTGATAAGTGTCTGAAAACTGTTATTCTCAATAAAACCTTGTATTTCTTAGTAAATGTCTATTATTATTTTATATGTGAAAATACACATATTTAGAATATTATTTTTATTAAATTAATATTATATTTAGAATTAAAAAAATTAAATTATCCAATGGTGAAATTTTCATATCTTTTTGAGCCATTCAAATTTTCCGGTAAAAAATTAATAATATATAAATATATGGTGTGTATTATCAAAAAATAATGCCCCAAAAGTGATGTAATAAATACTATAAAATTTACAAACACCAAAATATATTTTTTAAATTTATAATAATGTGATTTTATGTTTATTTTTTTATTTTATAAATCTATTATTAATCCTCCCAAACTAATATTATATTTTAATGTTTTAAAATCCATTATTTTAGAGTATGCCTCACTTCCTCATCATAAAGGGTGATATTTTTTTATATTCATCCCCTTTTCCTTATAAATAAAAAAACCCACTCTCATTTTCCAAAAACCATTGGAAAACCATGTAATGGTTTTTCTATTTTGGTTATTTTTTTATAGAGAGTGCAAAACCGATATTGAAAAATATTAATGAAATCCCATATAATTTCAAATATAAACATAAATAATATCCCATTTATCTTAAAAAATATTGTTATAAAATAATTACTCTTCCCTACCCACTCTATATTCCTCCCAAGGCACAAAAATGATTTCAATAGTCCCCTACTAATCATTTGGAATCATACATTCAAATTAGGGATACTCACGTTCATTCCTTATTCAAGTTTCTTTATTATATTATGACTTCTATTTATAATTACTAATGTTTTGATATGTCTTTACATGTCCCTATTACTGTTTATTTTATTTTAAAATTATGATAGACCTATTTTTCCCTCATCAACCCATTTTATGAAATTTTATGTGATGTCCTTGTGATGCAGAAATGTCACAATGATTTCTCCATGCTAAAAAAAGAGTATAGTGAATACGATATCCATTCCCTATCAAGGGTGTAATAACCCAAATGTTCATTAAAGAAAATTATTATAGATCTAATTAAATGTATTATTATGTAAAATTGTTATATAATATATGCACTTATTTTTTGATGTTTCTATATTTTAAAATAATTTAAAGAATTGTGACAATTTTAAATATAGTCATTGAACAGTTATCACCTAATTAGTATAGATATAGGGCTTTAACAAATCCAATTTACTCAGAAAAAGGAAGTGATTGCCTCATCTAGTAGAATTTCCCGGTATGAAGCCTATTTGTCAAAGCTCGGAAAGGAGGTCGCATAATTGGGCTTCGCTCATGGCCAATCCAAAGCTGAGCTTCAACAAGTTATTCTTTAATGGAAGCACCTATGAGATAAGTGTAATTTAATAGAGATTACCACCCAAGCAATGTTATCTGAGCCACCCCAAGAGTATATCATCATCCCTAACCATACCCTTCAGTCTTATGTGGGAGTTTTAAGGGGTTATGTAACAAGACATCAGCATTATTTTTATGTGCATTATTTTTGTATAAAATAATTAATATACATTCATTTTATTATTTTTAATTTGTAAATAGTTTTTGAAGAGAAAATAGTATTTTTAGTTAATATTCAACTAAAAACTATTTTGATGAATTAAAGGATTTTTCAATTAAATAATATTTTCATAAAAATGTATTATTATTAAATTAATTTTTTAAATATAAATGATCGTATAATTTTATGAATGCAATTGTAATTTTTGTTATGTTTTGAAAGCTGTTTTTTTGTTAAAACCCATGAATTTTCGATATATGTCAGTTTTTATTTTAAAAGAAAAAATTCACATATTTTGAAATTTATTTAGATTAAATGAATATTATCTTTGGAATCAGGATGTCAAAATTATCCTACAGTGATGTTTTCAAAATTTTCTAAGATAGTCTAATTTTTGGGTAAAAAATAAATATCATTTAAATATATAATGTGATTTATGATATCATAACGAACCAATATTGAAATAATATAAATTTTTTGTTCTGGAAATATATTTTTTACCATTAATATAATGTTATTTTAGGTTTTTTTGATTTATTTTACAAAACTATGGTGGGCCCTCCAAGAGTAATAAAACATTTTCACTTTTTAAAGGAATTTCCTTGAGAGTATGACTCACCTCCACAAAAGAAACCCTATTATTTTAAGAAGTTCGGCCATTAGAATTATAAAATATATTTTTTCCAATCCCATTTTGAAAAAAACCTATGAAAAATCCATGATATGGGGTATGGTATTGATTATTTTAATGTGTGGTGACCTAAACATAAATAATAAAGAATTCCCTCTCCTTTCCAATATAAACCCACCCAAGCTCCCACATCCTCTTCACTCAAAGCCTTTTGATTTCATCCAACCTCTACCCCCCATCTATAATCCTCCCAAGGTGCCTAAACTCCTAATAAGCCTCTCTCATGCCTCTCTCAAGCCTTTGGGATCACACATCCATGTAAGGGATTTCTTCCTTTCTCATTTTTGTCAAATTTTCTTTATGTTGTTATGTGATTTTTATTTTAGTAAAAACTGTTGGGATATGATTTCACACCTCCCCCTTACTTCCCCTTTTATGTGAAAATTATGGGAGACCTTTTTGTCTCTAATTAATGCATTCCTTGTACACTTGTTACCTTGCGTAAATTCCATGAGTTATTTCTCACTCCTCTTTTACATCCAAGTAATTATTTTGAATTATGCATCTAAATTCCATTAAGTGTGTTTAGAAATGTATATATATTACCCACTTACTTTCGATTTCATCTACATATGATGAGAAACCCATTTCTCTATCATCAACCATTTTCACAAATCCTTATGTCACGCCCTTATGCTGTTGGAATTACACCGTGTTTTTTCATGGCAAGATCATTGTGTGGTGAATACCATACCCATATCTCTATCATGGGTATTCGCCTTTATTAAAATATACATATTTAATGATACTTTCATGTATTCATTACACATTACTTAATCTTGGAAGAACTTATGATGTTGATTGATTCCCTGTTATATGAATCTTGTGGCACACTTATGCATGAATTAAAATGTTTAAGAAGTGTGTGCCCTGATAGAACTCCAATGCATTGGGTAAAGTATAGTATCATGATACGTCATGTGAAATGGGTGTTAACACATGATAATTAATTTTTAACGAGGGTTTAATCATGATCCATGTGCAATGAGCCTTGGCTCGTGCTAATTAAATGGTAAGTGTCGTTTCCACATTTCCATTTTATGATTATCAGGCTTTATCATGCCTTTATTTTCATTTTTCTCTTGTGGTCCATTGATATTCGTATTGACTAAAAAAATTTGTAATCTTCATGTTGTTCCTTGTTTACTCCCTCATTGGGCTTTATAGCTCACCCTTTTCTTATGCATACCCTTAGGTTATCTCATGTAATTATAAGTATGAAGTAATGAAGTGGCCATGTAAAGGATGTTTTCAATAAAGATGTTGTATTTCATGTTTTAAGTTGTTATTTAATGATTCTAAGCCCCTAAGACACTAGACCTATAGATCTTATATGTGTTTTCAAGTGATGTTTTTGTAATAAATCATGTTTTAGTGTGTAATAAAGAACTGGGTTATCATAGTTGGTATCAGATGATAGGTTTAGTTAATTTTGGGATTAGGATTAGAAAACCCCAGTGAAGCCTTTGAGACAATACTAAGTATAATGAAAACATCTTTATGTTTTGGTGGGTATTTAGTACTTGGTTTATCAGGAAAATAAATCACTGCCTGGATATGAGTAGGCAGAGGTGACTCTGGCACATATTTACCTAGGGGTAAAGACCCTGACATGCAATTTTGGGCATGACCCAGGGAATCCCGTTACACAACAATAGGCCTTGATTAAATCTTGGTTACAACACTGTCGGGGGATATGAATTGGTAAATTCTCAAGCTTAGTATGAACCATTATTAAAGGATTTAAAAAACTCTCTTAAGAATATATGTTGGATAACATATATAGAAGCCTATAGGTTCATACATTAAATAAATAAAAGTTATTTATAAGTCATCTATTTTGTCCTTGCATTTCCCTTTATGTGTAACCCATAACATTCCCTTTTATTCCAGCCAATGCCCAATAATAGAAGGACTCCAGCTAACAACCAATTTGAAGATCAATGCGATGATTATGCTAATGAGATTCCCAATATGATGGGAGTAGAAATCATGAACATGGTCAAGATACTCACTTAGTTAACTCAAGCATTGAATAGAAACATGGGTCAAGAGAAATAATAAACACCCCCCCCCAATAGAACAAGTCACTATCGAGAGCTTTATGAGACAAATGCCTCCTACATTTAATAGATCATATGATCCATCAATCACGGAACAATTGATCAACTCTATTGAAAAGATCTTATCCATACCTCAATGTTCCGAACAAGAGAAGGTTCTTCTTGCTGATTATCATATGAAGGGTTAAGTCGATCAATGGAGGACATTTATTAAAAATATTAAGCCTGAGTATGAGATCAAGGCTTTGCAATGGAAGAACTTACGGAAGATGTTTTTTGATAAAAATTTTATGTGCACCCTCCGGATTAAGATGTAAAAGGACTTCCATTCCCTCAAGTAAAAAGAGGACAAATATATCAGAGCGTACAAGGAAAGCATCACAAGGATTGCACGATACTCTTTGGACTTCGTCGTTACCCCCAAATACAAGGTTGACCACTTCTTTGGTAGGATGAAACCTATCCTACGGAAAGACCAAGAAATCTGTGAATTCAACAGCAATGAGAAAATTGTTTGACGTTCCCTCAAGGTTGAAATGGTCATCGAAAAACCTCAGGGGTATCATGGGGATACGAATTTTAAGGTGGAATTCAATTATGGTGGTTTGATGGATAAATCCCACTGTGCTAAGAAACTCTAGTACCCCACTTACCAAAGGTGCAAAAAGAATCACCCTAGATATTTCCTGAAGGGGACAAGGAAATGGTTTAGGTGTGGAAGAGTAGGGCACCTAGCTATTAACTATTAGCAAGAAAAACCTGTGGTTGTGACATTTGAGCGGAATACACTATTTGAATCTCAACATGTTGTTCATTTCATCGTCCACAAAGAACCAGGGAACCATGATAATTAGTTCCCTAAGCTAAGGGTTTTTAGAGGCAACCAATAACCTCCAAGGTAGCAAGGGAACGATTTTTCCATCACTACTGCCAATGTGAAACCCAAAAATGAAGTGGTGATAGGTATGCTAGTTATTCATTCAAGAATAGGAAATGTATTTTTTGATTCCAGTTCTATGAATTCTTTTATATCCGGAATGTTTAGTATAACAATACAAACACCAATAAAAATCATAGAATTAAAGATATCAGTGAGTATGGAAAATGGGGCAATCATTGCATCACATGAATATAACTCCACCCCTGTCATAATCAATGGATTGAACTTCCTAGTGAACCACATCATACTCCATTTGCGGTAGTTTGATGAAATTGTTAGCATGGATTGGAATTCCTTATATAGAGCCAACATATATTTCCCCAAGATGGAAATCACTCTCCATGTATAGAATCGACCCCTGATTTTGAACAAGTGAAAGGAGGAAGATGAATATTCTACAGCTCCATCATCTCAAGAATGGATATTACTATCCTTTGAGAATGTATATCTGGCTCAAATGATTGATTCTAAGGAAGCAACCATCCTTAAAGACATTCCTATGGTGAAGGAATTCATTGAAGTGTTTCCTGAGGATTTTTTTGGTCTTCCTCCTAAAAGATATATTGAATTTCCAATTGACCTTATACCTGAAGTGTTGCCAATATCTACGAATACATATAGAATGGATGTTGTGGAACTTGAGGATCTGATGAAAAAACTATAGGAGAATCTAAATAAAGGATTTATATGCCCAAGTGCTTCACCATGGGCACGCATCCTCTTCATCAAGAAGAAGGATGGGTCAATGAGCTTTTGCATCAATTATCATGAGCATAACAAAATCTTGATAATGAACTTGTATCCTCTCCCACATATTGATGTATTGTTCAATAAGCTTTATAGGGAGAAATACTTCTCCAAGGTGGATTTGTGGTCAGTATATTATCATGTAATGGTGAAGAAGGAAGATATCCCCAGGACTACTTTTCATACAAAATAAGGGCATTATGAATTCATAATAATTCCTTTCAGATTCACTAATACTCATGAAATATTTATGGACATGATGAATAGAGTCTTTAGATATTACCTTAACAAATATGAGGTAGTCTTTATAGATGTTATTGTAATATACTCCAATACCATGGAGGATCATGAGGAGAATCTAATAACTGTACTAGAGAACTTGAAAAAGGATAAGATCTATGAAAACTATAGAAATTGTGACTTCAGGTGGATAGAGCTATCATTATTGGGCCATATCATCACAATCAATGGGATATATGTGGATCCCTCTAAGACAGCTATAATTGAGGGGTGTCTGAGGCCAACATCGGTAACAGATATCTGTAGCTTCTTGGGGTTAGCTAGATATTATATACGATTTGTGAGAATTTTTCATGATTTTCAAACCCTCTTACCAAGCTAACTCAGTAGGGAGTAAAGAATTCTTGGAGTAATGAATGTGAAGAAATATTCAAGGAGTTAAAAATTAGGGTTATCACTAAATTCTTTCTCACTTTACCCATATGTGGAGAACATTTGGTGGTATTTAGAATTGCGTCGAAGAAAGAACTAGGCTGTGTGTTGATGCAAAATGAAAAATTAATTTCCGATGCTTCAAGGAAATTTAAAGTTATTGAGAGGAACTATAAAACACATGATCTTCAGTAGGTTAAAGTGATATTCGCATTAAAAAATTTGTGGAATTATATCTATGGGGAGAAGTTTGAAATATATAAGGACCACAAAAGTCTCAAGTAGTTATTCACATAGAAAGATTTGAACATGGTCAAATAAAGATGGTTATAACTGATCAAATACTATGACTTCCCAATCATTTACGACCATGGAAATGTGAAAAAGGTGGTGGACGATCTAAGTAGAAAGGGCCCAGTGATATGATCATTGATGAGAATTGATAAGAATCTTGTCTTTTTAGATTTGACGAAGATGGACATGGGAATCATATAGAAGGGAACATCATCAATCCTTTCCCAAATTATTGATCAACTGTCTATTTTGTATAGTTTAAAGGATGCTCAAAAGGATGGTGTGGGAATTTAGAAGAAAGTGCAAGCTATTAGAAAAGGGAAATCATTTCAGTTAAATGTTAATGAAGAAAGAATTGTGAGTTTGGGAAAAGACTATGTGTTCCATCAAGTCTCTTGTGTAAAAGGGAACCATTGGATGATGCACATATTTAAAATTTCATTATTCACCCAGGAAACACAATGATGTATTGAAATCTTTGAGATCATAATTGGTGGGATAATATGAAAAAGGGGATTGTTGAGTATACATCAAAGTTCCTTGTGTGTCAGCAAGTGAAGGTAGAGAGGCAGAAGTCTAAATGGATGATTCCACTATTGCACATACCATCATGGAAATGTGATAACATCACCATAGACTTCGTCACTAGAATTCTGATGACAAACATAGGCAACAATGAAATCTGTGTTGTTGTGGAACTTCTTACAAATCTACACACTTCATTTAAATTCGGGGTGATTTCTCATTGGATCCAACCGATACTGAAATATATTAGAGAAGTAGTAAGGTTGCATGGAATACCACTATCTATTGTGTCCAATCAAGATCAAAGATTCACCTATATGTTTTGGAAGAGTCTTCAACATGCTTTGGATACTGAACAGAACATTAGTACGGCCTATCACCCTCAAACTGATGGCCAATTTGAACAAACAATTCAGACACTGGAAGATATGTTATGGTCATGTACAATAGACTTTAATGGAGGATAGGATCAATATCTTCATCTAGTTGAATTATCCTATAATAATAGTTTCCAATCGAGCATCAGAATGGCACCTTATGAATACCTATATAGAATGATGTGAAAAACACAAGCATGTTGGGATGAAGTCGGTGTGCATAAGCTACTAGGATCAAAAATGGTCACAGAAATGGTAGAGATGGTCAAAACCTTTGAAAATCATATCAAGGAATCCCAATGTAGATAGAATAGTTATGATGATAACTGTCGATGAGACCTTGATTTTATTGTTGGATACATGGTATTACTATTCATATCTCCATAGAATAAGTTCATGTAGTTTGGAAATAAAGGGATGTTATGTCTTATGTACATCATCCCCTTTTATATTCTTGATTTTCTGGGGCCTGTGGCCTATAGACTAGCACTCCTACCTACCATGGCCAATGTACATGATGTCTTTCATGTATCCCTCTTAAGGAAGTACATACCATACTCTTCACATATACTCTCTTTAGAGGTACTATAATTAGAGGATGATCATTCTTACGAGGAGAAACTAGTTAAGATCATAGATTGTAGGGATAAATACCTTCGAAGTAAGACAATGCCCCTCGTGAAGGTGTTGTGTCGAAACCACAATTTTAAATAAGTGTCATGGTAATCAAAAGAAGTGATAAAGAAGAGTTACCCTTATCCTTTTTAGTGTGGTAAAATGAAATTTCGAGGGTGAAATTTCTTAAGGGGTGGAGATTGTAATGACTCAAACTTTCATTACTGAAAATTCCTCTTGATCTAATTAAATGTATTATTACATAAAATGGTTATATAACATTTCCACTTATTTTGTTTTATGTTTATATATTTTAAAATACCATTTTGAATTGTGACTGTTGCTAATATAGTCGTTGAACAGTTATAACATGATTAGTATAAATATAGGGCTTTAAAAAATATAATTTCCTCAAATAAAGGAGGCGATGGCCTCATCCAGTATAATTTCCCCATATGAAGCCCATTTTTTCAAATCTTGGAAAGGAGGTGGCATCATTAGGCTTTGCTCTTGACCAATACCAATCTGAGAGTCAACATATTATGCTCAAACAGAACCGCCTATGAGAGAAGTTGAAGTTGATAGGGATTACCACCCGAGCAGTGTTATCTGAGCCACCCCAAGAGTCTCTCACCATCGAACACCTTACCCATCAGTCATATATAGGGGTTATAAGGGGTTATATAACAAGACCGTAGAACTGTTATTATGTGCATTATTTTTCAATATAATAATGAATATATATTCATTTTATTATTGTTGCTTTGTAAATAGTTTTTAAAGGGAAAATAGTGTTTTCAGTTAATATTGGACCAAGAAATATTTTTTGATTAATTATAGGGTTATTTAATTAAATTATATTTTAACAAATTAATATTATTATTAAATTAATTTTTATTAAATATAAATTATCATATAATTTTATGAATGTAATTGTAATTTTTTTAATGTTTGAATGTCGTTTTTTGTCGAAACCCATGAATTTTCAATAAATGTCGGTTTTTATTTTAAAAGTAAAAATCCACATATTTAGAAAATTATTTAAATAAAATGAGTATTATTTTTGGAATTAGGATGTCGACATTATCCAAGGGTAAATTTTGCATAATTTTATGATAGAGCCGAATTTTTGAAAAAAAAAATGAATTTTATTTAAATATTTAATGTGTTTTATGACATCATAATGAACCAATAGTGTTGTAATAAAAGAATATAAAAGACATGTTCGGCCAATATATGTTTTAAAATTTTAATAAGGTGATTTTAGGTTTTTTTTATTAATTTTAAAAAACATTAGTGGACCCTCAAAGAGTTATAAAATATTTTCACTTTTTAAATCAATTTCCTTGAGAGTGTGACTCGCCTCCACATAAGCAACCGTATTGTATTAATAATTTTATACAATAGCCATATAAAATATTTTTTCCCATTCAAATTTTGAAAAAATCATGGGAAAAACCATGGGCTGGTTTGTGATATTGAATTGTTTAATGTGTGGTGACCCAAACATAAATAATAAAAATTCCCTCTCCTTTCCTATATAAACTCACCCATGCTCCCACTTCCTCTTCCCTCAAAGCCTTTGGAGTTCATCAAAACTCTTCCCTCCTCTCTCTAGAATCTTACCAAGCTGCCCCATGCTACCAAAAAGCATATCCCAATCCACTCCCAAGCCTTTGGGATCACACTTCAATGTAAGGGATTTTATCCTTTCTCATTTTTGTCCAATTTTCATTAGGTTGTTGTTCCCTTTTTTCAATAAAAAATATTAGGGTATGATTTAGAACATAACCCATACTGGCCTGTTTATGTTTTGATGAGGGGAGACCCCTTTCTCTCCCATTTCTTCCTCCCATGTACACCCATTACCATGCCGAAATTCCGTGATGTATTTCTTTGTCCTCTTTTACATCCAAGTAATTATTTTGAATTTATGAATCTAAATTCCATTATATTTATTGGTACATGTATCTATATGACCCACATAGTATCCATTTCTTATACATATTATGAGACACCAATTTCCCTCTCATCAACCATTTTCTTGAATCCTTATGTCACACTGTTATGCTGCCGAAATTACACCATGTTTTTCCAAGCCAATATCATTGTCTTGTGAAAACCATACCCATATCATTATCAAGGGTATTCACCTTTATGCTCATATACATATTAAATTCTACATTCATGTATTTTTTCACATTTCTTAATTGTTGTATAATTTTGGATGTTGATTGATTCTATGTTATAAGATCCATGAGGCCCACTTATATAGGAAATGAAATGTTTAATAATGGTGTGCCCTAATAGTGCTTCAATGCATTGGGTTATGTATAGTATCATGATTCATCATGTGAAATGGGTTTTGACTCACGAAAATTCATGTGAAATGATGTTTTACTCATTCTCCATGTGCAATTAGACTTGTCTCAAGATAATTCCATATTAAGTGTTGATCCCACATTTCCATGTTGTGATTACCATGCTTTATCATTCCTTTATGTTCATGTTTATCTTATGCTCCAGTGATATGCCTATTGCTTAACATGTATTGTAATATTTATGGTGTTCCTTGATTAATCCCTTACCAGAATTTATATATCACCCTTTTCTTATGCATATTCTAAGGTTATCCCAAGCAATTCTAAGTATGGGGGTGTAGGGGTCATGTAAAAGATGTTTTCAATAAAGATATTGTATTTCATGTTTTAAGTTGTTATGTAATGATCCTAATCCCCAAATACCCTATACCTCTTGATCTTCTATGTGGTATTAAGTGATGTTTATGTAATAAATCATGTTTTAGTGTGTAATAAAGATCAGGGTTGTCATAAATGGTGTTAATATTTATACACTTATAATTCTTTGACATTGGACATAAATATATTTTTTCCACACTCCATTATTTTGTAAAAAAATATGTTGATTAATTATTCCATGTTGAATGTTCTATGTGGCACACATAATTATGAGAATGAAATTAAAATGACCGGTGTTCCCTAAATTATATAGTGTTCCAATACATTTGATAATGTATAGTTTCATGATAAGTCATTTTAGGATAAAAAGTATAAATTAATTCTTTAGGGGACTTTTTACACCCTGATTTATTGCCAGTTATCCTTGACATATGTTTCTGATGTAGTATTTTATGATTTTTCTACATTTCCCATGTTTCATTAGGTTGTCCTTTTATTTCATTCCATTTTTTTGATGTTTCTGATTCTCACTCCTTTTATTTCCCATTTATATTCATATTTTCTAACACGTATTACCTTATTTATTTTATACCATGTTTATTCCCGTATTTCTCCCTATAGCTCACGCATTTCTTATGTTTTTCCCCAATTTATCCCAAGGTGTTTTATGTGTAGGAATGTTAAAGATGTTTTCAATAAATATGGGATTTTTTCCTTTTTGAATTGTTGTTTAATGTACCTAATTCCATAATATTTTATAATTATGAATATTATATGTTTTTAAGTGTATCTTTATGAAATTATTCTATAAATAATTTCAAATAAATGGAAGTGTTATCATAAAATGTGTCAAATGAAATGCATAGCTATTTTTGGGATTTGGATTAGAAAACTGTAGAAAAATACTTAGGTATAATACTAAGTATAAGAAAAAATCTTGATTTTTTGGTATGTATAGAGTATTCAGTTTATCATGAAAATGATTCAAAATCTAGATACTATAAGGGGATGTGGCTCCAGAATGCATCTATTTAGGGGTAAAACCTAAAAAATCCACATTGAGCAAGACTTGGTTGGGAACTAGTGCATGTCGATGGGACTTACTACACACCTATTTTGAAAATCCCAAGGGATATGATTTTTTGATTTCATAATCTCACTACAAACCAATATTAAGGGAACAAAAAATTTTTATAAGAATCTATATTACGATGTTTATCATGGATAACATAGATTGTATCCTAGAATTTCATATGTTAAGAAATAAGTGTAATTTATAATTTATCCCTTTAAATTCATTGTTTTATCATTTTAATTTTCAATAGTTATATTTATAATCCCTAATTTTAATTTTTTTTTCTGTAATGGCAGGAAATAGAAGAAATCATGTAATAAATCAATTTTGCAGGCAATGTGATGATTGTCCCCAGAAAACGCCCAACCCTATGAGAGGATTAATCATGAACTTGGTGATGATACTCTCTCAATTTAATTAGGTTATGAATAAATAAATTGATCAGGAGTATCATTCATATCCACTTAAGAATGAACAAATTTCAATTGAGTGTTTTATATGGTAAAGGCCTCCAAGAATCAATAGATCACATGAACCATTAATCATAGAAAGTGGATCAAATCCATTGAGAAGATATTATACATCCTTCAATGTTCAACGTAATAGAAGGTTATATTGGATATTTATTATATGTAGAGATAAGATTATTATTCATGTACATGGATCATGGTAATGATTCCTAATGAAGAGATCGAACTAATGGGGTCGAAGTAACTCTAGAAAAAAATCAATAAATATTTTATTTGCACTGTAATTTTAAAAATGGAAAGGTATTTACATTCCCCCAAGAAGAATGATGAATAATATATTGAGGTGTATGAGGAAAACATCACAGGAAATTATCTATACCATTCGGTCTTTTTCGTTACCTCGAATGCTAGGTTGACAGAAACTTTAGGGTTTATAACTAGGTCTATGAAATTCCCTAGATATCCAACATGTTGAAATATATGAGGAAGTTGTCTAATGTGGCCTCAAATTCAAAATGGAGATCGATGAATATCAAGGGTATCAGAAAGTGGTGTTTAATTCTGAGGGCTTGATGGGGAATAATATTAGTGCTAAGAAATTTCAACATCCCACTTATAATCAATGTGGAATGAATAACCCAAAACATTCCTTAGGGGGATGATGAAATGATTTTGGTGTAGGAAGGATGGAAAACTATATAGGGATTACCAACATGAGAAACCCACTAATGGGATGGAGGAAAGGAATGATCTGGTCAATACTCAGTGCATTTTTTACTGCTTCAATAGTATGGATCTTGAGATCTTTACAAACCAATAAATAAATCCCAGGGTTTTTGGAGATATCCAACAACCTCTAAAGAAGAATGGGAGGTATTTTTCCATCACACCCATTGAGCAAGATCCTGAAAACAGTGTGGTGATAAGAATATTTGTTATTCATTAATTAATAGAGAATGTAAATTTTTATTCTAGTTCTACACATTCCTTCAAATCATGAAATATTAACCAAACTATTCAAACACCACCACAAATAATGGAAGTTGAGCTATTAGTGAAAATGGTAAATGAGGAAATTATTGCATCCCTGGTATATAACTTCTTTTTTGTCACAATTTTGGGTCTGAACAACCCAAAAAAACTATTTCATACACCCTTAGGTGGAACATGATATAATTATAGGTGTGGAAGGTGTTTCACTATTTATAGACAATATTAATAGTCATGAGACGGAAATGACTCTCTATATTGTGAATCATCCCATCATTATGTACAAGTGCAAGGAGGTGGTGAATATTATTTAGAACCCACACCTCGATCATGGATATTATTTCCCTTCAATCAATAAAATAATGCTCAAATGATTTATTCTAAGTAAAAAATCATCCTTTAAGACATTACCATTGTGAGGAAATACAATGTTGTGTTTCCTGATGAACTTCCTCATCTACCTCCTATATGAGAGGTTCAATTTTCAATTGAGATTATACATGGGGAGTTTAAATTATCCAAGACACTATATAGAATGGCTATTATGAATCATTAAGAGATAATGAAACAAATATATGAGAATATGGATAAAGGGTTCACCCACCTATGTGTTTCACCTTGGGGTGCAATAGTCCTCTACATAAAAATGAATAATGGGTCAATTCCACTTTTCATTGATTTTCATGATCTCAAAAAGATCACAATAAGGAATGATTATAATGTATTATTGATTGATGAGTTATTTGATCAACTATGTGGAGAATAACACTTCTTTAAGTTGGATCTATGGTTGAGATATTTCCATGTTATGGTGTAGAGTGAGGGTACACCCAAGGCTGCTTTTTGTAAAAGGTATGAGCACTGTGAGTTCATAGTAATTCATTTAAGTGTCACTAATGCTACAGAAGTTCTCAGGGAAATGATGAATAGACTCTTTTGGGATTACCTCGATAAATTTGTTGTAGTACTTATAGATGATATTATAATATACTCCAAAATCATGCAGAATTCTTAGGATCATCTATAAAATGTGAAAAAAACCCTATGACAGTTTATCAATAGGCAATGTGTAGAAAATGTGAGTTGTAGATGAATTAAGTATACTTCTTATAAAAAATAATCACATGAAATGGGATATCTATAGACCCCAAAAAAGAAAATATTAATTTATGGATGGAAGAGGATAACCTATGTTATAGATATCCATAGTTTCGTTAAATTATCGTGGTAATATATTCTAGTTATGAAAATTTTATCACAATTTTTAAATACTCTAACCAAGATATCATAAAATGAAGTCACATTTTTATGAAATGATTAATGAGGATAGATCTTCAAGGAGCTAAAAATAGGCTGATTACTACACATATTATTATAACACCAAAAATCAGAGAATATTTTGAAGTTTTTAGTAATGCAATGAAGATGGTATTAGGTTGTATGTCACTAAAAAATGACAAAGTGATAGCCTATGAATCATGGTAGTCAATGATTCATGAATATAACTACCCAACACATGATCTAGAGTATGATGCAGTAATATTCATTTTGAAAATATGGTGGAATTATCTATTTGGGGAGAGGGATGAAATATATACGGATCCCAGAACCATCAAGTATATATTCACATATATAGAAATAAATATACACCAATAGATATGGTAATAGTTTATCTTGGAAAATGACTTCTTAATTCGCTTCCATATGGGGAAAGAGAATAAAGTATGATATTCTATAATAAGAAATGATTTAATGATTCTATCATTTATGAAAATTTAGAGGGATCCAATATTCCTAGATTTGGAAAATATGGACATGGGAGTAATAAATGTGTGAACATCATCAATCCATTCACAAATTATTTCTCAACCATCCCTTTTGGAGAAGACAATGGACCCTTAAAGTGATGATGTGGCAGTTCATATGAATGTAATGGCTATAATAAAAGGTAAATCCTAAATTTTCAATGATAATGAAGAAGGTGTTGTTATATTATAGTCAAGACTATGTGTACCATCCTATACCATGTTAATGAATTAGTTTTTAGATGACTCGCATAGCAGAACCTTATCTATCAATCATAGAATCACAAAGATTTATCAAGATCGTAGAGAACACTACTGGTGGCATAATATGAAGAAAAAAAATCACTGAATAAACATGAAGATGTCTTATATATTAGTAACTGAAAGCATATAGGAAAAAAATATAATGGGATGATGTAACCATTACCCATACCTATATATAATTGGGAAAAATATTCATGTTCTTTGTCGCCAAACTTCTAAAGACATATAGAGAAAATAATTATATCTGGGTTTTGGTGAACAAACATACAAAAAAATCACACTTAATTATGATTTGAGAGGACTTCCCACTGGATCAAACTATACAGATATACATCGGAGAAGTTGTGAGGATGCATCGAGTACCATTTTCTATTGTATCTGATCGAGATCCAAGATTCACCTCTATATTCTGAAAAATTCTCTAACATGCACTTAAAATGATTTATACATCCCTGCATCCTATCATCCACAAATTGATTACCCGCATGAGGGTATTATTTAATCCTTGAAAGACATGTTGAGTGTCACACAAGGTTTCTCAGTTTCATATTTTGTTTCAGTTCAATTGGGAATATAATTTTTTACTTGAGATTCTTGTTTGTAGGGGGATATGTTTTTAAGTTTTTCTTTTTCTTGTTCTTACCCCATGGTTGATCCTCAGTTAATTTGGTCGTTCTTGGAGAAAAGTTTTTATTTTTTCTTTGTAGTATCTTGTTCGCAGTTGGCTCAAAGTTTGGTAAACGATGCAGCTGAACCCAGGTAACTGTGGAGCATGTGTGGGTTTTTAGACAGAACCTACTACTTGGTTTGCACACAATAGGTTAAACCGTGTGGATTGGTTGTATATTTCGTCCCTTATTTTATAGTAGCTACCACACGGTTGGTGCATAGTTTTCTGAACCTTGAAGCTAATCCATGCATTTTTCTAGTTCATAAAATTCATGAAATTCCAACATTCCCCTATAAAGACTTTAGACCCAAAACACCTCCTCATCACTAATACTAGTTTGGGTGACTTTAAGGGGAATCTTCTCTTATTCATCATGCCTTATCATCCCTCCTTTTGTTTAGATATATGGTTTCTTCAGGGTTTCATGCTACATCTTCAGGGTATTTCTCCTCCTCTCATCTCCCACTACCTTTTTATTTCATTTTCTCTTGAAGTTGTCTTCACCTATGGTCTTGTAAACATAGGGTTTATTTTCCCATTTGATTTATTTTAGGATTTGTTTTTTTATGGTTAATATTCATAAACCTTGGCTCTTATATCCCTCATGGAGTGATTTCAGGCATGTGTTTTGAATTTTCCAGGGATTTGAAGTATGCTTCCCTTTCACTTGCGTTTTTAATTTATGAATCCTTGATTTCACACCTTTCACTCCTCCATTATATTCTATATATTTATGTATGGAATTTGAAATATTTTTTTGTTGTTTTCAATGTGGTATTTGGTTCCATGTAACGTGATAAATATAATTTTTTGTTAATGATTGAACAACAAGTGATTGATTAAATGCCAGATTGGTCTTTATATGTGTTTTCTGACATTTAAAGCATGGATTATCCTTGTGAATAAATTTTTGATATGTTAAATGATGATTTTAGTTCCTTGAATTGGGTTTCAAAGTTGTTTTGGATTCCAAGGGAATGTGTATTTTGTATGTATGATTACTAATTTCCTATTGGTAATTTTAATGAAAATGGATTGACATTAAAATGTAACATTTTTTCTAAACAGAAAATTTTATGAAATGATTGTAAAACGGTAAATTGTGTTTTTACACCTATTTTAAAAATATATTATTTGGTTCTTTTTTAAATTTTGTTTTTGTGAAAAGTGTTTTAGGATTGTTTGGCATCGTAATAAATTTGGTGAAGAGTTTGTAATGAAAAACATCATTGGAAAATTTACTTTTTTTGTTTATATATGAATATTTTATGAAATGGGAGATCCTCAGTATGGGTTCCATTGTGACCTTTGTTCCATCTGGAAAGACGGGTGTCCTTCGTGTGGCTTAGGGTGATAACTCTTGTCAAATTATTATTATATATACATCTGATTGGATGCTTTTTTGGAATTGGTTGGCTCACCTCCTTTATACGTGAGATAGGGGAACCTAGGACAGTGAGAAAATTTCCTAAGAATAATTTCTACACTTCCTATATTATGAATTGTCTAGTGTCCCATAGTTGTTATATATATTGGATTTCTTTTTATGGGATTTCCCTGATTCTAACATCGGTTGTGGTGGTTGGGTGTATTTAGGGAACATTGATCTCATCATGTGAGGCAGGATTCTGGGGATAGGTCTCATGTATTAGTATGTTCTATATTATTCATGATCTCTGAGATTAACCCATTTATATTGGTACTTGGTTTCATTCCATGAATGATTGTAATACATTATTTCTTGGCTACCCTTGTAGTTTATTTTACATTGTCCATGTCAAATGGTTTTGGTTCTTACTCCTTGAAATATTATGGATCTATGTTAATATTGAAAAAATTATTAAATTTATTTTGAAATAGTTTTTGGTAATGCTTCACCCTCATTCATTCTTATAATTCCCCTTTCAAATCTCCACCGTGAATGTGAATGTATATCTAATGGTGAAAGGAAAAACGTAATGTGTTTGGTTTTAAAATGGAAAATATTTGATAAATATTTCTTTTATATATTGAATCCCAAACATGAAGTTGATGTTCATTTATTTTAAAGGAAGTACATTAGTAGTACATTATTCAAGCTAGCCTACTAATTTTTAATACTCACACCTATAGTTTCATCTTTTTTTATATAGGGGTGAATATCATAGCTTGGACTAGATCATCATGGGTTATAGTTATTCTTGGTATCGGAGAGTGACCCATGATGTCACATAGAGGGTTTGTTATTGTGAGTAATTTTGTTTGGATTTTTTTATATAGTTTTTTCATATTTTTGGATTCTTGTATAAAATATGTTCTGTTCAAAATAGAAAATATGTTTGGTTTAGTTTTTATCTTTTTCTATTTGGTTATTTATTTATTATTGTGTGAAAAAATTCCCTTGGTCTACTAGGTTGATACTTGAATCGGGCTTGTAGCCCATGGGGATTGAGAATACATTACGACCCTTGACATTGATCAGCTCGAGTTACCGGTTCTATGTTGACCTATTTCGGTTCATGAAAAGAATGGTATTATAGGAGTTAGGCTCTTTTTAGTACCTTTCGTTTAAATATATCTACGGTATTTTGGGGATTTCATGTAAGATCACAAATAAGGACAATCAAGATATGAAATGTAGGAATAAGAAGGACATCATGAACCATTTCTCATTCTGATCCTCACGTTTCCATGGGAAGAATGGATTTTTTGGGTTCATTTTTCCTTTTCAATTGTTTTTTGATTGGGATAAAAAATAAGTGTTGTGATAAGGTCATATGTGAGCTCACAGAACCTAGAAAGGCATGTGAGTCTAGGGGCATGGTATAATAATTTTATCAATAATGGTGTTGTGTGTGGTATATGGCCACCAACCATATGGCTAAGTCACCCATATACATAAATTTCCCTTACGAGTTTCATCAAATATTCATTGATCCTGAAATCAATTTTGAAAACCCTTCTGTTTGATCTATGAAAATGGGGTTTTAGTGTAATTTGATGGATTTTGGAAAATGGGAAAAATGTTTTTATGAATTACCATTATGGAAGACATTAGGAAAAATTAATTCATATAAAATGAAATATTGGGTTTTATGGATAATTTGTGTTAGAAAGTGGATGTCTTTTTTATAATTTTTTTAAAATTAAAAATAGTGAGTCACTAATTAATTTATTTTAATGGAATAGAACTTTCTAAGCTACTGAAAGCTATTTTGATTAATGTGAAATGAATATTTTTATAGTAATCCATGGGATTTAATTTTTTAGAACGGAAAAGTGGAATGATGTGTGGAAATTAAATTTCATTTTTGATTTGTTTTTTTGTTTAATTTTATGTGTTTTAAGAATTTTAAAATTTAATACTCTAATTTATCCCTTGGTATTCTCACGAGTTCTCACAAGAATAGTTATGTTTTGAAATGTAAATTAGTTCCCGGATTGACAAAATTTAATTGGTGCCCTTGGTGGCACATGGATGTGTATGTGAGTGAGAATATGATAATACCATTGGAGAAGGGGAGTTCCACCAAGACAGTTTTGTTTCAAATGTTTTTTCCAGAGGAAAATTTTAATTTTCTCAAAACCAATGTTGTGTGGTTTTTTTTCTTGTGATTTCAAGTGTTTTGTTTATGTTGTTTTTTATTCTCGAGAACTGTTAATGATGATTTGATTTTGATAGAGATATTGGTTTTCTTTTTTCCCAATATTCACCACCACAGTGATTCTAGGGATGTTTGTGGTACCACTATGGGTGGAATCATATTATCATTCCTTCCTTTTGATCAACCAATGTATTTTGTTTCATTCATTTTAAATGATAATTCCACCTCTTCAAGGGAAACCCAATCTCATTTTCTATAGTAGAGAGCTGTTTGGAAGAAATTTAAAGTGCCTTTTAGTAGCGATGATTCTTCCTATTATGTTGTTTGTGATTTTTGGGTCTACTTCTATTTTAATGTAAAGGGGGTGTTGTGGATCTCATGAGAAATTATATTTCTATAAAATTGTATGTTACTTTATCGGAATCCTGAAAATTCTTTTGGTCTAAGTGGTGGTCTATTTGGTATGTTCATCTTCCAGACCCTAGATCCAATGATGGTGTCTTGTTATAGAATTTGAGTTTTGTAGTGATATAATCTTCTGTATCTTATGGGGTTGTTCTATGGTAACTTGTGGAACTAATAAAAGGGATCATTGTTAGCGTTTAGATGATCCTTACTATGAGGTAGTGGATGCATCAAACATTAGGGCTCTAGCAGAAGGACATATATTCATGTTGACACATATTCAGAAATCCCAGGGTTGGGGTTGGGGGATGGCTAATAATGACCCTTCATTGTTGTGGGGAGTCAGTTCCAATATTTTTTTATGGTCTCTCTATCACTATGAATTCCCTCTTGTTGAAAAGGGTGTGATGGACTTATCCCTCACCCAATGTGTGTGATTTTTCCTTCTTGGATGAAATATTATGATTATTATTCCTAGTGTGGACCACTAATGTAAATCAGGTGTTTATTGTGTTTGTGCCCATCTGAGGAGGATTCATATAGGATTAGATTTCGTTTTTGGTTTTTGTGTTCAATTTATTGGGCCCCTTCCATACCCTCCCCTTTTTGTAGGGGTTTCTAGTCTGTGTAGGTAATATAATTAGTTTTTTTAATCTCATTGGTTTATAATGGTTTGGAATCCCACTATATTAAATGTTGAAATTCCTTTGTGAGAAATCAGTGTGTGGTTATTTCAAATGGCGGGCAGTCTGTTTGGGCCTCCCCCGATTGGTGATTTATTTTGAATTTGGTGTTTGTCAATTTCACATGTCTTTCTGTTGAAATTATTTTATTACTACGTTTCTATAGCATCCCTCCTTTTTATCACATAAACTTTCATTACATTTTACAAAACTGAGGATCTTTAAGGTTTAGTGTCTTGGAAACCAGGAACTTAAAACATGAAACAAAAAAAACATTCTTCTTAAACACTTGAAAGGCTTCTCCTTATGTTCATCCTAGGTTCATTACTGCATCTCAGAACCTGTGGACATACATCAAAGGAAAGGGTGAGCAGAAGGCCCAGTAAGTAAAACAAGAGAAACATTTTACATGTGAACTTGAGATACTTCAATAAAGTCATGAAAAGAACTTTAAGGCATGAGAATGAAATCATGAGGCATATCATAATAAAAATAACATTTTCATAACTTGAATATGTGGCTACATAATTTAACATAGACAATCATGAACATATCACCAAGGTCCATCCCCAAGGTGTCATTTGAAAATTACCAAGGTTATTCACTAAGGTATCGTGAAAATTGTAATCTCTAGTGGTTACATCATTACCCAATGCATTGGAGCACTATCAGGGTGCACCCTTAAATTTTCCTTTATTATCATGTGAGCCACATATATCATCATCAAACATTTCATAAATAACCCATATAGCATATAATAAATGGGTTTCATTTCATAATCATAACTTTCTAAAAACTGCTTTAAAGACATGATCTTTAGGTCACTTTAAACCCACGGAAAGGGAAAGCGGGTCTCTTGTATGTAAATACCAGAATTTAAAATGGAACATTTTGATATATATGTGAATACCCTTGTAGAAATAAGAGCTTTTAGTATTCACTTTATAACATAAAATAATTTTTGAGAAAAGAGAGAGGCATTTTGAGACGAAAATTCTGCAGCATAACGGCTATATTTCGGGGTTTTAGAAAACATTGAAATGAGAGGGAACATGGGTCACCCACTCATAAATGATCCATAAAACAGTAGGGTGACAGAATAAGAAGGATATATGGACATGGTAATGAAATTTTAGGGACATACCATTTGAAATGAAAAACATGGAAGGAAAAAAATTAGATTTCTCTTATGAAAATTCGGCAGCCTAACGGCGTCACTTAAACTTCAATAAAAATGAATTGACAAGATCAAATAGGTTCTCTAATAATATGATCATAAGAGATAATTATGATAGATATAGAGATAATACCCCAACATAATAAAAAGGAACATGAAAGACATGACATGAAAGTAGAACTTCAAAACGAGAAGGGTGAAGAACCACTTAAAAATTCGGCAGCCTAACGGCGCCACTTAAAACTTCAAAATACTAAATTGAAGAGATAAAATGGGGTCTCTCATCATATGAACATAAGAGTCTAGTATGATAGATATATAGATCCTACCCCAACATAACAAAAAGAAACTTGAAAGACTTGACATGAAAGTAGAACTTCAAAATGAGAAGGGTGAAGAACCACTTAAAAATTCGGCAGCATAACGGCGTCACTTAAACATTCATAAAACGAAATGATGAAAGTAAGAGGGGATCTCTCATCATATAAACATGAAAAGGGCAGTAATAGGAATATAAAATAACATCCTCTCACATAAGAACATGGAGCATAAAAGGAATGACATAAAAAGGATTACATGAAAAGAAAGAGAGAGGTCGGATCCCTTACCTTAAAATGTAACTCTTAAAACTCAACGGATGGGACCTTGAGGGCTTGGGGTCACCTTGGGAGGACTCCTTGGGAGGTAATGAGACCATAAATTCGTTGGGGAAGAGTGGTGAGTCGAATAAATGAGAGGAGGGCTTCGTATTTATTGGGAAAGTGAGGGGACAAGGCATTAATGGCCAAGGGACACCTCAAAAGTGGTTTTCCCAAAAGCATGGGCCCTCCCATGGTAATTCCCATAAAGTTAGGCCACATGGGGACCCCCACACAATATTTCATCACCCTTTGCCGGCCAACCCTTAAAAAAACTCATGAAATCATCATGACACAGTTATGATGTCATTAAACATACCGAAACCCTAAAACTGTATTTTCACTATTCACTGAAAATTCAACTTTCTGAGAAAGATCCCAAAATTTCACCTTAATCAAATATCAATGCTCTGATTTCAAAAATGAACTCCATTTTATACAAATATTTTTCTAAATATTTTTAATTTATTTTTTAAATAAATACACTATTCACCGAAAATTCATTTTTTCAGAAAAAACCAAAAAAATTACCATAACATAATATCGGTGCTCTGAGTTCAAAAATGAAATCCATTTTAAAAAAATATTTTTCTAAATAATTTTAATTTAATTTTTAATTAAAAAAAACACTATTCACCCGAAAAAACTAATACTTGAATAATAATTTATGAAACCGTTATTTAACCATTTTATTGAATCACATTACTAAATTAAGGTGCCTAGATTATTTTAAAACTTTTTTTAAGTGAGATTACTAATCTATTTGGTCATATTACTAATCCTAATCATAAAATCACTATTCATAATTTACTATTCATCAAAAATCAAGTTGGTCTTATTAGACTCCAAATTTTGTACTGAACATAATTGTAGAAGACCATTTTTTTAAAATCATTACACATTTTTAATTATTTAAGGTTTACATAAACATTTTTAAAATATCCTTTTTCTAAAATTCATCAAAAAAAATGCATACTATATTTATCCGGTCATTTGAACATTCATAAACTTCATCATAAGAAGAAATCCCAATTTTTATTTAAAACAAAGTATTACACAAGGCAGTTATGGTCTCCTTACATAGCCCCTTATCACACCAGCATAGGACCTAAGTGTAAGGTGTGGTAAGGTGAGAGAGTCCGAGGGAGGATCGGCCAACATTTCCCGAGTAGTAATTTCTATTAGTTTGAACTTCTCGCGAAGTCGATTCCATTCTAGCTTCACATGATGAAGTTCTGCTTGGGTTTGGTCCAGAGCAAAGCCCAATGGTGCTACCTCCTTCCCAAGTTCTGTTAGATGGGCTTCGATCGGTCCAAGACTACTAGGTGAGGCCATTGAATCTTCTTTCTATTATAATTAACCAAGATTACTTGCATTTAGAGACAATAATCAAAACATTTTGTTCAAAACGGTCATATTGACCAATGGTCATATAACAGTCAGAACCCATTGGTCTCATTTTAATTATAATCATGTTTATCAAATAAAACATTTTTGTTGAGTATAAAAATAAAATAAAATAACACATGAAATTAGGAAACAAGATTTATTCAAAATTTCGAGCCGTTACAATCTTCCCCCCTTAAGAAATTGCGTCCTCGCAATTTTAAAAATTAGGTTTTGAAATTTCATTGAAAGTCCCACATCGGAAAAAGAGTCTGTGACACCATTACTTTAAATGAAAGAAAAGGAAGTACAAAGGCCACCCGAGTTTACTCATACTAGGATTCCATGTAGGAAACATGGACATGGAGGAGAAAACAAAGGGTCACGTCCTAAAGGAGAGTGATAGAAAACATGATTAGGAGGAATTTATCCACCAGAAAATCCCAAAATTATGATGTGTGCAAACGGTCTTTGATTACCTAGTAGGAAACGTAAACCAACAACGTTTTTGTTTTACGTTCCTTTTCATTACTTTGAGGAATTCATTTACAACATAGAACAAAAACATAAGGAAATATATATACCTTCATGTAGAGTTTCATCCTTTAATAAGTTTCTACCCAAAACTAATCTTTTCTCTAAACTATGAGCATTCAAAACTACTTGGTCTCATCAAAACACAAGAATCATCTTCTAGAGAATCTCATAATCCACAAAAGATTAACTATATATTTCTTTCATCTTTAAACATTATCCCAAAAACCGAAAGGGTAAGGTAAAACAACTCTTTAAAAAGAAATAATCCCATAGGAATGGAAACTACTTTTAAATCTTCAAAGTTCCATGGTACTACCCAAATTTCATCATAGTCCATTACATAAATAACGGTCCTTAAAATTCCTCAAAATAAACCAAACTAAGATTGAAACCCAAATACAAGAATGATTTGATAACATAGTCTTCCAAAATAAACTTCATTGTTCATCTCCAAACAAGATCAACCACTCCTAACATCTTATAACAAAAGTATCTATCGTAAACATATTTATACCAAGATAGGTTAATCATTCCCATAAGTAACCTAAATTACTATAAGTCCAACTTAAATTCATAGATTCCTCAAATATAAGTCAACCTTACTCCTCAATGAAAATACCATTGTAATCTATTTACCTAGATCATATAGGGTCCCCAAAATAGTGAACGTCTTCCAAAATAAGAAACATATTTTAATCCCCTAATCATCTCTGTCATATTAATACGACAATCGTAGCATTTCCTATCACATTGGTTGTTGAGACATGTTCTTCCATTTCCTGCCATTAACTAAGAAAAGAACTATAATTAGGGGCTTAAATACTTAGCCAATAATCATGAAAAGAAACTTAAAGAATATAAGGATAACTTTTAGTTGAAAAGTATACCCTAACATGTGATCCCCTAGGTTCCCATCTAGGTTATCCATGATCATATATTCTTATGTGAATCTTTATTTTATTTTATCTTTGTTCCTTTAACAATGGTTCATACCAAACTTATGAATTTACCAAAGCATATCCCCCAGGAGTGTCGTAACCAAGAGTGCAGCAAGGCCCGTTGTCATGTACCAGTTCCCGTTCGAGTCTAGCTCAAAGTGGTGTTTTTGGGTTGTACCCCTATGTACATCTGTGCCAGAGCCACCTCTACCTGCTCGTATCCAGACAGGGATGTATTTTCTTGGCAACCCCTTACTCAATACTCACCAAAATACCAGGAAGATTTCCAATATTTTAACGTTTCTATAGGATTCTTCCTAAGGTTTTAATATCCTAATTTCCACAAATAACTAAACCATCCTTTGATACCAACTATAGTATCCCGCCTTTTTATCACATAAACTTTCATTACATTTTACAAAACCGAGGATTTTTAAGGTTTAGTGTCTTGGAAACCAGGAACTTAAAACATGAAACAACAAAAAAAACATCTTCTTAAACACTTGAAAGGGTTCTCCTTATGTTCATCCTAGGTTCATTACTGCATCTCAGAACCTATGGACATACATCAAAGGAAAGGGTGAGCAGAAGGCCCAGTAAGGAAAACAAGAGAAACATTTTACATGTGAACTTGAGATACTTCAATAAAGTCATGAAAAGAACTTTAAGGCATGAGAATGAAATCATGAGGCATATCATAATAAAAATAAAATTTTCATAACTTGAATATGTGGCTACATAATTTAACATAGACAATCATGAACATATCACCAAGTTCCATCCCCAAGGTGTCATTTCAAAATTACCAAGGTTATTCACCAAGGTATCGTGAAAATTGTATTCTCTAGTGGTTACATCATTACCCAATGCATTGGAGCGCTATCAGGGTGCACCCTTAAATTTTCCTTTATTATCATGTGAGCCACATATATCATCATCAAAAATTTCATAAATAACCCATATAGCATAAAATAAATGGGTTTCATTTCATAATCATAACTTTATAAAAACTGCTTTAAAGATATGATCTTTATGTCACTTTAAACCCACGAAAAGGGAAAGCGGGTATCATGTATGTAAATGCCAGAATTTAAAATGGAACATTTTGATATATATGTGAATACCATTGTATAAATAAGAGCTTTGAGTATTCACCTTATAAGATAAAATAATTTTTGAGAAAAGAGAGAGGCATTTTGAGACGAAAATTCTGCAGCATAACGGCTATGTTTCGGGGTTTTAGAAAACATTGAAATGAGAGGGAACATGGGTCACCCACTCATAAATTATCCATAAAACAGTAGGGTGACAGAATAAGAAGGATATATGGACATGGTAATGAAATTTTAGGGACATACCATTTGAAATGAAAAACATGGAAGGAAAAAAAATAGATTTCTCTTATGAAAATTCGGCAGCCTAACGGCGTCACTTAAACATCAATAAAAATGAATTGAAAAGATCAAATAGGGTCTCTCATAATATGATAATAATAGATCAGTATGATAGATATAGAGATCATACCCCAACATAATAAAAAGGAACTTGAAAGACTTGACATGAAAGTAGAACTTCAAAACGAGAAGGGTGAAGAACCACCTAAAAATTCGGCAGCCTAACGGCGCCACTTAAAACATCAAAATACTGAATTGAAGAGATCAAATGGGGTCTCTCATCATATGAACATAAGAGTCCAGTATGATAGATATAGAGATCATACCCCAACATAACAAAAAGTAACTAGAAAGACTTGACATGAAAGTAGAACTTCAAAACGAGAAGGGTGAAGAACCACTTAAAAATTCGGCAGCCTAACAGCGTCACTTAAACATTCATAAAACGAAATGATGAGAGTAAGTGGGGATATCTCGTCATATAAACATGAAAAGGGAAGTAAGAGGAATATAAATTAACATCCTTTCACATAAGAACATGGAGCATAAAAGGAATGACATAAAAAGGATTACATGAAATGAAAGATAGAGGTCGGATCCCTTACCTTAAAATGTAACTCTTAAACCTCAAAGGATGGGACCTTGAGGGCTTGGGGTCACCTTGGGAGGACTCCTTGGGAGGTAATTAGACCAGAAATTCGTTGGGGAAGAGTGGGGAGTTGAATGGATGAGAGGAGGGCTTGGTATTTATAGGGAAAGTGAGGGGACAAGGCATTAATGGCCAAGGGACACCTCAAAAGGGGTTTTCCCAAAATCATGGGCCCTCCCATGGTACTTCCCATAAAGTTAGGCCACATGGGGACCCCCACACAATAATTCATCACCCTTGTCCGGCCAACCCTTAAAAAAACTCATGACATCATCATGACACAGTTATGATGTCATTAAACATACCGAAACCCTAAAACTGTATTTTCACTATTCACTGAAAATTCAACTTTCTCAGAAAGATCCCAAAATTTCACCTTAATCAAATATCAATGCTCTGATTTCAAAAATGAACTCCATTTTATACAAATAATTTTCTAAATATTTTTAATTTATTTTTTAAATAAATACACTATTCACCGAAAATTCATTTTTTCAGAAAAAACCACAAAAATTACCATAACATAATATCGGTGCTCTGAGTTCAAAAATGAAATCCATTTTATAAAAATATTTTTCTAAATATTTTTAATTTTATTTTGAATTAAAAAACCCAATTCACCCGAAAAAACTAATACTTGAATAATAATTTATGAAACCGTTATTTAACCATTTTATTGAATCACATTACTAAATCAATGTGCCTAGATTATTTTATAACTTTCTTTAAGTGAGATTACTAATCTATTTGGTCATATTACTAATCCTAATCATAAAATCACTATTCATAATTTACTATTCATCAAAAATCAAGTTGGTCTTATTAGACTCCACATTTTGTACTGAACATAATTGTAGAAGACCATTTTTTGAAAATCATTACACATTTTTAATTATTTAAGGTTTACATAAACATTTTTAAAATATCCTTTTTCTAAAATTCATCAAAAAAATGCATACTATATTTATCCGGTCATTTGAACATTCATAAAGTTCATCATAAGAAAAAATCACAATTTTTATTTAAAACAAAGTATTACACAAGGCAGTTACGGTCTCCTTACATAGCCCCTTATCACACCAGCATAGGACCTAAGTGTAAGGTGTGCTAAGGTGAGAGAGTCCGAGGGAGGCTCGACCAACATTGCCCGAGTAGTAATTTCTATCAGTTTGAACTTCTCGCGAAGGCGATTCCGTTCTAGCTTCACATGATGAAGTTCTGATTGGGTTTGGTCCAGAGCAAAGCCCAATGGTGCTACCTCCTTCCCAAGTTCTGTTAGATGGGCTTCGATCGGTCCAAGACTACTAGGTGAGGCCATCGAATCTTCTTTCTATAATAATTAACCATGATTACTTGTATTTAGAGACAATAATCAAAACATTTTGTTCAAAACGGTCATATTGACCAATGTTCATATAACAGTCAGAACCCAATGGTCTAATTTTAATTATAATCATGTTTATCAAATAAAACATTTTTGTTGAGTATAAAAATAAAATAAAATAACACATGAAATTAGGAAACAAGATTTATTCAAAATTTCGTGCTGTTACAATCTTCCCCCCTTAAGAAATTGCGTCCTCGCAATTTTAAAAATTGGGTTTTGAAATTTCATTGAAAGTCCCACATCGGAAAAAGAGTCTGTGACACCATTACTTTAAATGAAAGAAAAGGAAGTACAAAGGCCACCCGAGTTTACTCATAATAGGATTCCATGTAGGAAACATGGACATGGAGGATAAAACAAAGGGTCACGTCCTAAAGGAGAGTGATAGAAAACATGATTAGGAGGAAGTTAACCACCAGAAAATCCCAAAATTATGATGTGTGCAAGCGGTCTTTGATTACCTAGTAGGAAACGTAAACCAACAACGTTTTTGTTTTACATTCCTTTTCATTACTTTGAGGAATTCATTTACAACATAGAACAAAAACATAAGGAAATATATCTACCTTCATGTAGAGTTTCATCCTTTAATAAGTTTCTACCCAAAACTAATCTTTTCTCTAAACTATGAGCATTCAAAACTACTTGGTCTCATCAAAACACAAGAATCATCTTCTAGAGAATCTCATAATCCACAAAAGATTAACTATATATTTCTTTCATCTTTAAACATTATCCCAAAAACCGAAAGGGTAAGGTAAAACAACTCTTCAAAAAGAAATAATCCCATAGGAATGGAAACTACTTTTAAATCTTCAAAGTTCCATGGTACTACCCAAATTTCATCATAGTCCATTCCATAAATAACGGTCCTTAAAATTCCTCAAAATAAACCAAACTAAGATTGAAACCCAAATACAAGAAGGATTTGATAACATATTCTTCCAAAATAAACATCATTGTTCATCTCCAAACAACATCAACCACTCCTAACATCTTATAAAAAAAGTATCTAACCTAAACATATTTAACCCAAGATAGGTTAATCATTCCCATAAGTAACCTAAATTACTATAAGTCCACCTTAAATTCATAGATTCCTCAAATATAAGTCAACCTTACTCCTCAATGAAAATACTATTGAAATCTATTTACCTCGATCATATAGGGTCCCCAAAATAGTGAACGTCTTCCAAAATAAGAAACATATTTCAATACCCTAATCATCTTTGTCATATTAATACGACAATCGTAGAATTTACTATCACATTGGTTGTTGAGCCATGTTCTTTCATTTCCCGCCATTAACTAAGAAAAGAACTATAATTAGGGGCTTAAATACTTAGCCAATAATCATGAAAAGAAACTTAAAGATTATAAGGATAACTTGTAGTTGAAAATTATACCCAAACATGTGATCCCCTAGGTTCCCATCTAGGTTATCCATGATCATGTATTCTTATGTGAATATTTATTTTATTTTATCTTTGTTCCTTTAACAATGGTTCATACTAAACATAGAAATTTACCAAAGCATATCCCCCGGGAGTGTCGTAACCAAGAGTGCAGCAAGGCCCGTTGTCGTGTACCAGTTCCCGTTCGAGTCTAGCTCAAAGCGGTGTTTTCGGGTTTTACCCCTATGTACATCTGTGCTAGAGCCACCTCTACCTGCTCGTATCCAGACAGGGATGTATTTGTTTGGCAACCCCTTACTCAATACTCACCAAAATACCAGGAAGATTTCCAATATTTTAACCTTTCTATAGGTTTATTCCTAAGGTTTTCATATCCTAATTTTCACAAATAACTAAACCATCATTTGATACCAACTATAGCATCCCGCCTTTTTATCACATAAACTTTCATTACATTTTACAAAACCGAGGATCTTTAAGGTTTAGTGTCTTGGAAACCAGGAACTTAAAACATTAAACAACAAAAAAAACATTCTTCTTAAACACTTGAAAGGCCTCTCCTTATGTTCATCCTAGGTTAATTACTGCTTCTTAGAACCTGTGGACATACATCAAAGGAAAGGGTGAGCAGAAGTCCCAGTAAGGAAAACAAGAGAAATATTTTACATGTGAACTTGAGATACTTCAATAAAGTCATGAAAAGAATTTTAAGACATGAGAATGAAATCATGAGGAATATCATAATAAAAATAACATTTTCATAACTTGAATATGTGGCTACATAATTTAACATAGACAATCATGAACATATCACCAAGGTCCATCCCCAAGGTTTCATTTTAAAATTACCAAGGTTATTCACCAAGGTATCGTGAAAATTGTATTCTCTAGTGGTTACATCATTACCCAATGCATTGGAGCGCTATCAGGGTACACCCTTAAATTTTCTTTTATTATCATGTGAGCCACATATATCATCATCAAACATTTCATAAATTACCCATATAGCATAAAATAAATGGGTTTCATTTCATAATCATAACTTTATAAAAACTGCTTTAAAGACATGATCTTTACGTCACTTTAAACACACGGAAAGGGAAAGCGGGTCTCATGTATGTAAATCCCAGAATGTAAAATGGAACATTTTGATATATATGTGAATACCCTTGTAGAAATAAGAGCTTTGAGTATTCACTTTATAACATAAAATAATTTTTGAGAAAAGAGAGAGGCATTTTGAGACGAAAATTCTGCAGCATAACGGCTATGTTTCGGGGTTTTAGAAAACATTGAAATGAGAGGGAACATGGGACACCCACTCATAAATGATCCATAAAACAGTAGGGTGACAGAATAAGAAGGATATATGGACATGGTAATTAAATATTAGGGACATACCATTTGAAATGAAAAACATGGAAGGAAAAAAAATTAGATTTCTCTTATGAAAATTCGGCAGCCTAACGGCGTCACTTAAACATCAATAAAAATGAATTGACAAGATCAAATAGGGTCTCTCATTATATGATCATAAGAGATCAGTATGATAGATATAGAGCTCATACCCCAACATAATAAAAAGGAACTTGAAAGACTTGACATGAAAGTAGAACTTCAAAACGAGAAGGGTGAAGAACCACTTAAAAATTCGGCAGCCTAACGGCGCCACTTAAAACATCAAAATACTGAACTGAAGAGATAAAATGGGGTCTCTCATCATATGAACATAAGAGTACAGTATGATAGATATAGAGATCATACCCCAACATAACAAAAAGGAACTTCAAAGACTTGACATGAAAGTAGAACTTCAAAACGAGAAGGGTGAAGAACCACTTAAAAATTCGGCAGCCTAACGGCATCACTTAAACATTCATAAAACGAAATGATGAGAGTAATAGGGGATGTCTCATCATATAAAAATGAAAAGGGATGTAAGAGGAATATAAAATAACATCCTCTCACATAAGAACATGGAGCATAAATGGAATGACATAAAAAGGATTACATGAAAAGAAAGAGAGAGGTCGGATCCCTTACCTTAAAATGTAACTCTTAAACCTCAATGGATGGGACCTTGAGGATTTGGGGTCACCTTGGGAGGACTCCTTGGGAGGTAATGAGACCTGAAATTCGTTGGGTAAGAGTGGGGAGTCGAATGGATGAGAGGAGGGCTTGGTATTTATAGGGAAAGTGAGGGGACAAGGCATTAATGGCCAAGGGACACCTCAAAAGTGGTTTTCCCAAACGCATGGGCCCTCCCATGGTACTTCCCATAAAGTTAGGCCACATAGGGACCCCCACACAATAATTCATCACCCATGGCCGGACAACCCTTAAAAAAACTCATGACATCATCATGACACAGTTATGATGTCTTTAAACATACCGAAACCCTAAAACTGTATTTTCACAATTCACTGAAAATTCAACTTTCTCAGAAAGATCCCAAAATTTCACCTTAATCAAATATCAATGCTCTGATTTCAAAAATGAACTCCATTTTATACAAATAATTTTCTAAATATTTTTAATTTATTTTTTAAATAAATACACTATTCACCGAAAATTCATTTTTTCAGAAAAAACCACAAAAATTACCATAACATAATATCGGTGCTCTGAGTTCAAAAATGAAATCCATTTTATAAAAATAATTTTCTAAAATATTTTTAATTTAATTTTTAATTAAAAAAACACTATTCACCCGAAAAAACTAATACTTGAATAATAATTTATGAAACCGTTATTTAACCATTTTATTGAATCACATTACTAAATCAAGGTGCCTAGATTATTTTAAAACTTTCATTAAGTGAGATTACAAATCTATTTGGTCATATTACTAATCCTAATCATAAAATCACTATTCATAATTTACTATCCATCAAAAATCAAGTTGGTCTTATTAGACTCCAAATTTGTACTGAACATAATTGTAGAAGACCATTTTTTGAAAATCATTACACATTTTTAATTATTTAAGGTTTACATAAACATTTTTAAAATATCCTTTTTCTAAAATTCATCAAAAAAAATGCATACTATATTTATCCGGTCATTTGAACATTTACAAACTTCATCATAAGAAGAAATCCCAATTTTTATTTAAAACAAAGTATTACACAAGGCAGTTACGGTCTCCTTACATAGCCCCTTATCACAGCAGCATAGGACCTAAGTGTAAGGTGTGATAAGGTGAGAGAGTCCGAGGGAGGCTCGGCCAACATTGCCTGAGTAGTAATTTCTATCAGTTTTAACTTCTCGCGAAGGCGATTCCGTTCTAGCTTCACATGATGAAGTTCTGCTTGGGTTTTGTCCAGAGCAAAGCCCAATGGTGCTACCTCCTTCCCAAGTTCTGTTAGATGGGCTTCGATCGGTCCAAGACTACTAGGTGAGGCCATCGAATCTTCTTTCTATAATAATTAACCAAGATTACTTGTATTTAGAGACAATAATCAAAACCTTTTGTTCAAAACGGTCATATTGACCAATGGTCATCTAACAGTCAGAACCCAATGGTCTCATTTTAATTATAATCATGTTTATCAAATAAATCATTTTTGTTGAGTATAAAAATAAAATAAAATAACACATGAAATTAGGAAACAAGATTTATTCAAAATTTCAGGCCGTTACAGTTTCCTTTTTTGTTTAGATAAATTTTGGTATTTTTAGAGTGTTCCCAAGGGTTATGTTCTATGTATAGTTGTGATGGTTGGGGATTTAATTTCATATTGATTATCAAGAAGTGGTTTCAGTTTTTTGTTCTGTTTCAGACAAGAGGCATGAGATTGATTCGGAAGTGGTTTAGGTGTTCATGGTATGAGAGGTTTGATCATTTGAATGAGGAATCCTTAATCTTTTATCAATAAAATAGAAATTGTTATGATTTCTTGGGTAAGAAAGCATTCATGGCTTGGAAAATAGTCACACCCATTTTTTTGTTTCATCATTTGTTCTAAATCATTTTGGAATCTCAGTTTTTCTCTTGAGATTCGGGTGTGTTGAGGGTTGATTTTGGAAGTGTTTATTTTTATATTTTTTACCACTTTTTTGATCCTTATATTGTTCTATATTTACTACAAGAAAAGAAATTTTGTGTCCCTGTGGTAGCATACGCCCTATTCGTACATGGTTCGGTAAACATTGTAGTTGATCCTATGTAATTGGGCCACATGTGTGGGTTATTTGATAGAACCTGCTGCATAGTTTGTTCTTGTTAGGTGAAACTATATGATATGATCATGTGTCATTTACCTCTAAGAAATTATCTATCTCATGGTTGGAACATGGTTTGGTAAACCATACCACTAAACAATGTGTGTTGCCTACACCCAAAAGTTATTCAAATTCTAGCTTTCCTCTCTCACGATTTTAGACCTAAAACACCACATCCACCACTATCCTAGTTTTTTCACCCTAAGGGGCCTATCCTATTGTTCTTAAAGCCTTATACTCCCTTTAGTGTATACCAATGGTTTCTTCAGGTTCCCTTCTTCTCCTCTCTCTCTTCCTTTTTACTTTATTTTCAATTGAAGCTTTCTTATCATATGGTGAAGTATACCTAGGGTTTGTTTTACCTTTTATTTATGTTAGTTTTTTTTATGTTTAGGGTTCCTCTTCATAGATATTGTCTCTTAGAACCCCTGTGGTGTGATTTCGGGTGTGTGTTGTGAATGTGCCCCAGATTTGAGGTGGATCTTCCTTGTACATGCATTTTCAATTAAGGAATCATTGATTTCAGGCCTTTAACACCTCCTATATAAGATAAATATTTATGTGTGACATTTTAAATATTTTTTTAAAGTTGTTTTTTATTCATTTTTATATGATAAATATAATTATTTATTAAATACTTCACTCCAAGAGTTAAATTAAATGCCTACTTGACCTTTTTATGTGTTGTGGGGAATCTAAAGCATGGATTTATTTTGTAAATATATTTTTTATATGTTAAATGATTATTTTATTTCCTTGAATTGGTTTCAAATGAGGATTTGGATTCAAATGAAATGTGCATTTCTTATGTGTGGTGACTACTGGATTTTTTGGTATTTTAATGAATGTGTATTGACTTGAAAATGATGTATGCTTACTAAAAATGGAATTTTATAAAATGACTCTAAAATTTATAATGGTGTGTTTACACCACTTTTGAAAAAGATTAATTTGTTCTATGAAAAATAATTGTTTTGGGAAAAAAATTAGTCATGTTTGGTACGTTGATGAATGTGGTGATGTGTTTATCATGAAAACCCTACTTTGGAAATCTTTATCCTTGTTTATATATGAATATTGTATGAAATTAGAGATCCATGGTATGAGATCCTTTGTGACCTATTATCCATATGGAAATAGGTTGGTCCTTGGTGTGGCTTGGTGTGATGCATGTTGTTGAATTATTATTATATTTGCATGGGACTGGATGCTCGGTTGGAATCAGTTAAATCACCACTTTATATGCTAGACATGGGAACCTGATATAGTGGGAAACTTTTCAATGAACAATTTATGTACTAGCTATATTATGCACTACCTAGTGGGCTATATAAGGTGGATATATTTGGTGTATTTCTATTGGATTTCCCATATTTCTAGAATATGTTTGGGTCATCGTGTGTTTTTAAGGTACTCTGATTTCATTTAATAAGCAATGCATTGGGGATGGGTCACTTGTATTAGTATGTTATAGAAAATTCACAAACTCCTAGGTTCTCCCCTGTCTATTCTCCCATAGTATCCTTCATGGAATGGTTCAGATAAATTATTGGTTGGTTACTCATGTGTGTTTATTTTCCATTTCCATTGTCGTATAGTTGCGTTTCTTAATCCTTAGAGTAGTGTGGCTCAATGTTAATACTGAAAAATGTTTTCAATTGTTTATGAAAAAGGTTTTGTTAATTATTCACCCTCATTCATTCTAATAAATCCCTTTTTAAAATTTTCTTGCCTCCTCATTGAAATTGAATATAGTTTTAATGGTAAAAAGGGGAATGGACTGTGTTTGGTTTTAAAATGAATTTTTTTGGAAATGATTACTTTAATATATTGTATCTCAAACATGAAGTCTATGTTCTTTTATTTAAATGAATGTTCATTTTGATTGGATTATTCAAGATATCCTGCTGAGTTTTAAAACTCAAGCATATAGTTTCCCCTTGTTTTTAGCCTGTGGTGATGGTCTCATCTTGGTATGGATTTCCATGGTAGGAAGGGTTCCTGTTATTAGAGAGTAACCTCAGGGTCACATTGAGTTGTTTTTTTCCGGGTTTTCATTTTGATTTTTCATGTATATTTTTTATATTTTTATAGTCATGTATAACAGATGGTATGTTAGAGATATAAAATGTTTTTGGCCTCCTTTTTTATCTTTATATTGTTTCATTATTTATTTATTATTGGGAGAAATCGTTACCTTCTTATACTCGGTTGATTCCTGACACTAGTTACCATTCTTTGGGTGTTGGGAATTCCATTTTTTTACTTTTCCTGGATCCGTTCAGGTTCCCGTATTATGGGTCACCAAGGTTGGATTATGAAAAAATGGTATTATTGGAGGTAGTTTATTTTGAGGACCTTACATTCATAGAACCCTATATTATTTGGGGATGTTATGGAATATCATAGATTAGAACCATCGGGACTCGAGGGGTAGTAATGGGAAGGATGTCCTAAACCATTTTTCACTCGGATCCTTATGTTTCTATGGGAAGTCCATTTTTTGTTTAATTTCTTTTTTATGGATTTTTTGGTCTTTGGGATACAAAATAGGAGTTGGGATAATCCATGTGAGATAATAGGGTCTAGAAAGTTATTTTTAATGGAAATTGTTCTAGAATTTTCTCAAGGATGGTGGTCTGTTTGGTATATGGTCTCCAACCCTATGGATAAGTCACCCATCTATATGTCATTCCCTTATGAGTTTCTCCGAGTCTTCTTCGATCCCAAAAATAGTTTTGAAAATCCTAGTGCTGGAACGGTGAAAAAATGGTTTTAGTAGAAATTTTTGGATTTTGGAAAATGGGATAAATCATATTTTGAATTTTTCTTGAAAATTATTTGAGAATAAAATGGATTTCTATAAAATGAATTCATAGGGTGTATGGAAATGGGTTGTTCAAAAGTAGATGTTTGTTTTGTAAATTATTCTGAATTAAAAGGGGTGGGTCATTAATCAAATAATGTTTAATGAATTCAACTTTTTGTAATGATGAAACATGTTTTCAATTAGGTGAAATGGATTTTTTAATGGGATTATATGAGATTTAATTTTTAGTTTGACAATGATGATTGAAGTATGGAAATTAAAAATGATTTTTGAATTGGGGGATGGTGTGATTTTAAATGTTTTTTGAAATTTTAATAGAAATAATCTTCTTTGTCCCTTGGTATTATCATGATTACTCACATGAATAATTAATTGTGGAATTATGGCTAAGTTTAGAGATTGGAATGATTTGATGGCTTCTAGGAGTGACACGGGGATGTGAATGTGAGTTAGATTCTGAGGAATACAATTGTAAAGTGGGTAGTCCACAATGTCCATTTTATTTCTAAATGGTTTTCAAGAGTAAAAAATTAATTATTTAATGACTAATGTTGGGTGGTTTGTTTTCTAGTGATTTTGGTAGGTTTATATGTGGTATTTTGAGCTCAATAACTCTTGTTGATGAGTTGATTTTGATAGATCTCATTGTTTTCATATTTCCTAGTGTTCACCCCCTTAGAGCTTCAGTAAATGTTAGTGTTATATATATGGGTGTATTCCAATTACAAATATTTACATTTGATCAACCTACATATATAATTCATGCGTTTTATATTTTAAATTCACCTCTTTGATGTATACCATAGCTCATTTGCTGGAGTAGAGAGTTTTTTAGTCTAAAGTTAATCTGTGTTATGATTATTATGATTCATCTTATTATGGAGTTTATGCTTGTTGGTGATCCATTTGTTGTAATTAAAATAGGGATGTTGTGTATATCTTAAGAACATTTATTCTAATGAATGTATGTGTTCTTCATTATGAATCGTAAATAATCTTTTGTTCTATGTGAGGGTGCATTCAGTGTGTGCATCTTACAAACCCCTATTTGGTTTTGGGTCTCTTGTAAATGAAAGTGTGTTTTAAGGGATAATATGTGACAATGAATGAATCCATGTTGTATGATCTATGTAGATAACATAAACATCATAATGAAATAAAAGTGAAAGGTGTTCCCAATATATATATATAAATCCAATTCATTGGGTGATTTTTATTCTCATGAATCTTCATTTTTGGAACTTAATACCTTTATTATACCTTTCCTACATTATTTGTTAGAATTTATCATTAACCAATGTTTATAATGCATTGTTTTAAGTTGTTTTCACATTTTCCATTTATCCATGGTGTTATTATTCTATATCATGCCTCATTGTTCATTTTTATGATTCTCACTCTTTCTATTCCCCATTTAATTAACGATTATCTAACATTAATTAACTTACTTATTTTATTCCATGTTTATTCCCATACTGCTCTTTATAGATCTCCCCATTCTTATGTATGTCCACATATTATCCCATGTAGTTTTAAGTGAAATATTGATAAGGTAGTTTTCCAGAAAGATGATGTCACCCTATTTTAAATTTTTATGTGATGTACCTAATTCTCTATGTCACTATAATTTTTGATCATTTGAGTTGTATTATTTGTAACCTTGTGTAATAAATCATGAATTAATGTTTTATAAACAAAATGGTTTTCATAATACATTCTTGGGACTATATCACATGGGAATGGTGATCCATATGATTACCTTCCTAAATTCACAAATGGACCCAAGTAGGATAGTTTGGGTGTGTTTATTATGGTATAACCCTCTATGGGTGTTTTCAAACATAAAAAATTAAGACACTGTTATTGGGTTGCATTCTAATGAACCCAAGTTATCTAAATGAGAACCTTGTAGGTTGCCTTATCAATAACCATGTGATTTAAATTTATTATTGGAACATGATGGTTTGGTTTAGACCTTTTAAATGTTGAAATATTAAATTTAAATTAATGAGACGAATTGAAAATGGAACCATATGTGGTATCCATAGATTAAAACATCAATTATAGGTAGTATATACATCTCTTTGAGTTTCCCTATAATGGAAAACTGAGGGTTTTCAATAGTCCGTTCTCCTTTTTAGTATGGTATTAAATGATAGGTATAGGGCATAGTTGAATCTATTTAGAATTAACAAGTGATAGGGTTGATGCTTAAGATTTTTTAAGGGGATAACCTGAGGTAGGTAGAATCCATAGATCATAAAGGCCTTGCTAGATTCTATTATTTTTCTATCATATGGAACCATTTGGGTGATTTTGTCCCTAGAAGTACTCAAATAAATTAATTGACCCAATTATATTACCCGTTTTAATGGTATACCTGTCATTTTTATGAGCATGAGCATCAGGTAATGCTCAGTTTTATCAAGTTAAAGAAGCATAGGGTATGTTTGGATGCTTTGTAGGTCATGTGAAACTTTCTTATTCACAAGTGATGGATAACATGGTATGTAATCACTCAGGTTAGTGGTTAAATGTGGCATGTTTACATGGGTTTAAATATATTTTATGGACCACCTAATACTTGGATTAATAGGTTAGAAAGCCTATTGACAGTACCGAGGATGTGACATCTTTCTTCTGAAGGCTCGGTGTGGTGTACATTCATATACCTGGAACCCATCGAGTTGATAAATGGTGTAATGAACCATTTTAATTCAGTAAAATCTTTGTTACTTAATATTTTGAGCAGGTTCTCATGTCATCTTTATAGTATAGTGACATGGGGTAACCTCCAATGTTTTTAGAGCGGTTTGAAAACTTCTCCCTTTTTGAATGCTTGGAATTAGTGTGTATTCCAATTTATTTTTCGATCAATATACCCTAATTATGAGTTTTATATATACCCTATATCTTTTTCTGTAAAGGTTGATGGGATTATAAAAATCCTTAGGAGTTAAAATGGGTTTTGGGTTTTTCAAAGGCCCAAAGTCCAAGTTTTGGTGGTTCCACATCAAGGCGCACAGTTAAGGTAAATGGTCCATCCACTCATAGCATACTGTGGGGCCCAATATTGAACTACTACATTATATTCAATACCGTGGTGGTTAGGGTGGATGGTTATACCTGAACCTCTGTAGTTTTTTAGAGGGCCTTCTCATATATTTCACATGGATTAAGAAAACCATACACAAGCATCATGTGTAGTGAAATTTTGGTAGTACCTCAACACTATAGCATGCACTGTTTTCTAATGGTTTATAAAATTGTGTTAGAATACCTTATGGCCTATTAAATAAGGGAATTTAGGGTTTTCCCATATTTTTTTTTATCTTTTTCTCATTTTTCCCAATCCTTCTTCCTTTGTGGGTCACATACATTTGAAGAGAAATTATATCCTCCTCTCCACTGGGAATTACTCTAATCCATTATTCCAAACACCAATTTTTCTACCATAAATTTCATTGGAAACCTATCAGTAAGTCTCCCCCACCCATTCTTCTCCTCTAAATTTTTATTATCTCATGAAGTGATAAATTTGTTTGGGTCATTTTTCCTGATTTTATGGATGTTCGATGGAAACACTGATTTCTTCAAAATCAGTCAATGTTAGAAGATAATATCTGACATGCCGACATCTACAAATCTATGGTAGGTGGTGAATATTTTATTTTTAGGTTTTTGAAAATTATAGGGTGGTGATTCTTTTATCACATCATTGTGTTGATTGATAAATTCCCCATACAATATATTCTTATCTTTAGTTAATTAAATTAATCATTATGGGATGTTGTTGGGAATGAACTCGACTTTTTTAAGTTTCTAGTAGGGTTATGGGTCATCAACCACCTGTGTAATTAGGCTGGTGTGTAATTATCATATTTAATAGATTTAATTATTTAATTTGATGTCAATTATATATATAATGGTAATTATTTTGAGGTGTGGTTATCCATGGGATTGTGGTTAGATCGGCACGAGGAATTGATGTATGGTGGAAATAATATTTTAGGTGATGTGATCTTATTTTTAGGCATCACTCGGGTTACTTGGGTGATGTGGTTTCTAGTTGGAATCATGGATGTCGCTCTAAGGTAGGTGGGACGTTAGTTTAAGGGAATATCTTGTGGTATTTCATAGCATGACCATTGGTTTTGAGAAACATGGTCATATGGGAATGAGGTACTCATTGGATATGTATTATGTAATAAATTTGTGATTTCCACTCACCCGTGATGGATAAATCATTGATTAGAGTTGTGTACACATAGGTTGACTCAGTGATATGGTGGTTGTGACCACACATGTTGGTAAAGACCCCAGATAGTGCGGCTGAGTTAATTTTTTCTGGGGTGTTTTCTATATAAATCCATGGGGAAGGTAAGGATGCTTCAGATGATAATACCGAGGCTATTAGTTTGGGGATGAGGCTAACCGTCTAGAGACTATTAAGACAAGATTATTTTGGGAGGATGGTGATTTTTTTCTGCATATCATCAAGTTATGAGCCAAAATTGATTTTTATTTTGAGGAAAAATATCATTTTCTCTATACATTAATATTTGATCTGATGGGTGTTTTGAGAAGGTGTCCAACGGACCAGGGTTTTATTTTCATGTGTGTTCCTTTGGGATGCCAGTGAAATTATTTGGGACATGAGGTGTCAAGTTACCTTATTTGAGGTGGTACCTAAGGGTTCACTTCAGACAGTTTGAAATTAGTTGATAAATTGGTTAATGGGCCACAGATCATATACTCCTTAGTGATTCGGGCATTCGCCGATGTAGGTGAAATCTTCTCGATACCAATTTATCACTAGAGAATATTTTTTTTTGTTTTATTTAAATTGCATGATCTATTGTCCTTAATATATTACAAACCTTCTTAAACATATATTTTGGTTATGCACACATGGGTGGTACCCTACTGAAACACATTATCACACCCTATATTTGCCCTTCGGTATACATTTAAACTTTATTATTTTATGTTCATGTAATGGTCCTAGATTAGTAGCTAGATCATAGTAGTTGTTTACCATGAGATGTTGGAAATGGTCCTTAAGGATCTTTCATCAACTAGAATAACTCTTTCATTTTTTTTTGTAATATCATGATACTCTATTTTGTATACACTATGATCATCCATGGGTGAACCCTAGTTCTACATATTGTAATTTATTACCTATTATGTATTCATTCTTAGCTATAAATTAATTTTTGTCTTGTTTTGTATGTCCAATACTAATGTTGTACATTTCTTCCACTATTGACCGATATTAAATGTGCTTCCACTAATGGCGTGTATGGTTTGAGTCTTCTGAGTCATTTATTCCATTGCATGTTATTTATATATGTGTATACTCAAACCATTACTATATCATTCTCAAAGGGTATATCCTCACTGCATTTTTTCATTACACCCTTAATACAACTCATAGCCTTTGGTGTTTGAGAATCGGATCTTAAAGTCAGTGGAACCTGGCACAAAAATAATGTTCGAGTGTCTAATAAGGTCAGGAATGCAAAAAGGGGTATCAGAGTAGTAATTTATTTGAAATTAGTAGGGGAATTTCGATGGATACTAGTGGTGGAAATTATTTTACATTTTGATTGGTCTTACTATTTGGGATATGGTAGATCAGAGATTAGATTGTTCTTGGAACTAGGTTTAGAGATATTTTTTGGGCTCCTACAACCCCTAGAATTAGCTATTAACCATGTTAACATCTGTGGGAATTTATATTATGTTTTTCACTTTTGAAATTTAATTATATTTCCACCTCTATTGGTGTACATGGAATGTGAATTATTACTTATAATTATATGTGATCCTTGGCTTGGTATGATAAGGATGGAGTTATTGAACCCTTATCCCAGTATGGAAGTATGTATTTCATATGGTTGTTTGCATGTTTGAGATTTTGATTATAAAAATATAAGGATATACATATTCTTTTTCCAGGATGAAATTTCTTTTCATATGTGATATGGTTCTGGATATTTTTGGACTAGGTGGGTACTATGACATGGGGTGATGATGATCATTGTGTTTGTCGATGTGTTTATTGGGTTTGATGGGGCATGGTTCATTTGGATGGGTATGGCCTTAGGAATATCTGATACATGGCTCTTGTATGGGTGGTAAATGAGTCCATGTGGCTGAGATGTCTTATGGCATGTTTGCAGTGTGGAAGGGAATGGGTAGTGAAACCACGTTACATGTTACTACATCCCCTATTTGTGTGATATATATATATATATATTATCTATGATGTCTTACCTTGTTTATGGTATTCAGTGGTCTACCACCAAGACTTCTTGGATGTAACATTATGCAGGAGAAGACAAGGTTCCATAGGATTACAAGCATGTTCAGACCCTTGAGGGTCATAGAGTATAGCTATGGGCTTAGGCTCCGGCATAGGATAAGGTGTAGTCATGGAATCCACCTGATCTGACCATTCATTGGGACATGGATTGACCAGAAGCTCATTGAGAGACTGGAATAGGTTTCCTAGTGTATTAATAGAGGAGATTAGTTATTAGATCCTTATGTAGAGTATTTAAAAAGGAATTTTCAATCATAGTGCCTTCCCAATTTTAAGGGTGATAGTGGTCTATAGGAAGATGAGAATTGGGTCGAGTCCATGAAGATGATATTTGTGAATTTAGATACACATCCATGGAAGAGTGTGAAAGTGAAAACATATATTCCCATATGACTAAATAAGAACTAGTGGTATGCATAGGTATAGGTAGGAAGACATGAGGGGCTGTCCTGAATGAAATTTGGAGCTAGATTCTTCAACCACATCATCTTAGAGATGCTGAGTGAAGAAGTAGGTTTGTAGTTCTTGAGCCTTTAGTAGGATGACATGTCCATCATAGAAAATGTTGTGATGTTCACCGAATTCTCCCATTTTTCACCCATCATGCCACCAGATGAAATCCCAAGGGTGAATCATTTGGAGGGTGGTTTATGTCATGCCATTCAGTTTTAGGTAAACATATATAGGTTTTCCTCATTCTTAGAGATAGTGAAGCATGTGATCATAATAGGGGGAAACCTGATGGACAGGTAATACTCAAGCTAGGTGATAGATTTAGTTTGTTTTAGGGTCAAAACATTAGATATAAATAAGAGAGGCTGAGATGTGTTTCAGTAGGCCATTCAATCCAAGGATTCATCCAAACCACCTCGGAGTGATAGTTATATAGCATTCTTATAGTGTGGAAAGCCAGAACATGTCTAGACATAGTATGAATGGCCTCTGAAGTAGGGTCGGGCATGTGGATAAGTTGTTTATTTCAATAGGTTCTATAATAATAATTCTCACATAGCCAATTATTAGGAACTATGGTAGATCCATGGTTCTGAGATTGGTACGGGAGCATTTTTATATGATGGAAGTCAAGTTTCATCCTATAGAGGATGTCATCGTAGAGATAGTAGAACCCAAAATTGGGTTAGTGTCTAGTGGTTAGGGTAGGTATATATTTATTCAGGATTTAGGATGTTGGGATTATGTCTTGGTGCATGTCGTGGAGCTATTAGGGTTAGAGCGAGCATGTGAGCTGACGAAAGTCTGAGTTGCACTATGGGTAAGCCATGCATTTTCTGTTTTTTTTTGGCATTGTCTTTTAAGGCATGACTTTTTTTGGGTGAACGAGGTGTGTGGGATGTAATTATCATCTTATGAGATACTGGTTATTAAGTTATAATTTTATTTGATGCATTATATATACATATATCTATATGAGGTGTGTGAACCAATAAATATATAAAAGTATAATTTCATTCATTGTTATTGAGGTGCATGGGAATCGAGGCATTAAGGAGATGCAGGTTACATGATGTTTATAAGAATATGTTCATCATAGAGATGTAGTACATGATTTTAGTGTGACACATTGGGATTTAATTGATCATTTGATGAGATATACGGTCTCATTGTTGTCATGTGATACATGGGAATGAGTTGGGTATCGATGTGGTGCGGGATTTTGATGGGTCCCATATATGACACGAGAAAATATGAGGTGGTTTATGAGTGATGAAGCATATAATGAGGTATTTTGAGTCTTGGTATGTTCAAGGTACCATCATTTTTTTGATCTAGGGTTTATGATGATATTTATATAGGTCACTCCTAAGGTAGGGAGGCCCCTAGAGGTAGTTTGCATGTACCCTTTTAACTGGGGTATTCCTGGTTATTTTTATTGGGATGGGAATGTTTATTACAATATCATGGTTTTGATTTATAGATCTTGGAAGTTATAAGTTATTGTGGGGATACTGTACCATCCTGTTTTTTTAGATCTAGTTGAAAACCTCCCCCTTTTTGAATTTTGGTAATTGGTGGGTGTGCTAATTTATTTTTTGATCATCAGAGCCTAATTCCTAGTTTTTCATCAACCATATATCTTATTATGGGAAGGAAATATTGGTTTAGTAAATGCCTTGGATGTTTGAATTTGTTTCTACTATTTCAAAGGACCAAATACCTAGTGTTGGATGTTGCATGTCAAGGCACATGGTTTAGGAAAATTGTGTGGCCTCCCTCAGCAAAATGTGCAGTCCAATTTTGAACGGTCGCATGGTTTGGAATATTGTGTAAGTTGGGGTGCATGGTTTTCCATGAAAATATAATGTTTTTGCAGAGGTATTTCACATAGATGGTGCATGGTTAGGGAAACCCATGTGTAATCCACTCGGGTAGTTCCATTTAGGTATTACCACAACACGGTAGCATGCACGGTTAATTCACAGTTTAGAAAACTGTGTGAGATAAATGTGAGGCCTCTTAAAGAGTGGAATTTACAGTTTTCCCTATCTTATTTTTTTCTTTTTCGCCTTGTTTTTTCTATTTTCTTCCAAAAAAAATCACGCACAGAAAAGTAGAAATCCTCCTCCTCATCTCCTTTAGGGATTTCTCAAATCCATTTTTTTGACCTCTTATTCGTCCATCATCGGTTTCATTGGAACTAAATTGAGAAGGATCTCCTCACCCATGCTTCTATTATCATTTTTTCTCATATCACATAGATCTAAATCTATTTGGTTTTTTATTGAGATATTTTCTAGGATTTTGATGGAAATTTTGATTTCATCCAAATCGACCATAGTTAGAGGCTAATATAAGAAGTTCCAATGTTTAAAAATCTATGGTAAGTGGTTCTTATCAATCTTTTGTTTCCACATATTTTTAGGGGGGCTTCAATATTCCATTTATTTGAACAAGTGAAACCTCATAAACTATATTCATTCCTTCCGTTAATTAAATTGATTTGTAAGAAGTTATTGGTATTCCCAAGACAAATGTATTGGTTTGATTCCATGTTAGTGGTTGTCGACTACCTGGGTAGTTAGGTCGAGTTTTTTTTCTTAAATTTCTTTGATTTTTTTATTATTTTAAGTAAATTATATATATAATTGAAAATATTATGATTTATGGTGATCCATGTGATTGTGATGGGTCCAGCCTGAGGAATGTAGTTGGATAAATCATGGTTGTGTCTATGTGATCATTTGGTTGGGATTCACATAGTTAACTTGGGTGATGGGATCACCAGTTGGGCATCATATACATTTGATAGAGGTGGAAAGGTCATCAGGTTGAGGATGTGGCCCATGATGTTGGATTGAATGATCAATGGTTTTGAGCAACATGGTCGATGGGGAATGTGGTTCTAGTTGGATGTGGATTACATACTAAATTGGTGATTTTATATCACTCGTGATGACCAAGGCACTGATTGGAGTCATGTGCACATAGATTGACTTAGTAGTGTGGTAGTTTTGACCAATAATTTGGGTGAGGCCCTTGATAGTGAGTATTAAGTTATTTTTAGGGGGTTCTTTCAATATAAATCCATGTGGAAGGTTAGGATCCTTCTGATGATAGCATTGAGGCAATCAGTTTGGGGTAGAGGCTCACCAAATTGATGTTATTAAACCATGATTATTTTGGGGGGATAGAGAACTACATTCCTCAATTTTTTCTATGAGCTGATAGTGATTATTATTTGAGGATAAATATCAAAGTTCCTATGGACATCGGGCTTCATGATGAATGCTTTTTTTGGGAAGGGGTATGAGGGAACATGGTTCTATTTTCTTGGGCATGCCATTGGTATGTTGGTGATTTTATTTTGGACGCTAGTTTTCTGTTGGAATGAGGTTCTGGTCTACCTTATTAGAGGTATAAACTGAGGATTCACCTTTTAATATTTGAAATATGGGCATACCTAGGGCCATGGTCCAAGGATCTTATCCTCCCTATTGATTTCATCATTGGACAATGTAGGTTACACCTTCATAGTACCTATTAAGGACTACATATTGTTGTTTGATTTATTCAAATTACATTATTTGTTTCTCTTATTATATTACAAACCTGCATAAACACATATGTTGTGTATGTACACATGTGTGATACCCTACTGAGACTCTTGCACTCACCATAAATAGGCTCTACTGGATACATATAGACATTATTCTTTTACATTCAAGTAAATGTATGGGCATAGGAGATGGATCGTATTGGTTGTGTTGGCATAAGATGCCCGAAAGAGACCATGAGGTTATTGCCTCAGTTTTTTTGACCATTTTTTCATTTTTATATTATCATGCTACACTATATTTTATACACTATGGTAAGTCATGGATGACCCCATTTTTTAAATGGTATTGTATGACCTTTTATGGATGAATTCAAAGATATAAATGAATGTTTGGATTGTTTATTTATTTCCACTACTGATGTTTCATATTGCTTCCTCTATTGTATGATATAAAATTTGCTTTTACCATTGGAAGGTTTAGTATGAGTCTACGTAGTTCTTTCTTCAGCTGCATGTTATATACATACTCAAACCATTTTTTATATTAAAATAATGGTATAGCATCCCAAAACTTTCGTATATAGAACATCTCATCATGTTGGAAACCTTTTTTTATTTATTGAGGTGTGCCTAAGGCCAGTGGCACCCCGCCCGAAAGCACTGTTCGAGTGGCTTTGAGTTGGGGGGCAACACAAGGTCATTAAAGGAATTATTGTTGTCCAAATTATTAGTATAAAATCAAATAGAATCATGTTTTTTGATATATTGTTCAATTTAGTATTGGTTTTCAAGCCAACTTCTTTAACATTGGTATTTAAGGTGGGACTGGCCTAGCATGTTTTTGACTAGTTAGTCTATCTCCCCTATTAGATAGAATGAAAACACCAAAGGATAGAAGCATCTCATTAGTTCAAGTGAATGTGTTAACTTACATGTAAAAGTAAAATAACCAAAATTATTATTATAAAATGGTGACTCTTTCTTGAATTCCCATGAGGATTGAATGTTTTGAATCATTTCATAGCTCACTGGGCAACTAGATGGTGATGTGGTTATTCTTTTACTCAACTCTTGAGAAACAAAATTGGTCTCAGATAGACAATGGTTGTTAGTATTGAGTGTTCCTGAGACACCATTAGAGTTAAAGTATTGTGATTAGTTAAGGGTGATGTGTCAAAAGGTGATGTACAGTTTATTTTAATAAGTCAACAAGTAGTGGCCTGACTGTTCTTATTTCTCGCAGTTGTTGTACGGTTGGTTGAAAATTATTCCAAGGACTTCATCTAGGAAATTTTTTAGGTTTATTGTATCTTTTTAGAGTTCATGGTACCCTCTTAGTGTACTCTTTCTTATCTATGAGCATGACCATATATTAACATCATCATTGGTAATCTAAGAGATCATTAGTTATATGTCATGTTAAAAGTATTAAGTGTCTTATTTCAATAATAATTTTTATTAAGAATTTTGTGATGGATGTGTGGTTCTTATTGAGGTATGGTTAGTCAGGAGTGATACCTTTGTTATTTTTTATGAAAACCATTGACTAAATCTTAAACAACACCTTTATTCCTCTGACTTGAACATGTGTTGGATGATTCAATCAGCTCAGTTGATGATATCATGTGAACATCTTGGTCTTTTAATAGTGTATCACTGGTAATCATTGAGTATGGACTAACCTAGGTAAGTCTATGGACACTAGTTTGATAAATATGAGGTTATCATGGACTTGTTGTTTGTCTCGGAGGTGATTCTCAAAAGGGGGATGATTATAGGGGGCTAGATATAGGTTACACCCTTATTCCCACTGATCTATGATAGATTAATTGGTCAGGTGATGGTTTGACCAAGGAACATTATAAAATTTCTGGTATGGATTTTGGTGAATGTTTTCATTTTAAATGTGATATTACTTAGAAGAATGTGTTGATGTTCAGTTTTAATTACACAGGACATCTAAGCTGAGTGTTTCTGGGAATGGTTAGCTATACGTAAATTGATATGTTATCCCTCCTAATCAATGTATATGGTTGAATAAAACTATTTATAAAAAACATAATTAGGTTAATGAAGATGTGGTGTATGGTTCAATAATTCTCTTTGAGAAAATATTCTATGACAGTATCATTATGGTAGATCTATTCTGAATGTTTCCTTCTAGAGAGGTCCCATATATGACCTTAGGTGCAATAGGGTTCAAAAAGTTATATAATTCATGCCAGGATCACCACTATAATTATTATAGGCATTCATTATAAAGAAATTCTGATGGTTGAGGTGCCATAGATTTGAATTGGCCCAATTGTAATGTTACAGCCTACTTTAGGAAGCACCAATGACCAAGTGTTTAAAGTGATGATGATGTGGTAGTGCCTCTAGCTAAATGGGATACATTAAGAATTGTTTCAGTGTTCAATATGAAACCGATTGTTTGTAAGAGTTTTAACAGATATTGTGCCATACCGCTATGTAAGGAATGGAGGTGCATTGGGTGATTTGAAATACAATGCTACCATTTGAATGATACTTCATGACCCTTTTAGGTTAGGTGATGTTTTCATTTTTTCCAAAGGCTTCTCCTGGATGAGAATTTAAATTGTGGGGATATTGTAATGAATAGTTTTTTGACCCAAGGAAGAACTCCATGGAATTTGATATTTTAGCATTTATTGGAAAGTCTGTTCTTTGAACCATGCTACGGAATGTAATTTCTGAGATTCAAAACACATAAAAGTGTTGTTTTTATACTTTGGTAAAGGACCAATATGTTTTTTAGGTGCTCCATCATGTTTCTGGAGTATCGGTATCTAAAAACTCAAAAACGGAAAGAAATTCACATAGAATACAATTTTCCTAAAACCATGCAGCCACCTCATGAAAATTGTATGGTTGAAGCGTTTGAGATAAAGTTCCCTGGAACGGTTGTCCATGGTTTCCAAAATGGTTTCCCTATCCCACACAATTAGATCAACATAGGTAGTGTGTCCACTATTCATTTAACATTTTGTGCATAGTTTTGGTAAACCATGAGGAATCCTCATGTGGGGTGGAGATCTTACATATTGGGAGATTCATAGTTAGTGAATTGTTTGGAATGATTTGTAGAAAAATAGTACAAACTAGTTTTGAGGGTGAAATGATTGCATTCCCTTAATGAGGTTAAACACTCATTTCCTTTTCCTCTACTTTTCTAGATAGTTTATCTCCACCCTTTCCATGTTGGGATCTCCTCATATATAACCTAGGGATTATGATAAGTCCTCTATCAGTTATATGATTCGAATAATGTCAGCCACAATGGATCTATATGGGTAAGCTGTAAAATCATATTAAATATTTTCTTTGTTTTTCATTTGATCTATAGTGTTAGTTTGGTGTAATATCATTTTCCCTATTTTCTAGAAATATGTTTGACTCTATGATTTCATCCAAACCCGGAAAATAAAGCCTTATGATTGGATGAGTAAATCTTCCCAAGAAAAAGGTAATGGGATCATATCTCTTTTACCAAATTATCCATTATTTATAAATATTGACATTCTTCAATGCGCTATAATTTGATTTGTGTCACCCAAATTTTTGATTCATTAATTTAAATTTTTATACACACCATGTATTACTATCAGTAACCATTTTTAGTGCCTTAATAATACCAATATCGATAAAAAATACCACATGGGTATGTTGACTTATATTTCCACATAACAATAAAATAATTTAAATCCATGAATACCTTCTAAGAGTTTAGATTATATTAGAAATGGTATTATACTTTGTATGAAATTTCTAGGATGATAATGGAACCTCCTAAATTCCATGTTGAACCACTATAAATTTACTTTCATTATTTTTTTTTCTAAAACATTTCTTTAATGTAAATTGGGTTAGGATTATTTAACATGATTCTTTAATTGTGCTAAATGAATTGTTTGATAAAAAAGGCATATTTTCAAAATAAAACTCTACCAATGTGTTGTGTCTTCCTCTAAATTAAAAAGTGATTTTTTGTTAAAAAAAATTGAATGTACATATTGCATTGGTTATTATTTATGTACTTTTTGTTATTGTTAGATATAAGGCATGATTTGTACATATCCTCGACTGATATTTTCAAATGGAGTGTCCCTTTTTTTATATAAAGGTTCCTTGATCCAATTCTCCTTAAAAGTGAATGGAATGGACCACTATGACCCAAATGGCCATGAAATAAATCTGCTCTTATGACTTTGGATTTCTTAATAAATATGATTGAACAGATAATAATTTTCCCAATTAGACCATGGTACTTTGTAAGTGCCTCAACAAGCCTGGTATAGTGAATTTCCTTTTTAGATAGATTAAATGGCATGTATTAAAATGGAATGGCTTATTCATGATAAATTCCATCCATGAATGAATTAAATAATCTATGTGAAATGGATTGTTTATATTAAATTATTTTTGTTTAATGGAATGGAAATCCCACACCTTTTGAATGACTTGAATTTTAATATGAATTGAAATTTTATAACTTGATTGTAATGGAATGATAAATGTAAAAATGAGAGGTTATGCCTCATGGATAATATTATAAATATGATTACGCCTTCATATAGGTTTTTGTATGATGGTATGAGTTCCATTGAGAATATAGGTATCAAGCATGCTTAAATCTTGTGCTGAGCATGACATCTCGCACCGACGATACTATGTGGGTGGTGGGAATGGAGCACCACATTCCTTATGAGTTTCAACATGAAGGCAGACTCACTATTGTTTAAGTGCTAATGTGAGAGTTCACTAACCATATTAATTGATGATCATGAAATCTCTTAGTCCCTATAAGATGTTTTTCTTTAACCCTTTGATAAATCTTATAGGCTCATTCATACTAGTTATAGATCAATGAGTGACGCCTTGGTCCAACAAGCACTGAGTATTCTTTGTATATGAAAACTTATGTCCAAGTGTACATGGTCCATAAAGGTGGAAGTAATATATAACAATATTATATATATATATATTATAAATATATATATATATATATATACTGATAAAACCCTCATTATGGTGGGGAGATGAAGCAGGTAGATTAATTTAGGTGTGAAATAGGAATTTGATTTTATATTTATTTATTTATTTCATTACTATTATTTATTTTGTTTTATTTAACATTACATTGCTTTACATCATTCTAATGAATTTTATTTAGTCATAGACACTGTTAGTGGTGGCCTAATGAGTTTTATCTCACATCGTTTTTGGGATGTCATTCCTGTGGGGTACCCGAGTAAATCTATTGTTTACATGATCTTGGATTATTTATTGCACTGTTTTTATTGTACCATGGAGTTATGAGCAAGGGACTGAGCTGAAGCTCAAGGTGCTCATAGAGATAACCATTGGGGATTTTATTTCTTTTTATTATTTTTTTATTTCCTTGTATTATGTTTCCTATTATATGTCTATTTTTTTAGTTATCTATCATCATTTGGACATGCATTCATTGTTGTATATTGGCATTGGCCATATTTTATATTCAATTTATATTATTCTTATAATGATGTATATTTCATTTATTACTACTTCTATTGTTTTTTATCTTCTAATATATAATTTTGATACTCTAATCATGAGGGTATAGTCTACCTTTTATCACTTCCTTTGTCCTTCATGGCTAGCTAGAAGGCTCTGGCGTACAGGGAGGTGCACTTTAGGCCAAGTGGAGACCTTTCCAGCAACAAGTTTAATGGTTAATCAACTCCGAACGTTACATGTTATATAAGTGAAATAATTATTATATTCATGAAGAATTTATCATTATAAAAATATAGTATATCATTTTCATTCTTACATTTTAAAATAATAAAGGCATTCATGTACGTGTGGACAACCACCTATATGAATTGACGTGATTATTTTTTCATCACCACATCAAAAAATGATCTATATAAGTACATTTAAATTAATAATTTGATATTTATGATATAATTATCCTTATTTAGAGATGAAATAACACATTCCATCTTTCCATAATGTTCATTGAAAAATCGAAGCGTCAAAAATGCATAAATATGACCTATACTCTTCATAATCATAACATAATTTATTTTTCATAGCCATTTTCATGATTTGTTTGAAAAGTATAATTGAAAAAAAAATATGATTATTATTTCATTATATGTATTCTATATATTTATAAATAGTTCCTGCTTTGTCTATGGTATAAACACACAAGCTATTTTGAAATAATAAACCCAACATCCAAAATACACTTGACGTGAACTTTACTGATATAATATTAAAATATTTCTTTAAAAATAAATAAAATAAATAATATTATTATAATTTATTATTCATGGAAAATTTTCATAATGAATTAAATAATTTTTAAAGTCATATTATAAGAGAGATATTGTTCATAGAAGGAAAGTCTATACTGATGTTAAGGTTTTTTTTCATCTCATTATTTTCTTTTGTGAGAAAAATTCTATATTCACCTCCAATTTATCTTAGGAGAGGAAAATAATGACCTTTATTGTATTTTATGATTATTAAATTGAATATTATTTGGATTTACATATCCATTTTAGGATATCTCTTTCAAATGGTCTATGATTCCAAAGTTACAAAAGTGGAAGGGATTTTTATCTCATTATTCCATATTTGAGACATATGTTATGTTACATACCTCACTTTTTTATGGTGTATTTAAACATCCCATTTGACATACAATATCATTAATTTAATTATTCTCATTATATTTTATGTTTAATTTAATTTTATTCCTTCAGGTTTCTTATAATTCAATGTTAACAATGTCGTAATGCATTTATGATAGAATCTCATCATTTATCGAGATTTTTTATGTTTATGCTTCTGATGGTGAAATATTTTGAACCTTATATCAAGAAAAACATGAATATTTTCCTAAAATAGTAATTTCATGAGAACATGTTATCTTTATTTTTATTCTATTTATGTACCTAAGAGATCAAACTAATTGTTTTATGAAAAAGATTATTTATTACTCTCTTCAGCTGAAAATCCATTTTCCTCCAAAACCATGTTTATTAATATTATTTTCAAAATTTAATTTACATTCTTGATATTATTTATTAAAATAATTATTACATATGTTTTAATTTTTACAAAAAAATTATTGTAATCTTCATTTCATTTTCTAGAAAAGTTTCATTTGGATTTTATTGAAAAGGTCAAAGGAATATTTGTTTTAACATGTACGACCTAAATGGAATTTCCTAAAATCATGACCATTATTATCACTAAAGCTTAACTTATAAGTTTATAATTTTATTTTATAATAAAATAATTTTTATAATAAATTTATTTTAAATATTTTATTTCAATTTTGAATAGATATTTTCCTCATGAACTGTTTTAAATGATTTTTAAAGAATCTTTTATATGTTTTCTATGTCATTTTTAAAAAATGATTTCGAAACTGATTTTATTTTTTAAGAAAGGGGTTTCCAATATATTTTTTAATTTTTTTAGTTTGAAAAAATGATTTTAAATGAAAATTAATTTTACATAATAAATGTTCCACATGATATTCTAAAGATATTTTCTTTAATTGATGTAATCCTTTGATGTTACTTATACTTTTCTGGGGATATTATCCAAGGATGTCATTTTTATTCTTTCTCTATATGGTTTGGGTTTATAATGACAATATGTTTTTAAACAAGTTTCTTTTTCAATAGTTAATCCTTTTTCAAATATATTGTTATGAGACCTATTTATTTTCCTTGATTTAATAATATTTCAAAGATATAGTTTTGGAACACATTTATTTTCCATGGTTTTGGGTAGTTTCAAATATATTTTTATGGAATCGGTTTCTTCTCCCTCAATTAATCATGTGTTAAATAGATTAACCTTAACCAATCCATGACTAAATCATGTTATAAAAGGAATAATTATTATTTCTATTTTTTATTACATGAAAACATTATGTACATTATTTGTGGTTTATAGACATTATATACAATTTTTGTGCCCAGATATCTCCAGGTAATCTTGATATATAAAATATGATGGGTGTGCCTAGATATAGTCAGGAAAGCATGATATAGAAAATATGATTGTTTTACTGAGATAGATATAAAGTGAATTGGGTAATGATTATGTTCTAAGTAAAATTATAATGTATGTCATCCATATAGTTACTGTAATTATAATGCTTCAGTAAGGGTTATCTAATGATGATGTTCAATGATAATAATGAGTTTTATCAATGCTTTCTATGGGTTTATATTGTTTCTTCTAATCTAGATTGATATCATAAGGATTATGCCTATTAATTTTGATTAATCTCTCCTTTGTGGAAGCCTTATTCATTTTTTTTAGGTTTGATGACACAAGTATTTATGAGTTTCAATATTATTATGTAATGGTCATGCACATTTATTATGTCATCATTTCATCTAATTTTGGAGTGAAAAATGTGTTTTTCTTGAATATTTGTTTGATGGGGAGAGTTCTATGGCCGCTCTCAATCACGCACATCGAGTTTCCATCTTATTCATCTTCCCTACAAACTCACAACAGTTCCCTCATCCGTATATGGGTACATACCTACTTCCCAAAGGATGGAGGTCAGTTCAGTTTTCAGGCCCAGTGACGCTTGGGGACTTACATTGGTTGAGATGATGGAAGGTCAGGGTTATTTCACCCTTTGGGGTGATTATTGCATAATATGGAACACTCTTATAGATTTAAGATATGCTCTTGAACCTATTCCTATTCCAAATATGGGACCAATTACCCTAAAACTAACTATAGATTTCTTTTTTTCATGTTGAAAGGATCAGGGACTCTTTAGTGGATCCATATATATGTATCCAAGGTTCTCCATTAATTTCCAATAATGAGTGAATTCTTATGTTCTTATGGAATATAACCATGTTATTCTGGATGTTATTCCATGCGAGGAGGTAGATAAATTTTTTAGGAGGGGATTGAGCCATTATAAGGCATCCTACTTATCATGGTCATTGATGGAATCAAAACCCACAATGTTTGTGGGACCTGTGAAATTTTACAACATGTAGGATAGAATTATATGGGTGATCTAGAACATCGAGTATTCAAGATCGAGTTCTAAAGGGACATCTAATGTATCTGGAGTATAGAGATAATACATGTTGTCATATTTCATTAATTTTAGGATTACGTATCAAGGTTACTCTTGTAATTTTACAAACTCATGGTGGAGATGATATGATTACCACATCGCCCTATGATCATGTGATCTGAGCTCAGTGTGAGAAACAGTGGGAGGAAATGACAATTTTTTTTCTCTAGCCATTGGACTTCTGCGTTTGGATTTCCCTGAAACGCTCTATCATGGAACGATAGTCTCATAAAGTTGTCATACATATCCTAGTTATGGTAGGAATCAAATTTTTGATAATTAAATTATGGTATTATATATTGAGACATCCTATAGCATTTTAGATTTTTTTAATATTTTCATTATCATTGTAACTCTCTAATCCCATGTGAGAAATGCTTGTTGTGAGAAACAAGGGATAGCAAGTAATCAATTTCATTTCGTTGAATAATGGATGTAGATGCAGGGATTGGACTAGATGTTTAATATGAAGCTCAAACATCATGATAGTTGGTGTATGTATCCTAAATATGATAGGAATCAGTGTCATCATAGTTCCCTTTATATTGTGGATTACACAATAAGGCTACATGTAGGACCTAGCATTCCTGTTAGGTGGGTGTCTCATGACCCAGATTACTTTTCCATAGGACATCGCAATATCCATATAGTTTGTTCTTGAATTCATCACCTAACCTAGCTGGATTTCCCAAGTGGTGTCACATGATCCAGCTGATGTTCCTTTTTTTCATTCTCAAGAGTTGGTTTGACACATATGGAGGGTGTCACATGATTCAATATGACAAGGCTCGAAGTATGTCACCTATCTTGGATAAAGTTCTTGGAGGTCATCATGATACCTAGCCGATATAAATAGATGGCATAGATGGTCTTGTTTGAATTGTATGTAGGGTTTCACGAGAGATTAGTTTTTATGCCTAGGTGAAACAATGAGATGTGATTAGAATTCATTGGCACCATTTTATGGTTCTACAAATGTATATGAATGACATCACAAGGTATGGGTGATAGGTCCAAAGGATTTCGCAAGACCAAAGTGGTGTTCCCAGTGGGATAGTAGGACTTGTTAGGACTTGCCTAAAATATTTTTCTTGTCCCAAATAGCATGCTTAAAGAGCATCTTGAGATCTAGGGGATGTGTCCTAGCATGATCAGGGGTCTTGGGATGAATCACTCGAAGGGCATGAGGTCATTCAAACATGTCTTTCGATCAAGTATTACCCTTTAAATCATCTTTCATTCACTTATATTTATAATTCCATAGATTTATTCAATATTATTTTACCTTGAGTCTTATGTGATATATTAGATATGTGGTATGTTCTTCACACACCTTTCCAAATGTCCTTAGCATGATTGTGATTTATCAGGTGAATTAACTTATGTACTATGCATGATTTCACATGAAGATTTCTAGTGTACTACCTGATGAAAGACTTCCTGATGGTGAGATTCACTTCTCTGAGAAGTCCACTCTAGCACTTTTACTTAAGAGGCTAGAGACAGAGAGTCTAATCATCAATAGTCCCACCTTTTTTCACGTTGGGGTTTGATATTTGTAGTCATCATTACAGTGGTTTTTCACTGGATTTTGAGGTTTATCTAGTGTAAATCCATGAAATAGTTAGTGAAAGGGCTCTGGAGTCACATGGTGTGGAATGTCTCTATCACATACCGCTCTGAGGTCATCACCTGATTTTTATTGACCACGATTACCACCATAAATGTTCCCTTTATTTTATTTTTACCAATTAATGAGGACACGTTGACTCGTGAAAGCATATCAAAGGACTTACTTAATTCCATGTTGACATGATCAAGGTCCTCTATGGGACTAGGATGCCTGTTTAAGGGGCCTCACGTGATCTTGGGTGAGATGTTCTAGAGTCTTAAAAGTCATATTTGTAGACTTCATGTGCATGTCACATGAATTTTATGACCAAAATAGCTCATACCACATTACTTTTTATACCAATTAGTTTTTGTAAAAAACTTGGGATTCATAAGACATTGCATGAGTAATGTCATGGAAAATTACTATATCTTTTATGATGTGTCTTATGAACCAGAAAAGTCCTATAATGGTGTGTGAAAATTTCCTAGAAAAATTCATATGTTTGTATCTATGGAGCCAAAGGAAATAGAGTGGTTGGGTAGAAATATCTAAGGTTTTTCTTGCGAAGATGATGAAAATCTTTAGGGACTCCGCATGATGATGTGGAAATGTCTTTAGGGACTCTTGATGTTGTGCATATTTCTAGTGTTGCGCCGCAAGTCTTTTAGAGTCTATGAGTAGCATTCGCCTCCCCTCCTCTTATGTCCTATGTTTTATTTAAAAATGGCTTGGAGGTCCTGTGAGTTTTATTTGATTTTGTCAGTAATAATTACCATTACGATCAATGTTGAGTCACATGAACATTATGATCGTGAGGGATCTACACCATTTAAAAATCTTTCCCCCCATTTTCGTAGGATTTTCATGTTGTATTATTAGGTTCTTCTTGTTGATAACCCATGTGTCATAGAGGAACTCACCAAGTTGCCGCAATGATAGTTTCTAGTTGTCTAAATGACCATTACAATTGCATTGGGACTCCTGCAAATGGGGTTCCATTGGATACATCATACGTTATACATTGCAGGTGGAATCTTCTTGTGACCATTTAATGGTCTAGTGATCTTGAGTCCCTTATAGGTTCCCGCGATCTATTGGAATTGACAATCATCCTTTTCCTTTTCATTTGAAGGGTAAATAATACCCATATTCATTTATTTCTCACCTTGTGAATTTTTTGATTCCCATTTGGTGGGCATCAAAAAATGTCCCCATTAGGAGAAATGCCCTTGGGGATAGGGACTTAGTTTTGAAGATTGTAAATTCCTACTAGAGTCTTTGGTAGTGTTTTGAATTAGTGATTTGGGTGGCATTTGGTCTTCTGGGAAAGACATGGTTTCCATAAAATTACATATCTAATGGATGGGGTGGAGATAAATTCATTCCAGTATCCACCACTTCTCCATAGTACTCTCTCCGTTGATTTAATCATGTGCCTCCATCATAAGAATGTTCCGAGGATCATGATTTCAAGACCCTATTTACAAGACTTCATCGCAAGATCTATCCCATAGGTCCTTCTTCTAATCAGAGATTTGTCCAATCAGAATATTAACCAATATTCAAAAATTCTTTTTGAAATTCAACCATGACGTACTATGATGGTACTGAGGGTTTTTGGGGGCCTGATAAATCATTCAATTTGACTGATTCACATGACCTTTTTAAGAACATGTGATCGTGAGTCTCAAAATGGGTCATGGGATTATGTGATGCTCCTCGTCGATTATGAAACCCATGATTCATTTTGATATGAAGTCTTTGAAACATCCTTTATTGGATTCACATATTAATTTTTGATTCATGCGATTCACATGACATCGTTTGAACTTCCATGCTTCTATTTTGGACAATATCTTATATTTTCTTTGTCTGACATGTGCCACTTAATAATTTTCAGATGGCTTTCTGTTATCTTCAAGGTTCCTTAATTGTGGACAATAAAATGACCATGATTTCCAGGAATCACATTTTCGTTCCCTGATATTGTGTATATAATTATAACAAAACCTTGAAGAGGTTCCCTTCATCCAACACCGAAAATTATCTCTTAACGCGTCGAATTAATCTATACGGGTTTTGTTTTCTAGTTGACTATACCATTCCGACTACATATTTTAATATACCATGCCATTAATTTTTTAATTTTCTTTACTATGTTTAGAAAAAAATTTATGAGGATGATTGGATAGTTACATCATGATCCCTAGGTTTTTCTTCTCAATTGGCCTATTCTCCTCTGGGTCTGGACGACCATGATTTTTCCTGGTAACCAATCACTCCGAGCAATAAATGCATACTCACATCATCATTGAACAATCTAATAAGTGGATGGTATTTTAAATGAGATATCCATCCTGGCTGTAATTTCTCTAATGAGTGGGTGCGGCATTTCTTAGTTAGGAAACGATGGATGGAGTTCATGGATGACTTATATTGGGTTCACATTTGTGAAGTTGTTTGGATCTCTCAATTTATCATTTAACTCTATCTCGACCTCATTGGTGAGACAATTACCTATTGGTTCTCTAGTACCAACACATTTCACTGGTCCCATGGTTATGTGGCCATCATCCTATGGGAAAACCATCGTTTGGGTGGGATTCTTCCCCTTAGAGAAATGTATGATGAATTACTCCCTACTTTGGATGTCTGGGATGATCCTCAACAGACCACATTTTTAGAAATTTAGATGATTATTATTGTAAAGGAAAATATAAAAATGATATGACATTTCCCTTGTTATTTATTTCAAGGATTTGATCAATAATTTTCATCTATAGTAGTTGAGTTATACCAGATAGTATTTTCCTTAGTTGGATCCACTCTCAACGAGAATGTTATAGTAATGGATCCTATTGGGCCATCATGGAGTGGAGAGAATATACCTCATGGGGATATTTTGTGAACATGGTTATCTTTCTAAACCTATGAATGGAAGGCTTTATAACCATGTTCATGAATGGTTTTCTTTTTGTATCTTGGTACACTTTTTTATGAATCCTTGTTAGCATGTTGAGGATGGTGATGTGACTTGAAGACGTGAGTCTTCATTACTTGATGGTATCATTCCCTGAATGAATTTACCAAATTCTAAGTCGTATTCAATGAGGTATAACACCTTATTGAATCAGTGTTCCTATCCAGCCTCTGTTTTGATGGACATGGGATCATTTACACTGTTATGAGTATTAGAATTATTTGAGGATCCTAGGTAGCACATCCCATGATTTATTTTTGAACATCTCTATAGTCGAGTATATCTCTCTATGACCTACTAAGGATAAGGAAGTGTAACTCTATTCTAAAATCTATCATTTTACCCCCATTCATGTACTGACTATGCCAATCATTGATGATGGAAGATGCTCCTTTGATGAACGATCATATATGATCTCCCATTGGGAAGGGTTTCTCATAGCCATGGTGGATGAGCTGGTCAACTGTGAGCCCTATAAATCGTATTGATTTCTCTGTAGTTTAGTTTTACTCAAAGGGTCTCCCCTTCCTTTGGAAAGTTTTCATGGGGAGATACATCCCAAGATAATCTGTCAAATTTGGAAGATACTGACATGTGAAAACACTAAGACTAATATTATGCTTCCACATGATGATTCTTATTCTACATTTCTTACCCATTAATATTCTTAGTCTTAGGTAACAACGTATACATATGGTTTACTAATCCAATTAGTCCATCGGGTGGACATGCCTTTTTTCTTAACAATTCCATTATTAGTGGCAACATGGGATTGATTAATTATCTGGATAAGGCATTAACAAAGTGACCTCATTTATGTGAATACTAATGAGATGGTAAAATGGATTTTTTTGAATAATTAAATACAGGAATATAGGCTATGGATGATGTATTAATTGAGAGAAGGTAATATGGTGATTTCTTTCCTATTTCATTATTAATTCAACTGATTAGTCATCTTTCTATCACACCCACCTCATTAGTTGCAGAGGATCAGACCCATCATAGGATGTTATTCAAATGTATTCATGTCTTCATTACAGAGACCCCCTTGGATATATTTTGTGACTAAAGAGAATGCATTGACCAATTATTTCATGACTTAGGGGAAGGAGGCTTCAATTGAAAGACTTTGTATGAAATTTTTTATCAAATTGACTTGGCCCAAATTGAATTGGCCAAGAATGAAACTGATATGCATGATATTGTGAATGAGGCTTCCCCTTATAAGAAAATTATAGATACGGTGGAGGTATTGGAGCAGATTCATCAATTGATATCTAAACTACAATCTCATATGGATTCTTGGACTATGGTGATATGAAGATATGAGGTGTTTATTTCTCATATGAGTTCTAACATTTTGACAACATAATCCTTATTTTACACTAATTTTATGATGGTTAAAGATTTGACTACTTTTTTCATGGATCTCCTTCCTATGGTATAAGTGTATTAAGTGGGGAGAGTGGCACTCCAATGCTCAATTGATTCCTCTCACCAAACTCTTGTGGATCTTCCTAGCACAATCGAGCTTCTTTTACCATGACCCAACTTTGGAACTTCCTTCTATTTTTTGGATAAGGCCTCAAATAGACTTCTAAATATATATATATATTCCTCCATTATTTTCATATTGTGAATAAATGAGTTTTCCAAATAATCTATAACACTATTAAATTTTCTTCACTTCATGATGTGTATGATATCTCATCACTGTGACATTTTGGAAAATATCCACCAACATAGATCCCTTGATTTATATATGAATGAACATGAATTATTGAAATTGAATGTTGAAATTCAAATAGATTCCCTCTATGAGATACTGGTGAATTCCAACAATCATGAGATTATTTGTTGATAATTTATTTCATCTATGATAAAATCACTTAACTTGAGAGGGGTCTTTCAAGTCGGAAATATTTCCTGAAGGGTGATCTCTTTTTATCTTCACCGAAAGGAAAAATATTTTATCTATAGTAGCTAGATTGGGTTAAGACTATATAGCGGGCCCCAAAATCTTTTCTCAAGCTATATAATTTACATGGGATTTACTTTTTGTTCTTTTAGCTTCGAAATTTCATTTCTTTAGTTTAAGGTTGTTTAGTTCGTACCATATATCACTTTATTTTATGGTCTCACATATTAGACCATTTATGTATAGTAGTTTAAGGGCTTCTTGGGTGTACCTTTGGTGTACTGCAGTTTAAGTAATTCTAGCTCAGTCATATAGTGTACAGTTGTTTAATGTCTTATAGATCAGAACTTTTGTGTATGGTAGTTTATAGTCATCTATCATGGACCATTAGTGGGTTTTAATTTAAGGACATCAAGCTCAGACCTTTGGGATTCCATGTAGTTTAAATTCACACTTTTGGGACATTTATGGAATATAGGGCAGATAGACTATGGAAGACTCAAAACGCTATGGGGTGATGAGTTTTATTGTGATGCTTATATGGCTCATGAGGATTGGACTTCATTTTCTAAAAGTAGTATATGCCTCTAGATGGTGGGTAAATCCCTTTTGCATCAATAGCATGGATAAGAAAATATGATATCCAATCATTACTGGGGGCCATAGAAACATTGTGGAATGAAATATATATGTGGGAGAAATACTAGAGGCACTAGGCCCGACTAACATAGTTGGATTTCAGGTGTCAAAAACCATAACCCAAAAGCATGAGTATGTTAATATGGTATGGAGAAGACATTGAAGGTATATCCCATAACATTATGAAATGTTTGGTTACACTGCGATGGTGTTGTGGCTCACAGAGACTAGAAGGTACTCTCTTTAAAGGAAGAGATTCCTTGAGTTTTAGGGTTAAATCCCGTATGCATCGACATCATGGAAATGAAAATCTGATCACCATTTTGATCTAGGGGTCAAGAAATGTTTGTGAAGACTCAAATTTATATATGGTGATGTTGGGGTGTATGGAAATCTATCCTGGATGGGTTCTAAATCTTATTGGGAAATCAAACTCTTATGTTATATAGCCCATTCCCTACACCCTATGGTTCTGAATCATGAGGCATTGGCCATGAATTTTTTTGGTAATGAAGTATTTCATTCCTTCTTAAAAAAAGGGTACAAAACATGGTGATACAACATAGAGGAAGTTATATCCAATTAAATGGTCTATTATAACGATTTTAAACCATAGTCCTATGTGATCAGGTCATGAGGATGGTATTGGGTAGCCATATCAGGGATATCTTAAAACACTATTGCATTCTCCATACCACCAAAATAATTCCATGCACAAAATAATCAAAAATACCTTTATATCATACTTTGATTTATATGGTTGGTTGGTATCATCAATTTTTAATCAATATCATGGTCATTCATAGGGATATATTTTATTTTTTTAGGGTCAATGGAATGTTTATGATGACCTAGGAATCTTTAAATCATGAACTATTATTTATGGAAAATTTATTATCCAAGAAGGGTTCAAGAACCCTAAAAATTTATCCACCTTCTAGTGAACATATTCTCACGATGTTGAAATTTATAAAAACAATTTTCTACCTTTTTCCTAGACCATGAGGTCTAGTGAGAATAGCTTTTATTTTACTAGGGAAATAGAGTAGAACATCTGAGATTTCTAGCTTTTATTTGTGTCCTAAGTTTTTCCTAACTTGTTGGTCGAAGAGTTTAGTGAGTGGATAATTGAATTTTTTCTTAGTCCTCCCTTTACTAGTTTTGAACATGAAATGTTTTTCTTCTCTCTCATGGGTAGTTTTAGGTCTTGCAATTTGGATCATTATATTCTAGAGTTTACGGTCATACAACTTTGACCAAAAAGCATCTAGTTTAAGGCCATGAGTCACATGGACAAAATTTGGGAGATGTTACACACCTAATTAGGATACCCAAGGTCATGAGTAATCCAACATCTATCCATGATTGTGGTGTAAATTTTTTAAATCTTGGATCATTCCCTTTAGATCATGAAAAATGATATGGGACTATCTTACTTGGTATGTCCCATAACACCGTAAGATGTTCGGTTCCTCCTTGTTGATGTCCGGCTCACGAGAATTATAATGAACTTTATATGGGATTAATATGTCACTAGTTGGTGGGTCTAGAGCCCTTCTGCATCAATATCATTACCAACTAAGAGACAAATTTTTCCTATTCAAGGGAAATGAATAGCTTGAGGTGATCTATGGCATACAAGACAAGAAGTGTGGCACACGAATTGACATTCTTTTAGAGGATATTGGAAGCACCCCATACTCAGATTGACCATTCTATGTCTCTTATTTTCCTTTAATAATGAATAGTAAATGGGATATGGTCTAGATATTTTATCATCATGTAGTGGAGATTTCTTTTTCAATTTTAAATTCATTTGACCAATATGGTTTCCATTCTATTTAACATCATGTGGTTTGGAAATATTCTTATTCCATTCATCGTCACTTGGTAAAGAAAGCTTCCTTGTAATTTAACATCATTTTGTAATGATATAATTATGTGAAATCATATGGTAAGGATATTGATCCCATAATGTGAAATGGTGGAACAATGGATGGTCCCATAAATGGAATTATGGGTCTAACTACGTATCTCAAGGTGATGGGAATCAATCCTTATGTAGTTATTAGAAAAGACACTCTCCCTTTTCTAGTATGTCAGGGGTGGGAATTGTTTTTTTTTACTTTTGTAAATGTTCCTAGTATTAGAGGTCTAAGCATCATTATGTCTCATGTAATGAAAGTAATCAAGCTACAAGTAGTTATTTTGGGGACTGTTCATCTTAGATTCATGGAGAAAGGATGAATATGGACTAACATGAAAAGTGGTAATATTATGGTCTAGCCCAAGGATGCATGTTTGGGAATCACTAAATATCTCATGAAAAATGACAATAAATCCTTATGAAGTTCCTTGAAATCCGATGTAGTTTTATATCATACAGTGAGGTTGGTGGACAACCGATGTGAATCTATGGGAATATTGTGGTTGGGCCAAAGGGTGGATGTTTTAGTGTCACTACATATCTAATGAGAATTATAATCAAACCACGTGAATTTATGAAAACCATTCATTTTATCATCTTATAGCAAGGACTGATGGTATGCCTTTTAAGGTCACTTATCCATGACAAAGAAAAGCCTTTTGAAGCAGATTTTCCTTATTCACATAGGGAACCCCTTGCATAAATTCCTAATCCCATGTGACATATGCTCGGTGTGAGAAAAAAGGAATGAAAAGAGTCCAATATAGAAACAATTAATAGTACGATAGGGTCATTTTGTATCATTTTGTGGCTAGACCAAGATATAAGATTACGGTGTCCCTACCAATCTCATTGAAAATGAGAATCAATCCACATGTAATTATAGAGAGGCTTGTATTTTAACATTATGTGGTGAGGATGTGGGTGAATCTAAGTGAATGAATATGGACATTAGGGATTCATGGTGTTTTATATAATTCGGTAAGGATATTGGGTCACCCATTAGGAATTAGAATGTTCTGGATTAGTTTAGTTTTAACATCAGGTGGAAAAGACATTGAATAGCCTAACATGAAATGAAATTTGTGGATGGGGAAGTTTTGGATTAATTTAGTTTTATGACATGCGGTAAAGACATTAGATCACCTAACATTAAAGGAATGTAATCCTATGGATGGGACCATGAATAGATATTTGGGAATCACTATGTATCATGTGAGAGTAGGAATCAATCCATATGTATTTCTCAAGAAACCATGAATTTAAACATTATGATGCTAGGACGATCTCTATATAGTTTACTATCATGTTTTTAGGAAATATTTTTACATTTTAACATCATGTAATATGTGTGAATTATAGCATCCCGTCTTTTTATAACATAACTTTTCATTCCATTACATGGAACTGAGGATCTTTAAGGTTTAGTGTCTTGGAAATAAGGAACATAAAACATGAAACAAAAATAAACATTCTTCTTAAACACTTGAAAGGCTTCTCCTCATGTTCACCCTAGGTTCATTACTTCATCTCATAACCTGGGGACATACATCAAAAGGAAGGGTGAGCATAAGACCCAGCAAGGGAAACAAGTGAAACATTTTACATATGAACTTGAGATACATCAATAAAGTCATGAAAAGAACTTTAATGCATGAAAATGAAATCATGAGGCATATCATAATAAAAATAAAACTTTTTCATAACATGAAGATGTGGCTGCAACATTTAATATTGACAATCGTTTCGTTTCACCAAGGTCCATCCCCATGGTGTCGTTAAAAATTACCAAGGTTATTCACCAAGGCGTCGTTAAAATGGTCATCTCTAGAGATTAAGTCTTTACCCAAGATTGGAGCGCTATCAGGGAGCACCCTTAAATTTGCCTTTATTATCATGTGAGCCACATATATCATCATCAAACATTTCATAAATAACCCATATAGCATAAAATAAATGGGTTTCATTTCATAATCATAACGTTTTAAAAACTGCTTTAAAGACATGATCTTTACGTCACTTTAAAACCCACAGAAAAGGAAGGTGGGTCTCATGTATGTAAATCCCAGAATTTAAAATAGAACATTTTGGTATATATGTGAATACCCCTTTAGAATAAAGAGCTTTGAGTATTCACTTATTAAAATAAAAGGACTTTAGAAAAAGAGAGACATTTTGAGACAGAAATTCTGCAGCATAACGGCAATGTTCCGAGGTTTTAGAAGACATTAAAAGAGAGGTAAAATGGGTCAAACATTCATAAATGACCCATAAAATAGTACATGGACAGAATAAGAAGGATACATGATCATGGTAATGAGATTTCAAGGACATACCATTTGAAATGAAAAACATGGAAGGAAGAAAAAAATTAGATTTCTCTTATGAAAGTTCGGCAGCCTAACGACGTTACTTAAACCTCAACAAACAATGATTTGAAAAGATCAAATAGGATCTCTCATCATGTGAACATAAGAGTTCAGTATGATAGATATAGAGATAATTCCCCAACATAACAAAAAGTAACTTGAAAGAATTGACATGAAAGTAGAACTTCAAAACGAGAATGGTGAAGAACCACTTAAAAATTCGGCAGCCTAACGGTGCCACTTAAAACATCAAAATACTGAATTGAAGAGATCAAATGGGGTCTCTCATCATATGAACAGAAGAGTACAGTACGATATATATAGATATCATACCCCAATATAACAAAAAGGAACTTGAAATAATTGACATTAAAGTAGAACTTCAAAACGAGAAGGGTGAAGAACCACTTAAAAATTCGGCAGCCTAACGGCGCCACTTAAAACATCAAAATACTGAATTGAAGAGATCAAATTGGGTATCTCATCATATGAACATAAGAGTCCAGTATGATATATATAGAGATCATACCCCAATATAACAAAAAGGAACTTGAAATAATTGACATGAAAGTAGAACTTCAAAACGAGAAGGGTGAAGAACCACTTAAAAATTCGGTAGCCTAACGGCGCCACTTAAAACATCAAAATACTGAATTGAAGAGATCATATTGGGTCTCTCATCATATGAAAATAAGAGTCCAGTATGATATATATAGAGATCATACCCCAATATAACAAAAAGGAACTTGAAATAATTGACATGAAAGTAGAACTTCAAAACGAGAAGGGTGAAGAACCACTTAAAAATTCGGCAGCCTAACGGCGCCACTTAAAACATCAAAATACTGAATTGAAGAGATCAAATGGGGTCTCTCATCATATGAACATAAGAGTCCAGTATGATATATATATAGATCATACCCCAATATAACAAAAAGGAACATTAAAGACTTGAATGAAAATAGAACTTGAAAACGAGGAAGGTGAAAGAATCCCTTAAAATTCGGCAGCCTAACGGCGCCACTTAAACATTCTTAAAACAAATTGATGAGAGCAAGGGGGGGGGGTCTCTCATCATATGAATATGAAATAGGAAGTAGGATGAATATAAAATAACATCCTCCAACATAAGAACATGGAGTATAAAAGAAAAGACATAAAAGAGATTACTTGAAAAGAAAGAGAGAGGTCGGATCCCTTACCTTAAAATGTAACTCTTAAACCTCAAAGGGTGGGACCTTGAGGGCTTGGGGCACCTTGGGAGGACTCCTTGGGAGGTAATGAGACCGGAAATTCGTTGGGAATGAGTGGGGAGTCGAATGGATGAGAGGAGGGCTTGGTATTTATAGGGAAAGTGAGGGGACAAGGCATTAATGGCCAAGGGACACCTCACATGTGCTTTTCTCAAACCCATGTGCTCTCCCTTGTCATTTATCATAGAGTTAGGCCACATGGGGCCCCCAAAACAATAATTCATTACCCTTGGCCGGCCAACCCTCAAAAGATCTCATGACATCATCATGACACCGTTATGATGTCATTAAACATACCGAAACCCTAAAACTGTATTTTTACTATTCACTGAAAATTCAACTTTCTCAGAAAAATCCCAAAATTTAACATTAACAAAATATCAATGCTCTGATTTCAAAAATGAAATCCATTTTATAAAAATAATTTTCTAAATATTTTTAATTTAATTTTTAAATAAAAACACTATTCATCGAAAATTCATTTTTTTCAGAAAAAACCCCAAAAATTACCATAACATAATATCGATGCTCTGAGTTCAAAAATAAAGTCATTTTGATAAAAATAATTTTCTAATTATTTTTAATTAAATTTTTAATTAAAAAACACTATTCACCCGAAAAAACTAATACTTGAATAATAATTAATGAAACCGTTATTTAACTATTTTATTGAATCACATTACTTAATCAAGGTGCCTAGATTATTTTAAAACATTTTTTAAGTGAGATTACTAATCCATTTCGTCATATTACTAATCCTAATCATAAAATCACTATTCAGAATTTACTATTCATCAAAAATCAAGTTGATCTTATTAGACTCTAAATTTAGTACTGAACATAATTTCAGAAGACCATTTTTCGAAAATCATTACACATTTTTAATTATTTAGGGTTTACATAAACATATTTAAAATATCCTTTTTCTAAAATTCATCAAAAATATGCATACTATATTTATCCGGTCATTTCAAAATTCATAAACTTCATCATAAGAAGAAATCCCAATTTTTATTTAAAACAAGGATTACACAAGGTAGTTATGGTCTCGTTACATAACCCCTTATAATACCAGCATAGGACCTAAGAGTAAGGTGTGCTAGGGTGATAGAAGCTTAGGGCGGCTCAGTCAACATTGCCTGAGTAGTAATTTCTACCAGTTTGAACTTCTCACGAAGGTGATTTCGTTCCAGCTTCACATGATGAAGTTCGGCTTGGATTTGATCCAGAGCAAAGCCCAGTGGTGCTACCTCCTTCCCAAGCTCTGTTAGATGGGCTTCGATCGGTCCAAGACTACTAGGTGAGGCCATCGAATCTTCTTTCTATAATAATTAACCAAGATTACTTATATTTAGAGACAATAATCAAAACATTTTGTTCACAGCGGTCATGTTGACCGATGGTTATATAATAGTCAAAACCCACTGATCAAATTTTAATTATAATCATGTTTATCAAATAAAACATTTTTGTTGAGTATAACAATAACACATAAAATTAGGAAACAAAATTTATTTAAAAATTTCGGGTCGTTACATGAATTATGGGTCTTACTATGATGTGAATGTACTTACTAATGATAGCTTCTACAAATAATTTTTTATAAATATCACATCGGTGGGTAGTGTGACATTCTACTATACATGGGGGATAAAAAATGGGTTTTATTATGATAATTATTCTGTATTACATAAGTTCTTTCCCATTTGTAATCCATTTTCAAGGGATTGTTACTCAATATCAATGGGGTTCTGAGAGCCAGCACTAGTTCTCCTAGGATGAATGAATGATGGAAGACCTTTTGATTAAAGGACCATTCTATCTAATTCTGATGGATCTCCAGGTTATACAATGTACACAATCTGTTTTGATCTATCCATTCAAATTCTTCTAGACTCTTTTGTGACTTCTCGTAATCTAATAACTTCCTACAATTAGCAATTTGGAGTGAAGGAACCTTTACTTTTATGGGAAATACATCATTGATACCATACACTAATGAGTATGGAGTTGCCTAAGTGGAGGTACACATGGTGGTATGGTAGTCCCATAATGAAAAAATGTGTTTATCCATCCAATACTATTATCTTGTCCACCATCTTCTAGAGTATGTTCAATGTAGTCTTATTAAATGACCCTATCTAACCATTTTCCACCTCATAATAGAGGGATCAGTTATTATACTTGATATTGTACTATTGTTATATCTTTTTGAACTCTGTGGTGCAAACATTTGAGCCTTTGTTTGTCAATATTTTGTGAGGGACTCCAAACCTGATGATGATATGGGAATTTATAACGTTGATAATATTCTTCAACTCAACTTCCTTGTAGGGTATTTGCTCATCCCATTTGGAAATGATATCAATTGAAATAAGGATGTACGTGCACTTATTAGTTATGTCTAGGTGACATGTCCCCACAACATTGATTCCCAAAATGGAAAATGGCTAGGAATATTTTGCTACATGTTTCAATTCTGGGGGTTGATGGATGAAGTTTTCATGAATATGTCTTGCATGAAATATCCTTGTGAATTACACATATTCATATATCATGGTTCTCCAATGGTATCACAACCTCCTAATTTGGTGGGAGAACTTTGTTATAAATTGATGGTGTCGTAGGATCCTTCAAGGACTTCTTCCATGATGGTAAAGATTTCCCCTTCTACAGTGAACTTGAGAAGAAATTAATCAAATCCATGTTTTTAGAGGACATTTTTATCATTTGGATCATCTTATAGAGTGAATATTGTTGTTAGGTTCTGAATTTGGTCCCTTTTCGGCACGATATGTCAGGAGAATCTTGTTTTAGAGATAACAAACACTAGGCACCATCCATCAATGAGTGGTCATAAGTTTGACATTATGTGGGGTAGTACTGAACTAACTGATTATTTTACATCAAATATGATGATTGATGGGTCCATTCAACGATTTTTTATTCAGAAGATTGCTTCCACATAATTGGGGTTAGCTAGGACAATGACTTAAATAGTCAGTGCATCAGTGCTTGTATTTTGTGATCGGGGAACATGATAAAATGTTCGCTCAAAAGGTAAATCTACCATCAAACCCCTGACAGAGACAATGATTGAGGCTAGTTATGCTTATTTAATTGAAAATTCATCATTGATCAACTTTATCACCATATTTTAACCCCCCCCCCCATTAAATTCAGGTAGGTTATGTGCAACTTTAGGGCTTGTTCAAACCAAGTGATTAAGGCTTCGTATTCTACCAAATTATTGGTACAACCCTTGGATTGTGAGAAATAGTAGGTGGAACTGATTTGTCTGTATAGGTAAATATTATTTCTAGACCAACTCAGTGAGCTTCTTGTTTATCATTCTTATACCAGTAAGACTCCAAGTGGAGCCATCAGTGTACATATCCTTTGTCTGGTGTGTGTCATGGATATAAAAGGAATCTTCCTCTGGCAGCTTAGTGTCTTTTGGTGAATTTTTTGGGGAAGGAAGTGTTTTGAGGAAATTGGCCAAGGCTTTAACTTTTACAGAATTCTGTGATATGAACTGGATTTCCTATTGCATTATAATGGATTCCGATCAAGCCAAGCGACCAATCAACATAGGGAGACCATGGATTTACATGAGTGGATTTATACAAGAGACTAGGTTGACTTCATGATGATGAAATTAGTGCTTTATATTTTTCACTACAAATATGATTTCAAGGAAGTTCTTTTCGACATCAAAATATCCGGTCTCGATTCCTATCATCATTTGGTTGAGGTAGTATAGACTATTATTTCTCCAAACATAATTTTTCTTTATGACGAGGATTCCCAATTAGTGTTCCATTATGGCCACATATAATATGAGTGCCCCCCATACACTAGGGTAATCAGAATTAGTTGGTGTGGGAGGTACTTCATGAGGCATTGAAGGGATTTTTGACCATCATTGTCCCATTTATAGGTGATTCCCTTTTTCATTAGCATGGGTAAGGGGATATCATTACTCGAAAAATTGACTATGAAATTTATAATTCTATAAAGGATCTATTAGAGTTCATGTAGTTCATTGAAATTTCTAGGTGCTAGTTTACTAGGATATTACTAGTAATTTCTAGGTTCACCTCAATGACGTGGTGGAATACCACAATGACATGGAACCTTCTCGATGTTACCCCAAAAGTAAACTTTAGTGGATTCATCTTTATACTGTGTTGTTGTAGTTTTCTTGAATATTTTTTTGATATTCGTGAATTGATCACATCATTTTGGAAATTTAACAACTAGGCCATTTACATAACACTCAGCTATCCTTCACATTAATGGTTTAAAGATATGATGTATGACACATTGATATGTGTCACCATCATTCTTTAATCCAAAGGGTGTGAAATAATAGTACAATATCCCTTGTGCTTCTCGGAAGGTGGTAGATTCTTCATATTTGGGGTCATTCCTGATCTAACTGTACCCCTAGTACCCTTCAATGAATAAAAAGTCATGGAAGCTAAAAGTCGATTCGATAAAGAGATCTGTGATTGGTAGTGGGAAATCATCTTTGGGAAACACTCATCAATGACTCTAAAATCAATAAAAACCATAATCTTACAATTTATTCATGATGGGGATGATGTTAGAAAGACATCCTGGGTATTTCACTTCTTAGAAAAAAATTGAACAACATGTCAACTACATCCTCAACATTGGTGGAATGAGAGGGGTTCATCCTCATGGATGCCTATTTAAAGCCTTGATTCTCATCATGCAGTCTGAAATGGTTTATATCCACATATATGTTAAATTTGTTCATTCCTATATAGTTCCATGTGAACACATATTGGTGTTACTTCAAAAATGAGATGTACATATCTTTCTGTTCAAGGTGGATGATGGAAAAAATTAGAGTATGATGTACGTATTCTAACATTCATAGATTTACATGTCTGACCTCATCTATAGCGGTGGAGATTCCTTCCTTGAATTAGGGAAGGGGTTCCCTATTTCATCCTCATCCCCTTACATTTACGAGACTGTAGAGATATTTTTATGTTAATATAGGGATCTAGGGGCTTCTCTATCACTATTGGTTTGATGGGGGCTATTAAGAGATACATCAACATCCATTACTATCCGATTCATTAAAGAGAGATTATATTTCTTGTTTTTTTACATTGTTAAAGGTGAATGTTGGGGATTATATCTCTATTATTAGTTTTTCTACATAAGCAATGACTATGGGGAGCACACAATCACCATAGAGCATACTCATGGGGTTCAAATGGGTGGTCCCCAAGCCATTGGGAGCTGAAACCTTTTTATCATCATCCTCTACTATTTTCTTCCCACCTTTTTTTAGAAATCTATTTTTGTGTATGTGGCACTACTGGTTTGAAAGATGGAACTATCACCATGTAGTATGACGACCATTCCATTTTTGGGTTACATCATATATTGATGAAATGTTTATGGTATTTATATGTGGCTATGGAACCAGGGCTTTCTATGTTGTACATTATATGAACTGTCTTGTTGGATCACCATAAAATCAGTGTTAGATGAAAGTTCCCCTAATAAAGATTTGAGTTTGATCTTCCAAAGTGATATCATCTCATGTTTATGATACCCCGGTATTGTAATCTTAATGTGGGATAAATCCTCCTCACTATATCCCAAATGTCAGAGTGTTCAAACTGGGATGAGATTAATCCCAGATCCATTATCATATATCATCCTTTAAATATTAACATTATTGATTCTTTCCATTTTTTAAAGGGACAGATGTTCCTTTGTATGACCTCTCCCTAATCATGATCAGTAAATGAGATGGAGACATGATATTTTGAGGATATAGTCTCCACTCTGAATACATTAACCACAATAACATATTTCTCAAATTCTTGTGGGATCTGGAGGGCCACAACAAGTTCCTCTATGAGTTATTTTTGAAAGGATGAGCTCAATAAGAATTAATAAAATACTTGTGACGATAACTAGCTATTTCAGAACATTGTACTTTTGTCCTAGAGGTTGGTGCTTCTCAATATGGAGTTGTTCCTGAGCAAGCGGTTCAGATGCTAAAGAATATGATATAGATGGACCTGATGATTGTATAGATGTTGAGGGAGTATTTATTCCAAATGTTATATTTAATTCATTCCATCCACATTATATGGGTGGATCATATTGAACTCCCTTTATGCGGTCATACAAGACAATTGGATTCGAGAGACTAGTGGATGGATCTGAGGCACCTCCTTGCATCTTTTGAGCATGTTGGGGATCTTTCCCATGATTCTTGGCTGTATATGTTTTCTCTATGATGATATAACAAGAATATTATGTCCTACCACATTCTTAATGTCCTTTGCATCATCAGTTTCAGTGAATATGGCCTCCCATTCCTAGATAATGTGAGGAAAACCATATTCGGGATCAAATTATTCATCAGAAAAAGTGTCTTATAAATGAATCAATTTTTTCTATCCAAATATGATCTCTAAATATAATAATGATTTCTTTTGGTGGGGTTATACATGTCCTACAGATACTGAGGGGATTAAATCTTCAAGATTTAGAGCTTTCTTTTGATCTGAATATGTCTCTCCCCCTTCATCTCTTCCTATTCCTAGGGGGGGTCACTCCCACCATTGGGAGGCACACCTAATGTCCCTTTCTTGGAAGGTGGATATATCATGAGCCCATGAAATTATTCATTATTATTGTTATGATCTCAATAATAAAAAATTTGAGTCGTCTTATTTTCAATATTTTGTGCACACCTAGTATGAACTTTCTGTCAATAGTCATCTTTTTATAATGGATGATGGTTATGCAAGACAAATCCTCTATGGAGTTATCTAGAATTACCTATACAAAGTCAACCATGCCTTGAAGTATGTTTTTGAAGATAATGAAATCTGGGAAATTATGACCTAGCCTACTATGGTAATGGCAGTTTTCAGGATGTTTAGTGAGGTTAACTTCTCCATGCATTCTGGGTAGTGGAGGTTTGAGTGGGTAATTATCCATGGTCTCTATGAAATACAAAGGGAATTTTCTATTTCATAAGGAATATAAATTTTTTCTTCCATTCATAAAATCACGAGAATGCTTGATATCTCTGTGTTTCTGGTCATGGGTGGCTCTGTGGTTTCTACCACTCAACAGGAGGTGTTGGGTGGTTCAGAGATTACATGGGGTCTAAGATAGGCACCCCTGGTGGCATGAGAATGAATGCTACAACTTATACTCTACCTAGTGTTTCCCCTATGTTGAAGGAATTATTTGAGGCTTATATTTGGATCAATGAATAGAAACTTCAAGATATTGTTTTGTTTCAGTGAACTCTTAGAACCCACCTAGTTATTTCTTGGGGATTAGGGATTTCTGCAACACATATCTGATATTTTTAGAACATAGTTACTGAAATTTCTCTAGTGAGATGGGGATTGTGATTGAATAGGTTATATAAATCCACTAGGCTATGAAATCGAACAGCATATCATTCTCACATTGTTTGTAGTTCATAAAAATTATTATCATTGTTTTTTTCATGAGGAACTGAATTGATAAGCAAAAAATTGACGAAGGTGTTCTGATCCTGCAGAATATCCTTCCGAAAGACTATTCTACCATACGATGGCTCGCCCCAGCTATTTCAGAATGAAGCACCTCATCTGTTTTTCCCTTGATTGATATTTAGGGCCCAACATCATCCCACATCAGGATAAAAAGTGTTTGAGATTTTTTTCAGGGTTTCTAACACCATCCAAGGTAGTAAAGGAGGGATTTCTAAATTTGGTAGGACTTGAAGTATCATCTACCCATTATGGATATGTATTCATTTTATGTTGTGTAGCTGCATGTTTCTATTACATGGAATTCATTCAAGTAGTCAAAGACACTGTTATATTATTTAACTATGAGGTCATGGCTATCTGAGAAGAATCCCATCCATAGGGATCGGGCGGGGCCGGTGAGGTGGTATTGCCTTCATCTCCTGATGATTCTCAATTATAACTATGACTGAATGATTTCACTAATGAGGGATAGGATATCATATCAATAGAGGGAATTCAAAATCTTTTTAAATTCCTAATTATATAATCTTGATGTCTCGATTCAGAGCCAATTTAATACTCAAATATCGCTCTTACTGGCAGATTGAAAATATGAGGGAGAATATTCATCTTAGGATAGAGATGATAGAAGATTTGAATATTTCCCCTGATTAGTTCTTCATTGAGTTGATGGATAGCTCGTATTTGACTCTCATATTAAGAAATAATTTCCTACATATAAGGATATTTAGTTATTTCTAGTGTTAATCGGTATGTAGTTGTACCTTTACCCATTTCTATGATAATATTAGTCCAAGGAGGTGGCAACTCATTATTCAATGGTGCTAAAATTTGAATCTATATTTTTTTAATTTTGTAAACAACCTCATTTGGTGTGTCCAAATCACCCTCCTCTTGCATTACATTTTCCACTTTTTGTCCCTCTATGTTTAAATCTTGACTGATGTATTCCATGTTAACAGTGACAACATTCACATAGGCCTTCTGGGAATTGGGGGGTTTTGTCATTACATTTGACCCAACAGACGTGTTTGGAACTTCCTTTACAAGGGTTGTTATTTGAACCCTTAGCTATGATGGGCCATTTCGAATTCCATCCTTGGTGGTTTCTGATTTCCATTATCATACTCTCCTCCCATCATGGTTATGGAAAGTGACATGGAGGGAGACTGTGATTGTCATTTTTGTAGAGTCCATGACATGTAGAAGTTTGTTTTGTGGTGGGTGGAACGGGTGGGACACTAACCATTGATTTTTTCCTCCCAACCTAGAGAATATTTATTCTCTTTATGGTGATAATGATGATGAAAATTCCCCTATCCCTATGTGTAGGGGGTCATTTGGGGTTACCATTGGCACCGATTGGTCTTTTTGTTTATAAGGGACATGATGATTCCAGGGATATACATGAAGATATAAATTTCTCCATTATAGAGTGGTGGGTGTGATCTGGAATCACCGCATATTCTTCCAGGACCCTCTAATGGGTTAATGAACATGGATATGGTGATTGAGATATAAATTCTCCCAACCCAATTGGCTGGAGTTCACCTACGGCTTGTGAGGGTATGTCCTAAATAATCTTTGGAATTGATGATCCGATTAGTGCAGGTGACAATATATATTCTCTTAGATCGGGGGACTATGTACACTATTAGGTAGATTTTATGGAATTTTTTATTTTGGACCACTTGATGTGGAATAGTTGTGCTTGCATTAGATCTGGGTGCAATTGCATTCCATGATGAAAATTATTTTTCACAAGAAGCTATCTGAATGATAAAATTTTTATTATCTACATTCAAAATGTGTTCTCATTACATAATAGGTCCCATTATGATGTCATGTTGGCTATCATATTACTCTATTCATAATGTATGGGAATCATTGAAGTAGGTTTATTCTGTTGTAGTGACCAACATTTCATAGTGTTACATGATCCTATAATTTCACCATATGATATAACAATACAGGATGCCAAATCTATAACTGGATATTGTTCTGGGAGTGAATATAAGTGTAAGGCTCCATACTATCACCATATTCAAATAAATATTCATGAGGTGGAATCATATATAAGATATCGATTTACCACTATTCAATGGTGGAAAGCGGGTTACAGATTATAACTATGGTTTTCTGATCTTGGATACTCATCCATGGAGATAACACCTTGTTCAATCTGACAATAGAGTGTTTTGATTGTCAGAAATTGGAAAATTTATCCTTGATAAGATAGATATTGATGAATTAATCAGTGATTATTAGTCCATATATTTGGGCATAGGTAAGTAATGCACTCCTTTTCTAACTCATCTGGGACCTCAAATCTAAAAGTAGAACAATTAAAATTCAAGCCTTTAACATGGCTAGTAAAAGGGATTTATCTATGCTTAAGAATCATTGATTATGTAAGTGATGTTAAATGGTTACCTTTAAAAGATCTTATAAAAAAGAGCTGATAAAGCCCCCCTTTCATTGTGCTACAAAAAAAATACTAATGGGGGCCTTTATATGGAATTGTTTAACATTGATAAAGGGTTCCTTTATCAGCTCTATTGTTAGTACTGCTAAAGGCCACCGTTATTAGGAATTTTTTTGGCACTGATAACATGTATAAATTTTTTTCACCATTGACTAACCCCAATGTTATCATCTCTTCCCCTACCACACCACCTTTACTAGTGCTTCCCCCACCCCTTTTTTAGTGCTTCCCCCACCCCTTTATCACTACTTTAGAAAATCCCACCCCCAATGCATGCCCTTACCCCTAGTGAGATTCAAACCTAAGACATCCATCTTATAAACCAGTTCCTTTTCCACAACATTATATTGTTTTGTTATATATTATATGATAGATCTATATCTTATCATATATTTAGTTATATTTTTATCCATATATTAATATATTTTTAATATATATTGTTATATATATATATATTATTTATATATTCAAATACATATTTATTTATATATTTTTTAACATGGTTATTAACTTTAAATACCCTTAAAACACATAAAAACATAAATAAACTCTAAAAAATCTTATCCCCTAAAAACCATGAAGGGAACATAACTTCTGATTTGGGAGTTCGTTTTAGCTACTAAACTGGTAAAATAGAATATAATGAAATGATCTTCAATATGATATGTGGTACAAGATGAATGGACATCTGGATCAGATTTTATAGGCATTTGAATTTATGGAAATTAGTGTCAGTAACAAAAAAACTATGTTTTTGAGGCCTTCATGGACATTATAGTATTTAAGAACCAAAAATTCACTTTAAACTAAATCCATGATGACCGCAGACATAGATATCGTTGCATGATTCGATTTGATATGTGGTAGAGCCTAAATGGATACCCCGATCAAAAGTTAGGTCATTTGAAGTTCGAGGTCCATTTTTATGTTTTTTGAAACTATAATATATTTTATTCCATTGATTACGACATGATTTAATTCTCATTTGATTTTATCTCATTTCTTAAGCATTGATTTGATATTTTGTGGAGCTAAAACAAACTCTTCAATTGAATGATACGATCATTTTAGGGATTTTGTGTGTTTTACGGTTTTTTCACATTCAGAGTCCATTCAAATGGCCATATGTTCTAAACTGGGTTTCTATTTTTTCTCTACCACATAATAAATCAAAAAATGTGATGATCTCTACTCCTCACTGACCCACTAGAACCCTCAATCAACTTTATTGAGGCCCAAAAAAGTCCCAGGGGTCCTCTAGATAGCCATAACATATTCTACGTGTGTCCATTAATGAAATAGAATTTCTTTTTGAAATATAACCTTTATCAGTGCTAGTGAAAAAGTGCTTCTATGAGGGGGTCTTTATCATCGCTTCTAGAAAATTATTGATAAAGAACACCCTTTTATCAGTGATTTTTTTAAAAGCACTGATAAAGACCCCTCCTTTATCAATGATTTTTTAGAAGCACTAATAAATGCCCATTTTATCTGCGATTTTTTACTAATACTGATAAATATGGGCCTTTATCAGTTCTTTTATACCAGAACTAATAAATTAACTCCATTAAAAATTCCTTTTTTCACTATTAAAAAAACCTTTACAGTAATGTTTATAGAACTTGATAAATCCAGTTTTGTGGTAGTGATGTGAGGGGATAGAACATGATGAGGTGGTTGTTTCAGACTAATTCTCTCCATATATCTATTTCAACCTCCACCTCATTATACCTACATTTTTCCTTCCAATAAGACCACAGAATATGGCTCTGATGGTTTCCTACTTATAGGAGTGTAGTGTTTATTGAAATTTATGGGGAACTGTATATAGTTTACCCCAACATTTCAAGAACCTCCCTATACAAAGCTGTAAGAGTTTTGAACACACCACTATATGATGGTACTTTAGAAGTGTGATGATTTCCATATCCATGGGAGATATTGTCTTGGAGGGGATGACCATAGAGGATGTCAGGAGTAGAGTCCATACGATCAAAAACCACACCAACACAAGAATTAATATCACAGAAATGATTTTTTCTTCTTCCTCATTGATATATGAGTCGACATACACTTTAGGTGTTGGGAATGAGTCTCAAATGACCTCAAGGACACTGGAATTGAGCATATTAGGAATATCGGTCATGTTCTACTTCCTGGTTAGAATATGTCTACCTATCATTTATGATTGTTCATGGATATGAGACTACTATGTTACAACATTCAGAACAAGTATATAAATATCTATTGTTGTGGGAGTATGATCCCACTATGTTGAAACTGTTGGAATATTCAATAATATTTTTCATTTTTAATAGGGTTGTGAGTTTTTCCGGAGTCATGTTCCACTCACCCTTGGTGGTCCTATGTCATTATGGGAGTATGATCCTTATATTTATCTTTTCTAATATGCCTCTAGACTTTCTTGGAAGGAGTATGAGATGGCCCTGAGGCATATTCCACTCTATCCAGGTGATCCCTGGTTAGAACATGAATATGAACATTGTCAAAAAATTCATTCCCCCACCATAATATGTCAACATACATTTTCAATGGGAGAATGAATATGACCCTCCACTTGTATTGCCAAGGAATGATGTTGGTGTAGTTATTCATCTTTGTAAGTAAGAATATGTGTCATTCTTCAAAGATCTGATGGAATAAGTTAGGAAGATTCCCTGATAGGAATATGTGCCTATCCTAAGGCTTGTTTAATTCTCACATGGTTATCCTCAAGCAGAGTGTGGATATATTCCCAATACTGGGGATTTGGATTATGCCTCTAGACTTCTTTGATAGGAATATGAGCATGTCCCAAGGCTTGTGCCCCTCTCATGTGGTGAGCCCCATATAGAATGGGTATATGAGCATGATAATGATCCCTAATATTAGGTCTTTAGACATTTTTGATAGACATGTTCCCATTTCCTAAGGTGTGCGCTGCTTTTACCTGGTGAGCCCTTGTTGGAGCAGGAGTATGATCCTAGTCAGATGCCTCATCTTTTATCATTATATGACAATATTCTGCATGGCTGTGAGTAAGCATGTGGAATGTATCTATTCCAACCACTTCATCATGACGAACGTACTGTTGAGTTTCTCTAGGAGTAAGGATAAGAGTGTGTGCCTATCCCATTATCTAGAATAGTGGGAGAACATACCGGAAGAGATCTTTAGCTATGGATAATGTATATTGTCTTTTTAGAAAAGTATATTCAGGGATATAATCATGGGCATTTTACATCTCCATTATGCCCCAGTAGATGTCTTTGACTAAATTGAGGTTATTCACCCACTATTTTCCTCTTTTTTCCATCATAGTATGCTACCTCACTTCATGCACGGGGGTAACAATATATGCCTCCCCCATGCTTTCTATGGGGATATGCCCACAAACTTGTTCTAAGCCGGTAGGGTTATGGACCTCCTTTTTGGTTCCTTGCAAAGTATGTCAGAATGTATTATTAGTTGGAATGGGGATATAATCCGACTCCAATATTGAATTACTCACCTAATAAAACTTCCTCAATTCTATTTCATGGGTATCAGATGCGAAATTGTGTCTATTCGTACTTATAGCAGGCGATTTTTGAGTACCGGAGGGATGATGATGGCGATGGCGGTTTGTAGGTTCCCTCTTTCATCGATCATGAAATGACGGGGAACCATATTTGGATTTTCCCCCATCATTAGATATGGAAGGTTGAAGTTTTCATGCTCCCTGTATAAACTTCTAAATGGGTTGGTTGTAGTGATGAGGGATACTAACTTAGAAGCATCCTTTACCAGGATATGGGGATACATTGTATTAAATTCTTAGAGATCCTCGTGGGAAGCTTCCAGGGTTGGTTATATAATGTTTTTATGGTATTCCTAATCTATTATATCTTACACCAGCCTGTGGGGATGTCAAGCATGTGAGATCACTTTATGATCTGCCGGAGTTTTACCCATAGATGATTTACCCAAAAGAATGATGGATGATGAAGTCATTTCCTCGAGATGGGTTGATATCGATTAGAGCAATATCTAAAATCATATATTCAATAAGGAACAAGGTTACTGATTAGTTCTATATCATAGGCATAAAAATTCTCAATCATTTGTGCATTGTTAACACAATTTTCCTATTTTTCAGATTTGGCTACTATGCTCGCATTGACTTGTCAACATTTGAATTTTATTAAAATAATCATGGTTATATAAGATCATCTATATGATCAATACAGTCTTATGGATTTTATTATAGTTTTTTCAAAATAAACATGTAAGTCATGTCACAATTATTTTTATATAGTGGGCAAACTAAATAGTATGATAGATGGTACCAATCGTTTTGTTGTTAGAGAGGTTCACACCCAATTCACCATTTTTTATGTATAGTGGGGAAAAATGGTGTGATGGATTATAACCTGGTCATTTTTTACTTTATAGATTCACATCCAATTCAGCATTTTTGTTTCATCAGGTTTTGGATCATGGCGTGGGTTTCCCTTGAGGGTTTGGTTGAGTAAGGTTTTAAGGCCTCGCTCTATCGCAGGTATCATGTTTTCCAAATTTTTTATCTTCCCTAGAAACTCCCAAAATTTTCCACATTCACAGCTGTGTACAGACCTTAATTCCAATGGCAGTGGTCAACTGGGTTTTCAAGCCCAGATGCTCTTGGGGACCTGAATTGGTCGACAAAATGGGAGTTTGGGCATATCACACCCTTTTTTAGGAATTATTGCCTACTTCGAGACTCTCTTATAGATTTAAAATATGACCAAGAACCACATCCTAATCCAGATACGGGACCAGTTTCCCTAAAAATGAATATAGTTCAATTTTTTTCATGTGTTAAGGATTGGGGCCTCTTTAGTGGACCCAATTATCTATATCTGAGGTTCTCCATCATTTTCCAGTAATGTGTTACTACTTATGTGTTGAATCTGTATTACCAAGTGATTTGGAATTTGTTACCATAGAAGGAGTATTTTAATATTCCAAGGATTTGATTGTTCCATTATGAGGTATTCAACATACCCTAGTCATTGCAAGAATAAAAACTCACTTATTTCGTTTTCCCTATGTAGTTTTACACCAGGTAGAAAGAATTTATATGGTTTTCTAGAACACTAAGTATTCAATATCATGTCCGAGAAGAATATCCTATGTATCTCAAGTAAAAATAGAATCATATTATTCATAGTTCAATAGATCAAGGATTATATATCGAAGCTACTGTTGTCATCATACAGTATGATGGTGAGGATGATATGATTATTTCATCTCTCTAAGATCATGTGAGACATTATCGGTGCAAGAAACAGGGGACAATAAATGATAATTTCATTCCTCATGATGTGGTATATATGTGATGGGGTTTACATGAGATGAATTATCATGGAAATCAAGTATCAGAAAAAAAAATCTATGTATCCTGGTTATGGAAGGTAGTAAAGTTATCATATTTCAATGGGGGGATTATACATTGAGACTGACAGAACCATTCTTGGGGTTTATAGTGTAGATGGTAGGATCATTGAAACTCTTTAAACCCACTTGATCCATGCTTGTTGTTATAAATAAGGGATAAAAATTAATCCATTTCATTTATTTGAATAATGTAATTAGATTTCAGGATTTCCCTAGATGATCAATATGGTGATTGAACTTTATGATAGGTATACTATGTATCCTGAATATAGAACAAATCAGATTCATCATAGTCCCCTTTATATTGGGGCTTAAAAACTGAGGATGCTCGTATAAACATTACTACATGCCTGGATGGTGTCACACGACATAGTTGACTTATCCCTAGGACATCACAAGATCTGAATGGTATGTTCTGGGATACATCACCTAACCTAGAAAGCCTTCCAAAGAGTTTTATCATGATCAAGCTGACATGCCCTAGTGTCATTCACAAGATTTCTCTTGAAACATATGGAGGGGTTCGTAAGAGTTAGTGCAACATGGATCTGAGGGTATAATGTATCTTGTATATCATTCTTAGAGGGAATTATGAGACTGGGCCACCATATCTAGTGGGCATCATGGGTCTCAGATGACTTGTCTAGAGGGTGCTGTGAGGTCTTAGTTGTCATGGATAGGTGCAACTTTCATATTTAACTAAAATGAGTAGGTGTTGTTATATAATTCAGGTGATGTATCTAAAGTAAATCACATGGTTTATGGAATAGATCTAATGGGTTTTGTGAGTTTAAAGTGGCGTGTTTAGTGGCACCATATGACTTACTCTAACATGCCATAAAGATTTTGCAAGCCCAAATTGTATGATGAGGAGAAACATAACATCTAGGTGATGTGTCCTGGTTTTGTCAAGGTGCTTTTGATGACTCACACAAAGAATATGAGAGCCATAAAACATGCCTTTCTCTTAAGTCAACCCCTTTTAATCTTTTTTATAACATTTATGTTGTGAATTCCATAGATTGTTTCAATATAATTTTTTATTGAGTCTTGAATCTTATGTAGGATATGTGGTATGTTCTTCTCACAACATACCAGTAGCCCTTCGTGTGATCTATGAATGATCACATGACATATCTATGTATAGTACATTATATATGTCATTATTCTCGGTATATTACATGACGAAAGACTTGTTGATCATGAAATCTACTACTCTATGAAGTCTATTATATCCCTTGCGCCTACGAGTCCTGAAGCAGAGATTCAAACTGTCTAGAGTCCCACCATTCTTCATGTTGGGGTGGGGAATTTATTGGAATCTCCACCAATTTTTTTTGTTTTGAGTGCAGTGTCTAGTGTAAACCAGAGATGGATTATGCGAAGGGCTATGGTGCCCCATGACTTTGTGTGTATTTATCGTGGAACACTTTTAGTGCATCACCAGATTTTTAGCGACTGTGACTCCCTCCATAAACATGTTTTTTATTGAAGTAATCCCAATTAATAAGGACTTATTGAATCATGTGGGAATGTTGAAGGACTTAATTAAAGTCATATTTATATTACCAAGGTCCTCTGTGAGACTAGGATGTTTTTGGAAAGGGACTCATGTGATCTATGGTGACATGTCTAATAGTCTCATGAGACTAAACTTCAGACTTCCTGGTCACATCTCAAGCATTTTATGACAAAAATATCTCTCTCCTCATTCTTTTTTATGCCCTTTGTTTTCTGTGACTATGGTTGGGATTTAGATGGTATTATAATACTAAAGTCAAGGTAAATTACTCTATTTTTTGGTGATGTGTCATAAAACCCAAAAAACCTGTGAGGGTGTCCATGAATTTCATGGAAAATCCATTTGTTTGTCCTAATGGGGATGATGGGAAGTGGATGGTTTCCTAGGAATATCCAAGGATTTCTGTACAATGACGTCGGCTAACCACATGGAATCCACAAGATGAGTTGGACATGTCTTCAAGGATAAAAAATGCCATGCATATCGCCAAGGGTGAACTGCATGTCTTCCAATAACTGCGAGTGGCTTATTCCTCCCATCCTTTTATGTCATTTGGTATATTTTATAATGTATCAAATTTCCTATGTGTTTTCTAGGATGGTTTTGAGCATAATTATCCTTCTAATCTAGATGATTCATGTGAAAATTATAAACCTAGGGGTCTCCACCTTTTAGGAATCCTTCCTCCCATTTTAAGATAATTTTTTGGATGGATTTCTAGGTGCTTGTCATCAATAACCCATGTTTCCTTGTGGAACTCATCTTACTACTGTGTTTATGGTTACTAGTGTTCTGAATCACCATCGCAAAAGTAGAGGGAATTATTGAAATAGGGATCTATGGGACCCATCATAGGTTATGTGTTGTACATAGAATAAATATGTGAGATTATATTGGACACACGATTGTGATTCCATTAAAGGATCAAAGAATATATAGGTCTTGAAAATTATCCTATTCATTTAATTTTTCGGGAAAATAATACCCATATTCAGGTATTTCTTCGATTATGAATTCTCTGATGCTTATTTGGAAGGCATCAATAGTCATCATACCCATATTCTATTCTAATAATAATCAATGAAATGAAATTCTTAATGATTATGTTTACCCTTACCTAGAATTTGAGATCACCCTTTTTATGTTTTGTTTTCCCTAGGTTATCATGTATGATGTTAAATAAATTATTTCTTTAAGGGTTTTGTATAGATGACGTTGAAGACCAAATATAGAATATGAAAAGCATTGTATAGTGGGAAAGATAATCAGTTTAATTCTTAATTATTATTTAGGTTATTTTTTTCCTAATTATCTAAAACTCTAAACATAAATGGTCCATGATAATGTAATTGATGAAATATTTACTTTTGATATTTTATGTTTTCGATAGAAAAAATTGGGTCACCATCATTAGTATCAAAGCTGTAAATTTAATATCGATGAATTCAGTACCAGATCAAAGATTGTGTGTTTCGGGATGCTATAATATTATATTGATATTTTAATTGTTTAAAATCATATTTTATTAAGTTTTTTGACATTGTAAATAAATGGGATGAAAAATCAGATTTGTTTCTTCTTGGATTCAGCAGTCTGCACAACACATAGTTAACTTTTTCATTTTAAAAATAATAAGAGGTAAACAAGGATTAATATTATTTATTTCCTCAGGATTATAAATATATAATAAATTAAAAATTTATTATTAAATTAGAGCTACAAAATTAATGAAAATATGGGATGTTAAAATTTTAATTTGTTGCCTCGAGACATGATAGTCCATAAATTGAAAAAATTATTGTTTAATTTGTCTTAGTAGAAAAGAGGAATGGTAGTTTTGATAATTCCCTTAAAATAATAATGTATTGTACATAGGCAATATAGATGTAACTATATAGAAATAAAAAAATTATCACAAAAAATTTAAGATATAAAAGAAAATATTTTAAGAATAATGGGTTCTTACGTTGAAATATTTACCTTTTCCTTGTATGATTCCTCTAAAAAGGAGGTCTTAATATTTTTTATTATGACCAAAGTCTTGCCGAAAAGGAATATGATTATAAATAAAAGATATCTTTTCATGTTTCATTTTGAACGTGATTTCACTAATTGTTCATTAAGGGTATTCTGGAGAACTGTTTTATATTTCGTGAGAATAGATTTTTTTTAAAAAATCATATGAAAATTGAAAATTTTTCAAAGTTAATAAGACAGAAAAATAAAATAATGGATTAGTCATGATCTAAGATTAAAAATCCCTCATTTATGTTTTAAAATGCTGTTTTAAGAATGATTTTACATCCTTTAGTCTTAGAATATTTAATTTTACCATTCTGGGTTTTAGCGTGGTTACTAATTTTTACATATGTAATTTTATTTTAATAAAATAAAAAATTGATCTTATTTCATAACATGAACATAATTATTCCAAATATTAAATTCATTTTATAAGATAAAATATCTATTTTTAATAAGAATATTTTTAATATCATCTCATGTAACATGTAAAAACATGTTTTTAAAATAATTGTATTTGTAGTCATATATCTAGGTTAAAATTATCACATTATTTTTTTTAATGATATAAATGGGATTATAATAAAAAATATATTTCATTTAAAACATTCAAAAACTAAATTTTACCAAAATAAAATTTAGTTAAAAGAAAATACTAAAAATAGTTTTTTTAAATATTACTTAAGACGTTAAACATAAGTTTTTGAAATTAAAAATAGTATTTGGAAATTTATAGTTTCACTAATCAAATATAAATTTGACCATGAAAAGTATTTCAAATTTAATTAAGTTATACTTAATTCTTAGTATAGTCATAACTTCTTAGATTTTAGTCAAAACTATATTTTGAACAATTATCCTACAAATAAATTACTTCAAAAACATAAAAAAATAACCATAAGATAATTATGAAATTATAGATGAGGAAATGAAGTTTATTTTATCAAATTTAAACTATAAAACATTTATATTTATTAATTTAAATAAAAATATAAATATACAATGTGAATCTTTTTTTGTTGAAAATTTTCCTTTTGAACTCCGAATGTCTTTAATATTATTTCATGTAAATTTATAAATAATTGATTTATGACATGATAGTATGAAAATATATAATAAATATTATAATAAACTTTTTTATTGTGATCAGCTGAATTTATTATGGAAAATTATAATACCCCTTTTCTGATGGTTCTTCCGAAGGAATATTTTAAAAAAACTATTAATCAAATAAAATAATAATATATAATTATTTTGATTAGATATTTTCTTTTAATTTAAATATGATTTTAATACTCTCCAATTTGTAATATTTCATAGTTCATTTTAGTTTTTCTTTATGTTAGTTTAGTGGCCCATTTGATAAATGCTAGAGAAGATAGTCTCAATTTACAGGATTCAAAATCATGGATTGCTACATTATACCCCCATATATATGTTACAAAAATATAATTTTAGTGATGGATTAATGATGAATATAAGTGATAGTATTATTAAAATATTTATTATTTAGTACATAGCTTCTAATATGGCATCTATCGTACTCTACAAGGATATATCATGTTAGTTATCATTCCAAAAAATATATTTATAATTCTTAAAATCATATACCCAGGTATGTATATACCCAAAAAAATATATTCCCAATATCATAACTATCCAAAATCCATTAGAATCCCTAACAAATTAAACTATGTTGAAATTATATATTACTATGAACATTAATTCTATATTTGACCCTAAATTATATTAACCACTAGTTCATAATGTCACACACTAGTCAACATATATCATAATCCCAAAAAGGAGATAAACATCCATAAAAATATAATGGATCACTTTTTTATTTAATCAATAATCAATTTCATGGCTATCAATATTATAAAAAATCACCTTTCTCAAATTTGATCAACCCTTATTTACCTCAATGTCAAGAATATATTAGTCCTAAGAGTAATCCATAACTCGATCATTTTATCAATAATACTAATAAAAAAATAAAACCTTCTCATAAAATCACCTTTAAATGTTATTGATACCATTTAATATATGTTTCCAAAAATTTAAAGAAAAGCATAAGAAGAAAATCCATAAATTTTTCATATAATCATCATAACATCTGTAATTTACCATAATATCATTGTTAAATATTAGTAACTAATAAAAATAGACAATTGGGTAAATATTTAATTTCTATAAAGAAATCGACTTCACTACTGTAGGTTTGACAAGGAAACTCACATTGTCCATCTTAACAATCATTTAATAAAAGTATCAACCATTTAAGTACACTCTCTTATTCGGTTATATAACATAGTGTTTTATAAATACAAGAATTTCTCACCTTCATTCTTATTATACTATTCAACCAAATACCAAAAAAATGTTATTATAATATCCAAAATTTGAATAGGAAAGCCTAAATATGATGAAATCTTCTCATATGACAACTTCTTTTTTAACATATGGTATTTTCTATTATAACTATGACTCTCTCCATGAATGTTCTTAATTAGTATAATTGTATCACTAAGAGTGGGAGGGTTGAATCAGTAGAACATTAAATTTAATATTTCCTTTCAATTGAAACTACCTTCACCTCTTATTGAAAATTCTATTACCTACTAAAAAAATCAAACACACATCCACAAGAACCCAAGTATTTACAAGTTTAACTATTTAATAAGAATATTTATGCCCTCGGTATGGTTTTGAAATGATCTAATACCACAAAATACACTAGAAAGAAGTCATTTTGTGTGGAATATAGTAAGTAGGATATTCCCTTACACTCCTATATCTATATGATCAATACAACATATCATGTGCTTCAGATAGCATGAAATGTTAAAACAATGTAATTTTTAAAAACATGTAACGGTTCTTGTTGATAAACTTTAAAATATGTGAGATTTCAAAAAAATTATTCCCTTTCATAGAAAGAAGATAGTAAGAACTTCTTAGACTTTTCAAAGAAATCCTAGTACAATTTTCTCAGTATGAAAATCCTTGTACAAAAAATTTAGTATGAAAGTTATATAAAAAAAACTCACTATGAAAATACCAATAAGAAAATACTAGTACAAAAATATTTTTATAAAAAAATTAGTTGGAAATTCCATATATGAAAATCTCATTACCAAATTATCATTATGAAAATCCGAGTTTGAATATCCTAATATGATTCTCCCAGTATGATTCTCCCCAATCTAAAATATATATATAGCACTTTCTGAATACGGTTGAGAAAAATTTACACCTATTATATCTTGAGTCTGAAACACTAAATCTGATTCCAAATCCATTAGAACACAGTAATTAGCTGAATATGATGTTTTTAATTTTATGCGATGATCAGATCCGGATACAATATTTTCCACTTCTTTCTAGAAACAAAACATCATTAAGAAAGCTCAATCTGGAAAACCTACTTAACTTTCTAAAATTTTGAAGCTTCTCTCTCCTATTTCACAAGTAATACTAGTCACATGGAAACATAGTTTTTTTCTTATTAAAGTCTAGTGATATTGGTTTAAGTGGGGTCTTGAAAATGTTTTCTTACTTCACCAAAATAGTTAAATCCACAATCATCCATAAACATTGGATAATTATATGACTCATTATATTCCCCATGAAATCAATGTGTTTCATTCAATTTTTCAACATTACTTGAATATGGGATCATCTATTCAATGAAGCTTCATTTATGCTTTCTAAAAACTCCTCAATCTGATTTTAATATTTTATTCCAATTTTTCTTGAAATATTTTTTCATTAAGAAATCACTCTATGATATTTTCAATATGAAATATTAGTATAATTCTTTCAGTACGATTTCATTAGTATGAATTCTTATGTATGATTTCTTATGTACAAATTCTTTAGTACAATTTCATAAAAATGAATTATTTACTAATAATTCTTCATTACAATATTTTTATTATAATGTCTTCAGTATGAATTCTTTCATAAGATTTTCTTAGTATGATATTAGTATGAAATCTTTAGTATGATTTCTTTAGATAGAATTCATTTTTATACCTGGGAACAGAAACATATTTTTCTTTCTAATCCTCATTAGCATCATTTTCATCTTATACCTCATCAGTGTATTTTTATTCCTAATCCTCATTAACATCTTTTCATTCCTAAGCCTTATCAACATCTTTTCTTTTTGGATCCTCATAAACATTTATTCCTCCCTGAGCCTCATCAACATCTTTTCCTTCCCGATCCTCATCAAAATATTTTATTTCCCTGAAATTCTCATCCAAAATTATTTATAGTACGTATCAATACTTACTTATGATTTATCAGAAATAAAAAACACCAAAGCATCACCATATTTTTACAATATACATACTGAATATGATTACAATCTGTAACTCATTACAATCTTCTCCCATTTGGGACAGAAGGTGAAATTGATCAGAAGATTTTCTTCCAAACATATATTTCTTTATACGATTTATGTTCATCAATAAATTAATATTTATTTCTATGTAAAAAATTTGTGAGTATCAATTTCAAATGTTACAATGTTAGTTTATTTATCTTCTTTAAAAAATCAAAAATCAAAAATCAAAACCTTCTCTAGTAAACATGGTCCCAACAATCTCCCTATTTGGATTTTTTTGTCAACCAATTTTCATAAATCATTGAACATTTAACCTCAAGAAATTGATTACATATCCACATTTGTAACCTAACATGAACTAACTCATTATAGGAAATAATAATTATTGATATCAGAACCATGCATTCCAAAATTAGTGATTATGAAACTTCCTCAACTTTTCTTCTTCAATTTTTCTTTCTCAACTTTTCTTCCTCATCTTAAATTACTTCTTCAATTTGTTGAGATTGAAAGAAATTTCATTCCTACAACCACTCCAAAAAAAAATTTAAATTTTCACACACATACATGCTAAAATCATAGCTTACCCACAAATCCCCATTTTTACACACTTCTATAGGAATATATTTATGATACATATATCTTCCTTGAAAACACTAACCAAATGTAAGACGATATAGGGGAAAAAAACATACCGCAACCTTGAAGAGAACAAGGTTGAACACCCACGTTCATCCTCAATTTAGAAAAGTATTATTTTAATAATGGTTTTATGAAAATTTCTGCAACATGTTACAATGTTTGAACATACTCCAACTTCAATTAATTCTTCCCTACATTCCCTTTGATGAAATTGTATTAGATATCAGAGGAGGAATGGTTGTTTAAGGAAGGGACCACCAAAAAATGGGAGTTCTGGTCAATGGCAGCCTGCATGCATGTGGCTGAGCTGCGTGTGGCCGAGATTGGCGGTATCGAATGCAGGGTGTTGTTGCGATTTTTCGCAACTGGGGTAGAGCCCCATTGTGTATTCCCATGGTGTCATGATAGGTCAATTTTATTTCGGTCTAGTAACCTCACAGCCGGTCTGTGGGATATAGAAAATAGTAGTCGGTCAGCATGGTAGGTGGAATTACCGCAGCTGTCAGACCATACGTGGGCGGTTTGAATAATAGGTGGACCGACCGCGGTAGTAGGTGGACCGATGGTAGTGGTATGTGGACCGATAGTGATATTCAGTCCACAGGCTCGAGCAACTTCTCGAGCCATATATTCAAATCAATAGTGATTGATACTCTTATTATTTCACGATTGGACAAGAGTAGGTTGACTATATTCCCTTTGACCTTTCCTCTAGGGTACAATCTGGTATTACACCCACATCACTAGATTGCAATCCCCTCTAGAGGATGATTCTTAGATAGTGTTTTGGTTTCCATCAACGACATAAGAGTGAAATCCTCTATCATATCTAGTGGACTTTGTGGAATCAACATGACCTTCTTGAGTAGGGTGTTGATCCCCCATCTAGAGGTCCACATCAAAACGGTTTGTGGAAGTGTTGTCATACAATCCCATACATAGTGGGTTGATCCAGATTTGGTTCATTGTACCCACCATCAGTTTTGGGTGTGACTCCCTATCTCTGTATCATATTATTCTTACACCAGTATATTCTCTTTGAGTGGGGCCCAAAGGAGCCATACCTCTTCGTCAATTGTCTTTAGTGTCATCATGGAACTTGGAGTGGGATCTCTCGGAATGAGAGTTTCTTCAAACAGAATCATTTGGTTGGCAGTTAGTTATGACCACAAAATGGAATGTAGTCTCTCTTGAGTATATCTAGATTTTCATTTCTTCTTGTATCTATTATATAGTGATAAATATTGAATGGAGATGAATATACATGGGGATTCGTGTTTAGGGTTTTAGTGCTTCCTAGTGGGTGTTTTTATACTCACCCATGTATGAGTTTTTCCCTCACATGTCATGTCTTGTATATATGGTGACAATATTGATTGTGTCCTAGGAGGACCGATAGTGGGTGGAGCATAGATGGATTTTCAAAGACCAAGGTTTTTTCTTGGAGAGTACCTTTGATGTATACCTCACACATGGAACAGGTTAGACTTCTACAATTTCAGTTAGACTTGTGTTTCAGAGCCTTTGTGGTGGGCTTGTATTTGGCCTTGTTTAACCTTACATTACTTCATGTTATACTATGGTTTTGGGATCATAGTTGTATGCATGCATTCAATTAGTTTCTATTTATTTCTACATTGTGTGCCTTAAAGATGTGTGTGTGTGTGTGTGTGTATAGGCACTTTAGGCTAATGCCTCCCATTTATGGGAAATACCTACTTAGTGCTAGTCACCCGCCCCTGGCCTATTCGGTGTAGCCATGGGGTAGTCACGATACAGGACCCTCTGGGAAGGCTCATCACATGCCTCCTCTATTCCAAATATTTTCCATCTATCAACACCACTCATGGCATGTCGGGGCCCCTCTACATAGTGTGTTATGTATTCATATGACATGTGGGTACCATCTAGGGTACTCAATATATATCCCCTCATCTCGAGTCCTGTACTCCATGTACACAAAAAGATATCCATATAAGTTTAAAAATTCATGTGTATCTCCCACATGTCGTTTGATATTAAATTTTTCTCATAAGACCTATCCACTACACAATAGATATACAAAGTGTATGCTCATTCAAACTACACACTCTAAAAAATAACAATTTTTATGGTATTGTAGAATTGTCTACGTATCACTGTCTTTGCATACATATCATTTGATTATGCCACTAATTTCACTTATAAAACATGGAAACACATTTGTTTTTGTCGCTTTTGTTGGGGCGCGCGCATCCATCTGCATGGGCGCGATAGGCGCGGCTTTTTGTTACCTCGCGTTCCCACTTTCCAAAGGTGGGCGGTATTTGATCCTTGTTCAAATACGTCTACTCCTTGATCGAAACCGTGATGATGGGATGTCTGTTCTTCGTTCTGTGGTTTCCTCATCGGAACTCATCACCTAGTCTGGGTCTCCCTCATAGATTTAATACGTTGTTCGTGAATCTCATTCCCGGTGCCATATCTTCATGGACGCCAGTTAATTACACTACTTCCTTCAAGACATTCTATGGGGTCTTGACATGGTAGCGACCTTCGGTCATAGTAGACGACATCATCAGGCATTTCGGGGCATCTATGGGTGCGTGGACATTGGGGAACTTGTATTCTTCCTCATAAGAGGGCATCTCAACGGTGCAGAACCTGAGGAATCCCATATCAAATGCGGGGAATCATATGCCATAGGCATGCATCTGAGGTTTTCCTCAGCTTCCCATGTTTAACACGGGGTATGTCGTGAGTTTAACGTCTTGCGGAGATGGTTACACAATTGGTGTGTCTTACGATGTTTTCCTCAGGCATCTCATGTTTAACACGAGGTAGGTCATGAGTTTAACGTATTTCGAAGATGGAATTAGGGTGATCAGAACGTCCCATAGAGATATATCAGAGGTGTTGTGTCCCGTAGAGGGGAGATGTCAAACCGTGAAGGCTGATCTGGACACCACTGAGGGCGGATCAGGGAGCGTGCACCCCAGAATGGGGGAACACCAAGGTTTACCATTAGTTTGGATTGAACCTCAGGGATCAAAACCCATGTAGTTCAAATGGGTTATGAATCGGGGTGTACATAGATGTCAACGACCTAGAGGCATGATGGGGCCTACGCATGAATAGTGGCCCATGTACTACTAGGAGCAGCGAGGAGGTGGTTGGCATGATCCAACTGGGATGTGGCGGCCCGAGTAAGAATCAGGATGGATGATGGAGAATTGAATTAAGTGGAGGGGGAACGAAATGGGACCATTTCAAGGGAGATGGTGAAGTTGGGATTGAGCCTCTAAGAGACCTCCTACGTATCCCCATGGTAGGGAATCAAAGTACGTGTATTTTGGTTGGCGAGAACCGATGTGAAGGGCAGTCGGAGCAACCAAGTGGTGGTGGGCTTGAACCTCAGAGAGGCTTCCTATGTACCATGCCTTTACATAGATCAAAGTCCATGTAGTTTGGGGTGGGGCGCGGTGAACCGACGTGAAGAAGGAGCATGGTCTAATGGGTGTTGGGCTTGAACCTTTTGAGATTTCCTACGTACCATGCCTTGACATGGATCAATGTCCTCATAGTTTGGGTTGAAAAGGGGATATTGAACTGACATGAAGGGATGTCGGAACAACTGGGTGGCTGGGTCACAAAAGCTTACAACTGGATTGGGATTCAGTTTGACGTCATGTGGGATGATGGAGTGTCAGAGAAACGACATGAATATAGACCTTGGTCCAAGTGGATGGTTGGCTTGAACCTCAGGGAGGCTTCCTATGTACAATGCCATATAATGGATCAAAGACCCTGTAGTTCAGAAGGGATGTGGGTGTCAAATAATAGATGTGATGAAGGACCTTGGTCCGATGGGTGATGGGCTTGAACCTCAGGGAGTCTTCCTACGTACCATTCCTTGACATGGATCAAAGTCCTCGTAGTTCGGGTAGGGTTTCGTCCGCGAACAGACTTGGAGGTGAACCCAGGGGTCCACTGGTGGTGGGATTAAACCTCGTGGAGGATTCCTACGTACCATGACTTTACATGGATCAAAGTCCTTGTAGTTCGGGTTGGTGTGGAATACAGTTTAACGTCATGCGGGTTGGGGGTGAACCAACGTGAAGAAGGTCGGAATGACCGAGTGGTGGGCTTGAACCATGTGGAGGATTCCTACGTACCATGCCTTAACATGGATCAAAGTCCTCATAGTTTAGGTGTGTGAAGTTTAACATCATTCGAGATGTGGGTTTTGGGGCTAACACTCTGAGGTGGACCAGGGTGTGTCATGGTCGGTGCTCACTCTAAGCCCACGGGAGTCATGCTCGGTGTGAGATACAAGAGGTTGTAGGGACCTGAAGATCATGTCGCGAAGGCTGTGTCTATGGGAGGTGCAAAGGGACTTATGCATTAGGCGTCCCATGGTGCTGGGACTTACTCCAGGATAGAGGCCCGAGGGTGAAAAAGCATAGAGGGAGAGGAATTTGGGACCAAATAAAGGAGGTGCCTTGTTCCATATCATGCCCTCTATGTAGGACCCCGAGACACCCTGAGAGGGGAGGGGTGAATCAGGGTGTCAACTTTTTCTTTTCAAAGTTGTGAATCTTGTTCCCACAATTGTAGGAACTACTTAAACCTGTATGATGGATATTATCAGCAATAAAACATTCACCTGCAAAGATATAACACATCAATTTTACTTGGTTCACCACTAAGGGCTACGTCCAAGGAGCATACACCGACAGGTTTTCAGTCGTACCAAAATCCACTATGCTTAACTAGATGTAGATTACAAATTTTTGGGTACATTCACTCTGTCCTAGGATCACTACCTTTACAAAAGTTTAGGGATAGCTCACTGCGTCCCTCGGGTAACTCCTGTTGACTCCCCCAGTCTCACTGTTATTGGTGAAGTCCCACTCAGTTTATAAACGTGAAGGTATCTTCAATAGATGTGCATTGAAGTTCTTTTTCTCTTGTTCAGCATGAGACATTACTTGCATCAGGTTTCAGAGTTTATGGTCTTTTTAGTTCAATCCGTCTTCTTTAGGGAAATGACTGAATGCACTAGATCCCCTTGTCATTGTTTTCCTGAATCACAATCACTTATGTTATTGCTCAATAAAGGACTCTCAACTTACTTGTCATCGTCAGAATCAGTTCACTATGTATGAATGAGATCATGCATGTATCATTTAGATTTATTCTTCAATCTCACTTTGCACCGAATGTATCGGGTAATCTCCCGACTTTCGTGTATCTCCAAACACACCGACGGGCATCAACAATAATTGGAGCGCTTATCCAAGCTAGGCGCGAAAGTCCCAATATATTGCGCAAGTCTTACTATGGCGCGCAAGTCTCCAGCGCGCAGGTCCAAACTGGCACCCAAGTATCCCCAAACCACATGCGTGACACTGCCTTCCTCAACTTCTAACCTGCACGAATTACTTACTTTCTCTCCCAAATCGCCTTGGGCGTGCAGCCAAAAACCGGCGCACAGCTTCAGATAATGGCGCGAAAGTCCACCTGCGTGCCCACACAATACTTGTGCGTCTTTCATACCTATGCGATGGGAGCTCTGATTTTTCTAAGTGTCGAACTCCGTTGGAAATGAGGAGGGGTGGTCCAGTATTTATAGGCAATTTTACCACCCTGCGTGACAGCGCGCAAGTCAACCATTGGCGCGCAAGTCTCGGCGCACAGCTCTCTTCCCCTGCTAGTCAGTTGCGGGACCAACTTCTAAACTTGCGTGAACCTCCTTCCTTTTCCAAATTAAGATTTTCTGATCTCGAAAAACCATAGTTCCGCAAGTTATCAAGCTTCCAAGGCATCGACGCGCAAGTCTCTTCACGGCACGCAAGTCACCTATGCGACCTCACCAAAACTTTCGCGGCCCTTATCCCTTTGCCATATTTTTATGATTAGATTATTCAAAAACATATGGAGTGCAAGTTTCCTATCCTCCAAGACCTCGGTGCCCAATTCCCTTGGCCAAAACACTTTTCATTATTTGTCGATTTTCAGGCCCAAAAATTTGGCAAACACTGGGAAATGGCGCCACCTTGTATCTGCTCTTTTTGTCCACCTCTAGATCATCCATTCCTTTGTCGATGTTCCTTGAATAAAACATGGATCATTATCCACAGTCCTTGAACTCGACATGCCACCATCGAATCTCGTTTTTCAACAAATTTGTATGTCATTTGTTTGCTTTGTCAACAAGCACAATCACCTCAAAAGCACTTCTTCTTGGTGATATGTATCCTTCAGCAACTCTTCTGCTTTTATCCCAAACTCCACTAATGTGATATGTATTCATTGATGGAATAACTTTAGCATCATCATCTTCTATGACAATATGATGTGCATGGCTATCTCAGAATTCCAATCCCCGCACGACCATCTTAGAATTCCAATCATTAGCACATTGTCTTCTTAATCAACTGTCATGATCTACTTCATGCAAACCATATGATTCAATTCATCAAGAATCCTCTTGCATGGTTCTCATTCAATCATGAGTAATTTCATGGTCTTCATCAAAAACTCAAGGTTCCCATGCAATAATTAGGAATTTCATGGTCTTCATCAAAACCCATGGTTCTCATGCAATAAGGAGGAATTGCATGGACTTCATCCAAAAAACCACATTCTTATTTAATCATCCTTAGATGGATTACTCCTCACACTCATCATTGTTGTAAACAATGTATCACCTTTGACACATGTTCTTTTAACTTATGATCAGTACAACAATCGTCTGAATTACCATTCCTCTACTTCATCGGAGTACTTCATGATCTCCTTCATTTTGATCTTCCATTACTCAATTTCATTGGGGTACTTCTTGATCTCTTTAATTTTGATCTTCATTGAAAACTATTGACAACAAATAAAACCTTATACACAAAGTGGTTCCAACACTCCGCTGGCCCTGGCGGTGGGAGAGTATGGAGGTGCATGGATGCTACCTTCCGCAAGAAGAGCTAGGGGCTTAAACCAAGATGGGTGCCCTTCCCCCGTGGACAAACTCCAATCCAAGAAAGAGGATATCATCCCATGTGATGGGTGATCCCTTCCCCATGGAGACGAGTGGGCATAAATAATGTCTAAGCCGGGGGACCCTACGTGCGAGTCACGAGGCCAAATCAAAGTTTAACATCATGTGTTGATGACGAGGTGCTTGGCAGTTTTACTTATTGAAGCTCAGATGAGGTGGGTTTAATCCAAACCCCTAGGATATACATAACTAGTAACCTCTACTCCTTGTGGGAGGGAAGGTACCAGAAATGTCGTGGTGAAGGGGGGTTGCAAAGCGAACCATCAAGGGGTCCACATTAACGTGGCTATGCGAAGAAGCAATAGCCATTAGCATGCCTATGCGAAGAAGCATTAGGCAAAGCAATGCTACGGGTAGTATCATCTAGGGGACTTTGAAGTCACATCAGGAAAACCTAGAGGGTCGCATGAAAAAAGGAATTTCCAAGCAGAGGGGCCCATAGGCAGAGGCCTTGTGGAGCTCGGTGGCTCTAGGTGGTGAAGGGAACTTACGAAGGGTTGTGCTTCGCGCTGTGGGGTGTGTTATCCTTAGCATAGGAAAGAGGTGCGAGTGGTAGGTTCTTCGTGAAGTGGAAGGGTGTTCACGGAGCACTACCTTGTGGAGCATAGGTGCCTCGTGAAGCAAAGTGTCTCGAAGCAGTGTGCTTCATGAAGTATAGGGACCCTACCTTGGCATGTGGATCACATGTATAGGAGGGGTGTTTCTGAAGAATAAATGCTCCACGACTTCCCGGGTCCCCTTGGGGATCCCTTTCCTTCGCGAAATCCCTTAGGATTTGTGAAAGGTATCCATCTAGGAAGAGGGGATCAAAACAAGACAATGCAGTGGCACCTCGCGAAGAAACAATACATCGTGTAGCTCATGATTCGCAGATAAAAGTGTGCTTTGTGATTTGCGAGCTAGGAAGGCGAAAGGTTGGATTTTCCATCTTTAGGGATCATGGGGAGCTCTATATTTATAGGCAAGGGGCTCCGTGAAGAAAAGCTCACGTGGTGCGAAGGGGGCTTCGGTTACATCGCGGCCGGTCGCGAATGTCAACCAGTTTCGCGGAGAGATATTGCCTTTTTTGTTTCACGGCGGGTTTGCGAACGTCAGGGACGTTCGTGGGGCTTCCTGTCTCTGTTGCTTTGCGTTGGGTTCACGAACATCAGGGACATTTGTGCATCTTCCCACCTCTATTGCTTCGCAGTGGCCGCGTTGCTTTGGAGGTCTCCGCGTCGGGGCTTCGTGGGGCAGGCCTTGGGGACTTCTTTTCTTCGTTCTTTTCATCCAATATTTTGGCACAAACAAATGCCCCCTTCAGACATAGAGCTTCGGAGGGATCAAGGGTCAATTTATGAGGGAAATCACCAAAATTGTTTGCATTTCGTGGTGCTTGCTCGCAAAGCAGGCGCACGAGGCAGACTATGGTCGCGCGGTCCGGACCCGCCGCAAAGCTCCATGCGGGCTGGACACACCACGAAGCTCCGGGGGCCACTGCCTATAAATAGGGGGGATGAACTCTCTTTTTTCCTTTCCTTCTCCGAGACTTTGTCATTTTGTGCTCTCGATTCATGAATCTCCGCGTACTCCGCGTCTGCTCATGGAAAATCGAGCTTCACAATGTTCCACGAGTCTTTGACTTTGCGAGTGCGCCAAATGAACCCATGCTCATAGGCCGAGGCCAGGCTATGCATCTTGGATTTGCAAACAAGCTCTGTGAACGAGCTCCGCAAACGATATCTGTGACCTGACCTTAAATTTTCCGGAGTTCTAAAACCCAATGGCCCATGAGGAAGCTGCACTAGGGGTCCTTGCAGATGCCTCCCATAAGGATGAGATGGCCAACTGTCCGGGCCTAGGGGAGATGGTTTGAAGACACTCAGACCATTATTATTTGATGGAACTGCTATCAAAGAGCCAAAAGAACTATCTTATATGCAAGAAGATCCCCTTTTATGGCTTCGGGCTGAGGGATGACGTCTTCATTCCTGAGGGGAGTAGGGACAAACCAGCTTACTGATAGAGAAGCACGTCGTGCCAGCACTAATGGTTCCGGGCGGCCGATGGTCATGCGCGGGAGGAATTTACACCTGTCACCACCGACTATCTGTACAACCATCAAAACAAAATTGATGGGAATCCATTGCAACCGGAGATGTCCCCTCACATGTATCACACCATACTGAAGGCAACATTGAGGGATTCGAATAAGGGGTGGTCCGATGAGTGGGACCTGCGCCCGAGCAGAAACTTCACCAATGATTGTCCATGGACCTACAGGGTTGGTTCCTTATACGAGGATCTTGGGGATGAGATAAGGAGAGTGGGTTTTTATGAGGCAGCATGGGACTCCCAATTCTACATTTATCAACCGAAATAGCTGATGACAGAGCTGTTGAGCAGATGGTCATCTAAGAACAACACTTTTCACATCCACCATGGGGAGGTTTGAATCAGTCTGTGGGATGTCCCTCAGATTTCGGGGGTCCCGATCTTGGGGGATATGTTTGATGAGTTCCTACCCATCATGAGCGGATGTGAGGATCCGGAGAAGATGTTGCAGCTGGTGCTGTCACTGATGGGACTGGTCCCCGGAGAAGACAAAGAAGCAGTGAGAGATGTCAACTTTAAGAAGTGGTTCAAGCAGTTCTTGAACTTCCCGAAGGATCGAGAGTTTCCCCTAAGGCCTCAAACTTGTCTGAAGGGGGATAAACGGGGCAAGGAGCACTCATATTGGCAGCTCTTGGAGGACAACCAATGGAAGACCTGGGGTTTCAGTGTCAACACTGAACAGCAGCCGACAGTCAAGATGGCAGCATTTATCATGGCCCTTATCTGTTGTTGGATCCTACCAGTGAGGGATACCAACATGGAGGTATGGCCCAGCTCATTCATCATGGCATCCATGCTGGCCATAGGAAGGCGGGTCAATCTAAGGATTCCAATGCTCGCCAGATTGCACAAGATGCTCAGGCATGTTAGCAAGGGAAAGAAGTCACCGAGGATATGCGGGCCCTTCCACCTTTTATATGGGTGGATCGTGGCACACATCAGAGGAGTTTATGAGTATCTGAACCCCATCTCGCCACTGGGGTCAAACTTCCACCCATCCATCCTGAATGCTGTCAAGAGCTTCCCATTAAAACTAACTGTGTCGATGGTGCAAAACCAGGTGTGGAAGGCGGACGAGTTTAACTTCCACCTATTTCCATTGTTGATGGGAGTACTCACCGATGATGGTCAGGGAATGGAAGAGCATCAGGCCTATCTCTGGGCCTTTCGAGGTGGAGTTTTGGTGGCATGGGTGGACCGCGAGCCGCTTTTTGAGTCGTACACCCCGCACTGGTTCATGAGGCAATTCCAGTGCCTGCAGTGGCTGACCCTGCAGGTCTACTGGGAGGTGCACCACAAGGAGAACCCATGTTTATTGAGGCAATGGTGGCTCATGTTCACACGGGAAGACGGGAAAATTTGAAATTCATTGCCTCCGTCCACTGCCACCTTCGGACTGGTGAAGGAGTATGTCATCAGCTGGGAGGGAGCTTATTCGGGGCAAATGCTGAAGCAGCCAACCGTCCGGGCTGGTGACAGCTGACCTCCCTTATCTCGAGGTCGGGGTTGGAGGGCAGTAAGGGCTTCTCGTGGTGGCAGGCCTGCCGTGGTGGCGAGACCCACACCGACTAAGGGCGAGGCAATGGTGGTGGATCCAACAGCGGTAGTGGACCCAGTGGTCCCAGAAGAGCAGAGTCAACCAGAGGGGCGGCCACTGAGGGGATACTGCAGGATATTAATTCAGGCTCCGGGGAAGTGGTTGTTCCATATCGACATGCCATAGAATGTTGTTTTCCCAATGGCATGGGACATTTGGGAGTTCAACCGACAATTCCTCATCCCGCCCGAGATGTGGGAACACCTGAACCACCTTGGGATGTATTTACCGGGTATAGGCCCTTTCCAGGCCGGTTTCACAGTGTCTCCAGCGGAGAATTTTGTTTTCCCTAAGGGCTCTCATACCATGTTCGCAACACATTAAACTGTCACGTTATCCTGAAATGGGGAAAAAAATGAGCATCGACCACTGCCCATGTTCGCAACGCTGGATTTGTATCAGTTTTTTGTCTGAAACCCCCGGGGGTGTTGGACTGTAACGGTAGGAGAGCCCTTAGGCGTTGTATCCATTCCGTTCTTGTGGGTCTGTTTGGGTGTGAAAGATGATGGAATCCCGAATAAAGGGGAACACGAGGCTTGACAAGTGGAAGTAACTTGGCCATGATGAATCTGACCCAATTGGTCTTAGACCAGAGTACTCTTAACACATGGGTGAACCACTTCAAGGGGTTAAGGGAGTCAAATTGAGGGCGGCCAAGAGATTGCTGATTCTCGAGAGAAGGGGGGCATGGTGTCAAGAACATTGTTCCACACCTATTTATCCCTCTTGTAGAGAGGAACAGGAAAATGAGCCTAGGTGACTGGGAGATCAGGAGATCTATAATAGGTGGGGCTGGACCCGATGTCTAGACGTTCATGTGGTCCTATGTATCCCAAAAGGATGAGAATCAAGCCACATGTAGTTCTAGATAGGTGCTTTTTAATGTCGTGCGGGATGAGAAATATGAGGGCTAATTTCTAGAATGAGGTTCATGTGGTGCGACTATCACAAACCCGACGTGACTGAGGACGTAATCATGTACCATATCACGCGGTCCCGTAGTCAAAGTCCCCAAGGCGGGGTAGATAAGACAAATTAGAATAAGTCAAGATGAATGTGGTTCTTAAATGATCTTAGTTTAGGGTCTTAGAGCTCGGGCCAGGGAGGTATGGCAGCCTTCAAGGTAAGCGCAGACCTCGACCCGATCCCTAACCCCACGGGAGTCAAGATCGGTGTGGGAAACAAGGGAGGAAGGTCTTTATTGCAATAATTGGAACGTCCATCAGAGGGAAATCGGGGCACAGGCCCATAGGATTCCCTTACCATGGATTTTTCTTTCTAACGTGCCAATGCACACTGAGGAATAGCATCAAGAGTGTCAAAGATCAACTTGGTCATAAGAAGGCAGAGAAGGATGTGAATTGTGTAGCTGATATTTTGGGCTTAATGGGGTTTGTGTGGTGATGGAGGATAAATGTTAACCATGGTGGAAAAACAGTATCTATATCATGTTAGCCTGAAGTGGGAACAACAAAAAAGCATTGACTGCTGACCATATTCGGAACGTGGGATTTGTATCAATTTTTTATCCAAAACCCTCTGGGGAGTTGGACCGTAATGGTAGGAGAGCCCTTAGGACTAGAATCCATGCCACTCGGGGGTCCCTTCGGGTGTGAAAGGTGATGGAAGCCCTAATGAAGAGAAACACAAATCCTAAAAAGTGGGTTGAAACATTTCCGAGTAGATTTCGATGCTCCAGTTAATAAACTAGAGTACCCTTAGGCACATTGGTGGACTGCCAAAAAGGGGCGACGAAGTGGCTCGGAAGCGGTAGGTGAAGGGGCCAAGGTGGGATGGAGATTTTTAGGAGATGGGGCTAGACCTGAAGTATGGACCTTTGGGTGCTCATACGTATCCCAAAACGATGGGAATCAAGCCACACGTAGTTCTTGAAGACACCCTAGGGGCAGGATACCCTAATGAGGATGTGTACGGTGTGGCGAGTAACCCGTTGTGAATGAGGACATAATTCCATGCCACGCCACACAGTCCTGTAAGAGAGAACCTGGTTCAGGGGAACAAAAAGGCCAAGGGGCCTAATAGCTAGATTTTGGTCAGGGAAGCCTGGACTATTCACTGTTTATCATCTTGCAGTCAGGACGATGGTCGGGGAATAGGATTACCTGGGCAGGGGAGGTGTATGACACGACAGGTAACCTGACGTGAATGAGGATGTAATCCCACACCACACCATACACTTTGGGTATGGACTTGGGCTAAGGGGCCCAAGAAGGCCAAGGGGCCTGAGGCTGGGTCTCGGTCAATAAATCCAAACCAGCTTGTGGTTTAACGTCTTGTAGTAAGGACGAGGGCTGGGGGCCTGAGAAGGCCAAGGGGCCTGATAGTTGGCCCTGTCCGGAAAGAGTTCGTTGCTTCGGGACGGAGCAGAATGAATCACTACACTCGATGTTTGGGACATCTTGGGGTGGAATCGAAGATCCAAGGTGGTTGTTGACCATGTTCGAAACACATCGTCCCTATGGTTACCTGAGATGGGAGCAACAAATGAGCATCCACTGCTGACCACATTCGAAACGCGGGACTTGTATCATCTTGTTGCTTGGCATCTCCGAGGGTGTTGTCCTGAAATGGTAAGAGGGCACTTAGTCCTAGTATCCATACCTTTCAGGGGCCCTTCCAGACAGGGAAGGTGATGTAATCTCAGTTAAGGAGTGTGTGAAGCATAGCTGTACCCATCTACAAAAGAGGATTACATCTCCAGGGAGGGGGGACGTACAGCCGGACCGAGGCTATCTCGACGTTAATTAGGGAAAAAGTATGAACCCCTCCATATGTCTTGACCTGAGGGGAAGATTCTGGATTTTGGGATGGGCCAACAGATGAAGTGTCTGATAGTTCCTACATATCTCATGAGGATGATAATCAAGCCATACATAGTTCTTGAAGGCCTTGCAGTTTAACGTCATGCAGTGAAGACATGGGAGGATAAAATAACGGAATTGGGTACATGGTGCGACCATTATAATCCTCGTATGAATAGGGCTAAGGAAGCCTACTCTACAACATGTGAGGACCCTCCGAGGAAACTATACCCAGGGGGATAGTCAAAGAGAAGGGTTTGGGGTTGGGCTCAAAACGAATTGTCTGAGCATTCTTACGTATCCCATGAGGATGGGAATCAAGCCATACGTAGTTCTATAAGCACAGTTTAACGTCATGTAGGATGAGGAAGTCCATCTCATCTGGGGATGTGTATGGTACGGTGAGTAACCCGACGTGAATGAGGACATAATCCCATACCACACCATACAATCCCATAAGAGATCCTGGATCAGGGAAGGTCGTGGGGCCTGAGGCTGGGCCTTAGACAGGAAGGCCTAACCAGCTTGTATTTTATCGTCTTGTAGTGAGGACAAGGGTCGGAGGCCCGGAAAGTCCAAGGGGCCGGAGAAGGCCAAGGGCCTCGGTCAGGAAGGCCTGACCAGCTTTCAGTTTATCATCATGTAGTGAGGATGAGGGAGATCTTAGTTTAGGGTCATAGAGCTCAGACCATTTTGCAGTTTATTGTCATGTAGTATGATAATGAGCAGTTTAACGTCATGACAGACGATGATGAACAGTTTAATGTCATGACCGATGATGATGTAGTTTAACATCATGCAGGATGATTTTGTAGTTTAAAGTCTTGTAGGACTAGTGTTGGGCAAAAATCCCTCAAGGTAACATTGCAGTATTTTTGGGTTGATTGTGTTTGTTGACAAAGCAAGTTTTCATGGATATTTGTCGAGTTCCCAAGAAGTTTTTGACAATACTTGTTGACAAAGAACGATGACAAAGGAATGGACGATCTGGATGTGGTACAAAAAGAGCAGTACAATGTGGCGCTGTTTCCCAGTGTTTGCAAAATTTTTGGGGTCAAAAATTTTGGAATTTAGTGAGCATTACGAAAATAGGATTTCCATGAAGATCATAATTTAATATGGAAAAGGCATGAATTTTGCGAAGATAGGATTCATGGTTTAGAAATCGTGCAGACCAGAAGAATGGAGGCAGTGAGTCTTCGCGATTACGTCAAGCTTCGCGAACGGCAGAGGCAGAAGCGCATCGCGGCGGTGAAGGGCTTTGCGAGGGATCATCGCGGCGAAGGCGCGAAGGAATTTTGATGGTGATTCTTCGAGATTACGTCAAGTTCCACGAACGGAAAATTTCCATGGTGCTTCGCGATTTGGACAGAATTCCGGCGGAAGCTTTGGAGCTTCGCGATTGGAGATGACGTGGCATTGAATTCGCATGGAAAGTTCGAGGGTCGGTGAAATCGCCTATAAATAGAGGCTGACCCCCTCGAGAGAAGCAGAGATAATTTTCAGAGAAAATCCATTGCTCTCGGTTTGTAGAGGTGGTTCGTGAAGGCAGTGTGGTTTGCGAAAGGGGAGCTTCGTGGCGGCTATTCTAGATCCGCGAAAGGCATGTGCCCCACATTGGCTCAGTGAGCTTCGCGGAGAGGCAGGAGCTCCGCGGCGGCCTAAGCATTGCGAAGGTCTTTGCATCGTGAGAGTGTTTCGCGATAGAGCTTCGCGAAAAGGTAGGAGCTTCGCGAAGGCTTTTCTGAGATTTGTGAAATTGGGAGGCTAGCGAAGTAGGGTTCTTCGCGAAGGTCTTTACAAAGGTAGTTTTCCCAGTGGATAGTGGCAAAGGTGTATTCATCTACGGGTGAAAGTTGAACTTCAATAGAGCATCTATATAAAGAGAAATATGCATTCCTTAATGGAAATGAAGAGACCTACAGGTCTATAAACTGTGAGTGAATCCCTTCACAGAGCATTGAGCTTAGGAAGAGGAAGAAGGTGATCCTCTCCACCGGTAGTGAGCGAGAGAGATAGAAACAGGGAGTGACCCTTGGAAAAGTAGTGAGCTGACCCTAAACCTTGTATAGGTAGTGAGCCTGGACATAGAAGTGATCTAGCCCGAACATTGTAATCCACAGCTAGTGAAGTTTAGTGGACTTGGTTCGACTGGGAACCTGTCGGCGTATGCTCCTTGGACTTAGCCCTTAGTGGTGAACCAAGTAAAATTGTTGTGTCCTGTGCTTGCTTTACTTTCTGTTTATATTGTGCAACAAGAAAGAGAGAGAATAGTGTTTTGCTTAACAGTGAAACAAGATTAGAATGGGTTTTAATTTTTAATTAGTCATACCCTAATTCACCCCCTCCGCCTCTCAGGGTATTCAGCCTAGTGGACCTAAAAAGTGGTATCAGAGGGAAAGGTTGACAGTTGTTCTTCTCTCAATAGAGGTCACTAATCATATAGGGATTCCGATCTTCGACGGATGTAATTTTCAGATATGGAAGAATCGAATGCAACACTATTTCCGATCCTTGGGAATGGATGTGTTTTTAGCAGCTATGCATGGTATCACAGCTGAAATTACGAGTGGTGCAATATTAGAAGCTGAGAATAAAGAGTTGGATGTTGATTCCAAAGCAATAAATGCCTTAGGTGGAGCCCTTTACAATCCCATATATACAAAGGCGATGTCTTGCAAAACATCACATGCCATATGGGAAAAGCTTTTGAATATTTATGAAGGGGATACAAAATTCAGAGAGTCCAAGCTGCAAGTGTTGTGGAACAAGTATGAAGATCGGAGAATGAACCCGGATGAGTCTGTTGATGCATTCTTTGATAGGGTAAAGGCTGTGGTAGAAGACATGCCAGGTCTTGGTGAGATTATCGAAGACATTAAAATCGTAAAGCGCATCTTGAGAAATCTTCCACCTTGGTTCAATCTGAAAGTTTCTGTGTTGGAAGATAAAGATCCGAAAGAGCTGACATTGGATAACCTACACAGCACTCTTGTTGCATATGAAATTAGAAATGATGAAAACGATGCTGTGGAAAAGGGGAAATCCAAAGAGGTGGCATTTAAGGATATGAAGAGGCTCACTATTGAAGATTCTCAGGAGGAAGAAGAGTCAGATGAGGTGATGTCATTCCTTTCTTCAAATCTGCAAAGAGGAAAAGGAAAGTTTAAAGGGAAAAATCCACTATCATGCTTCCGATGTGGAAAGGATGGTCATCTTGCTGCAAGATGCCCCAAAAAGTTTCAAGAAGAAAGTGATGAAGATGAAGATGAGATTCCCATGAAAAAATCATCTGCCTATGTGAAAGGGAAGAAGCAGTTCAAGAGAAATTTTTTTAAGAAGAATAATCTTCTTTCACAAGAAATAGACAGTTCAGCTGAGTCAGAGGGTGAAGAAGTTGAAGAGATATAAAACTGCAATGATCGTGGACAAAATGCGATGGTGGTTGTTTCCAGTAGTGATCTAGAAAAGAAAGAAACCGAAATTGATGAATAAGAAGAAGAAATTGAAGGGAGAGTTGACATGGAATCTTAATTAGGAGAAGCTCTTGATGAGATAGATGTTTGGTGAGAAAAAACAAAGAAAGCCAACAAGACAGTACGTGATTCAAAACTCTACATGCAACAAAAAGAAGAATAGAAGTCTGAGCATGAGAAAGAAATTGAAAATCTTAAGTCTTCCAGGCTAGAGCGCACAGAAAAGGTTGATGAGCATAAGCTTAAGATTGAAGAGCAGAAAATGGAGATCGATTGCTTGAGTCAAAAACTGAAAGATCACGTCAAGCGTGTTGAAGAGTTTGAAGAGGAAGTTGTCGGTCTACGGGGAAAAGCTAAAGACCAGGAAAAACCTTTGAATCCCAATACATTATTTGGAAATCAGGTCATTACGAAGACTGAAAAGAAGAAAGAAGATCCTAGTAGTTCAGCAGGAAAGAAGCAACAATTGAACTCAGAAGTTAAGGCTGATTCGTGGCTTAATCAGAAACAAAAATCTGTGGCAGTTGAAGTTAGACCGCAAGCACCTATCCTGAGATTGAAAGTGGATTTGAGCACAAATCAGAATCAGAATACACAGAGATCCCAAGGGGAAACTCTTAGTACTGAAGTAACACGAAGTAATGCACCTTATATCAGGTGTTATTGTTGTGGAAAGATGGTACATTCACAGTATGTGTGTTCCATAGCCAAAAGATATCGAAGGGAACAAGAACAGAGATGGCAGCGAAACAGAGAACGGTTTTCCAGAACATATTTGGAAGGAAACTGTTATTGGTGCGGAGGATTTGGACACATGGCTAAGTACTGCACTCCGACCATTCAGAAAAATGTGCCAAAGCAGAATCAAAATGTTCGCAAGCAGCAGATCAGTAAACCGACAAGTGAGTTAAAAGTTCAGAACAGATTTGTAGTTTGGCAAGATGAAGCTGGTCCATCATACTCTGAGAAAGAACAGAAGCCTCAATCTATGCAGATTATGACAGAAAAAGTATGGACCAGGAAGAATAAAATTGAGAAGGCTGTAGTTGCTGAAATTTCCCTTAAAGCATCAGATCGTTCTGGTGTGTGAATCCTTGATAGTGGTTGCACATCCCACATGACAGACAACAAGGATCTGGTTACAGGCATAAAATATGACAAAGAAGGAGTTGTCAAATTTATAAATGATGAAGGCCTGAAGATTGTTGGCTTAGAAAAATCCAAGTTTGGGGGCAAAGAAATGAGACATGCGGATGTCTTGGTGGTAGAGGGTCTTAGTCATAATTTTCTTAGTGTCAGTCAACTATGCGACTCTGGGAACTCTATCCTATTTAACAAGAAGATGGGTATTGTTAAAGGAAAATATGGAATAGTCATTCTACAGGGAAAATGAACAAAGGGGAATCTTTACCTAGTAGGTGGGGAATAAGATTCATGCCTTTTATCCAGAGAAGAAGAAAATCAGTTGTGGCATAAGCGACCTGCTCATCTATGTCAACCATCTATTGAAGATCTAGTAAAGTGTGATGCTGCTAGAGACCTTCCCAAACTATCACGTGATCGCACTCATACGTGTGATGCTTGTCAACAAGGGAAGATCATCAGGAAGACATACAGGCCAAAGGAACAAAAAGCTACTGGAGTGCTCGAATTGGTGCATGTTGATGTATGTGGACCTATCTCACCACAAGATATAGATGGGAAAAGGTACTATGTTCTTTTAATTGATGACTATAGCATAATGGCCTGGGTATTCATCATTACCCCTAAGACAGAGGTGTTCAGTTGCATAAATCAGTACAGGAGGGAATCAGAAAAGATGTTTGGGCAGAAAATTCTGAAGTTTCGTACTTATAACGGTATGGAATTTACAAACAGTCAGGTTGAAAACTATCTCAAGAAACATGGGATAAGGCATCAAGTTTCATTAATAAGAACTCCCCAACAGAATGGAGTGGTTGAAAGAAGAAATAGGATCATAAACAACATGTCCAGAACAATGCTTATTGATAAGGACCTACCAGAGAAATTTTGGAAGGAAGCAGTTTTGACATCGGTCTATGTTTCAAACAGGTCCATGTTATGTCCGAAGCAACTTAAGACTCCGTATGAACTCTAGTACGGAAAGAAGCCAACGTTGAAATACTTTCTAATCTTTGGAAGTAAGTGTTTCATTCTCAACAAAGAACATCATAGGAAGTTTGAGGCACGAGGAGATGAAAGGATATTCCTTGGCTATTCAGGGAAAAGAAAAACATATAAATGCTTCAACAAGAGGCTGGGAAAAATTGTTGAGAGCAATGATGTCACTATAGTCGAAAATGAACAGACTACTCAATGACCCAGTGAACAATTTCTGGATGAAAGTGATGATGAGGTAAACAACATAGGGGGAGTAGAAGTTGCAGAGGCTGACTCAGAAAAAGATACTGATGATGAACAAGAAAGTGTCAAGTCTATATCTGCAAGGAAGCCAATGAGTCGAGCTGAAATTGATAGGCAAAATATCATTGGTGATCAGACAGCACCAGTTCAGACTCGAAGAATGAAATCATTACAGAAAACATCGTTTTTATCTCAGGTGGAGCCGAAATGTTTTTCTGATGCAGCTGAAGATAAAAACTGGGTTCAGGCTATGAATAAAGAGCTTGATCAAATTGAGAAGAACCAGACATGGGAGATTGTTTCAAGGCCAGTAGACAAGAATGTCATTGGGACCAAATGGATCTATCGTTGCAAGATGAATGAAGATGGCATAGTGATTCAGAACAAAGCACGTCTAGTGTGCAAGGGGTACTCCCAGATCGAGGGAATAGATGTTGATGAGACATTTGCACCAGTTGCAAGGCTGGAGACAAAAAGATTATTCCAAGCCATCGCAGTGCAAATGAAGTTAAAAGTGTTCCAGATGGATGTCAAATCTGCATTCTTGAATGGTGTTCTGGAAGAGGAGGTGTATATTGAGCAGCCAGATGGTTTTCTCATTCATGAGGATAAGAACAAAGTTTTCAGGCTAAAGAAGGCGTTGTTTGGGATGAAACAATCACCAAGGGCATGGTACTCACGGCATGATCAGTACTTGAAGAAGCATGGTTTCCAGCGTGGAGGAGTTGATTACAATATTTACTTCATCAACGACAGTAATCAAAGGATGATGGTTCTAGTGTATGTCGATGACATAATCTTTGGTGGATCAGATGAAGCCCAGTGCAGACAGTTTTCTGAATTCATGAAAAATGAGTTTGAAATGTCAATGATTAGAGAGCTAATGTTTTTCCTTGGTCAACAGGTGACACAAGGAAGGAATATAACTTTTATTTCTCATTCAAAATATGCCAAGGAGGTTTTAAGAAGGCTTGGAATTGATAATTCCAAGGAGATGAAGACTCCAGTTTCCACCTAGATGAAATTATCAAAACATGCAGATGGGAAGGCAGTTAATATCACAGAATACAGGAAAATTATTGGAAGTTTGTTGTACTTGACTGCAACAAGGCCTAATATTGTTTTTGCCACATGCCAAGTAATGAGATATCAGAGTAATCCCAAGGAGAGCCACATTCATGCAGTAAAAAGCATACGTCGGTATATCAAGGGCACTGTGGACTTAGGGTTGACGTATAGCACCAAATCTCAGACAGAGTTATTGGGATATAATGATGCAGACTGGGCCGGATCAGCAGATGATAGAAAATCAACATCTGGTGGTGCATTCTATCTTGGTGGATTGTGTATTTCTTGGCTTAGCAAGAAGCAAGATTGCAATTTATTGAGCACTGCAGAAGCTGAGTATATTGCGGCCACTCAAGCATGCACACAATTATTATGGATGAAGCAGCAGCTTGAAGATATGGGAGTTGACGTGAAGTCTCCGATCGGAATCCAGTGTGATAACTCAAGTGCTATAAATCTTAGAAAAAATCCAGTTCATCACTCAAGGACAAATCACATTGAGATCAAATATCATTTTATCAAGGAGAAGGTTGAGTAGGGACTTGTGAAGTTGGAGTATGTGCCTACAGAGCTACAGGTTGCAGACATTATGACAAAGGCCCTGCCCATAGAAGATTTTGAAATGCATCGACTGGCTCTGGGAGTTCAGTCGATTCCCCGCACTTGAAATAGTGTGGGTGCGGGACCCACACCCCCCTCTCCCCGAGGTATGATGTGTTTTCCTTAATGTGCTGATGTGTGTTCTCTACTCTGTTACAGACATCAAAGGAATGACCTTTTGGTTCATTGACAAAGGGGGAGAAAAGTTTTTGTTAAAGGGTGAGAAAATAGTGATTGTTCAAGGGGGAGACAGTGCGAAGATTTGATAAATCATAATTGATACGGGGAGAAGCTGATATGTGGATCAGCCAGAAAGGGGGAGAAATGAGAAAGGGGGAGATTTTTATATCTGACGATGCTAGAAGTGATCAATCAAAGCATAGATATCACGACAGCTGAGGATCGTGATAAAAGTAGAACAATGATGTTGGAATGGTGTGAAAAGGTGTCCAGCAATCACCAATTGGGATCAGTGTAGTTCAACAATTGATATCAATTTAAGAATTGGTATCATGTTGGAATCGACAATTGGTGTTTGACATGAAGTTATTCATTGATGAAATTTTCATACTACTCTTGTTTCTCACGCTGAGCATTGCTCATGTGGGCATAGAGTACGTGTTAAGTGAATCCTTGAATGCTATCAGAATCGCAAGAGGCGAATCGTGGTAGCAACTGGAAGAAGACTCAGTGAGGTATCAAAGTGCATAAAATCATTCTGAGCATTGTTGTGAAGAGTTTTCAACAAACCCAAAGGGGGAGATTGTTGGGCAAAAATCCGTCAAGGTAACATTGGAGTATTTTCCGGTTGATTGTGTTTGTTGAAAAAGTAAGTTTTCATGGATATTTTTCAAGTTCCCAAGAAGTTGTTGACAATACTTGTTGACAAAGAATGATGACAAAGGAATGGACGATCTGGATGTGGTACAAAAAGAGCAGTACAAGGTGGCGTCGTTTCCCAGTGTTTGCCAAATTTTTGGGGTCCAAAGTTTGGAATTTGGTGAGCATCGTGAAAATAGGATTTCCATGAAGATCATAATTTAATATGGAAAAGGCATGAATTTCACGAAGATAGGATTCATGGTTTGGAAATCGTGAAGACCAGAATAATGGAGGTGGTGAGTCTTCGTGATTACCTCAAGCTTCGTGAACGGCAGAGGCTGAAGCGCATCGTGGCGGTGAAGGGCTTTGCGAGGGAGCTTCGCGGCGAAGGCGCGAAGGAATTTTGATGGTGATTCTTCGCGATTACGTAAAGCTCCGCGAACGGAAAATTACCGTGGTGCTTCGCGATTTGGACAGAATTCTGGTGGAAACTTTGGAGCTTTGCGATTGGAGATGACGTGGCGTTAAATAGGCGCAGAAAGTTCAAGGGTTGGTGGAATCGCCTATAAATAGAGGCCGACCCCCTCGAGAGAAGCATAGAGAATTTTTAGAGAAAATCAATTTCTCTCGGTTCGTAGAGGTGGTTCGCGAAGGAAGTGTGCTTCGCAAAATGGGAGCATCGCGGCGTCTATTCTAGCTCCGTGAAAGGCGTGTTCCCCGTGTTGGCTCAGTGAGCTTCGCGGAGAGGCAGGAGCTCCGCGACGACCTAAGCATTGCGAAGGTCTGTGCATCGCGAGAGTGCTTCGCGATAGAGCTTCGCGAAAAGGCAGGATCTTCGCAAAGGCTTGTTTGAGCTTCCCGAAATTGGGAGCCTAGCGAATTAGGGTGCTTCACGAAGGTATTTCCAAAGGTAGTTTGCCCAGTGGATACTGGCAAAGGGGTATTAATCTATGGGTGAAAGTTGAACTTCAACAGAGCATCTATATAAAGAGAAAGATGCATTCCTTAATGGAAATGAAGAGACCTATAGGTCTATAAACTGTGAGTGAATCCCTTCACAGAGCAGTGAGCTTAGGAAGAGGAAGAAGGTGATCCTCTCCACCGGCAGTGAGCCAGAGAGAGAAACAGGGAGTAACCCTTTGGAAAGCAGTGATCTGACCTTAAACCTTGTATAGGCAGTGAGCCCGAGCATAGAAGTGATCTAGCCCGAACATTGTAATCCACAACTAGTGGAGTTTAGTGGACTTGGTACGACCGGAAACCTGTCGGCGTATGCTCCTTGGACGTAGCCCTTAGCAGTGAACCAAGTAAAATTGATGTGTCCTATGCTTGCTATTCTTTTTGTTTATATTGTGCAGTAGGAAAGAGAGAGAAGAGTGTTTTTCTTAATAGAGAAACAAGATCAGAACGGGATTTAATTTTTAATTAGTCATACCCTGATTCACCCCCCCCCCCCCTCAGGGTATTCAGCATAGTGGACCTAACAACTAGAAATTTTAAGATTCTGTAGGACCATCGTGTAGTTAAGAGTCATGCGGGACAATGCAGTTTAAGGTCGTGCAGGACTGGGGTGCACATTAAGGTCATGCATGACCCTAAGGCTAAGTAAAAGTATTTCATGAGGAACTTGGCGTTGGTGGGAGGAGTTATATGCTCACCATCCATGGTTACCAAGGAGTATGCTCCATTGGGGTAGACCTTATGTATTATGTAAGGTACTTCCCATTTGGTCTCTAGCTTGGGTGATTTCCTGCCGGGGATCATTGGCTCTTAGAGGGCCAATATCATGTCACCTTTCAGAAAAGAGAGAAGGTGAACCTTCTTGTTGAAGGCTCTGGATATATTGTTCTGATGCCTTTACAGATTTTGCATGGCACGGAGCCTATTCTTGTCTAGTGCTTCCAATTCAGCTACATGGATTTTGGCCACCTTATCTGGCGCCTGCTGGTCATAGACTGCAGTGCGTAACTTTGGAAGCTGGATCTCAATGGGCAGGACGGACTCACCCCAATACACCAAGGAATATGGAGTCACCTGGGTGGAATTGTGAGTCATCATATGATATGCCCAGAGGGAATTGTTGAGCTTGTCCAGACAACTTTTCTTGTTCTAAATAACTATTTTCTACAAAATGATAGAAAGGGTTTTGTTGAATGTCTCGATCTGTCCATTTTCCTACGCATGATAGCAAGAGGTATGATTCGAACGGATATTGTTCTTGGCGTACAATTTATTCAGCTCGGCTGCTCAGAAATTGGTGTCGTTATCTGTGAGGACAGTGTGAGGGACTTCATATCGGTGGATGATATTGGAGCTCATGCATTCAACGATGGAATGGGCCTTGACTTCTTTGAGTGGAACTACCTTTACCCACATGGAGAAGAAATCTGTAGCGGTCAGGATGAACCTATATTGGAAATCTCGCACTGGTGGATATGGTCCCACGACATCGAGTCCCCACACCGCAAATGGCCAGGAGTACTTGGTGGAGTGGAGAGGATCTGGCGACTGATGCAGGAAGTTAGCATGAACTTGGCACATGTGGAATCTCTTGGAAAACTCAATACAATCATGGATCATAGAGGGCTAGAAGTACCCCAGTCTCCAGATCTGATGGGACAGCTTTGGCCCAGCCTGGTGGGCACCACAGGAACCGGCATGAACCTCTTGCATGAACTACGAAATCTCGACTCCTTGAATGAAACAGAGGAGAACACCATCGAAACCCCACTTATAGAAAATCCTCTCAAGACTGGGACCACTCTGGAGGGTAAACTGCAGTGTGTGGCGTCGGATTCTCTCACGCTTGGCCCGATCATCTGGGAGGTGACCATTTTGGAGATACTCAACAAAAGGTGCCCTCTAGTAGAGAGTTACCTCTACCACTACATCTAAAGAACCTGGTGCTCCTGGCCTGGAGGATCCAGTGGTAAGATTTCTTACCTATAGGCCATTTTCATCCTCCAGGGTGACGATGGTGATTACTCTTCGGTGTGGCACATGTATAATCAGATCATCCTACTCAGGTTCTGCAAGTGACTTAGCTAGGCCATCCAATGCATCTGCTCTACCATTATGTGACCGAGGGACATCGGTAACCTCTGGTCGAGAAGGGAACTAGGCCATTAGATAGAGGGTGTACTCTAACAATGGCATGAGCTCTGGATTTCTGACAACATAGTCACCATTGACCTACTTGATAACTAGTTCGGAATTCCCTTTCACGTGCAAACGGGGTACATCGATCTCAAGGGACAACTCGAGGCCAGTGATGAGAGCCTGATACTTGCCTCGTTGTTGGTGCAACCTTCTGACAATAGGAATTTGTATGGTAGAATGGATTGTGTTGGAGTGATGAAGAAAACAACCAGACCCACTCTGTTGAGCTTAGGATCAACGATCCTCTTACCTGTGGGGCTCCGGGAGGCACCATTGAAGTGAATTTTCAAACATGAGATGGCATGATCGACTTAGAGGATTGCCTCATTAGGAAAATCCATGTCCAAGGATTGATACATGGGGGTTGGATGGGCAGATAGTAATTCTTCCAATGTCTGCCACATGATGGCCTTCTAAGGCACAAACTTGATTTCAAACTTCTGGAGAATTACCGCCCAACGTTCTAGTCAGCCAGTCAACATGGGTCGGTTCAGAATATACATTAGTGGGTCCACCCGAGAGACCTATTTTACCTCATGATACTGCAGGTAGTGTCACAATTTCTGTACGGAAAACACAAGAGCAAGGTTGATCTTCTCGATGGGGGGGGGGTATCTGGTCTCCGTATCTAGGAGCATGCGGCTGAGGTAATAGAGGTTGTTCTCTATTCCCTCATTGTTCTTCTGGGCGAGCAGTGTTCCGAGGGACCATTCCAGGGTGTTCATGTAAAGGACTAGCGGCTTTCCGGCAATGGGTGGCATCAAGACCGTAGGTTGGAGCAAATCTTTCTTGATCTCCTCAAAGGCATCCCAACACTCTTCATCCCATTCATAGGTAGATCCTTTCTTCATGGGCCAGGAAAAGGGCTTACACTTTCCAGCCAGATTCGCAATAAATCGGCGTATGTTGCATAAGTGTCCTTGAAGACCTCGATGCTCCCGAATATTACTCGGGGGAGGCATCTGGATGATGGATTTGATCTTCTCTAGGTCAATATTGATGCCTCAGTATCTAAAAAAAAAACCAAGAAACATCCTGGAGGTGACCCCAAAGGCACACTTCAACGGGTTCATCTTCAGGTAGCGGGAACAGAGGAAACCGAACACTTTCTCAAGGTCATTGAGATGGTCCTGTCACTGGAAGGATTTGACCACCAAATCTTCTACATAGACTTCCACCAATGTTCCCAGAATTGGATTGAATATATAATGCATGGCCCGCCGATAGGGGGGACCTGCATTTTTTAGGCCGAAGGGCATAACCTTGTAATAGAAAGTACCTTGGGGGGGACCTAAAAGTGGTGGACTCCTTGTCTTAGGGGGGGAATCTAGATCTGGTTGTACCCAGAATATCCATCCATAATGGAGAGGGCTTGGAACACGGCTGTGGTATCAATCAACAACTATGTCACTGGGAGGGTGAAATAATCCTTCGGATAGTGGCAGTTGAGATCGCGGAAGTCGATACAGAATCTAATCTACCCGTTCTTCATCCTGACTGGCACAATTTCGGCTAGACACTTGGGGTACTAGACTTCCTTAAAAATGTTGGCTTTGATAATCTTATCAACTTTGGCCTCAACCATGGCACCGTGAGATGGGTGCATCTTTCTGGGAGGCTGCTTGAACCTGCGATGGTTCATCGGGAGACCAAGGCAGTGGATGGCTACATGAGGATCCAATCATGGCATCTCATTGTAACTCCAGGCAAACACGTCATGTTGTTGTTTGAGGAAGTTCATGTTCCACTGCTTCTCATCGAGGGACATGGTGGCACTGATCAATGTGGGTCTTGGATCTGCCTTGCTACCAAGGTTCACATGTACCAGTTCATCGATCATGGTAGAGACACCTTCTTCAAAGGTGGGGGGAGTATCCTCTATGTCCTATTCTCCACTTGTGGAGGGATCTACCATGGGGGAAGTCATCACCGAGCAATTAGACTTTGATTTGAGGTTGGTGCCTGCTTGAGTGGCAGTGGTAATCATATCAATAGATTCATGCGCCACTGAGACCATATCGTTGAAGGCAGTTGATCCAATCCCATCTGGTCTTCAGCCCATGGGGCCATGCTTGATAACATCAATGCAGTAGTGGCACGTCAGCTTCAGCAAGTTAATTCCAAACTGGTGAAACAAACACATATGACGTACCACCATTTCCATGATCCTGACATCCCAATACCATACAAGGGTAGGAGGTTCTGGGATCACCCAAGCCAAGTTGGTGTAGGAGTACGACGTTATTTCCTAACGTCGCTTAAACCTGGGAATATTCCTTCCTCTTGTACCTGAAACGACAAATAATTTCCCCATTTCTAGGTTCGTGGCCTCCAGTCATTCAATTAGGAAGACATAGGTGTCATCCAGACCTACCCAGGGATCACTTGTGACCATGGCAGGTTCAACCTCACTTTCCAGAATCTGCTTATCCTAACTCTTGTAGTAGTCAGCGTCCACATAAAGGGCCTCACAATAGGCGAAAGGAGACACATCTCCTCAGAACACGTCTACTCGACCATTGAGGGAGTATTTGAGCCATTTGTGATACAATGAAGAGACCGCTACATGCTAGTGGATCCATGGCCAGCCCATCAATGTGTTGTACACAGTGGCCTAGGAGACAACCATGAATTTTGTACTAGAGATTAGGCCACTGAACTGGGTATTCAAATGGATCTTTCCGGTCGGGGTCTTCTTCGTCTTGTTGTATCCCAAGATTCTAAGGTTAGAGGGAGTTAGATCGTCCTCAGATAACCCCCGCTTCTGCAGTGTCTGGGTCGGGATTACGTTGATCCCAAAACCGGTGTCAACAAGACAGTGACAGACTTCCACACCATTGAACTAGCCAGTGATTTATAGTGGATGAATGTGCCCCTATATAGGAGTGTCTTTTTCTTCACCAGAGAACAAGATAACTGTCTGGCATTCGGTGTTATCAATTGTCACAGCATGGAAAGCTTCTGCAGCTGCTACCTCCGTCTCAAACTGGAGGGGGCTCCTTAGGGCCTCGGAAAGTGCCTCATGCATTTCAGACGACAAGAAAAAAAGCCTCAAGGATATAAAGCCTTGTTGGAATGCCGACAAGGTGCTTCAGAACATCATAATTTTAGGCCAGACGCGAGCCTCTCCTTACAGGAGGTCGTTCTGCAATCGGAGGCACAACGGGCCCTGTCAGATGGACCAGCGAATGGCTAGTGCTAGGTGCGTCCCATTGCTCACTATTTGAGGCCTAGAGAGTAGCTACTGGATGAGGACTGAGCAACTATGATTGGCCTGCGTTAGGGCGAAACTAGCCGCGGTACCGATGAAGCGGTTATGCCTGATCTAGTAGCACAAACGGCTGTGGAGGTAGATCTAAGGGAACCAGGTGAGGAGGTTGTGCATGCTAAGCTCTGCGTTGGGCCTGCCATCTGGTTTCAGTAGCGTGCATGACCAGGTTGGAGGTTCCAACTGATGCACCCCGATGACCCATGTAGTTGCGGCTCCTCCGACGTTGACATCGACCAGGGACATCGGGGAGGTTCGTCTGGCGTTCCCCTCATCGGGAGTCATATAAAGATTTACAAACTACACGGTATTAACTAAAGTGTACCACTGATTTTCACTTGAAGAATCATCCACCACTAGGAAGATTCTGGGAGGGATACCCATCCCAGGGGGCATGAAGTCACCGAGAGTGCGGGATGACGATGGCAGTGGTGGATCGCGTTGCTTCTTCTTATGCCGCCGCTGCTTTCTCTTCTAGGAAGAGGTCGGCTGGGCTGATGAAACAGAGGCGCTAGTCGCAGCTTCTGAAGGCTCCAGATGATTTAGTCATGCCCAAATAATTCCATGGGCACAAGCATTTATTTTATGATCCATACAGTCATCTTACTTTTGGGATATGCGGCTGGGATACTACTGCCACTCACCTTCATCATCGCTACCGCATTCTGAAATTACAAAGACACCCGCCACTTCTGTCAAGGTTGGGCCCAAACAGACTATGTTGTTATCAACCTATCCTTGGAGACAGTATTTAAAAACATTACACTACTTGAGGGTGTGCCCCATGATCCAATTATAGGGGTAGTAGTTGGGGTGATTGGTGAGATTCGCCTCTGCCGACCTTCTGCACTCGGGTAAGTGCACAATGCCCAGCTCTAGGGCACTACGGAAGTAGCTGGGGACCTGATTCTTGTTGAATGAGTAAGTCTGGTGCCTTCTTTATAGATAGGGGCTCTGGGAGCCTGGCCTTGATGAGGGGCTGTAGGGGCTTACCGAGGAGGCGGAGCCTGATAGTCCCTCCTAGGCGGTGGTGGTGCATTGCATGGGGGAACCTTTCGATTCTGAGGCGGTCACTGTTGGGAAGGAGGATATGCCTGAGGTTCCGAGCCTCTGTGGGGTTGCGGATTGGGTTCCACTGGTAGCAACTCTAGCTACCTGGGGGCTTCTATTTGGGCCACTGCGGAGGGCTTGGCTCTGGATGCCATCCTTGTTGGGATCATAGGGGGCAACAGACGCACCTAACTAGCATGTTGTAGATCTTCCTCGAGGTGTTGAGCCTTATCTGAGAAATCTCGGAACCCTCCAGGGATGTTTTGAGTGATCAGGGAAGGAACTAGTTCTTTTTTGACATTTCGTACACACATCGCCAGTAGTTTCTCTTGAGTCATTGTCATATCAAGGGAGTATGTGATCCCCTTCCACCAGGCGATGATTTATGAGAATATCTCATCAGGCCTTTGTTTGCATTTGAATAGGTCTGTGATACTGAGATTTCACGTGGTGGACCTTATCTAGAATAGGAATTTTCGGCAGAGATCCTCCCAGCCGGTCACCGACCCAATAGGGAGTTGGCTATACCAGATGAATGTAGGGCCCTCCAATGTCTACATGAAACATCAGAGCATGGAGGCTTACTATTGTGATGGGGTCCCCAAAATAGGGCCACACCTAAAGGAAAAATGGTCCAGGTGCTGCGGAGGGTCCCCTAACTCATTAAAGGGTGAGAATGTTGTACTTCCAAAACCCGGAGGTGCAGACATATCATCCAACCATGCGGGATAGGGCTTTCTATCTGGTGGAACTGCCACCTATAGCGTTTCCAATGCCTTGAGGCGGCCGATGAGTGCCTCTATACGATCATCCGGGAAGGGGACCCTTTCTTGGCAGGGATCCCTAACCATGAGTGCATTGTTGGGCTCTTCAACATGGTAGATGGCTTCAACAGCTCATGGAGCGGCTGGCGGAGTGGCCTGTGGGGCGGTCAGAGGAACCCAGTCTGGATTCCTCGGATTCCCATGATGTTCAGAAGGGTTTGGTGAGATGTATTTTTCCCTCTTTCCATGCGTTACGGCTTTAGCCCTTCTCACGGGAGAGGTATGATCGGGGCTTCCCAGAGGCATCTCGCCGAGGGGGGGGGGGTTGTTCCTACCCCTACTGCCTGGCCTAGGATCACCATAGTCGGTTTTCCGCTCTATAACACGCTCGACTAGGAGTCAATTGACCATCCTCTTCTAATCAGAAAGTTTCAAGCATAACGCGACCTTCTTGAAGTCTTCCTCCGCCTTCTGTACTGAGGTAGATGGGTTGGAGTGCTTGACAGCTCTGACTTGCTCTTTACCCTTATCGGCATTACGACTAAGTACTAATGACTCGATGGGTGTAGGGAGACCTAGGAGGTTCCTCTGTTGTTGATTAATCCTCCCTAATGGGTCCAACCAAGTTGGAACATCCTCATGGGGTAAGTCTTCATTAAGAAATTCCAGGTCATGCTCTTTGTCCACTATGTCAACCATGTACACCGTGACCCTTCCCGGGGGAATGTCCTCGATATCGCATAGAGAGTTGGGCTACCATCAAATAGGGATAAAGAGGAGGGCAGTGTACTTCCCCCAGCCATGGACTTGCACGTGGGGGGTAGCCTCCCTAATTATATTGCAGATTACCTTGAAACTCTAAACGCATTTTTGTTGGAGGGTTGTCTGAAGACCTGGTGACTCAGGGTGCTGGGCCACGGGGAGTGCAGCCAAATCGACCAGAAGACATTGATCACTGATTTTCTCAAAGTGCACTTGGCCCCTGGGGTACGCCACCCGAAAATAATGAAGACAGAAGTGCATTTCCCATAGGGTTTGATGGAAGCACTCGATATCCTCTGTGGTGTGGGATTCCGGCGCACGAAAGTTAGATGCTGCCGCCGACCAGAACTTCTCTGGGAAATGATCCACTATGAGAATGTTCCAGAAGATATTGGGCTCGGATTCAAGGTCTAGATGCATATTTCCCCACTCGTCAACTATAGGTGGCTGAGGAACCGGTAGCAGTACTGAGATAGACTGCTGGGACAGTAAACTGGGTGGCGGAGAATACAGCGAATGAGCCGATTGGCCACCGAGTTTCGGGCCATCCTCTGAAGAGTGCGGTGACCTAACTACAATGTCACGATATGACGGGCGGACATCCACTTCTTATGGTGCAGGGATCGCAGTTACCAGCGATGGGTCACATTTTTGCTTAACCACCATTGGTCCCCTTAATAGATCTCTGTGATCTCTAATCAAGGTAGAGGGCGCTTCTGGTGACGACGGTGGTGGCTGCATGGTTGAAACCTGTGGGAATCCCAAAAATTCCTCCTCAGGGATATACCTTTAAAGGGAGGAGGTAATCTGGTGTACTTCACATTCTAGGAGGATGAGTCTAACATGTTTGTTCATGCCCCGGTCCTTGATACGGAGGACTGAGGGGAGGGTTCCACTGCTGAGTTGTATTCTGCTTCAGAATCTAAGAAGCAGGCCAGTTTGATTTCCATCCGAGCCTTCCCAGGATTCTTCTTGTGGCGGTGACGACCCGCCTTCCTTCCCCTAGGCGGCTCCTCGGGAGAATTATGATTCTCGATATGTAGTCTTGGGGTCGCGCTAGTGTTAGGGCTGAGATGACTTCAACATGAGACAGCCGGGGTACGAGGAGCACCGGGACAAATGTCGAAGGGGACATGTGGAGGACCTCCATGAACAATACCTTAGTGGGAAAAACCTCCGTCAGAACTAGCGAGAGAATGGGGAGGACCTCCATGCTTGGTGCTGGTGGAGCGAGGCTGACCTTCACCCCTTTGGCTACCAGGGTGAGGAGGACCTTCGTCGGCTGTGTAGAGAACGTAGGGAGTATCCACACATTAGAGAGGTACCGGATTGTAAATTCATTCACATTGAAAGTCAGGGGCAGGAGTTGTAATTCCATACTCGGTGTGGTGGGCACGGGAGAGGCTCCTGCGCCGAGTGTCACCGTCGCGGGGCATGCCTTCATTCGGGTTGGGGGTAGCACAAGGCATACCTCCATGACGCACTTTAGAGCGGAGGAGGACCACGCTTTGTGGAACAATGGTATGGGGAGGACTTCGGTATGGGTTGAAATCACCGCGGGCTAGTTCGCGGCGATCACTACTCAGGCCTGCGACTCGGGGAGTCGACCCAGCCTGCTCGTGGGGCGGTTGATGCCTCGATCCCGATTGGGAATAAGAGCACCCCTGCTTAGTGTGGGAAGGGACTTTATGATATGCGTCAGCGGTGGATCAGGCCACATTAGCTGTAGACGTTAATGCCCCTTGGCGGGTGTCCTCAGCTCAGGCCCTATGCTGGCGTCAAGTCAGGTGAGCCAGTGCGGGTGGTGCAGGCGCATAGCCTACTTGTTCTTCTACCAAAGACGAGCGGTGGCATTGACATGGTCGGGTGGGGGCCTTTCTTGGAGCCCTTGAATCGGGACTCTGACCGGTCTGAGCTGGATGTCACCCTCCTCATTAGCGTAAGGTAGGAAGTCGTCAAGGAATTCCGGGGAAAGGCTCCCGAAACGATTGAATGTTGGGGTGGGGAGTAGGGGATCCCTGCGCGGCCCTCGAGGGAAGCGTTGACGATGAGGCCTGGATGCCTCCAGGTCTAGTCAGGCCATATCCCTGGTTGGGATTATGCCCTCCTCCTTGTAATGATGTACGAGGTCTTTAATAACCCTTCGTTGGATGACTTCTGACAGGGAGAGGGGGCATGGGCTCCCCACGTTCATGGATGCAGATGACGTTGTGGTAGAAGTGGAGCCATGTGAAGCGGCTGTGCTGGTGTTGCCCCTGCCCCTATGTAGGCGACTGGGTGTTGATCATGTCCCTGTAGCAGCAACCTAATTCCTGGGAAGTAGGGAGATTAACTCATTACTACTGCGAGGAAATGAAATCGACAACCAGTGCCCCAGCTCCATCCCGTCTTCTGTGAAAAGTAAGAGGGATCCATGCCGAGGACATTGTGAAATGGAATGCCCAACGTTCTACTACCCCAACTTCTAGTGAGTTTCATGGTAGGCCCGCAATTTTCTTGGCAGGACCTGGCACCGGATAGCTGGATCCGGTGACATATCAATCTACTGATGTCTTGAGCACAACTAATCACCATATTGAGGAGTATAATTTCACATCAGGTTCACCATTTCTGTTTCTGACTCTTTCTCTTGGGCGCGCGTGTCCATCTGCCTGGGCATGACAGGCGTGGATTTTTGTTCCCCCACATTCCCGATTTCCAAAGGTGGGTGTAATTTTCTCCTTGTTCAGGGACGTCTACTCCTTGATCAAAACCGGGATGATGGGATGTTGGTTCTTCCTTCGGTGGATTCCACCTCGGAACTCATCACCTAGTCTGGGTCTCCCTCATAGATTTAATACATTGTTCGTGAATATCATTCCTGACACAATATCTTCACAGATTCCGGTTAATTACACTACTTCAATAATGACATTCCATGGGGTCTTAACATGGTAGCGACCTTCAGTTGGAGTAGATGACAACATCTGGCATGTCGGGGAATCTCTGGGTGCATGGGCATTGGTGAACCTATATTCTTCCTCATAAGAGGGAATATCAAGGGTGCATAACCCGAGGAATCCCATGTCAAATGTGGGTAATCATATGACATAGGTATGCATCTATGGTTTTCCTCTGCTTCCCATGTTTAACACGGGGTATGCCGCGAGTTTAACATCTTGCAGATACGTTTACGCCATAGGCGTGTCTTCTGAGGTTTTCCTCAGGAATATCATGATTAACACGAGGTAGTCTGCGAGTTTAAAGTCTTGAGGAGAAGTAACGAGGGTGATCATAATGTCCCATAGAGATGGATCAGAGTTGGTGTGTCCCGTAGAGGGGAGATGTCAAACCGTGAAGGCTGATCTGGACAACACTGAGGGCGGATTAGGGAACGTGCACCCCAGAATGGGGGAACACCAAGGTTTACCATTGGTTGGGATTAAACCTCAGAGAGGTTTCCTATATACCCTATGTAGACAATATGGATCACAGACCACATCGTTCGAAGGTGTGATGAATCTGGGTTTACAAAGAGGACAACGACCCGGAGACATGATGGGGCTTACGCGTGGATAGCGGCCCATGTACTGCTAGGAGCAGCGAGGAGGTGGATGGCATGATCCCACCGGGATGTGGCAGCCCGAGTGAGAATCAGGATGGATGATGTAAAATTGAATGAAGTGGATGGGGAATGAAATGGGACCATCGCAAGGGCGACGGTGATGTTTGGAATTAGCCTCAAAGAGACATCCTACGTATCCCCATGGTAGGGAATCAAAGTCTGTGTAGATTGGTTGGTGAGATTCAACGTGAAGGGGGTAGGAGGGACCAAGTGGTGGTGGGATTGAACCTCATTGAGGCTTCCTACATACCATGCCTTAATATGGATCAATGTCCATGTAGTTTGGGGTGGGGTGCCGGTGAACTGACGTGAAGAAGGACCATGGTCCAATGGGTGTTGGGCTTGAACCTCGTGAGGGTTCCTACGTACCATGACGTGACATGAATCAATGTCCTCATAGTTCATGTTGAAAAGGGGATGTTGAACTGACATTAAGGGATTTCGGAACAACTAGGTGGCGGGGTTACAACGGCTTACCACTGGATTGGGATGCAGTTTAACGTCTTGCGGGATGAGGGCGTGTCAGAGAACCGATGTGAATACTGACCTTGGCCCAAGTGTATGTTGGGCTTGAACCTCAGGGAGGAATCCTACTTACCATGCCTTAGTATAATACCCACTGACCACCAGAGGACCAGACCAGGATATTCCTACTCCAATACTGGAATGGGACTTCATACCCATTCTAGCCAAAGATGTCTCTCTACATATCCTGGGAATGATGGAGGAGCAAGTATCGATCCGAGATCATATCATGCGGACATTATAGAATATAATTGCATCAGCGAAAATAGCAAGGATTTGGGTCCGTGATCCCATCTTCCAAATTGAGGCGACTCATCTAAGAGATGATATAAATGCCTCAGATCAGATTTGCATCCCTGCTCCTGCCCAGGAGGGTCACCGGCTATATTCCGTGATGAAAGGGCATCCAGATCGAGAAGCTTCACTCGTTCCAACTGGGGGACACCCGTCCATCATGGTGGATGCTCCAAAGTAGGCATATATCCCTGAAAAAAGTCAAGATGTTCGTCGGCATATCCCGACAGCATCATTGGTCCCAATTAGACAGGGACCCCAAGGTGAAGGTCATTGTCAACAGCAGACGGTCCCCACTTCCCGCAAGAAAGCGCCCCGAACGGGCCGAAGGTAGCCGGAAAATAAAGAGCAAGTTTGTGACTCTTCTCCACTAGAATATGGGGTTCCCAATGCTACTAAGTTCATATCGAAGGCTCAGAACCCTACCCACCCATTACCATATTATGGGAGTGGCAGTAGCAGTTGCGAAGGTCCTCCCCACAATGTTGCTACCAGCAGCTCTGAAGGTCCTCCCCAGAGCACCCACGAGGGCCTCCCCCACGGGAATATAAAGATCGATCACGAGAGCTCCACTTTTGATGCGAGTCACAGAAACCCTCCACGTGACCAGAAGATCGAGCAGCAAGAAGGTCCTCCACTTGATGTGGTCCACCATGAAGGTCCTCCCCAGGGTATACACTGCAAACACTCTCTATGCAGTGGGATCATAGATTATGATAGTAGTACTCACTATCATAGTCGCAACTATGGAGGCCCTCCCCATAGTAACGTCTCATCATGATAAGAAGGCCCTACCATTGTCGTAGCTTGCCTGAAGGTCCTCCCCAGCGGTTATGCTGCAATGACACTCTGCACAGCCGGGCGTCAGATCACGGTGGTAGTCCTCACCACCCTGATAATAGAGGTCCTCCCCATTGTGATGTCAAGCAACGAGAAGGCCCCCCAGGGTGTATCCTGCAGATATTCTCCCTGTGGCAGCTGTAATGGTAGTCCTTTCCATTGTAGCAGTTGTGATGGTAGTCCTCGCCACCATGGCCGCCATTGCGAAGGTCCTCCCCACAGTGTCCCCAAGCAACAAGAAGGCCCTCCCCTTTTCACAGTGTGTCTTGATGATCCTCCCTATGATTCACATCCAACGTCAAACCATTATGGGAATCCTCACCATTATAGCGGTTATTGTGAAGGCCCTCCCTATAACAATGCTACGCATCCAGAAGGTCCTCCCCTTGCTGTGACGTGCCATGGAGGTCCTCCCCAGGGTATGCACTGCAAAAGTCCTCTTTGCAGTGAGGCGTCAAGCAGCAGTGGTAGTCCTCTCCATTAAGTCCATCATTGCGAAGTCCCTCCGCGCAATGACAAATCACATCGACAGGAAGGTACCCCCCCTGCTGAATTAGGAATAGAAAATCCCTCGTATGAAAAAGGCACTCAGAAGGATGGGATCGAGCATGTCAAGTTCCCAAAAAGTTGCCAATGACACCCTTCTTCAATCAGGAGACAGTCTGGGGCCATGTTCATCTTATGAACCACCTCAGAATCATCCATAAAATGATTCAGCACCAACCAGTCCCACTGCCTCTGACCACACTATTGGTAGGCAGCTTAGTTGGGCTTACCAGGTAGAGGAGTCACTAGCAGAGAAGTATTCCGACATGTTGCACCTAAGGAAACGACAAGCTAGGGATGATATACCAGTTATGTTTTTGGCCCATGGCCACCTCTCAATTCGACATACCCAGAGAGTTGTCAGAAGAATATGTGCACAGCATCCGCCACAATATATGGACAACCCTCCGCTGGCTGAAATCAAGTTTCCTGCCCTACGACGGGTATGTAGACCATGTCCAGACAATTGGAGACCTCCTTCATCACATCGACCTAGAAGCTCTTCCTTTGGCGCGATAATAGCGACCTGAGAAGCGCAAAGGGAACATGGAGATAGCCTGCCTCCGTGCGCTGCACCAACTGCACCGCCTCATCAGTGATGCTCTGATGGGAGTCCATATCAAAGGATGGGGGGAACAAGGAGCTCTGCATTTCACTATGTTCCCCACCCAGAAGAACCCGTTCGACATTGTGTCTTGCAACGCCATCAATTGAAAATGTAAATCGGGTGGTCTCCATATTCGCGAAAGGCAATACACCCAACAGAACCGGGATTTGAGTAAGTCCCAAAAGCGTCAGGCCCGACGGGAACAAGCCATTCAAGAACTCCTAAATTAGGCCACTGAGAGTATACAACATGCCTCTTTCCTAAGGGGGGCCAATTAGCGGTCTTTGGCTGCCTCCTCGGAAGGGATTGATTCACAAAAGAACTCGGCAACAAACCCAGTTCACCGCCAAATGGGGGCACACAAGATCAGGTAAGTAGTGATAGCCGCTGCCACTGCCACAATCTAGGTTCAACACCAGCCTACAGGGCTGGAGGAATTTTTTACAAAAAATTCCCTCGTAAGACAAATAAAAATGGGAAGAGACTCAACATCCAAGGAACGGAGCCAACCCGGCCCCCAGGGCTGGGGGAATTATTACCCCCTCAACAAAAACCTCCCCCACGAGAGTCAGTATTCTCTCGTCTAGGGAGGACAGTAAGAAGAGGACGTTCCCATCCTATCCCGTCATTCGAATCATTATCCCCTAGGAGAGGAAGGTGCACTGTAAGGTTGCATCAAAGAACTATTCGTGTCACCCTTCGTCAAGAAGTCAAAAGGCAATCCCAGGTCATGAAAGGGAATCCCAGTAAAAGAAGTGGGAGATCCTCTTCATATTTGGAAGAAGAAATCTTCCCCACCCCGCAATATGAATCTATCATCATCATAGAGGTTAACCCCATGGGTGACACCAAAGATGATGCAAATTAGGATGGATTGGGAGACAATGGTTCCGGTCAGGCTTTGACTCACAACGAACCACCAACTGTGCACACTCGGAACCAGAAGGCCGCCCTAAACATGTTCAACCCTTCAGCTAACCTTCCTCCACTTATCCTTTGAGCTTCCAACAAGGATAAGAACAAAGGACTAGTTACCTTTAATCCATCTCCTACTCTTGACAAAAAAGAGCCACTCACGCTGGAAGAGAGGTTCGCTTGACAGGAAGAGGAAATGAAGGAATTGAGGCAGCTTAACTCCGAGCTACTCCAGAGGAACCGTCTTTTTGAAAACCAATCCCAAGAGGAGCCACATAATGCACTCACAATAAGTGCGCCTCAAAGACCGAGGTTTACCCCGGAAAATGAAGCATGGTCAAGGCTCCCGCCCAATGAGGTGCCTGGTCCATCCAACTACCTAAATGTGGATCTGGATGAATACCAAGACTTCCCTCCACTTTGGAAGAAACCATAGAAAGTACGTATGAACCCTCCGAGGGTTTCTCGAACAGCATATGCACCCTTGGTTCCAGCTGAGCCAGATCCTCAAACAATGCCTCATGCTGCACCTACCCCAGACCGGGCCCACCAGGATGTAAATCAGGGTCTCACCAGCACCATCGAAGCACTAACGACTCGATTGGAAGCAATGGAAGGTCAAAACACTCTGATACAGCCATAGCAGAAGCCCTACCCGGATTGGGTGAGCAACACACACCCTCTGATCAATTTTGGGAGCCCTTTATTCCCTATCTTCATTGGATCAGGTGACCCAGAATAGCATTTGATGCACTATGCACCCTATTGCGACCCTATGATGGGGAATCCAAGACAATAGGAAGTACTAAAACTTAGATGCTTCATACTGACCTTGAAAGGATCCACCTTTGTTTGGTATACGAGTCTACCACCCCAGTCAATAAATAGTTGGGAAGACCTTCGACAGTAGTGCATGTTCGACTTCAGCTCAATGTTGCCTAAGACAATGGTCAGTGACCTCATGAACTGCAAATAGAGGGAGAAAGAGAGGGTCTCAGATTTCATCGATATATGGAAAGGTTTGACCTACTCTCTGAAAAGGCCAATGCCTTAAGATGAGTTTATTGCCATATGCATTGACAATCATCGAGATGAGCTGTGAACACCACTCATACCAGTGGAGTGAACCACTGGCTTCCGCCATCTCTCATCCATTGCCCATAGAATTGAGGAATCCCTATAGCGGACCAATTTGAAGTCCCAAATAGCCTCGCAAGCTCCCACAAAGAGAGTAGCCATAGCTAAAGCATCCTCTATCATGCTCAAGCCATCCCATGTGCCTGCTCCACTGCTCAGGCATCCACCAAATCGTAAAGGGCCCCTTTTATATCAACGGCTGCCTCCGCCCAGGCGGGACGATCAGAAAGGGGTGAAGTGAAACCAGTTCGTGGAATAAAGACATAAAGAATACTCATTCCAAGAGGACCAAGTTCACAGCTATTTCATCTCCGCCATGAATTGCAACTTGATCCGCCTCCCGGAGCTGAGGAAACCTGCATAAGTCGTCCGTGATGACAAGATAGAATATTATCCCTACCCTTGGATGTTGGGGCACAATATTCATGAATGCTTCATCTTCAAAGACCTCCTGCAAAGAATGGTAGACTCTGGGCAGGTCGATCTGGGACAACCCCCAGTGCATGTGACATATATTTCCACCACCGACTCTAACAAAGGGGAGGGGTGGCAGGAAGTCACCAGTAAGAAGGAGTAGAATTTTGATAACTAGGTGACTCAGAAGACTTTCAACCGAGCCCAGGACATACTCCGAGCTCAGCTACGGTAGCCAGTGTTGCCGCCAATAGCCCCTTATACCGCACAACCGATAGTATTGGTGTAAAGACCTTTATACTTCAAGGAAATTTTTTATTAAATTTTTTGGGATTTTATGATTACGCAATTTCTGACGGCACCTGAATCTGAGGCCCGGAGTGCCCGAAATCAATTTCCGAAGTTTAGCTCAAGTATGTTTAGTGAACGAACGAGCGGGTTTTTCTAAATTTTGAACTGGTACTCAGAATCGAAATCTTAGGGCACCGATGAAACCGCAGCACCCGTAATTACTTAATAAGGCCTTTACTAGAGTATTGTTTTCTCTTGAAGAGTTGTCTAAAAATGTGGTTTAAGTGTTAAGTGAAATAAAATTTTGTTACAAATTTTATTCCACTTTCCTAAGAGTTAGATCATAGGAGTGGAAGTTGAAGTGGGACCCACTTGTTGTTAACTTCCTATGAGAGGATTAAAGGTGAGGTGGGGCCCACACAAGCCCCCACCTTTTCAAATTCTCATATCTCCCTAACTCCTCAAACCCCTCATTAAATTTTCCCACTTGTCATCCAATTAATTAGTCTATTCATGATTAATTAATTAGTGAATTCAACTTTTGAATTTTTAAAAATGTTGGCATAATTAATAAAATAAGGAAAAAGCCTTATTTTATTGGGATTTTTTCGTTGTGTGGATATTTTGGAGAGAATAAACTAAGTCTTGAAGAACTTCATCTTCTACGTTGAAGAACGCTGAGGCTTCAACGAAGAACATTGTCACGCCGTTCCATCTTCTCATCGTGTCAAAGAAAGGGAGACGCCTCTTCCTCCTCGGACGTTCTCCATCGACTTATACAAAGCCTCGCCCCGCGACTCCATTTCCGGCGATGCTAGCTTCCGCGAACTACTTTGAGGTAGGTGTTGTTTCATCGTTCAAAGAAATTTATTTTGACGTTCATCGTTATTTCGTGGACACTTGTTATCAATATAACGGGAGGAGGTCAGACCGCACGAACATGGCCGACCCTCCTCCCCCTTTGTTATTGGTCTTCGTTGTGGTTTGGAATGTGGGAAACGCGGTGTCGTCGTACCATGCTGGAATGAGAGAATTGAGGTCGGAGTGGGTCGTGGTGCCGTCGTGCCGTGCTGGTGAAGCCAAAGGTTGCCGCTGACAAGGGTGGGCCGCGGCGGAGGGGCGTCACGCCATCAAGCTGTGGCGGTCAGACAGGAGTCGTGGCCTTCAGACGTGGTGGAGTAGCAGGAGGCGGCTGACCAAGACGGACGCCGATGTTCAAGGTGGTGGGACCCCCCACCGGTCTCGCGTGGCACAACCGGCCGGCCAGAATGGCCAGCCGTTTCCAAGAAAGTCGGGGGTTTGAAACACCCGGCAGCCACCTAGGGCGGACCCCACAGGGGTCTGGCATTTCAGGAAAACAGAGGGGTGGTGCCTCCCCCCCACCCCCCCCCCCCCCCCCCCGCTCAGCATTCAGCTCGGCCTCGAGTTGAGCCGCGGCCCATGCTGTGCCGGACCACCAGTGCAGGGCCGGACCGCCCGCGATGTGTCGGGCCGCCCACGCTAGGCCCGGCCAGCTGCGCTGAACCAGGCTGTGCCAGCTAGGCCACGCCGTCCAGGCCAGGCCGTGCCCTAACGGGCCAGACCCAGCTCGGGTCGATCCAGGGTTATCAGGCCAGGTTGGACAGAGCTCGAAACCTATAAATTCCTTACATATCCGTTCAAACGCCCATAACATGGGCTACAGACCTCCGATCGACAAACTGTCAGTTGCATAGGGATCCTTGGATCTAGACGGTCGTTTGTTTATATTACACTCAAATTTTTAGAGAACATTGGGTATGGTAGGGTTGGTTCAAACACAAAACCAACTAGGCCCTCGGAGCGGAAACGCTTATAACTTGAGCTCCAGACGTCCGATTGACTCGCCATCGACTTTGATGGATTACTCTTAGTGAGAAGGTTCTTTTGGATTACTCTGATCAAGTTTTGGATGTATATGTAGTATGGTTAGGTTGGTCTTGACTTAAAAACCAACCGGGCCCCTGAGACGAAAAAGCCAATAACTCTCAGACCGGGCGTCCGACTGACGCGTCGTCTGTCACATTGAGTTCTTTTTGATGAGACAGAATTTAGTGATACATCAAATATGTACCTAGCGATAGTTGATGTATCGACCCCTTGGCTCGTGGATCATACTCTCCTAGAATCGAGTGTGCTGTGTGCGGGAACCCTAGAGCTGGCTGCAACTGCGACGACGATGATGACTGTACTGGGATCCTCCATGGGTTCGGTAGCAACGACGACCGTACTAGAATCCTCCGTGGGTTCAATGGTGATGACTAATATTCTTTAATCCTATGTGGGTCTGGTAGTATTTGACTTTTGTTCTTGTATCCTATGTGGGTCGGTCCATATTGACTCTGTACTTGTATCCTATGTGGGTCCGGCAGAGTAGCTGGTCTTGCAACCTTTGTGGGTCTGACTGCTTAGCTGGTCTTGTATCCTATGTGGGTCTGATAGCCTAGATGAAGTAGTGGCTACATATGATCATCTCTATTTCCTTACGAAGTGTATACCTGTGTGAGTTGAGTCTTTACTTACAATCAATATCATTTATATGATTTTTGTGATTTTCTTGTGTGGATTGGGTTGTGCTATCCTGTGTGGATTGGGTTGTGAATACCTATGTGGAATGGGTTATGTTTTTCTTGTGTGGACTGGGTTTCATTTTGGGCTCGTGTGCTGGAGCCAAGCTGGAAGACATGACTTAGGAATATGTATGGGAATATACCTTAGTAGAGTTGGTTGTTACTTTGTGATTGTATCATTCCTTTGTGGTTTATCCTTCGTGGATTCTGGGAGACCTTCGGGGTCTCGGGGTACCTACTAAGTATCATATACTCACCCCTGCATGGGTTATGCTCACACTACGTTGTGTTGGATGCAAACGATGTACAACATTGATTGAGGTGAGATCTCGTGGAGCTGGATGGTACCTAGAGGAGGATCACTAAACGCGACGTACACGGAGCGGACAGCCGGACCCGAGGAGATGAGGAGACTATCTGTACCCACCCTTCATGTGGGAATTTTAGTGGACAACTCGGTGTTGCTGCTTTACTATTCTGCTACTGTACACTCTTTCAGTTGTACTTTACTTTCAGTTGCATTTGTATTCTGGCCCATTTACCTTCTAGCACTTGTATGTGTACTCTGTTTGCTTAGTGATTACTTCAGCTTGTGTACTCTGTGGTGTTTTTTCACTTTCTAAAGTCACTGACTTCCCTTTTATCAGGATTTATGCCTTTGGTGCTAGTTACCAGCCCTTGGCCTATGGAAGGCGGGCTTGGGGTAGTCACGGCATGGGCCCCGAGGATGGGTCGTGACAAATTGGTATCAGAGGAGTTCGGTTCTACCGCAGAACTCATGACTCTGATATTTATTCTATGTGAATAAAGAGTGTTAAGGGTAGTGAGTGTGGTTATCAGTCTAGGGAGTCCAGTGTTGGTGCGGCGGCAGACGTATCCATACACCAGGACCCTGACATCTGATTTCCGACTCAATGCACAAAACAATTGATTGCATGTGTGTTTCAAAAGTTTTCTTTGTGATTACTTTGTGTCAGCTCACCAGGTATACTATATTGAACGTGGCGCACCTATTTCTTTTCAGGATGGCCCCATGATGGCATCTAGCTAGGGTTCCGAGCTTTTTGCGAGATGGAAGCCCACTGAGTGACGAGGCCTCAGTGCAGGGCCCCTTTACAGTGGAGGCACCAGTGGTACCTCTACCCGCTAATCCACCGATGCCACCAACCCCAACCACTGAGAGTTTACGTCTCCTTAGTGCACTACATGAGTTTCAGTGTGAGAGACCGCCCAGGTTCCATGGGGAGATGGACCCTCATGCAGCCAAGGATTTGCTGTAGGCCGTTGTACGAGTTTTCAGGTTAGTGTGGACACCATCTGACCTCATGGTGATCCTTGCAGCAAGTCTCCTGCATGCGGTAGCAGGTAGATGGTGGAGCCCAATGCTCCAGGTGTACTACAAGGTATCTCATCTTTGGATGGACTTCAAGAGCCTCTTCTGCTCAGAGTTTGTTCCAGCCACCCTCCATGCGGTGTGCACCCAGAAGCTACTACAGCTGCGGTAGGGCAACATGACTGTGGCCCAGTACTCGGTGAGATTTACCGATCTCTCGCGCTACTCCACAGATATGGTACGGGACCCATTCTCACGGGCCCAGACCTTCAAGAAGGGACTGATGAATGAGATCAGGGAATTGATGATCTCCCTCGGCATTCCGACACATGCAGGAGTACTAGAGCGAGACCTTCTTGTAGAGAGCTTTCTTGCTGAGCCTACACCAGTAGCAAGACCTACCCCTGGGCTTCATGTTACGGAGTCTTCTATAGCTAGCAGTCGAAAGATGTCACAGGTGTCCAAGTGGACCATACCATAAGGTGGACAACCTCATGATACTGGCTCAGAGGGGCGGGGCACATGGCACAGAGCCAGTATTATGAGGAGAAGATACTGCTATGCATGCAGCGGGTAGGGCCACAGGGCTCGTGACTGCTTGACCCGACATGCATACAAGTAGTAGACCGTGGAGGGACCTCCCAGGAAGATGCAGAGGTTTGACCGTGGTGGTCTGTAGGGAGTAGGCAGACGAGGCAGAGGATCTGTCCGAGCAGCGGGTGGTGGACAACGTTTTGAGGCTCTACCAACACCACCACCAGGAGGTCCACCCCGACCATAGGGAGCTGGAGGACAAGGGCAGGAACAGCTTCAGGAAGTGGTGGACTACGACCATGGTGCCCCAGAGATGATTTGAGGTACTATCTATGTCTACTCTACCCTTGTTGCAGTTCTTATAGACATAAGAGCGAGTCATTCATTCATTGCCGCTGCACTTGTTCAGAGCTCAAAGATTCCAACGAAGCCATTGGCTCGATCCTTACAGCTAGAGAATCCTAAGGGAGCAGACTCGACGATTACGCACTGGTGACGATAGTGTGAGCTTACTCTAGGAGGCAAGAGCTTCGGCTGGGATCTTCTTTTAGTGGTGTTGAGTCCTTATGATGTCATCTTGGGAATGGATTGGTTATCTACGGTCCATGCTCAGATTGACAGTATTAGGCGCAAGGTGCAGTGTGTCCACACTGATGGGAGCATGTTCACCTTCACTGGTGAGAAGGGAGCCTTTGTAGTATAGGATGGAATCACATGGAGGAGTGGACAACTGATCACGCATCAGTTGTCTAGTCTCATCCTAGGAGCAGTTGACGTGCGGAGTCCGAGTTTTCCTATTGTGGTGGATCAATATGAGAACGTTTTTCCTGATGATGTTCCAGGACTACCTCCTCTCGGAGAGGTAGACTTATATATTGACATGTACCCCAAGACAACCCCGATTTCTACCTCAGTATATCTTATGGCTCCCGCTATGCTTTGAGAGCTACGGGTATAGTTGGAGGACTTGCAGGGAAAGGGATTCATTCGACCCAGTGTTTTACCCGAGGCATCCCCGATTTTGTTCTCCAAGAAGGCGGATAGGAGCTTGCGACTGTGTGTCGATTACTGTCACCTGAACCAGGTGACCGTGAAGAACAAGTACCCACTTTTGAGGATTGAAGACCTCTTTGATCAGCTGAAGGGAGAACGATGGTTCCCGAAGATAGACCTCTCGTCAGGTTATCATCAGCTCAGAGTTCGAGATGAGGATGTGTAGAAGACTGCCTTCAGGTGTCGGTATGGCCACTATGAGTTCTTGTTTATGCCTTTCGGCGTGAACAACGCTCCAGAAGTGTTCATGAGTCTCATGAACATGATCTTCCAGCCTTACCTCGACAGATTTTTCATAGTCTTCATCGACAACATATTGATATACTCGAAAAATGAGGAGGAGCACTCCTACCACTTACGGGTTGTATTGGATACACTCCAAGAGCACCAGATTTATGGTAAGCTCTCGAAGTGTCAGTTCTAGATTCGAGAAGTCCACTTATTGGGGAACTTCATCTCTAAGGCAGGATTTGCAGGGGATCCTGTGAAGATCGAGGTAGTGCTAGCTTGGGAGCCACCCAGGAGCACGACGGAGGGGCGTAGTTTCCTAGGTCTAGATGGGTACTATCAGAGATTTGTGTTAGACTTCTCCAGAGTTGTAGCACTAATTTAAACTATGGTGAAGAAGGGGAAACCCTTCCTTTGGTCAGATAGATATCAGCAGAGCTTCCATGAGATGAGACATAGATTGACCAGTGCACCCATCTTGAGTCTACCGGAGGATGGATTAGGGTACGCGGTCTACTATGATGCATCAAGGACAGGACTTGGGTGTGTCATGATGCAGGAGCAGGCAGTGATCGCCTATGGATCATGATAGTTGAGGTAGCATGAGCAGAACTACACTACCCATGACCTGGAATTAGCAGTAGTGGTCTTCACCCTGAAGATGTGGCAACACTATCTGATGGGTGAGCACTTTACAGTCTATTCTGACCACCAGAGTCTCAGGTAAATCTTCTCACAGAAGGACCTGAACTTGAGACAACGACGATGGCTTGAGTTCAACCAGGACTATGACTTTGAGATAGTCTATACTCCTGGAAAGGGGAACGTAGTAGCCGGTGCTCTCAGTAGGAGGATGGGAATTCAGCTACTTGGAGAGGTGACAGAGCAACTATCCGCTTTGCAAATATCCTTCATGGATAGAGATAGGGCACCCTTTCTTTAGTCACTCACAGTCAAACCTCCACTTCTTCAGTGGGTCAGAGAGGAAAAATGTGGGGACATTGACTTTGAGACGCACCGGGAAAATATTTCCATAGGACAGGAACCTGATGGATTCTCTATAGGAGGAGAGCATGTCATCCTTTTTAGAGGACGTACCATGGTACCAGCTGCATTACAGGAGTAGGTGCTGAGAGAGTTTCACACTTCCCCTTTAGCGGTACATCCAGGAGTAGTGAAGATGTACCAGGATCTCAGACGACAGCACTGGTTGCTAGGTATGAAGAAGGTTGTGGCAGAGTTCGTTTCTCGATGCCTCACCTGCCAACAGGTGAAGGTGGTGCACCAGGTACCAGTAGTCTTGGTACAGCCCTTGGAGGTCTTGGAGTGGAAGTGGGATGGGATATCTATGCATTTCGTGACTAGGCTTCCACATACTTCCAGAGGACACGACTCCATTTGGGTGATCATCGATCGAATCACCAAGTCGGCCCACTTCATACACATCAGAGAGCAGGGCTCAGTGGAGAGATTGGGTCACCTCTATGTTCAGGATATCGTACGCCTTCATGGTGTGCCATCATCTATCGTCACCGATCGAAATGCTCATTTTACTTTCCGGCTTTGGAAGGGGTTGCAGGAGGCATTTGGGACGCAACTACTCCTGAGCAATGCCTTTCACCCACAAAAGGATGGTTAGATAGAGAGGACCATTTAGACTCTTGAGGACATGCTCCGTGCATGTGTCCTTGAATTTGGTCATAACTGGGAGGATCACCTACCCTTGGTGGAGTTTGCATAAAAAAATAGCTACCACTCCAACATCGGGATGGCACCATACAATGCATTGTACGACAGAACTTCTGGATCACCATTGTGCTGGATAGACCCTGGGGAGTCAGCACTTGTGGGACCAGAGATAGTCAAGGCCATGACAGAGAATGTTCAGGTCATCCAGGAGCAGATGAGGATAGCTCAGATCCGACAGAAGTCTTATGCTGACAGGAGGTGGAGACCACTAGAGTTCGAGGATGGAGACCAAGTTTTCTTACAGGTCTCACCTCGGCGTGGATTACAGAGATTTGACTGGGGCGGAAAGTTATCTCCGCACTTAATCGGACCATTAAATTTTCTCAGTAAGATAGGTGATTTGGCTTATCTCCTGGCTCTTCCACCTCAGTTGCACGAGGTGAACGACATCTTCCACCTATCTCAGCTGAGGAGATACGTGGACGACCCGATGCATATCATCGACCATGGGGAGATGGACATTGATGAAAGGGTGACTTTTGTGGAGGTCCTACTGGAATTGAGGATCGACAGGAGTGGGTCTTATGTGGGTGGTCGATTCCTCTAATGCACATCAGGTGGAAGAATGAGAACCTCCAAGAGAGAACATGGGAGCAGGAGTCTTAGATGTGTTGCACAGTACCCTCATTTGTTTCCCTTGTTTGTGATGTATCTTTACAAGGACATAAAGACCTGAGGTGGGAGTAATGTAAAGACCTGTAAAATTAATGGAAATGTTTTCTTAATTTATTTGGGATTTTATGAGTACGTAGTTTCTGACGGCACCTGAATCCGAGGCCTAGAGTGTCCAGAATCAATTTCTGAAGTTTATCTCGGGTACGTTCAGTGAACGAATGAGCGGGTTTTTCTAATATTTCAACTGGTGCTCGAAATTGAAATCTGAGTGCACCGATGTAACCGCAGCACTGGAAATTGTTTAAGAAGACTTTTACTAGAGTTTCGTTTGCTCGGGAAGAGTTTAAAAAAAATAAGTTTTAAGTGAAATAAAATTTTGTTACAAATTTTATTCCACATTCCTAAGAGTTAGATCCTAGGTGTGGAAGTTGAAGTGGGACCCACTAGTTTTTAACTTCCAATGAGAAGATTAAAGGTAAGGTGGGGCCCCCATGAGCCCCCACCTTTTCAAATTCCCATAACTCCCTAACTCCTCAAACCCCTCATTAAATTTACCAACTTGTCATCCAATTAATTAGTCTATTCATGATTAATTAATTAGTGAATTCAGCTTTTGAATTATTAAAAAAGTTGGAACAAGTAATAAAATAAGGCAAAATTATTATTTTATTGGGATTTTTTTGTTGTGTGGAGATTTTGGAAAGAATACACTATGTCTTGAAGAAATTCATCTTCTACGTGGAAGAACAACGAGGCTTCGACAAAGAACATCGTCATGTCGTTCCATCTTCTCTTTGCATAAGAGAAATGGAGATGTCGCTTCCTCCTCAGACGTTCTCCATCGATGTATACGGAGCCTCACCTCACGACACCGTCTCCCACGACTCTAGCTTCCACGAACAACTTTGAGGTAGTGGTTGTTTTATCGTTCAAATATTATTATTTTGACGTACATCATTATTTCTTGGACGCTTGTTATCAATATAATACGAGGAGGTTGGACCGCACGAACAAGACCGACCCTCCTCCCCCTTTGTTGTTGATCTTCGTTGTGGTTTGGAACGGGGGTGACACGGTGTCGTCGCACCATGCGGGAACGAGAGAACCACGGCCGAAGCGGGCCATGGAGAAGGAGCGTGGTGTCGTCGCGCCGTGCCGGTGAAGCTGAAGGTGGCCACGATATGCACTTGGATGCAACACACACTTTGTGGAATGGGTTATGTTTTTTCTGTGTGGACTGTGTTTCATTTTGGGCTCATGTGCTGGAGCTGAGTTGGAAGAGATAACTTAGGTATATGTATGGTCATATACCTAAGTAGAGATGGTTGTTACTTCGTGATTGTATCTTTACTTTATGGTTTATCCTTCATGGATTCTGAGAGACCTTCGTGGTCTCGGGGTCCCTACTCAGTAGCGTATACTCACCCCTGCATGGGTTATGCCTGCACTATGTTGTGTTGGATGCAGACAACAGATAGTGCTGATTGAGGTGGGAGCTCGTGGAGCTGGACGGTTCCTGGAGGAGGATCACTAATGAGGATCACTAGACATGACGTACACAGAGCGGACGACCGGACCCGAGGAGCCGAGGAGACTATCTGTACCCACCCTTCAGGTGGGAATTCCAGTGGATGGCTCGGTGTTGCTGCTTTACTATTCTGCTACTGTACTCTCTTTCATTTGTACTTTACATTCAGTTGGGTTTGTATTCTGGCCCATTTACCTTCCAACACTTTTATTTGTACTCTGTTTTCTTAGTGTTTACTTCAGCTTGCGTACTCTGTGGTGTTTGTTTACTTTCTAAAGGCAATGCCTTCCCTTTTATTGGGATTTACACCTTTGGTGCTAGTCGCAATACCCTGGCCTATGGAAGGCGGGCTTGGGGTAGTCATGGCACGGGCCGTATGGATGGGTCGTTACAGTCGGCCTCACAACCCTCCATGAGCCGGTCATCCAGGCGTAATCAAAAAGGGAGGGGACAAGTGCAAGAGGAGCAGTCTGCAACGAGACCAAGGTCAGTTCCAACCCTGGCAGATTATATGCCCTCAAATTTGGCACCACGGGCACCGACCCACCAAACGACACCATCAGGGACAACCGACCAGGTTGACCTGTCAGAGGATGAAGAGCCAATCTTTGTTTCCATCAATGTCATCCATCTTATGGAATCCTTCCCTGACGAAGGGTATAGTTATGAACCAAAGTTCCCAACACGAGGAGTCGGGATGAGGAATCACAGAGGAAGGGGGTACCAAGGGAGGAGTATTCATGGCCGAAACCAAACATATGGCTGGACCTCAGCCCAAACCATCAATATCACAGAAACCCGTGGGAGAGCCCTTAAAAGGTCTCAGAAGGAGAAAGAAAATACCTCCACATCCATAATCGGCCACCCTTGCTCCATTATACTGTGATACCCATCAGAGGAGGAAGAAGCACCTAGCCGCCTAGTGCGCACAAATAGACCGGCTGGGCCGAGTCCCCAGAATGTGGGGACATCGTCGGTATCCGACAATGCAGCAGGTCCCTCCTCGTCACGTACTAAATCTCCCAAGATGCCTGCTAGAACACTCCTCCCAATGGAGAAGCATCAGCCATTGGAGAGGAATTACAATATCCTTAAGCATCTGGAATCAGTAGCAGCCATGTTGTCCAACATGGAGGCTCTGGGTTTTTCATTCGACCTCAGGGGGGCACTAATTGAAGGCTTGCTCAGCCCCCAGAAGTTTCAAGCCGAGGTAGATGCCGCCGAGGTTTAGCGGATGGAGACACGACCAACTGAATGCAATGCAGTGATTTCCTTCACCGATCAGGGTGAAGATGTCATCATGCAAGGACACATCAAACCACTATATGTGTCTGGCACATTAGATGATGTTGAGATCCACAAAGTCTTCATTGAAAACGGTTCTAGAGTTAACCTCCTTCCCCTATGGAGACTCCGTAAGTTGGGCTATAGTGAGGATGATCTAATACCCTCAGCCACAACTCTTCTAGGTTACAAAAAGAGCGAGCATAAGCCAATGGAGAAATTTAAGTTAAAGACCCATTTTGCCGACCTTTTGGATTACTCGGAATTCCTGGTGGTCCGGCAGAACACAGTATTTAATGCCCTGCTGGGGAGGTTTTGGATCTATAAGAACATGGTTGTTGCTTCATCCTACCACCAGTGTACTAAGTACTACGTCAATGGGAAAAGTGGGACACTGCATGCCGACAAGGCCCCTTTCGATCTATCTAAGTCGCATTACATTGATGCCATATTTTACGAGAAAAAAGGAAGAAGCCTTTGGCCGATGGTGTTGACTAGATCCCCACTCAAAATAGTCTAGAAGTGGTTCCTAATGACCCCCTCGGGTATCTTGGCAGAGACTACGTACTACCCATCAACCATATTGAGAGCAGGGGTTCAAGTCCGGACACACACTCAGCTGTCTTCATGGCTTCTTCAGCAACAAAAGCCGAATGTGACAATGCAGGAACGTCCAGTAACCCAAAATCTGGGGACCAATGCTTGAGCAGGGATGCCCACGATGCCTCTCCCTCACCTTTGGACTCTCAAGAACCTGTGCCGGGGGATCTCCCCCCGTTATATCCAGAAGACGAGGGTTTGGGAGAATAAGAGAAGGAAGACCTCAAGGATGTACCCCCCTCATTGGAGGAGGGTATCTCCACCACGGTGGACGAGCTCAGGGAAATAAACCTGTGTACCGGGGAAGATCTGAGACATAATCTCATTAGTGAATCCATGTCCCTCGAGGAGCACGAGGTATATACCTCCTTCTTGAAGTAACATCGTGATATTATTTCCTAGAATTACTTAGAAATGTTGGGACTCAACCCTGAAGTGGCGACGCATCACCTGGGTCTTCTAGAAGACCACCGGGGCTATAAGCAAGCCGCCAAAAGGACACATCCCTCACATGCTTCCAAAATAGAGGCTGAAGTCGATAAGCTCATTAAATCAGGCTTCATTTGGGAGGTCCAGTACCCTATCTGGTTGGCCAAAATCGTCCCTACCAAGAAAAAGAACGGGAAAATCTACTTCTGCATCAACTTCATAGATCTTAATCGTTATTGTCTGAAATATGACTTCTCGGTCCCGATCACCGAGTTATTAATCGATGCAATGGTTGGGTATTAGGCTCTATCCTTAATGGACGATGATTATGGATATAATAAAATATGAAGGGCCAAAGAATACGAAGAAGCCACTACCTTCAGAGCCCCCCAAGGAGTATTCTGTTACAGGGTCATGCCCTTTGGACTCAAGAATGATGGAGCCACATATCAGCGCACCATGCATCATATTTTCAAGCCATTTTTGGGGAGATTCGTTAATTGTTACATAGATTACTTGGTGGTCAAATTGAGACAGCACTAAGATCACCTGTCAAACCTCGAGACCGTCTTCAAAATACTTCAACAACATAAATTGAAGATGAACCCCTTGAAATGCCCCTTCGGGGTAACCTCAGCAAAATTCCTTGGCTAGGTTGAATGCCATCGGGGCATCAAAGTTGACCCTGAAAACACAAAGGCTATTCTCAGCCTACCACCTCCCCAAAACCTCATTGAGTTAAGAGCATTCCAAGGAAACCTAGCCTATATCAGGCGGTTCATAGAAAACCTGGCGAGCAAATGTTTTCCCTTTACCAGGTTAATGAAGAAGGGAGTCACGTTTCCAATGGACAGATGACTGCAAAGAGGCATTTGAAATCCTAAAGAGGTACCTCTTAATCCCACAGGTGCTCATTCCCCCAGTTGAAGGAAGACCTCTCCTCTTATACGTGAATTCCCTAGAGCAGTCACTTGGAGCCTTCCTTGCACAAAAGAATAATGCCAGCAGTGAAAACAGTCTCTATTACCTCATCCGAACAATGATTGATGCTGAGAATCGATACTCAAACATTGAGAATAGTTGTTTGTCCTTGGTCTTCGTGGTTCAAAATTTGCTACATTATCTAAAGCATCATGAAGTTTATTTGGCCTTGCATAATAATCCGCTAAAATACATCCTCAGCCGCCCGATGCTGACTGGGTGCCTATCTCGATGGGCAGTCATCCTGAAATAGTTTGACATCTGGTTTGTGCCTCAAAAGGCTATCAAGGGCCAGGCATTAACATACTTTCTGGCAAAGCACCCCTCAATAGGGACTACCACACCGGACATCGAGCTACTAGATGAAGACATCCTCACAGTTCAAGAGGAGATCCCAACATGGGAAATGTACTTCGATGGCGCATCCTAGAGCCCAACTAGGAAGAGGATGGAAGACCCCTAATTTAACAAGGTGGGCTTGGGGATAATACTCTTGTCCCTGGAAAAAGTAGTCTTTCTGTATTCCTTCCTCATATCAGAGGGATGTACCAACAATGAATTGGAATATCATGCCCTCATTGTAGGCCTGGTGCTCTCACTTCAAGCACATGTACAGCACCTTAAGGTCAAAGGTGATTCGGAACTGGTAATCAAGCAAGTCAATGGTGACTATGCTATCAAAAAGGAGGAGTTGATTCCCCTGTTTGAACATGTTTGAGGGTTAATGGAACAATTATCTATAGAACCCACATTAACCTATATTATCCAGTCCAAGAATGCCCAGGTCGATGCATTAGCCAACGCAACAACAACCCCGACTGACCCAGACCGGGATGAAACATTAATTAGTATTGCTCACCGCCGAATGGTCATGCCCTTTGTTCAAACCAAGACAGAGGAAATCCATGAAGTCAGTCCTCTCTCTGATCCATATGCTCCCACCACCTATGGGATGACCCCCATTGTAAACTACGTTCAATGGGGAGAACTTCCATCAGACAGGGCTGAACGAGAGCAAATACGGAAAAGGGAAATCAACTTTGTTCTATATGGCAGCACGGGTCAGCAAGAAGTCCTCTACAAACGAGGGCTCAACAGAATCCTCCTCAGGTGCATTGATGGAGAAGAAACTACTGCCATCATGACTGAAGTGCATGCCGGAATATGTGGGGAAAATCAGCCAGGTTCCAAGCTTTCCTATAAGGTTCGAAGACTCTGGTACTATTGGCCCACAGTGGCACGAGATTGCAAGCGCTTTACCGCAAAATGTCACTCATGCCAAATACATGCCAACTACATACACCAACCCCATGAGTTACTTCATCAGGCCAAGTACTCCTGGCCATTTGTCATCTGGGGAATGGACCATGTGGGACCATAACCCCCCGCCACAACCAAACAGCTAAAGTATATCCTCACGAAAATTGACTTCTTTTCCAAATGGGTAGAAGATGTACCCCTTAAAGAAGTCGGGGAAAGAAGTGTTTTCAGCTTTGTGAAAACCAATATCATCACCAGATTTGGTGTCCCTCATACCATAATGACAGATAACAGCACCAAATTCTTCTCTGCTGAATTGGAGAAACTATACCAAGAGTATTTTATCAAGGCTAACCACTCATCCCACTACCATGTGGTGGCGAACAGAAAGATAGAGGATTTAAACAAGACCTTGTCCAACATTCTCCAAAAAATGGTGGACAAAGACAAGAGGTCATGGCCAGATAAAATCCTACTTGCATTATGGGATTATCGAACCACAATCTGCACCGCTACTCGGGCTACCCCGTACTCATTGGTGTACGACACAGAGGTGGTCATGCCCATTGAACTCCAACTCCCCTCACTCCGTGTCTCCATCTGTGATCAATTATCTGATGACGAGCAATCAGAAAAGTGGTTAGGTGAATTGGAACACCTGGACAAGAAGCGGCTGCACACCTTTCACCATATGAAAGTCTACCAGAATCGGATTGCACGAGCCTTCAATAAAAAGGTATGTCTCTAGTCTTTCTTGGAAGGAGAATTGGTATTGGTTCTCTAGACCCCAATGATACCTGGAAAGAAACCTCCAAAGATGGAGCCCAAGTGAGAGGTACCATATGTTATACACAAGGTCTAGTCCAACGGAGCATATTCCCTTATCTCCATGGATGGGAAATTCACCACCACTCCTACAAATGCGAGATTCCTGAAAAAGTATTTCGCATAGAAACCAAAAACTTCCATCATCCTTACCACACAAAGATAAACTTCATTGATAAAAAAAGGGATCGTTCGAGTTGCATGACGTTAAACTGCCAAGCACCCAACAGTCCAAACACTATGACCTTAAACTAAGAGAATTTCTTCCTCACTGCACGACGTTAAACTGCACGGACAAGAAGTTTTAAAAATGACCTCTTCCCCCTGTTTATGGACTAGACTTCATGGGGTGTACTCATTTCAGAGAACTACGTACGGCTTGATTCCTACCCTCGCAGGATACGTAGCGATGCCAGGGTTTCTCGTCCTCGCCCAACCACCTCTCTAATAAAAAAATGCCAATTTTCCCTGTGTATGGATGATTCCTACACGAGGTGTATCCTTCCTCCTTACCGCACTATGTTAAACTACACTGATTTCAGAGAACTATGTGCGGCTTGATTCCTGCCCCGGTAGGATACATAGTGATGCCAGGGTCCCCCGTCCAGGCCCAGCCACTCCTAAATTAAAGTTAAAAATGCCCCCTCCCCCCATGTATGGACCAGACCTACATGGGGTGTATTGTCTTTCAAAGAACTACGTATGGCTTGATTCCTTCCCTCACAGGATATGTAGCAATACCAGAGTACCTAGTCCTGGACCAAAAACCTCTCTAATAAAAAAATGCCCCTTCCCCCGTGTACAGACCAGTCCTACACGAGGTGTATTTGGCAGAGAACTACATTCTGCTTGATTCTTGCCTTTGTAGGATATGTAGCGACTCCAAGATCTCGCCCTAGAACAACAACTCCCAAATGAAATAAAATAAAAGTTAAAAAATGTTCCCTTCCCCCATGTATAGACCAGCCCTGCACGGGGTGTACTTCTTACAGAGAACTACATACGGATTGATTACTGCCCTCACAGGATAAGTATTGATGCCAGGGTTCCCCGTCCTGGCCCATCCCCCCAAATAAAAGATAAAAATTCCTTTTCCCCCAATGTACGTATTAGAACGGCATGGGGTGTACTTATCGTCCTCACCACACGACGTTAAACTACAAGGATAGCAATGTTTAAAAATTCCCCATTTCCCCCATGTATGGGACATACCTACACGAGGTGTATTTTTACGTCCTCTCTACACAATGTTAAACTACATGGATAATGAAAGTTAAAAATGCCCATTTCCACATTGTATGGACCGGACCTACATGGGGTGAGTTTTTCATCCTCACCGCACGACATTAAACTACACGGATTGCATCACAAAACACCTAAGATATATGTTGAAATGAGGTGGAAATACTCCTTGCACATTTGGATGCATCCACCCCATGAATCAGACTCCACGGCCCAGATAATTATGGATCTTCATAACCATTCACGGCCATCGGAAGTGGAAAGTCATCGACCTGTGGACACCTTTGCATGACTATGCATACCATTCCCTCAGCGGCTCTACATATTGATAGCCCCTGTCCCATCTTCCAAAGGCAATATTTTCATTGGTGACACTCTTCCTAGCTCCGTATGCTTACCAGCCCCAGACCCCCATACCATACCTCATGATCCAGAAGTTTATGGCACAATGGTTTACAAGCTCATCCCCTTTTCACATCCAAATTCTCCAGGGTATCCCTACTCTGTTGGCCTATGTATCCGCTCGTGGTTCACATGACGACCTACATCTACGAAAATCAAGCCAGGACTAGGCCACTGTGACTCAACGGGCATTTGTAGCGAAGATGTTTCTTTTATACTCGGACACCACTATCCCCATGTGCCGATCTCTGTACTATGATCAATCTCAGATTTTCATAATCATTCATGGCCATCAAAAGTATAAAGTTATTGACCTGGGGATACCTTGGTACGACTATGAATACCATGCCCTCAGTAGCTCTGCATAATGATAGCCCCTGGCTCATCTATCAAAGGCAAGATTTCCTTGGGTGGTACTCTTCCTAGCTCCATACGCTTACCGGCCTCAGAGCCCGCACACCACATCTCCTGATCCGGGGAACCTCAGAGTTTCTGTTTATAACCTTCATCCCCCACCCTGTTCTCAGTATATCAGAGCATGTAAACACAGTTGTCCTTCGAGGGACTGCAGTAATAGTCACCCAGTGGTCTGATCTCTATGACAGCTAAAATAGGAGTACTTCATCCTTACCTCATGACGTTAAACTGCATGGAGTGAAAGTACACCCCCGCGTGTAGAATAAATCAGCACAGGGAGCTCTCTAAGATTTAACAACAACCATGGCTGAGTATGCCCGACATGTGCCGACATTTCCTTCCCAAATGACAGACTTCGTGGCCCAGATAATTGCAGATCCTCATAACCACTCATGACCGTCGAAAGTGGAAAGTTATCGACCTATAGACACCTTTGCATGACTATGAAAACCATGCCCTCAGCGGCTCTTCATATTGATAGCCCCTGGACCGTCTACCAATGGAAATATTTCCACTGGCGACACTCTTCCTAGCTCCTTAAACTTACCAGCCTCAGGTCCCCCTTATCATTTCTCCTGATCCCAGAATCCCTGGAACCGTGATTTATTCCAATCGACCCCTCTCCACATCTTGAACATGCCAAGATTCTTGAGCCTAGTTACATCCTAATCAAGAGAGGCCTTTAAAACTAAGTCCTTACCGCATGACGTTAAACTGCATGGAGCATCTTGGCCACTTGACGTAAAGCTGCAAAGATTGAGCATTGAACATCTAGGGAAATGCTGCTAACCACAAGCGTTTTCACTAGTTTAAAAATAACCCCCGTCCTTACCAAATGACGTCAAACTACACGAAATCTAATAACACTCCCCGTCCTCACTTCATGACGTAAAACTGCACAACATCCTTTAAAAATGCTCCCCATCTTTACTGCATGATGTTAAACTACACGTAATTATTCCTCACCGCACGACGTTAAACTATCCAGACCCCCCTTTCCTTTCACGTCGGTCACCTTCGTCCTCACCGCATGACGTTAAACTGCATAGAGTTCGTCCTTACCGCATGACATTAAATTTCACGAGCTTCGTCCAAACCCACACAAGATATACAGTGAAATGGGAAAGGAATACTCCTAGCGCATTTTGATGCATCCTCTTAATACACCAGACTCCACGACTCAGATAATTGCGGATCTCCATAACAACTCATGGCCATCAGAGGTAGAAGACCATCAACCCGTGGACACCTTTTTATGACTATGTATACCATTCCCTCAGTGGCTCTGCATAATGTTAGCGCCTGGCGTGTCCATCAAAGGCAAGATTTCCCTAGGCGCTACTCTTCCTATCTCCGTATGCTCACCAGCCCCAGCGCCCCCATGTCATATCTCCCGATCCAAAAATTTATGGAGAAGTGGTTTACAAGTTCATTCCTCACCCGCATCCAAGTGTTTCCGGGGCACCCCTTCCTGATGAGCCTATGTATCCCCCCGTGGTTCACATGACAATTTTCATCTACAAGCATCAAGCCAGAGTTGGGCTACTCCGACTCGACGGGAAACTACTGTGAAGATGCCTCCTTTGTGCTCAGGAATCCATTATCCCCACATGATTAACTCTATACTATGTGAAATCTCGGATTTTCATGATCATTCATGGCTATTGAGAGTGAAAAGTTATCGACCCGTGGACACCTTTGTACGACTATGCATACCATGCCCTCAGCACCTCTGCATAATGATATCCCATGGCTCATCCATCAAAGGTAAGATTTCCCCAGGTGATACTCTTCCTAGCCCTGTACACTTACCAGCCTCAGAGTCCCATATCATCTCTCCTGATTCGGGAAACCCTAGAGTTGCAGTTTACACCTTCATTCCAACACAATTGTTCAGATCATGTCAGAGCATCCTAACTCAATTGTCCTCCGAGTGATTGTAGTGACAGTCACCCAATGGTCTGAGCTCTATGACCATTAAACTATGAGTACTTCATCTTTACCACATGCCGTTAAACTGAACGGAATGTAAAAAAAATGTGTCTCATCCTTACCAAATGACGTTAAAATGCACTAACTCTGTCTTTACCACATAACGTCAAACTGCACGGCCAAAATCGTCATGTGTCCAGCCAGGGATAGGGGTTTTCCTCCCTCCTCAGTGCAAGGGCCAGACCTGCACAAACTACCGCCTCACATCAACATGGGGAGGGATGACTTCACCCATTCCCGAAAATTTTGCCAGGACGTTTCTCCCGTGTCCAGGAATCCTCTCTTCATAAACCATACCCTGCACCCAGAAAGAGCTGAACCCTTGTAAGCCTCCCCTGGTGGTCTCGAATCTCAACTTCCCTGAATTATCTTGGCTATCGAAAGAATAAAATCATTGACCTAAGGACACCATTGCATGACTATACATACTATGCCCTTACCGACTCTTCGTATTGATCTCCCCTGGCTTGTCTACCAAAGGCAAGATTTATTTAGGCAATGCCTCTCTCCATACTTCTACTAGCCTCTGAGCCGCAATATCCATTCAGAAACCCTCTGATCTGTAGTTTACTCTCCCCTTTCACAACCCTGCCTGAATATGGTGGAATGTCTCTGACAAGATTACCGAGGACCAGGAGAAGCCGTTCCATTCTAGATGATGTCCCAGCTGCATGACTATAAATTGCACCAAGCCCTAACTGTCCTTTACGCAAGATAAATGCGTAGGATGGGAACCTTTCTTCCACAATATTGATTGATACCGATGTTCTCAAAACCTTTTAGACATCAAATACCCTTTCCAAGCCACCCCCGGTGGTTTTCGTTATTCTTCAAGCCACCCATGGTGGTTTTTATAAGCCGTAATTTCATGAAGTCCTACAGTCATCAGAAATGGGGATTCATTGACTTAAGGACACCTTTGCACGACTATGCATACCATTCCCTCAGCAGCTCTGCATATTGATTGCTCATGTCCTGTCTACCAATGGAAATATTTCCTTAGGTGAAGCTCCTCCCACCTCTGCATGCCGATACAGCTCCCATGCCTTGAGACATGCCCTACATGTCATTAAAATCTAAACACAGTCCCTCCACATGCGTCTAAAGGACACCGAGACATCTTCTAATCAACTAAACTTCATTAGGGCCATTGCCCCATTATATTTGGTGAAAGTTGTTTGACCTAAAACATTAGTAATGATAGTCTTGACGGCGGGACTTTAAACCGATCACAAAAGAGGCACAAGCATGTTAGGTCGAAAACCCGGAAAGGGAGACCTAAGAAAAAGTCGGGCCATACCCGCTGGGTTCACACTAAATGAGCCCAGGAAAAATTACGGCATTAAAAGAAAAGAAAAAAGAGTTTGTGGGGTTTCTCTACAGAACCCTAGAAATAGTCAAACTATGCTCGATGGACCCCATGGTCCAGGAAAAAGTTAGAGTTTGTTTTCCTAAGTTATGATTAATTCTAATTCAGTGAGTTGTTATTTACGTAATAATTGTCCTAAGTAACAATCAAATTTTACAGCAAAAAGTGATTAACAGAGATTGTATTCCATTCAAACAGAAAGGGAGGACATCCACAAGATGGGGAATCTCCCTAAAAAAAGAGTGGGGTAAGTAAAATAGAGAGTACAAGAATGGCTCTGATAGTCATAAAGGAGCCTGACGCGCTCTCTCCACCAGATCAGCGACCGTGCGACGGAGTTCGTTGCATGTATGGTATAACAAAACCTTCTCCCTGGCCTCATCCTCGACCACCGAATGCGTATGCTTCACTGTTGTTTGGAGATTGTTGATCCCTTTTCTAGTGGATTCAAGGTGACCAGTCATAGTTGATAATTTATCCCTCACATCACTGTCCGTCCATCACATTCATGCAACTCGAAAGATAGGACGACCAACTGATCTCGAGAGCTCGCCTCCTGTGCTATTAGTTGATGGAGATTTATCATGGATCCCTCTAGGGCTCAGGTCCCGCAATGAGAGGCAGCGATGTGAGCAAGTTTTCACCCACTAGTAGTAACTTCCTCATGGGCAATGAAAACCTGGCAGGCAAGAAAATAAAATTTCCGATAGTCAAAGCCAGCTGACCCCAAACCCAGGAAGAGTTATCGGAGTGCTTCAGTTTTATTTTCCATTTCGGCCAAGGGAGATTCAGTGAAAATATCATGAATCTGGGGCCAGGCCCACCTGCGCACTTCTCGGTGATCTTCCATGACATGAGGATCTTTAGTATCCTCAATAGGAGGCATGAGAACGAAGTCTGGAATTGCAACCAGTGTAGGCACGTGCACGCTAGACGATGGTTCTGAAGCTGGAAGACCTGAAGCTTCTAACCCTGGTTCGAGCTTGGGAGTTAAGTTGCTAAGACCGATATCGGTCGGTAAAACTTCAGGAATTGTCTCGATGGGACCCGAAGCCAGATGGTCATCCTCATCCACATCCATGAAGGTTGGGTCCATTTGAACTTCGATCAAAGAAGGTATGGGAGAGGAAAATCTCTTGAGTCACTTTGACCGATGAGCCATCAGTCAGTCCTCCCTTAGAGCCGATGGGGAAGGTGTGGTAGGCATAACAGCCACAGTGACTCTCGATTTGGGAATCCGCTGGACAAACTTCCCCAGGATCCCAATAGGGTAATTTTTTACCCATATCCTTTCATAATCCAAGGAAAGGCTGGCAGGCGCTCCCCTACCAGGTAAGAGAATGCTTGTATCAGATCCATCCCACATCAGCATCAACCACCATTGAAGGAGGGTGGCTGGGTATAGTCCTCGAGCCTAAGGAGGAGGAAGGGAAACTTGGAGTTGGATACACCCAAAATGGTGTGAAAAAAAATGTGGGGCATAAAACTTACCCAAAGAAACACCATCAATCCACGAGGCCAGAAACCCATCCTGTAGCAAAATCATGAAGGAACGCTCCTCTAGGCTCCCCCTGTGGTTGTCAACCATGAAGCCGGAAGGAGTGGAGTAGGTAATGAAAGAAAACTGGGAGAAGTCACTCAAGAGATCAATGATTTCATCAGAATTGAAGGACTTCAAGCGAAACCAATCTATATCAAGCAGGGTAGGCCAGAAAGTAGGAAGTAGGATGATCGTGTTATGATGATATTCATAACAGCGACAATGATCCGCGATCCAGCCATATAAAAATTTAAATGGCCCCCTTAGACGGTAGGGTGACCCGCCCTCCTGCATGTGACTCAGCAGTTCGTAAATACGGGCCAAAGTGGGCATGACTAAGTTCACCGGGTGGCCCTCTGCCAACTCAACTACCATCATCAAGGTTCAAGCTCTAATGCCCGGGTTGATATCCCGTGAAGGGAGCAACCACCCGCTCATAAACATAACAAACAAACCTCCCAGACGGAGCATTGGCTGAACATCAGGGCGCACCTCTTAACCCCATGAAATGTAGTCACCCACCTCCAGGACCGCCAAGTAGGAACCTGGGGTGGTTCGTGACTTTTGAGAAGGATGAGTCCTAGGGCTCTTGATCTTCGGCATAGGACCAGTGGTGTTCATAAATAACCCTATCCAGGTGCTATAGGGAATAAGAGAGCGGGCACGCAAGGCCTGACCCAGTGATTGCTCTGCCATAACTACCAAATCCCTCCCCAACGAAGGAACTTGTTTAATGTCATCCCACATGCTAAGAGTGGGCAGAAACTCATCATACATCTTGTCGATAATCGGGAGCCCTCCCAATTGATAGATTTCCCAAAGTCTAATTCCAACTTCACCATGGGTGAGGTGGAAAGTATTTGCTCTTGAACACCAGCGACTGAGTAGGTCAGGCAGGATCAAAGATGGTGGGTAGATGGAAAACTGGGAGGCCCATACTACAGAGTACGAATTGACTACTTCTAGTGACTTAGGAGATTCCCGACAATGATGATGGATCCAAAAGGCCCAGGACCAGTTGTTCGAGAAAAGCCCACCAGGCCGAAGATCCCACCTAGGAATCCACCCCGCCTTCGGATCCACCTGAGTGAGGTTGATTATGGAGGGATAATTCTTGAAGATGGAATTTTGAGAGAAGTATTGAATGTACAGATCGCTTTGGGTCCAAACAAAGCCTCTCAAAATGAAAGTGTCTTCTAGATTAGAATCAGAGGTTATCTCCCTCAATGGGGTAAGGCTCGCCTGAACGCACTTTGGTAGCACTTCCAAGAAAGGAGACGGAAGACCTGAGAATGTAGAGGGATAAGGACATCGTCCTGAAGACCGAAGCCCTAAAGAGGAAGCTGATTTTGTAGTGGATAATGTAGGAGCTCAGGAGAGAGTAAGTCCTTCAAGACACCATCGTCAAGAATGATGGATTGACAAGGGTCCTCTTTGATGTTTTCTGCTCTCCGAATCATAGCTAGACGTCTTCCTGAGCCAGCTGGGAGAGGCTCTACGACAGGTCTGGTCGCAGGAGGAGGAGGAACAATATTTATTTTCTCCCTGCACCATAGAAACCATGCTGGTATTTAGTCCAAAAAATAATAAAACTTGGACAAAATACCAAGTATTTGAAAAGGATTACAACCAAGCCTCATAATGAAATCCACAAGGTGACCTCATAGGTTGGTTCATGATGACAACATCCCGCGAACCAACCTTACGAGGAAGGCGTCCACGAAACCCTGGCCTGTGGAGCATTGGCCAGAAAACCGCGAACCAAAGTGCCTCGCGGAACCTCTGCTCTGATCATTAAGTGTTTATGTTCAGACATAAAGTTTTTTTTTCAATGTTTGGATCATTCTGGTCTGCGGACCATTTGAAATCGGGAAACAAGTTCCTCCACGACCCATCGTGACTTACTTCATAATTAATTAAAGAGTACTAGTTCATGGTTGGGAGATTGGTCCGCGAGTGAAAGTGACCGCGAAAGAGGAATGGTTCACAGAACTGGTAGCTGGTTCACGGATGAAGCGTCTCGCGAAGTAATGAGCACACGGAGACAAAAAAAAAGAGAGAGGGCTCTGGTTTCACGAAGAATCCGGTAAAAGAAAAATGAAGGGGCCCTCGTATTTATAAGCGTGGTCCCTTACTGGGTCCACCCCTCTACCACACACCATCCAAGTTTCAGGACCACTCTGCATCGGAATCGTCTCCTCTTTGTTCCGATTGGACCCATTCTGATGGGGGGCATCTGTAGGATCCTGAAAAATCTAAAAATAAAGATAATAATCCCCTCCCTTTGAGAGAAAATTTTTACCCAATTCCCTTCAATGAATTGGGCAAAGGAAAGAGGCAAATACCAAAAATTGGTAAAGGACCAACTGGTCCGAAAACCAGCCTGAGTGTTACACGACCGGTTTAGCGAACCATTCCCCTATACGGACCGGCCTCGTTCGCGAGATGGAAGAGGAGATCCTCTGCGGCCGCGAAGCAGAACAGGCGCTGAACCGGTCCGCCATCTCTAACTGCCCCTGCCGCAGACCGCGTCGACCGACCCAAGCCGCATCCGGTGTTGTTCGCGAAATGCAGGCAGAACCCCCTGCAGCCGTGAAGCACTCTCTGAGCTCGTTTGGTTCACAGGGGAGATCATTTGGTTCATGGGGGAGATTTGCTCAATGCCCCCCGTGAGTTGTGAATTGATCGATCCATCCATGAATTGGAATTTCGGTCATGGGTCTCCAAAAAAGGTGTTGCATGACCATAGATATATCATTTTCCCCACTCTATAAAAGGATATCGAGGGGACGAGAAGAAGGGGATTCGAGGAAACATAGAGAAGATCAATCCGATTTAGGTTGATGGATTTCGAAGGAAGGCTTAGGATTTCGGAAGTTCCAATTCACGAACCAGAGCAGGTATGAACCTGGGAACGAACTAATAAGGAACTAAAAATGCATAATAACATGGTGAAACACGAACCTAAAATAACAAAGAAGAGAAAACCACGAACCATGGTCCCTCCGCGGATGCACTCCCCGCAGATCACGAAATTTATGACCTTTTTCCGATCTGCCACACTGCGTAGCACCCTCCTACACGAGTAGAGCCCCAACCAACGAATCTTTGGCCGGGGCTGCCCTTGGCCGCTGCTGCCTGCATGGAACCCTCCGTAGAGCACCCTGGTTCACGGACCAAACCTGAAGCCGCAAACCACCCTGGTTTGCGGGATTCTTACCGTTCTGCGAACCACCCTTGTTCGCAGGATGCCCATTAGTCTGTGGACCACCCAGGTTCGCGGACGGCCTTTCCTGCTGTATATCACGTTCATGTGCAAGGGGAGCCACCACCCGTACCCCGATGCGGCCCCCCGAATCCTTTGGAGTTCCAGTTCCCCGAGAGAGATAAAATCCTCCCGATCTAGCTTGATCCTCCATGACTCCCTCACTGGTCTACTCATCGGCCCCGAGTAGAGGCCTCCACCAGAGCCACCAGACCCATGTGATGTAACCCTCAGCTGCATCAGCACGCAATTTTGAGTTCACATACCCACGGTAAGCAGGGGTTAAGGGGTTTCTCCGACCCTTGAGAGGATTTTTGAAGCATTCATGGGTTCACATTCCCACAGTAATGCGGATTCTGAGCTCAGGAGCCCCCTTTCTGCCCTTCCACCTGTTGGGGCCAGTGCAGTTCTCCCCTCTTCAGGGGGTAGTAAAATACCCATCCGAAGGAAGCCCCCATGCAATTCTATACTTCCCCTAGGAATAAGGGAGGTGACGGGCATAAGAGCACCTCTTTCCCTCTCCCATTGCGCTTTGTTTCCATGGGCGTCCATCTCAGAGTAAGCCCCGACCTTATGGGCCGCCATATGTGTAAGCCCCACTCCACTTCTCCCAGACGCACCTTTCGCGACGTGATCGTCTGGTCCCTACTGCCTCTTGTTTCTCACACTGAGCATGACTCACGTGGGCTTAGATTAAGCATCAACCATGACATCCTCTTATGGGCCTCCTCAGAGTGTAATCCCCAATCCACACCATGGGCCTCCTCAGAGTGTAATCCCTAATTCACACCATGGGCCTCCTCAGAGGGTAATCCCCAATCCAAACCATGGGCCTGCTCAGAGTGTAAGCCCCAATCCACACCATGGGACTCCTCAGAGTGTAATCCCCAATCCATGCCATGGGCCTCCTCAGAGTGTAAACCCAAATCCAATCCACACTATGGGCCTCCTGAGAGTGTAATCCCCAATCCACACTATGTCTTCTAAGGCCTAAATAGTCTATTCTGATTGTCCATCAGATTGAGTGTGGTAGGAAGTGCTCATGAGAAGTTCAGTATCTAAGGCCTTCTGAATAATTTTCTAGAATCATGATGTCAAATGGGGATCACGGTCATAAAAAATCGATAGGGGTAATCCATGATGTCTTACAACATCATCAATATATAGTCTTGCTAAATGTTATAGTGTTAAATCTTCTCTTATAGAAAGAAAATGTACTAAATTAGAAAGAAAATCAATAATGAACCATATTGAATCATTCATTCTAGGAGTATTTGGTAGCCCCATGAAAAATTAAATTATAATATCATCCCATTTCCACTTAGGTATGAGAATAGGATTCATGACTCTACTAGTATTTTGTCTTCTAGCCTTCACATATTGACAAACCTATATCCTGACACAAAATCCGAAATCTCCCTCTTCATGTTGTCCCACCAAATTTTTTTATTCAAATCTATATACATATTAATGATACCAGGGTGTATAGAGAAATTAAAGCTATGAGCATCATCCAAAAATTACATTTTTAGATCATGTATGTCAGAAACACAAATATTATTCCCAAAATTCAAAATTCCATCTTCTTATATGAAGTCGATCAGTCTCTAATCATTCATAGATTGAAGCTTCTTTTGAAACTCCTTATCATCAGTGTGAGAACTTTTATACTTTCAATTAAAGATGGTTTGAAAACCATTTGAAAAAGTATTCATGTTTCACCTTCTATGATTATTCCCATATCCATCTTTACTAGATCTATTAACATATGACCCCTTTCAACTCTCATCTTGTTCAAAAATTCATTATCCTTTCTACTCAAAGCATATTCCACCTTATTTTCATTCCATGTGTGGTAGTGTATAGTAAAATCATAATATTTGAGTACTTACAACCATTTTATTTGCCTCATGATAAGTTATTTTTGTGAGAAAATATAATACAATCTCTTGCGATCGGTATATATCTCACATTTTTTACCATAGAGGTAGTGTCTCTATATCTTAAACTGAAATAATACAACTAATAACCCAAGTTCATGAGTGTGATAGTTTGGTTGAAGAATTTTTAACTATCACTATGCATAGACAATAACTCTATAATTCTTCATAAGGATACAACCATGTCCTTTATTTGAATCATCACTATAAAAGAAAAATATTTAAATCCAAAAATAGTAAAATGAACCTCAAATTATAGTATATAAACCAAATTATTCTTTGTATTATTTAATCATAAAATATAGGTATTTCAATATCAAGAAATAAATAGGAAAAGATCCACCATAATAATTAACTTTCATTGGAGTGTATTTATTCATTATCAAACGCACTTACTATTATTCATTCAAATAAAATCGGTATTCACTAATGAACACATCCTTCATGAAATTTGATGGTCAAATTTTAAAAACAAAAAAAACCTCCATAAACCCCTATTAAAATTTGAAGCATAAGAATACAGAAATCTAGAACATCTCATTATATTATGTTAAAAACATTCAACTTTTATGATTAATTATTTTATATGGATCCAATCATTATACATAATTAAAAATACATCAAATGAAGAATAATAGAAAAATAAATTCGGACCATGATTGGAACTATAAGAATCGCACTAGGAAATACTACTCTCAACTAATACTCTTTTTTACAACTATATAACTACTATAGTGCCACAAAATCATTGGTGGAAACATTGTTTCTTAATTCCTAAAAATATGATCCCTATAAAACTATAATTTTATACCACTAAACATTTGGTGGTCATGCGATGTTCTTGAATAGAAATTTTTCAATTCAAACAATTTCCTTTAGAAGTATCCATTCCTCCAAAAATATTTAAATTATCGTAAAAAAATATTACATTAAATATTAATACTTATGACTTATGTTTTGATAGTTTTCAAAAAAAAATATTATACACATAAATATAACAACACAAACTCCAAAAAAACTCCCAAAATATCCAACTCCTTAAAACCGGGATTCAACATGGATAATATAAAACTATGAATTTGTTGAGTAAGAATTATGTGAATATTTATTTCTTATATTGGATTGTGTGAAGATATAGAGATCATTTTAATGTTATATGATGATGCATAGATTTGAATATCATTGATTATTATTTAAGGATTATTGTAGTGATGGTATAACCTTTTAATATATTATTGTATCTTTGAAAATATATATCGTGAAATCTTTTATAGGGAAAGCCTTGAGTTAGGCTATGATATAACCTTGGGTTTGATTATGATGTGAGGTAATCTATCTGCTCTACTATGTTGATATGATCCTTGGGTATAACTATTTAATGATTTTAAAAACTAGTAGATTTTGACATGGGTTTTACAATTATTTTATTTCATCAATATGGGATTTATTCTCTATTTTTATAGGGTTGTTACACAAGACAAATGTTTAGATGTTTCATTCATTAAAAAATTATCAGATTCTACAATCATTATCCAAAGTAGGAAAAAATTATGTAGTGTTGGATTATTGATGACTTGATGATATTTTATGTTTATCATTTATTTAATTTAAATTCTAATAATAAATTTCTTTATACACAACTGAGTATATTCATAACAAAAAGAAATTTGATATATTTTATGGTATCTTATTGAGATATATTTCTTATACCCTATATATTTACATATTATGAATGTTCAGTTACACGTATCTTCATTAAAGTATGGAAAATGACCCTATATTTTTGGATATGTTCAAATAACATTTATGATAATTCTAAATAACATCTGAGAGGTATGAATTGGTTTTTCATATATTTATTTCTTGAATTATTTTTATTGTATTAATTTGTAACATATGTCTCTGTATGATTATTCTTTTTCCTAATTTAATGATGTGATGGTCATTATATTTGATATATATTGAGGATATGATTTAGGATAAATAATTTTAGTCTGAATTGTGATTAATATTAATATTATTTTTATTCAAACATATTTTTTTTCTATTAATTGTATTGTAAATATATCCAAAAACAATAATCTAAACCCTCGATACTAGTCACCAACCTCAAGTGAATGAGCTGTGTGATTGAGGCCATACACTTTTTTCCATCTATAGAAAAATAATTTTGGGGGTGGGATATTAAAAATAGTCTTAGTGTAGTTTTTAATTATATGATTTTAATACATGGGAATATTTTAAAAAGGGTCTTTAGGTCCGGACTTAATCTGAAGGTAATGTGTCTATGCCAGGCTAGCATAGTCATAGTGCAAGTACAAGTTATAAGGAAAGTGTTATATTGTGTTCATTGATTGTGATGTGTTGATATTTAGAAACTTTGAAATAAATTATTTCATAATTGTTTTTAAATTCACATAAATTATTTATGGATAATATAGTTTTATTGCATCATTTTTGTATATGAGGACAATAATGAAGTACATCTGGGTATACAATTATTCTTGATTATCATATAACTTGAGAGATTAATTATATTTTTGGGATTTAATTACCAATACAATCATTTTACCTGAAATGGTATTTAATAATGAATTTTTTAACAAATATTTAATGTATATTCTCTATGATTTTGTGTTGTTAAATTATGATGATTGATTTCAATTTGATTATATATTGTGATATAACTATGAAAATAAAATTTTAGGTCACATTTAGAGTTCTAGGGAATGGATAAAATGATAATTGTGATTTGGATAAATTCATTAAAGAATAATATAGTGTTTATTGTTTGTGTTTTAATTTTCTATGGATAAATAAGGATTATAATTTTTTGAAATATTATATATTTCATGTTTAAAATAATTATTTAATAAAATTTACATATATGTATGATGTAGTAAATTTTTAAAAGAATTTTATATATAATTATGCACTTAAATTAATAATTATTTTATGATTAGATTTTTTAGTGATATTAAAAATGGAGTAAAATAAATATAATGTATTTTTGGATTTTTTTTATAATGAAGGGTTTATTCAGTGATGATCTAATGAGTGTTGTTTTTAGTAAAATGACAATGGTTTGTATTCATTTTTCATTTTTATTTAAAACATTATTACCAATTTATTTAATTATTAAAGTGGTGTTTAAATTATATAGGTATGGTTTGATGGGAAATGTAACATCCTAGACCCAGATACCACTAAACAATACCTCAATCCCTATGGATCACAAGGTATCAAGCACATCTCCCCAAATTCCAGAGGTTACTGACTAAAAGAAAGGGCATATATGTGTCTGTGGGGGAGACTATGCCATCACCATCAGAGTGTAGCACAATGGAATATCAATATCATAAAATTAGTGAATGTATTATAATAATATGTAAAATTTTAAACTATGTAAGAATGATAAATAAACAATTATCTAATAAATCTCATATACAAAATGATTATTCATGTCATATCTCTTATAGAGGAGCCAAAATATAACTAGATATGTACAACAAAATGCATCTATGAAATGTAAAAAAAAGGAAAAAATGTATCTCAAATAGCATCATGACCCTCAGCTTTGTCCCATGATCCCCTTATCCCATTCTCTAATTATGAACCTATAGTAGTGTGTTTTCCCTTATCAATACCTACAACCATATAGATTGTTTGGGTATCCAATGGTATTCCAAATAAGTTGTGAGAAAAAAATCCCATTAGGCAACCAACAATGGTTTGTTCCATCTATTAAATGAATATATATAACAACTGTGTGAAAGAAAAATGTATAAGAAAAATAATAATCAAATGTAACTATCCTATATGCCTAGGTTCTCATTTTATAACAAATTCATTCAATCAAATTCATTTATTCATTAAACCACTGATTTAACATCCATACATGTATTATTTATTAGCATGTTCAATCAATGATTCAGTTTCATTTTATCAATATGTCTCAAGAACCAACATGTAACCTTGTGTCCCCCATGGTGAAAGCATGATCAAAGGATGCCTAAATATTCCATCCATATGTTATAAACCAGACTAAATCCAAGCTTGTGTTTATTCATGGTAGACACATCACATAAACCATTTCATTTATAATTCAATTTAGAACCCAATCCTATCATTTTCATTCAAAAGTTAGAATCTAGGTCTCAATCAAGGTGTAATATAACCAACATCCTATAATCTCATCCATATAGATACTCAAGAACACAAGTTTCTCTCTATGTGTGGTATAACATCTCTTCCACTCGAGTCCATCCTTTCAGGTCCACTAAGGGGAGTTCACGTATCACCCATGTATGAGTGTTCAAATGTTATTTGATTCCATCCATGTAATTATAATATTAATCCATGTACAACTCTACATATAATAGTCAAATCCCCTATGACTCTATCCCCAATAGTCAAATTATCACATGTGAATAAAATTCAATAGCCAAATGATTCCTTCTATGGACCTGTCATGTGAATACATGGATTACCCTTGGCTAATAAGAATTTGACTAATTCAAAAAAAAAATCAATTCCATTAATAAATATCATTCAAAATTTCTTGTTTAAAACAATAGAATTTCAATTCTAACCTCACCCTATGGGAGGAAAATGGCATGGGCCAAGCCTGTATGGCTTTCCCCTCAAATAGTAACATGGGAAAATATTGTTAACAACATTCTCAAGATTAAATAAACTCTAACACTTCATTGTATCTATCTATATCAAATTATAATAATAATGAAAAGGAAAATTCATCCTTAATCATGATATTTCATACAAGGTCAAACCTTAGACGGATTGCACCAAATTACTCACATTAAAATTTTATTTAATGAAACAATTCAAGATTAAAAAGCTATTTCACTATAAGTTTTGAGGGTCATGGAATCCATTACAAACTCATTATCAATTCAAATAAAAATTAATTTATCCATTTAAAACCTAAGTAATGGTAAGGCACACCTCAAAGGATTGAATTTACAAGAACCACCCATGGTGCTGTAGTAAAACTAATCAAAAAACCCACAATGTTGGTCCATTTAAAGGTCACTAACTAATAACCAAACATTAAATTTTCTATTTAATTAAAAGGTATCTCCCTATGAATTAAAAATTTAATTTAATTTCAAGGAATCACTTATAAATTGGGTGTGAAACCCAATTTCATATATAAACACCTCGAATTTTAATGAGAGGCATGAGACCACCTACCTTGTGTATGTAGTTGATTTCTCATCTAGTATCAACTATTGATTTGAATCAAATCATGAGAAAATAAAATAATAGATGAAAAACCTAGTAATAGGGAAAATTATATTGCATCTAAATAGTGAAATTATTACCAAACTAAATTAATAACTATGAAAAATGATTGAATGTCATGAAAATATGGATCCAACGAGACAAACGACCCTTGATTCTATGTATGGATAGAAGTGATTTCACATATAAAAAATGCCACAAAATTGTTCAATGATAGGGGAAGTCACTGGTTCATTAGGATAGTGAAATAAGGGATATAATTAAGAATTAACATAAGGTAAAAAATTTAATTTCACTTAAAATTAGGCATCATACAGTTTGTTCACACAGTTTGTCCAAATAAAGCAACAATCACGCATGTGTATCTGTAAGCAAGGAGCACCATCACAACATGATTAACAATGAAAAAAACATTGAAAAATCCACTGAAAAATTGAATAGGTGTTCAGATGGATATAGATCCCAAACTTTAAAGTTTATTCTCATCATGCATCTTTAATTTCTCTCGGCCCATGCATCGTAAGGTTTTTTCAACCATGTGCTAGATATTTTTCACCCCTAGACATGGGTGTGGTAATCTAAAATACCCCCAGACACTCATGATACCTCTGTAGCCCCAAAGATAATTCGTATGAGTCAGTATTTAGATATTTAAATTGAGAAGTGATAGAAAATAAAAGATATCTTCCTCAAAGAAGAATTGGTTTCTTACAAACTTTCCCCTTAAATCGATTCATCATGAAATTTCCTTCTCAAGGGTAATCAAGAAACTCTAATAATAACTACAGCCACTATTATTGTACATCAACCGCCTTCTCCCAAGTCTCATCTTGTACATTATCATGCTTCCATAGCACTTATACATGGGGAATTGAATGACCTTGGAGAACCTTTATTCTATGATCCACAATACATATAGGATTATCCTTAAAGAATGCATCAACCTATAACTCAACATCATTGCAATAAAATATATGATACATGTCTTAATAGATGTGTCACAGCTGAGAAAAATGGAAGGGTTCATGCATGGACTGATACCACTGTGGTAATAGTAAATAATAGGCTACCTTCTCGACTCTCTTGAAATCTCGTACGGGCTTACATATATCGGTGAAATTTTACACTATCTTCTGATCCTTTTATGTCCCATACTCAATTAGACATTCAGGAAAACCTAAACCCTGACCTCAAACTTGCTATGTCATATTTAGTGATCAATATATGATTTCTGATGAGACTGTGCAATAGCTATCTTTCTTCAAATCAACCGAACGTGTTTTGTGGTCTCCTAAACAAGAAGAGGTAAAATAATAGCTTCCTCTACAACCTCTAACCAATATAGGGGTGATTGGATTGTCCAACCATTCAACTCGTCATAATTATCCATCTTAATAGTATCCAAAATCTATTTTTGTAGGCTAATTCAACTATGTGTATATGAATCTACCAAGAACCCTAAAAATCCAAGAGGCATGATCAATGCATGTCCTCAAGCACTTGAATCATACACTCTTACTAGTCAGCTATCTTGGGGTGGTATGTTGTGTGCATAACCACCTGTGTACAAAACTCCCTCTATATATCTTTCCAAAACCATAATTTAACCCATGAATCCCCATTTGAAATGATAGTGTACAAGGCCTCATGAAGCCATACTATTTCAGGGATATAAAACCTCCCAAGATAATTAAAACTAAAGGTTACCTTGATCAGAAGTAAATGTGAAACATTCATGATCCTGTCAACAACATCCCATACAATGTCATTTCCTTAATGTTACCATAGTAAAATGATCATCAAATCCATCGTGACGTCAACTGATATCTACTCTATGATAGTTAACTAATATAAAAGTATACCTGGTCGTTAGAATTCCACATTCACCTACTAATATGTGTAACACCTCATGAAAAAAGTAGCTAATTCACTTTTCATATACAGTAAATAGTATTGGTGAGCATGACTACTACTAATTTTATATCAGGAACCACACTTTAAAGAATGGATTAATCCTGATCATCCAAACTAAATGTGGTGGTGTGAGCTTTCTAAGAAGACACTATCAACCCTTACACCTCACACACCTAACCTTGGCAATGTTTGTTTAATAGATTCTTTTCATGATACACAAGAACTAGAAAGAAAATAATGTCATGCCACTCATGATGAATATTTTCAAAAATGATCAGGTTAGATGTCCTACATATTACAAGATGAATAATAACACTTTATTCTAAGGCACCCCATCATCACAATGAGATAATTAATTGATGTTAATACCTTACTTTTGGTGTCATTTCTTTTTCAAACCACCACCAAGTCATTTAAACTGTCATTACACAATACGAGAAAGGGTACAGTCTAGTTCTTGACCACTAGAATTGCTACCCTTTTGAACATTACCTATGATCCCCACTACATGTCCAGGATAATATCTGATTCGTTAAAGTAGTTTCTAGGTAACTAACCAAATCTAATACATAATCCATTCTCACAAGTTAGATGTTGGCATAAACCATGATTTCCATAATTAAATATTGACTGAGACTAGAGAATCATCATCCTGGCAGTCAATTCATAGGAAAACGGTCAGTGTTTAAGAGTCTTTCCAAGTTGTTCCAACATGGGAACCTTGGTATCACTCAATACTAACCAATCCTTGATAAGAACCATGTGTCTAACAATTTACATCAATAGAAACCACTTATCTAGCATAAAAACGTTAAAAACATTATCAAAATGTAATACTATCACTCTATCATTGCATCAATGATGACATCAAGATGGGGGACATGCTCATCACTAAACAAGAGCACTATAAGAGTACTCCAAATATTTCCAATATGATCATTTGAACCATTACTGGTCGACTTCCTTTGAAAGAATCTCTTTTCCACCTACAGATGCACCATTATTAACTCATGACACACTTTTACCACCAGAGGCATTCCATGATCATTCAAGCCTTACGAATGAAGTTCAAAAATGACTAATGGTATTCCTCAAGGGTTTCATGATGATCCAACAACATTAATTGTGTGATTTTAAAAAATAATTGGAATATAAAATAGAAATGATGTGACCCTCCCCACCATAGAATAATCACAGTCATCAAAGGAAGAGATAGACTAACCACTAAGAAGCAAGCTACATCATATTAAACATGAACACATGCATGAAACTCCTCAGAGTCACACTCACAACAATAGGAAATTTGAATGGAAACCTAAACCAACCTGGACGACATTTCTAAACACTATATTATATTGGAATTCATCCCCATCAGTGGGATGAGCCTAATTTTTTTTAACTCCCATGGAATTCTTCTCCTAAGATAACCTGATTACGTAGTTAACAACTCAAATCTCAATGATTTCACCCAACCAAATTGGGTTTTTATATCATTTAGCAACTCAATATTTAATGAATATATGAATTCATAGTACCCCAAGGATTCAAAAATAATAAGCCCATCCCAAAAACTACCCATAGGCTTTCCTCCCTACACATCAAAGTATCAAGTATTTCATAGAAAAGATTTATCCAAGAGCCATATTTCCCCATATAACCATTTATGGAGATGATGAAACAACAATTAATCCGTCACAATAGAAAATAAGAAGGTCATGAGACCTAATAAAAGGCTTCCAATGACCTTTGAATGTCTAACATATTGAATTCAAGCATTACTCGATGCTCATTCACATAATAGGGGTCAAGGATACTATGAACATCCATAAAAATAAGGGTGTCATAAAAAAACTAAAACTCTTATTTGGTAAAATGGAACTCAAACAAAACAAAACAATAGAAACATACATCATTTAGAAAGACACATAAACTCTATGGTGCTTCTTACCTTGGGCCAACCCCAAAAAATATAAATCATCGACCCATAATGAATTCATGCCTACAAAAGTAACTTGGCTTAAGAGCCTATCACTTATACAACTTTAAAAAGAATAGGACTATGGAAAATTCTCATATTTAAGTTCCAAGGAAGACGAAGGGAATATTTTATCTTCCCTTACATAAGGGATTAACAAAGGAAACCATTTTCAATTCTATTTTAAAGTTCATTACTTTGATTAACCATTAATATTTAAAAATTTCAATGATTTTAAATAGAAAATCAAGAACCAATTGTGAAATAAATGTACATGACCTCTAATTTAATGAATGAATGCCCATGTGATAGAGGTATACGATTTGAAAAGGTTTTCAAATAACTACAAACCAAAACTGAATAGCATTTAAATTTTTTATCCATTTAAAATCACATCATCTTCTTATATCATAGCTTGATTATTTGGGTTTTCATCTCCAATTTATGAAGTACCCATACACATTACCACTATAGATTGGATATAATTTAATTGCAACCAAATATATATTTATTTCATAACTAATAATTTTATCATAAGAAGTAAACATATAAATCAGGCTAATAAACACTAATGAGTGAAACACCACTCTGCATGCTTTATGGGTTAGGTCTGGGAGGCATATAGATCTTATATAAGAATGAGATACTAACTACTTATTAATACAAAGATTGGGACTTGGTCCAGCTATCCTCAATAGGAAAAAATATTTTACACATCATTACCACTTGGATTAATATATTCATTCTCATTTGATTTCATGACCATTTCACATTTATCACAGTTCAAATTAAATAGTTTGAACCAAATGTTTAGCCAGATTATGATCCTTGAGTGCTGAAAATCCTCAAGGAACAAAGTATGGAATACACCTATTTCATACCATAACACATTCCTGAATACCTATAAAAATAGTAGGGATATGTATAATAACACCTATCACAACAACATGAAATAAGTTATGCATCCAAAATGGCATGTGAATGTAAATAACATGTAATTTCCTATAAGTTCTTAACATGATGCATTAGATGGAATGCCCTAATCTCACTCGGTTAAAAACTATATAACATATACTACAATCAAAAATAATAACATAAATCATGTCCATCACCCACCAGTGTAATTGAATCAACTATAATAGCAAAAATCTAGAAAATAGAGATTTCATTCGAGGATATGTGGATTTCCCATACATGGGGTAGCTACACTGAAGAATCGCTCATTACCAAACATATATTCCTTCATATCATTTTATATTGTCTCAAAATTGTATATCAAACAAAAAAAGAATGATTTTATACCAATTTTTAATGTCTCGAACCCAAATTCAACTCAATTGTGCCTTGAGCCCTGTAGGTCATAAGGACTCAAGCGCATCTCCCCAAACACCAGCGGCTGTCGACTAGTTGTGAGGGACTACATGTATCTATGGGGAGACTATGAAATCATCACCAGAGTGTAGAACATATGAATTTCAAAAACATATAAGTATAAGAAGCAGTACAATAATCTAAAACGATGTAAACAGTGGAAGACTAATAAATAAACAATTCCAAAAGAAATATCATATAAAAATGATGATACAATGTCATATGTCCAGTAAACCATCCAAAAAAGTTCCACAACAGTACAATAAAAAACATGTTTCAAAATTATAAAACATCCAAAAAGTATCCCAACTATCATCAAGAGCCTAAACATGGTTCCATTCTCCCATACTACTATGAACTAATCAAAAACCTATAGTAGGGTGCTTTACCTTATCAATACATGAAACCATATAGTTTTTGTTGGGCACCCAAAGGAGGCCCAAACAAGTTGTGAGATATAAACCTTGTAGGAAACCACCCACGGTCTATGCCCCCTGGTCAATGAATTTATATAAAAATAGTGTGCACGAAAAAATATTCTATTAAAGGAAGTACTCAAAAGTAAAAATCATTAATCCCCAGTTTCTCATTTTATAACCAATTCATTTAATAAAATTAATTTAATCATTATGTTATTGATATAATAGTCCTTCCGGTACCATTTATCATCATGTTCAAGTAATGATTCTATATAATTTATTCAATTAGTCTTATGACCCAACAAGTAGTCCGGTGTCCCTCGTGGTGATATAATCATCAATGGATGCATAAACATGCCATCTTTAAAGTATAAACAAGAATGAGTCCAAGATTGTGCTTTGCCTTGGAAGACTCATCACATAAAAACATTCATTTATAATTCAAATTAGAACGTGATCTTTTACATGGAATTGATAAGTTGTAATCCAAGTCTCATCCTAGGTGTAATATAACAAACATCCTACTAGCTCATCCATGAAGATCCTCCAGAAACAAGGTACCACTCAAGGTGTAGTATAACATCACTTCCATTAGATTTCATCCTTGATTGTTCACTAGGTAGAGCCCAGGTATCACCCATATCATAATGATTAAATTCCATTCAGTCCATTGTTGTAATTCTCATTTGAATCCATGTATCACTCGTCATATAATACTCAAAGCCCATATGAGTCTATCCTTGAAAAAACAAGTATCACATGGGCATAAAATTCAATACCCAAGTGGATCCATCAATGGAATTATCATTTGAATCCATATTTCACCCATGGATAATAAGAATTTACAAAATTCAAACTAATTTAAAAAATCCATTAAACAATATCATTTATCATGTCATGGTTATACAAAAAACATTGCAATTCAAACCACACCCAAAGGGTCGCAAATGGAACATACCAAGATTGTAAGTATTTCCTCCCAAATTCTCACATGGGAAAATCTTTGTAAAAAGATCTCAATATTAAATAAATTATTAAATTTAATATTCAATATCTATATCACAAGTGGATGACAAAAAAAGAAAAATTCATGCTTAATTAAGCAATTTCATTTAATGGTATAAGCTTAGAAGTATTTCCTACAATTAATTACATGGGAATTTCAATTAAAGAAAAAATATCAAGATTATCAAGATATTAAATGGAAATTGTTGAGGGATATTCCATAAATTCTCTACTCCTTTTCAATTCAATTTCGAATTCAATAATTCATCTAAAACCCATGGTATAGAAAATCACACCTCATTGTCACCAATTTCAACGAACCACCCATATTGGTCTATTAAAACTAAAACAATGCCCATGGGGTGGTTATATTTCATGGTACCTAACCAAAAACCTAACATTTACATGATTATTCAATAACATGGTTTATGCCTATCAATTCGAGATTTAATTTCATTCTAAGTTTATTCCTAGAAATTAGGTTTGCATCACATTGATAAATATAAACTCTTTGAATTTTAATGAAAGCAATTATAACACATACCTTAGGTCCATAGTTTATAGAGAATATAGTATTACGTACTTATTTGACTCAAATTGGGGGGAAATTGAATAATGAACAAATAACCTAGTAATAGGGAAAATTAGGTTGCACCTAAAAATGCAAGGCATTTTCACCCTAAAACATGCCTTTTGGGATCCGAACCAGCCTCGAACACTCCCGATACCTCAACACCCTCCAAGGGAAATCATATTAGGTAATATTAAAACATTTAAACTAAAAATATATTGAAAATAAAGGATTTTTACCTCAATGGAGAATCATTTTATTACTGGAAATGTTTTAAAATTGATTAAGGATTTTTATATTATAACCCTTGTATATTTTTTTGTGTGATTTGAAAATAAATGATATTATTCATAAATTTGAAAACATGTTGGGATTATATGGTTTTTTAATTTATTTTATATGTTTAAATGTTTATTTCACTATTATATAATCTTGTGGATATGGAATTTTATATTAGGGAATGGATTAGAAAAAAGATTTATGAGCGGGTGTGTGAGTTAAACAATGAGTAGTGATGAATTAATGATTTAAAAATGTTTTGGGATTTTTGAAGACTATTTAAAAAATATATATATTCCATAAATAGCAACTTAATAAGATAAAATGAGTTTGGATTTCTGATTTATTTAATTTTAATTAATTCATGACTTAATTCTAGAAATTATTTTATATTGATATGATTTATTGGATGTGTTTGATGCTTGATTTTAAATCATGAATTCCATAGGAAAATAGAATGTGTTATATAGATGATTTATATGTTTTAAACTAATATTTTAGTGAGATGATTGGTAAAATTATATTATTTTGAAGGGATATTATATAAATAATTTTATTTTACTTTTAATTTTCATAAATTCATTAAGTATGATGGTTTTAAATTTTTCATTTTATTATGTGATTTATTTAGGATACTTTCGATTTAAATCCTTGTTATCATTATGTTTTGATCTTTTACAATTATATGTTAAAATAAAATGATAAATTTTAATATATTATATTTTTTAAATTTTATTAACACCCATATCTAGTAAGCTTGAATTGTTATAATTTTCTTTTGTTAATGATTTCATGATCTTTTATTGGGATGATAAAATAAATTTATTATTTTAACATCATGTTGTCTATTATTTTAATTTTCTGAGTAAGATGTAATATTATCAAATATTGTGATAAAATGTTAATTTTATTGTAAAACTAAAAGAAATGAACAACTTATTCATTAAATGAAATAAGTTTTAAATTATTTTGATCTGGTGTCTTGAAATTTCATAATCAATTCATTAGTACTTAATTTGATTATAAATTATAAAAATTAGAATTATTTTATTTTATTATAGATTTATTTTAGGATCATTTATCCCATGATATATTATTTTCTAGAATAGTTACCTTAATGGTTCGGTCTTATTGGCATATTTTCATGTTTTGTGTGGTGTGGTTAATATTTGTTATTATATTGAGTTTTTTAATATAAATGATTAATGAATTGGTATATTATTGGTTATAACCATATTAATGTGTTGGAATATACCAATATGTGGTAATTTCTATTATTTTTTTAAATGAGATTCCGAACTGGTTTGGAGGACATGTTGAAGAATGAATCTTTCCTATTGAAATTTTAACATGGTGATCATATGAATCTTAAATAGAGATGGTCAATATTTACTTTCAGGTGTTATATTTAGTTTAAAATTTATTTTTTATAGCATCACATATTTATTTTCTTCATTAGTAATATAGTAATATTTACAGGGGTTTCATTCCATTGAGTGAATATGCTATAGTATTTATTTTTATACAGATACTTGTGTGGTGATGAGTCCTATGTAAAATATAATTTGAGTATATAAGGATCATAGATTCTCATGCCAAAATATTAAATATTAATATATGAATATTGATTACATAACATAATGATATACACCAAATTCATTTAATTCTAGATCCTTTTGAAAATTGGATACATAAATAACTAATTCATAGGTAAACTACAACATCCCCCATTAAATTCTTCATGAGTAGCACCCTTATTAGGTATATCATACATAATAGCTTTATTCATAACATGGGTAAATGAATCATATTAAAGGGTGATATCAGATTCTTAGTGAGGTTAAACATTGGATATATCAATATAATATTATTATAAGTGTATAAAAATAGGAGAATAACATTTTAACACCATACCCTACATATCATAACTCCTAAACACGAGTCATGGAATAAATATAGTAAAATCATAATACATGAATCGTATGGTAATCCAATAACATGATCCATAAGAGCATAATATTAGTAGAAGCCATGGATTTTTGACACACACATAATCATATAAAATCATTTCCTTAGTATTCAAGGCTCACTAACAAGGCTATCATAGTGTAATAGTTCACTCCCCAAAATATCGTAGTTGTCAATGTGACTCCAATGACTATCATAGTGGATTGTGTTCACTTAAAAAACCATAATATTATTCATGGATCACTCTCATGACTATCATTGTGGAAATATCTCCTTACTAAACTGGGTTTACTCCCCATTAAATTCAGGTTTATGTCCTGAGATATCAATCCCATACATGGATATAATGTAACCATTGTACTTGGTTATATAATAAAATCATTCCTTGTTTATAATGTAACCATCATTATATAATTAATACAATACAAAAGTGTTCCACAATATCAAAAAACATTCAACATATTAATCCCATGAAAATAAATTGGTTTCCTAAACAATTCATAATTGCATAGCACATGGGAAAGGAAAGTGCTTCACAAAAATCTTTTTAACATAACATAAATTATCATGACGAATAATATGTATTGTATCTTTGTATCATATCCCCATTAAATTTAAACTTACTTTAAATGATGTCATCTTATATGGAAAATAATTTTGACATATCACTCAAAATTGTTCTTGAGGAAAATATCTTTTTCACCTCAAAATCACTTATTTGAAATCAAAAAACATCCCAAATTTCAATAAAAAAAATTTATTTGAAAATAAACCTCTAAACCTATTAATTAATCTTTTAAACGTTTGTTTTTTATGATGGTGTGAAATATCATTCATGTTTTACACATTAAAATAAAAATTCCTTTCACATTTTTAGTAAAAAGTCAAAAGATCCTTGTTAAAATGTGACAAGAATGTTGTATTTCAAATCATTTTTTAATAATTCAAACATGGGTGAAAATTAATATAAAATAAAATTTATATTTATTAGAAACTATCTTTAGAACATATTTATATAACTTAGGCATTGAAGAAAAATTAGTTTCAGTTGAAGAGAAAAATAAAGTCAATTTTTATTAAAAAATGTTGATTTATCTCTTGAGTACATAAATGGGGTAAATAAAAGTAAAATATTTTATTTAATAAAATAAAAATATTTGAATATAATTAATGAGTTTGTTTTTAGGTAGATGATAATATCTCATCATTCGAATCATAATAATAAACAATCCTGATAAATAAAGAGACTGTAACATACAGTCGTTATGATATTGATATCTTTTGAATAATAAGTCCCATGAAAGGAAAAAAATTATATAGATATTTATATACCATAATTTTCATTATTATTTTCATAAAATATATTCATCGGTTGTATATACCCCACAAGAATGAATCATGTCTTGTATAAGGCATATGTCCCACAAAAATAAAGGTGAGACAAAAATATATTACCTAAAGTATCGATATCCTTATGACTCATTATAAGATATTGTATAAAAATATATTTTATTATAAATATATTTCACATCCATACTAATATTTATCATACCATATGTGATTTAATTAGGACCTTTCATTACCATTTTATTAATAATTTCATGTTAAAATCACGTTTATGTAGTAATAACTTCATTTTTCATCTATGTGTTAATTTCATCAATTTTTTATCTTTATATATGGATCATGGTTCCATAATATACATAATTTTATCCATGATATAAATATCATATTTCTTCATTATATATGTATTTAGAGTAATCTGTAAATTTTATGGATATAAAACGAAATGCACTGTTTATGGAGATAGTAAGTCATATGTACGCCCGAATATTTTTTCCATTTTCCCAGTGGATGAAATAAATGAAAGTTAAAATATATATTTACATTATAAAATAATTTTTATTTCATATATATCACATATTGTTTCTAAACACATTCTTATTAACTTTCTTGTAAAGCGTAAGTGAAGAATGAATCACATCGCTTGGCGAATCAGTAGTCTAACGTACACATGAGTGACATTATCATATTCCCATGGATTGTAAATTAAGAAGGTGTATGTTATATTATAATTATATAAGTATAATTATTTCATAAATATAATATAAATATTTTAAATCCATCATTATATCCATTTGTGAGATGTCTTGATGGAAAATAGATAACATCAATTTGTGAGGCGATCATCTGTCGTACACATGGTTGACGGTTTAATTTTCCCATCGATAGAAGAGGTGGTGAATAGAGGTTATTCCATTGACATAATAAAATATAAGTATATTTAATATAATATATATAATATATCATCATAATTGAATAATATGTATTTGGAATTTTAAATAAAATAGAAATGGTCTGTTGAAAAGGATAGCTCTTATTTAGATAACCTCCTTAAGTTTACACCAAAAGCTTCTATCAGATAGATTCCTAATAAAAAATATCTTATTTGCAGAGTTAATTAGTTAAATTATTAGAGAATTTATTAAATGAAACAAGGGGTTTTATATGTATGAAATGATAAGAGAGGGGTTTCCCTTTTATAAGTGGTGAGAGGACACACATAGAATATTTATACATAATAAGGTGAACCAAATTTTTCATAGTTCAAAACACCTCAAAATGGGTTTTTATAGAACTTGTGAGGTTTAAAGGTCGAAATATGTCCGTAAAATGTGTGCTTTATAAGTTTTTATATCATTTTACCCCATATATTTTTCATTTAACCAATGGTAAACCTTTTTAAACCTTAACGTGGGTAAATAAATTTATTTAATATTTAATATTCATTTTGAATAAAAAATAATTTTACCATATAACATAATATTAATTATTATTATTAAAATTATATAATAAATGTTACCAAATTCCATTCACTTTAGTGGTAAATCATATTTTAATTTTAATCTCAGAGAGTAGATGAAAAGTGGTTTTCAAAGGGATAATTTTCAAAGTATAGAAATTTTTAATATAATGATTCAATATGAAATTGATTTAAATTACATAAATAAGATTAAAAAATATATAATTTAAATAAATTTACTATTTAAGAAATAACAAATTAAAATGGATTTTGTAAATTCTTAAAAAAAGGCAATTGATTGTACAAACCAATATTTTTTACTATTCATCAATGATTTAATATTTTTAAACAGTTCTCAAAATATTCAGTCAAAGATAAATTTTATATGTATTTTTAAAGAATAAATATTATTTTTTTAGATAAATTTTCTAAAAGTGGAAAAAAATAATTTTATTATTTGTTCATGAAAATAAACAAAAATATTGTTTATATAGAAAAGTATTTTCAAACCAAATAAATATTTTTATAAAAACTAAGAACTTTTTTTCATGGATGGATTTTAAATTTATATTTTTTATTTAATGATTTAGAAAAATTATATTTTAAATATAAATTTATGTTTAGAGTGAATATAGTGAGAGGGGAAGATTATATGTCATGTTTTCATGACTATAATTAAAGGCACCACTGGGTACATAGTGAGGGGTTATTGTGTTCCAATTATTTGAGTTGGAGTGATGGGGGTCAATCAAGACTCATTTCTGGTGGCTGATATAAAATGGATGATCTCTGGTAATCTCTTAGGTACAAAATGCCTTTCCTACATACATTTTTCAATATGGTTGATTTTGGAACTTTATATTCGTTGAATTTTGAATATCATTCTAGATTACAACATTTAGAAGGTATTAACTAAATATTTTCTCTTATAATGTCTATTTTTTCCATATTATTTTTCTTTATATGTTTCAACATCATTAATTATCAAATTAATGACAATTCATTGTGTTATAACTTGTAAAATGTGTAGAATATTTCTAAAATATATTATTTTGGAGGCATCATGGTTTATAATATATTATTGTTCTAAGATGTTATTTTCTATCCTTTTGGTGGACTCTATTAAATTATGACAAAAAAAATTAGATATCTCATCGATGTGATAATGTTGACTTTATTTAAGATAGGTGGCCTCTATCATATCTATGTCACAGTATTTGTAATGTTTTTTGGATTACATCGTGTTTTTTATTATGAAAAAAACTTTAATATGGAGGAATTATAAGACATGGATTTAAGGATGAAAACAAAAAAATTGAATCAATGAGTTTTCACCATATTGAAATGTGTTTTTATGTGTTTTGAGGTGTTTTGGGAATTTTTTAGAGATTTTTAAAATGTTAAAGGGGTGTTTGAGAAACATTAGAATTTTTGAGGTAGAATTTGGGAGGCAAGGGGAAAATATACAATCGTTTCATAATCCATGGGCCATGTCATCTGGTCATGAATAGTTTGATATTATCCTAATGTATGTCATGGTTAGAGCACTGTCCAAAAGGCAATATTTTTGTTCCATTAATACATGTTGATTTTGAATGATAGGTATCAAAGATGGTTCATGATCTTTGATTCTATGTAGTTAGATCATTAATTCTTTAAAAGTGGTCCAAATTTTTTATTCTAAAATAAGAACCCTCTTCTTTATCCATCATGTGAAACCTAAATAAATGTTTTATTTACCTCAAGATATTTTTGGTTAATCCCAAATGGATTAATCTATTGAAATTACATTTCCACTAACTCAGTGGAGTTTGACTTCCTGATAAATTGTATATCTCTCTTTATTAACTCACTCATTATTTTCTCTCTGAATATTGAGTTTTTAATTTGGGGCTTCACTATGTATTGGAAAACACCTTAATAATAATAGGTATTTATTAATAAGTTATTGATAAGGCTATATGTAGAAAGGATCCAAAACTTGATTTCATGGTTTGGATTTATAGTTTTAATTTTTGTAAGTGTCTTATCATACATGCAATTTTGGGGGAAAATATCTCTTGATTAAATATTAGTGTTTAGATGAATTGTTTTTAAGGAACTAGAAAATAATTAATATAGTTTTTATTTTACCGTGTATAGAAATAGTATTTTTTCATTAGTGGTTTAGTGAACAAAGAAATTGTATATTTCTAGGTGGGCATATGTTTTCTCAAAAATTTATTTGATTTTAAAATGGTGATTTTGAATGAACTTTTTCAATGAATGGTTAATTCAATTATTTTTTTATTGATTTATATTCTATAGTTATTTTATTCTTATTTTTAATTATTTTATAAATTTCTTATTTGATGAATATTATTTTAGTTATTAATGTTTCATTGTTAAATGATGATACAGTTTTATAAATTGAGTTACACAAGATTATGAAATTTTTATTTATATTATTGATTGGTTTTTATGGTCTTAGACTTGGTTTTGTTAAACATCCACATGTGTGTGGGGGAAATATCAATATTGATTAGGTGAGGTTTTAGAAACTCCCACATGGGTGCAGGGACCTCATTAGTAATGATAAGGTAATTTATTAGAGAAAACCCACATGGGAGTGAGGTCCTTAAGAGTAATATTAATGTGTTTTGTGGTATTTGTTCAACTCAGGAGATTATAATACCAATTCAGGGATATTAATAATTTTATAAGTTTTTCCTCAAGTTATTACCTAGAATAGGTTTGTGATTTGGTATTGTAAATGGTTTTTTATTGATATTTGGATGTGGTTTATTAAATGTATAATTATGGATGATAAATGTATTTCTAATTTATAGATTTAATTTTATTTCTTATAAACCTATTTAATTTTATTATCTTTAAAAAAAATTATAAACATTCATCATTTTGGGTATGTTTTATAAAATTTATTTGTATTCACATGAATGGGGAACATGGGTAGTTTACAGGGGAACCTTAATGGGTCTTGCACTCACTCCCTATATGGTCAACATAATGATTATACAAATAAGGTTTCATGGAATATAGTATTTTAGGTCATTTATTTATTCAATATAATATATTAATAAGGGTTAGCTAAGGTATGCTAGTGAAGGATGGTTCATGTTTTCAATATGGGGTTATATTTGTATTTTAAAGTATTTTCTTAGTATTGTAGTTTTAGTTTATTAAAATTGTGTATGTAATCATTCATGGTATTATACATCGTATTATTTCATGGGTATGAATTGGATGGTGGTATTAGGTTTGTATACCCTCAACATAGAATTTTTAGATTGTTCTATATTTAACTTGATACCATTGGAAATTAGGGTATATTTCCAAGGTCAAAGTAAAATTTTGACTTTACCCGAGGTTATGATTGAGTAACTAGACCATGTTGGGATGTAACAAATGGTATCATTTTAGATCAATTATGGTTATGTACGCATAGAGACAGAATATTTTGCGACTCTAGAGGAAAAATAAAAAAAATTATTGATCAACCTATTTATAGTAGATCCTATATTTCTATGAATTTTTTTAAATGTAAGGTTATGATTTAATTGGAAAATGTTGGTTTGATTTTGTTTTACATGGATATTTATTAAATACATAGTGGAATAAAAAGGATTTTCAGTCCCATGAATCGTTTAGTACCATGATAGGGATTTAAAGTCACATATTCATCTATAATTGGTTCTTGGTTTTTTATTATAAATTGAATTAGAAATTTGGAAATAAATATTGGTTATCCCCTTCATTTAAGGATGATAAAAAGAAAAATGACCATGATGTGGTGTATTTAATCCTTTTAAACAGTGATAAAATATGATAATATCATCTTATGTGTGAGTACAAGCGTAACCCATTGTACTTGTTGGGGAGAATATATGATATAGTTGTTGATTATTTATTTATTTAGTTTCTATGATATGAGTTTATGTATCCATATAGGTTATCTTTATTATTTATATTCATTACTATAGAATTATTTTAATATTAAATAGATTAGAATAAGAATTAAACAATTTGAAATTCAATAATGGACTACAGAGATCTGGAAAAATAGATTATTTCATGGTGACCCAAATAGGTAAATATTAGTAGTCCCCTTTTTAGAATTGAAATGTCTAATATTTTAATTTTATTATGTAATGTTATTTTGTTTCTTTATAGTTTTTATAGAATGATTCTATTGTTATAGAAAATGGTACAAGATGTTTAGAGAAATATTTTCCTTCGAATAATTTTTTTTGGTAGTGGTTACCCTTTTAAATTAGAAATGGGATGTCAATATTTAAACATTTTTGTTAGATCATGTTTAGAAAAATAAAATGGATTGTGGATTTTCCAAGAGTTTTTTAATATTTTTTTAATCTTATCTTTCGAATGGGTACATTGAATAAAATTTAGTGGTTTTATTAAACTTTAAAAAGGTAAACATGGGTGGGTTTTATAAGATATGTTTGATAACTATTATTTTAAATAATGGTAATGGTAACTCATATTATTGGAGGGAAATGTGGTATATACTGTTTTGGATCATTTTTCCAGAGCTGAGAAAAGATTAATTTTACTTTTTTAATATATTTAGTTTTAAAAATGGTGTGGAATCACATTTAATTTTTTTCAAATAAACATTTGTATTGGTTGTATTTTAGGGGAACCAGTATAATTTACCAAAACAAGTGTTTTATTGTTGTTTTATAAAAACTTTTGAGGTTAAATATTCACATATTTAGATTTCTATGTTATTTGGTATGGTTAAAACCAATCTGGTGATTGGTTTTTTTGTATAATTATTTTCTTACAAATGTTTTATTAAAAAGTAGTTAATGAAATCATTGCATTTGGGTAAGAATTTAGGGAATTCAAGTGACTGATTTTATTCAAAAACACATGTAAAATGATACTTTAAACCTTATATGGTTTTTATAATATTTTGGTTTACAAAATAATGTATTTAAAATTGTTTAAAATGGGTCTCAAGGTTTTTTGGTATATAATTTTAAAGAAGAATAAGGGAATCATAAATGGAATATAAATGGATTCCAATAAGAGTGGTTTAACAAATATGTTTTTGGGAATCAAAATTGGTTTTGATTATTAAATTCATGGATTCTATAGATATTTTTTATAGAATTATTGTTTTCGATTAATTACTTTTATAGAAATCCATTTTTTGATATTGGGTAAGATTTGTTAAGGTTTAATAAGGTTTATCCTTGATTGGATATTGATAATGATTGGGTCATCCCAAGGCACTGTGTGTTCTATAATCATGATTTATAAGTAGTTTGAATATTATATACAAGACAGATGGTAGTTTTTCATGTATTGGTAGATGACGAACTAGGTTTGGGTTGTAAGTCTTTATGGAAAACCTCATTCCTTATTGTAATTTGGATTTTATTGTTTATCCATGGGTCTTTATATAAAATATAATTGTATTATGTCTTAAAAATGAATAAATTATAGAATAAAATGAATATAATTTATTGGTTGTTTTCTAGTTCCGTTATTAGGTTTTCGGTAGTATTTTATATTAATTTATTGTTTTAGTGGTATATTTTTCTAATAAAGATATATTTTAATTATTATATGGATTTCCTTATTGTTTTTTACCGAAGATAAAAAGATATTGAGGTGTGGTTTGATATTTTATATTTGGGTTATCATATTGTGGTATATTTGTTTTAACCCTGAAAATAAATTTCTTTCCCCATGATGGGGAATAGAATTTGGTATATTACTGTTTCTTAGTAAATATGTGGATAAAAATTTGGTTTTATGCTGTAAGAATCAAACTTCCAGGGGTTAGATCATTAAGGAGATATCTATAGAGTGTTAGTAATTGTTGTGGATAAATATTTATTTTTGTATAAATGTATCATTTTAAATAAGTGTGTAATGGTTTGGGGGGTTTCTATATAGAGGAAGTAAGAATGGGAATTTCATCAACTATTTTTATATAATCCATCTAGGGATTTTCTCTTGGTGAATGATAAAAAATGAAAGGTTTTGAGAATTATAACTAACGGTTTAGGATGTAATGGATCTTGATAAGGATGTTATTTGCATTTTAGAGAACTTGTGTAGTGTGTTATTTGATTTCTAGCTTTCACTACCCAAGATGGATTTAATACATTGTTTGAATTTTTGTTTTATATTCATTGTATGTTGGATTATTTTTTTATATTGGATCTAGATAGTTTATTTTTTTAAGAATGCTTAGTCATCATTATTGTGTTTCAGTGATCAAAAAATATTTTGTAATAGTGAGATCACAGTTGTTTAATTGATATAGATCTGAGGTTTAGAGAATGATTTTGTGAAATGGGTTTTGAATTTCAATGTTTAACAATGAAATTATAAGTAACACTTTTAGATATTGTTAATTAAATATAAAACATATAAAATGTAATTTATAAAATCAATTTATATTCACTAAATAAATTCAATCAATATTTTAGGATTTATGAATGGTTCATTGTAACTTTTCAGTATTTAGTATTTAATGAAGCCTAAAGAACCATTGAGTGATATTATGGAGTGAATTTGATATTATTGTTCATATTGTTTTTCATTTTACTGAATAATTAAAAATGACTCAAGGATGGGGTGTTTAATATTTTATTGTAATGATATTTCGTGGTTAGAAATTTTGTTTTTGATTTTTTGGTGATGTCTCTATTATGGGTAATATTTATCTAGATATAAAGTATTTATTGATTCTCATTTTGGGGTTGTATTTTGATTCATGACCTTCATCTGGTTGTATAACTATGGGATATCATGGTCCAAGATGAAATATTAAGAACACATCATAGAATATAGTGGGTCAAGTTGTTATAATATTTATGGTTGGAATAATGTTAGTATACATACATGATATGATTCCCTTTGTTAGTGGATGATAGACCTTAATGGTTAGAATAAAATTAATGGTATTCATTCATGGGAAAGTAGATTGGTATTTTTTTCATTTCTATTATATTTTTGAGAAATAAAATATTGATGGTGGTGAGAGTTTTCAAACTTAATGATTCATTGTCTATTTAATGTTTTTTCTAGTGCCTTGTTTTTTTGAGAAAAAAAGTTTGGTGGGTCGAATTATAAGACCATGATTTTTTATGGAAATAGAAAGTATTTAGACCATGTCAATTTAATCCATTTTTATAGTTGTTTTTATCAGTTTTGAGGCGTTTTTTTAATTTCTTATAGGGTGAAATTAGGTTAAGATATTTTTTTGGTTATTTTGATGACTTTGATGTGGAATTATAGGCCCTTTGAGGAAATTCATAGTCGATTCATAGTCTCTCGAACCATATAGATAGTTGGTGAAATGTTGGATGTTGTCAAATTGAAGGGTATATATGATATATAGTCCTTAGAACAATATGTATAGTACATGTATCTTATATTCGTAGGTAGTAGGGGTCATATAGTCAATTCACCACCGCTAAGACTATGAAATCATGTTATTCATCCTCTAAAAGTGGCCCAAAATTATTATTAAACACTATGAAAACCATTTCCCCCCCCATTAAATAATTAACACATGAGAGGTGTTTTCTTGTGGTAATATAGGGCAGTGCATGGAGTTTTTCTCCCTCTAAATATCCTCTCTATTTAATATTTGATGTTTGAGTGTTGAATTCAATGTATATCTCTATTAATTCTTACTATCTTTTATTTATCTCTAATTCTAGTGTTCTGATTATTCGGTTACCATATGACCATTTCAAATTAAATTTATTTTATTAATGGTTCATTGTATTGGCTATAAAGAGAAAGGATTTAGAGCTTGATATAATGGTTGACATAATTATTGAAATTGAGTTAAGTATATTCTGAATCATGTTATTGTTTTAAAAAATAACAGGATCTTAAATTTTGGTGTTATAGTAAATTATTTTTATTGATATAATATAATATAGTTATCATTATTATTTAAACCTTTATATAATATTTCTGAGAGGTTTTTTTTGGAGCAATAAATGGTATATTTTTTGGTGGATGTGTGGTTTTTTGAACAATATGGACTTCAAAATTTTTTCTTTGAAATAGGGTTTCATATTAAATGGTTTCATGGATTTAGTTTGTTATTAATTATTTATAGCTTGGATTATTTGTATTATTTTTTATTATTGTCTTGTTAATTTATTTTCTCAAAAAATATTATTATGGTGGGTATTTTATTGAGTTTCATGGTTAATGTTATTATATTTTTTCATTTAATTACATAGATGATGTTTTTTTGTGTGTTCATTGAGTTAAATGGTTTTAGGACCTTCTCAGTAATGATAAGTTGATTTTGTGGAAACACCTACTTTGGTGTGGGGACCTCATCAGTAATGAGGAATTGATGTGGTGGAAGTATCCCACTTGGGTGTGGAGACCATTTCAATGATAATAAGGTTATATTTTCATTGTTTATTCTCTCACAATTTGGTGATACTCATTATTATATATTACTCATTTTATAGTGGTTTCTATGGGATTTCTTAGGAAAATGTGTTTGTGGGTTTGTTTTTGAAATTTTTGTTTATGATATATGGTTATGCATTTTTGGAAACATGTATATGGTTGATACATGGATTTCATATCTTAGATTATATATTTCATGAGGAATATTGAATATGTTTTTATTGTTAATTACTTTTAAATGGTTTAACAAAATATCATTGTTTGGGGCATGTTTTATAATATTCATGTATGGATAGGTCTAGTAATCACCCCCAATATATGAATCTAATTTTATGATTAGATGATGTTTCTTGAGTTTTATATTTCATGGAAATAGATTCATTAGATGGGATACAATATCATGGGAAGGCTTGTGGTATTTATTTAATGGTGGGTTAGGTTTGAAATATAGTTTTTTTTAATATGAGGTAGTTTATCGTATTAGTAAAATATTATTTTTCTCTTTCTAATGTTTGTATTTTCATTCATGATATTGAGCTGTGTAATATTTTCTAGTAATATGGTAAGTTTTGGTGTTGAAATTTTTTACCCTTCCTCATAGAATGGGTGAATAATTGATTTCTTATTATCAATCAATTTGTGGTTAAGGGATTGTTTTCATGGAGGATTACCATTCTAATAATATCTGTGTATGGGTTTGACTATCCAAAATAGGTTGGGATTTTAATTTCTCAAAATTCTCCAGGGTTTTAATTAATAGCTCATATGTATTTTAGTTAATACTATACATGAATTTGACCTTGTGGTGGCAGTTGGGATGGGTATTTGACATTAATTTAAAAATAAATTATTCAATTATTTGTGTTAATTTAGTAAATTAAAATGGAATTTTTGTGTGTTTTAATGAATATTGAAAGAATGATAATCAAACCTTATCCATAATTGAGACTTTATTAGGATTTTTTATTATAAATTATGATAATTTTATTTAGTGAATTAATATGAAAACAATTTAGCTAAATACAGAGAATTACATATTAAATTTTGTTTTATTGGTGATGTATAAACATTGTTGATATATAACGGTAAGTAAAAATTATTAAAAGACTTAGTAGAAATGTAAATGGTATATAAATGATGAATTAAAATTTTTTGGGTTTAAAATTATTCTTATATTGGTTTAATATTTCTAATATTGGTTTATTATACATTGTGTTAATTATTACAATGTTTATGGGATTACAAGTTTAGATAATGATTAAAATTAAATAAATCAAGAAAAATAAGTGAGTTCTTTATGTGTCTTTCTTTTATGTTTACATCATATAAATATGTTAAGAATAGTCATATAATTTTTCTTGATCGCATAAATTATTTATTAATTAAGTTATTGTTTTATAAATTTAATTTATCATGTATAGATAAAAATATGTTTAATCGAAATGGTTTAATGATATCTTTTGGAAATAATATTATGATTTTTTATGATTATATTTACATGACTAATTCAATATAATGAGACATGTAATGACTTTCATCGGTCTTGGTAATAAAGAACTGAAATATGAGTGAAATTTATATTCATAGAAATGTATAAAAAGGCCTTTAGGACACTTTTTGGATAATTTATTAATATTGTATTGTAAATAACATTATCAATGGTTTTTTGGGATCATAAGTTCATTTTTTATTTAAAATGATTCAGATTAATTTGATGTGAATTCAGATTATTTGAATTATTTAATATTTGTTAAAAATCAAGTTCATGATCTATATGGTTAAAATGAATAAAAATTAAAATGTTTTTTTATTAATTTGAAAAAACATATAATGTGAAAAGTGATAATTTGGTTGGATATAAAATTAATTATTATTTATAAATTCCTGTAAAATTAATGCACTATAAATTAGTCGACATTTCTTATTTTAGCATTGAATTAGTAAAATGGTAATAGTGATTATTATGTAACTAAATGGGGGAATTCAAGTGGTTTTATTTTTTAAATAGCCATAAAATGTTAGTATAAAATTATCAAGAAGATTTCCAAATTTCTAAAATAATATATGAATTATTTATTATAATTTAATGTGATTATATATGGGTTTTTTATATTATACACATGCTATAATTTCTTGAGAAATAATAAAAATTAGTATATGTTAATATGATAATATGTGATGATTAATGGCATTGAATAGAAAATAGGTGATGATAAAATTATTGAGTTATCATTGTTTGATGTTGAAATTTTTATTTACAATATTTTTTAGATGTAAATCTTGTTTTGGAATTATATGATGATGATATTGTTGGTTTTTTATTGAATAAATGTATATGAATTTTTATAGTGATTATATTAAATTACAATATGTTTAGGTTGTCTTATAAATATATGAGTTGACATAGTTCATAAGGAAAACTTTAAGTTTGGATATGACATAACCATAGTTTTCATTACAGTTAGAGAAATATCACTTTAGTCTATCTTTGGGGTTGTTTTTATTGATAATAATGTGGAAGGAATGTTTATTTGGTTCTTACAATGGATTTTATGCATGGAAAATGGAAAACGTTTCTTGGTTATTCCATATTTTGTGTATGAAACAGAGGAGGAATTATTCAAAGATGAATGAATTGTGTTTGGTGAAGGAAACATTGAACACAGATTTAAAAATGCCATGGTGATTTCGGTTAATCCAATTTTTATCTTGAAATGGATATAGTTAATATATTGGGAGAATTTTAGTTATAATTTCAAATTTAAAATACACATGTTGAAAATTGAAATTAGTTACACACTTTAGTAATTGATGTTTGAGTGGAGTTGTAAGATAAAATACCACTGATGTATGATTTATGGTTTTTATTAGGGTATGGTTCTCTAAATTTTAGTTAAAATTATTATTTTCAGCATAATGTGCATACCCATAGGGGTTCATGGGTGTATTAAGTGTGTAAGGGCCTTATTCAGAGCCCAGAACCCATCATTTTGAAGAAATAATAAAGGTCTCATGGTTAGAAAAAACATTAACGGATAAGATGCACGATCTGATTAACAATAAGAGACATGGGTATAGGGTAGCATAAGCTCACACAAATTGAGGAATCCATGAAAATGGAGGCACATACCTCTTTGAGTTACATACAATTTTTAGTATAGAGAAATCACATGTTTTTTCACGCAATTTGGAAAAGTATGTGAAGTAATCATGTGGGTTCCTCGTTGCATAACAAATGTCACAGAGTCGGTGCATAGTTTGGATGACCATGAGAATAAAGAATTCAGAATAATATTTTTAGAAAAATTTAAAAAAAATCCTTTAAAATTAATTAAAACCTAAAACCTAATTTCAATTTCTTAGTCTCATAGACCAGAATCATTTGATAGCTCCCTCTAGACCCATTTAATATTATTTTCTAACATTTTATCTTCCAATCTCAAAATCATTCACCAATCATTTAGATAGATCCACACTGGTGATTACTCAATTCATTTTATAGTGTTATTCATTTCTGGTGGTATTGATGGAGTTATTTAGGTGAAAGATAATATACCTATTTCTATGTACATCATCCATTCTTTGCTTTTCATCTGATCTGGACCAAATTAGAAGCTGATACTGGATGATCACTCTAGTTTGGACCTCCTTTATATGGTATATACAGTTCCCTTATGGTTTGGTGATTTATATTTATAGTTTTTATTATGCCACCCACCAGATGTTTTTGTGATTCCCCTAAAAATAATTAGATAATTTAATTGAATGTGTTGGTATATGTTAGGGATTCACTTTAGTCTTTTGAGTTTAGTTGGGCATTATTTATCAACCCAATCTACTCGTGGGGTGTTCCATTTCCATTTCTTATTGTTGAACCACCCAATCAGTGAGTTATTTATCTTTCCTTATTTGATAAAGTAAAATTATAACTGAATTAAAATGATTTGATTGATTATTAGATGGTTTTCCTCATTTTCCATGTTATACAAGATGTGAATTGTTAAACTATTTAGTTTTTAATTTTAATATGTGTGGATAAAATCATAGAATGAAATTGAATCATAATTGATATATGAGTAGGAAGAACTCATTAAATTTGGTTGTATGAAATTCTAAATTAATTTAATGAGGAATGATTATATAAGATTCCATGATTTTGCTACACCATGGGTCATAGAAATTTTAGTGGGTTCCTAGAACCTATAAATATCCTTGGATATTAATTCTATGGGATTCTTTGTCCCTTGTGACCCTGTGGATTCAGTTTGTTTGGGATCCAAATGGACATATTCTGTTGAAATGATCCTTGGAAAATAGTTCATCCTAACCAAGTTTCCATCGAGATTCTCCTAGGACTCGATGAGGATAACTTGTTTCACTATACCTTGAATCTATCCCTCTAGGGTCCAAACTTTCAGATTATATGGATCATCCCTGGTAAATGTGACATTAATTATTATATGTCATCGTCATGGTTGATATGAAAGGATTTTTATATATTTTTTTCATGGTTGATATGATATAATTTTTATATTATGTGGCCCTAGTATTGATTTTTTTACAGTATTGTCACTTTATTATAAGAGATTGACCCTTGTTTTGTTCATAACCTTGTGTTGTTTTATAGTATCACTTGTTTGGTTACTTCTTCCTCAGGAAAATTACATTCAGTATTGCCATACCTATTACATCAGGCACTTTTATTTATCATTTAATTTCATATCCTATACTTTTTATAGACAGCGTTGGAGGTGGATTACGGGGATTTTATCCCACACCATGTCTCGGGTCACCATTGGGTACCCAAATAGATTGTATGGATGAATGTAGGGTCTGGGGAAAGAACCCATCGATTGATTATTGACTTTGTACCATGATTAGAATAAGAAGAGCATATGACCAAGTTGAGGCTCATGATTATTGCTAGGATATTAATTTTTAGTATTTTTTGGGTTTTGATACATGCATTGTACTGACTAAGGTATATGTATTTTGGATGATTTTTAGACACAGGACCTGTAACTTGTTAATTTTACATAATATTTAGATTACATAATTGAGTATTATATCAGTTTCTTGAGTTGTTATTCATTTCGATACTTTTTATACCAGTGTGGGTTACTAGTCAAGGTGTTAGATTCTATCCATGCTACTTATACAATTTTTTTTACCACTTATGAAACCATTTTGATATATATATATATATATATATATAAGTGTTCTGATACTCTATGGTAATAAGGTCATAGTCTTCTCATGGAGGCACACCAGGACCTCATTACAAGTCTTTAGGCATGAGAATTTTGATAGATGCACTTGAGGCCATATGACCCCCTGGCTTAGAGAAATGGTGAGGTATATTTAAGTCAGCATGTTACAAAGTTGAATCAGTGATATTTTCTTTTATAGTTTATTATTTGGAAATAATAGAAAGGGATTTGAAAGTTTTGGAATTTTTTAATGATAAATTCCTAGTATTATCTAACCCATATATAGGAATAATCCAAATTACCATTAATAAAATTTTCCATTTTCTAGGATTTTTCCTATTATAGATGATTTGATTCCACTGTTTGGTGATGTGTATGAATTGTGATGTTATCATTAATATTATTGATCTATTTCACCATTTATTAATTAGATGAGGGTATTCATCATAGGAATCAATTAGGAACCTTCTAGAATTCAAATCCTAGGCATTATTCCATGCCATATAGGGTGAATTACTATACTGCATGACTTTATCATATTTTCCTTATGTGATATACTTGTTGTTTTGATATATATTATGTGTATGGAAATGGAAAATATTTTTGGTACTTTGATTTCATACCATAACCTAAGTACTTTATTCCTAATTAGACTACAATAAAACACTCTATGTAGTCAATGGTGTCATGTTAAGTATTGGACCACGAGTTGCATGGACTGGAATGTGTAATGGTGTGGATTAGGTAGACACCACATTTTACTTCAAGAGTTTAATGGGATTTTATAGATCACTATTGATTAAACATTTGATTCAATTATTTAAATGAGAAATTTTAAATGAATATAAATTCAAAATGAAAATTGAATTGTGAAGTAGAGAACGTGACCAAGACCTGGCTTTTGATTGTGCAAGAGCAAGAGTCTCTAGTGTAATGACCTAAAATTTGATCACCAGAAATTCCCTTCTTATAATTATGTAATATAGTAAAAATCACATAAAATAACATAAAAAAACATAAAAAACAAAATAACAGTATCATAAATAAAAGATAATTATATAAGAGGTATTTCAAGAAATTAAGGAACCTATACCAATGGAATAGTGACATGACTGGTTGAATAGTATTGTGACCATTAAGAATATTAATCTAAATATTATAATATTAACCTCACATAGAAATTTATAAATATAATTTAGATATATTTTAAGTGAAAATATGATATATTTATATCATGGTAAATGTAGCTCAATTTTGTAAAAATCGTAAATTAAGTTTTAATATTTTTTTAAAAAGTAAATGATTATTTACAATATTATAATTTATTTAATGATTTAAAATAAAATTAATTTTCATAAAATATTTTCCTAAATTAATACCTTTTTCTTGTGATTATAAGATAATTTTATGAGACCATAATTATGTTTTCTATGTTTCATAAAATCAGTTATAATTTTAAAATCTGTATTTTTCAAATAAAGGATAATTTAAATGAAAAATAAAATTTCTCATATTTAGAAATAAAAATCAAAAAATTGAGTCCATTTTGAAATCTAAACATTTATAAATTCTTAGGGTGAATTATTTGGGATTTTTCTAAGATAATATATTTTTTATGAATAATTAAATATGTTAATTTACGGTATTTAACATTATAGTTAAATTAATTAATTTTTTAGTCATGGTTGAGTCATGGATGATAAGTGGAAATTATCTATAACTAAAATTCACTATATCATTTACATAGTTATTTTAATTAATTATATTGATAGTCTTGAACCAAAATAATAAACTAGTAAATAAAATAATCATTAACACCCCACTCCTCCCACAATAAATACCACCCGTCACCACTTATTCTCACCACACCTTATAAGGGATAAAGTTTACTTATATTATATATAATTAATCTCAAAAACATTTTCACCACATTTGGGTATTGTTGGTCTCACCAAAACACCATTTCCACATGCCTTGAGATTGATCTCAAGGAAACGACACTCAAGAGGTAAAAGCTTCCCTCTTTCTCTTTTAATTTCCTTTATTTACTTATCCTTACATAACATACCCTATCCAATGTAACATTATAATATAATTATCAAACATATGCATTATTTTTATTATGTTAATGGGATATCCATTATCTAATATATTCTCTTCACTTTTTATCATAAAAATGAAAACATTTTCTATAATGTGTCGACTCACCGCCTTCATTGAAGAATATTTTTAATTTTTTATTTCCACAATAAATGTTGTCCATAAAACCATTTTTATGGTTAAAAAATTATTATATGTATAATAAAACTTGTTTTACATTCTGGATCTAATATATATACATAATATTAGTTAATAAAATGAAACTATATCGTGAGGATCGAAAAAAACACCAATATAATCTAAATGATTATCAATAACATTTTATATAATGAATCAACCTCATATTTAAAAAAGGATTATATATAAGACTAATTATTATTATGGATTTTAATTAATAACATATAATATCAATTTTAGATTACTATTTCTATTTTTCATGATCTCTCATATAAGTATACAACTGAACCAATCATGAAAAACAAGGAAATGAACACTCCTAAATAATGAAATTAAATTTTATAACTCATTAAAAAAGAAATAAATTAAATATTTCAAAGTACACTAAATAAAATACAAGTATAATAAGTTATGAATTAATTAAATTATTTATCTCCTTTTACTATCTAGGATAATAAGTATAGGTGAATGACAGTGTCAGACATGAGGTAATATATTCTCTTTGGTCCTCTATTTTTTCTATCAGTAGAGATTTATCTCTCTTCAATACAAATTAATTATTATTATGTAATTTTCATATATTCTATTTTAATTATCCAAAAATATGTAACTAGATCCATTATTATTTCTTTTATGGGTAAATACATGGTTTATAAGGTTCCCTTTTCAATTCCTCTTGATAAGAAAGCTCGATTAAAGGGAATAACCATGTTTCATAACTATTTTCAGGAACAATACAAATTCTATTTTATGTGAAAATTGTTTTTCTAAAAACAAACTTTTTATCATGGAAAAATATATATTTTAATTTCTAGTTTTATAAAAACAATTAAACATTTTTTTCATTAAGTACTCTTTCATATTATCCCTTAAAATTGACTAAAGATAGTTATTTCAAAATATTTTTAAAAAATATTTTTACATGTTTTCTATTCAGTTGGAAATAATTTATCATGATCTATGAATATTATCTATTATTATTGTTCATGTTTTATTTAAATCTATTAATTAATGTACACCATTATGATATTCCTTTTTATTACACTATATGACATTATTATAATATTTATTGTGTTCCATAGGTAACCCTTAGGCTTTATTATTCATATGGAAGACATATATATGAACATGATATGATGGGTGCACCCAAAGAGCACTCAAATTCATTGGGTAATGTTTACTCTCAAGATATATCATGTGGGGATCGGGTGTAAACTTGATTCCTTTATGGGATTATGTCCACCATGTGAAATAATCTCATAACTTTTCTTTGACTCATGCTTATGTCATGTTGTTAGTTGTTTCAACATTTCCTATTATGTCATGATTACATGATCCCACATTCTCCATATTATTCTTCATTAAGTTTATTCATGTTCTATGCCATTTTATGTAATTATGTTGTGCCTTCTAACCCATGTGATATGCTTTTTTTCTATGTTTATTCTTATACACTTCTTTTTAGCTCATCTCATTGACCATGTATCACTATTAAAATTTTACCCTATTCCAAAAGTTTGAAACCATTAATATTGGTCTAGAAAAAATGTGTATGGGATATACTAATGGTTATACAAACTATTGTTATGTGTTATATTGGTATATCCCTTTACCAGTGGTTTCTATAAAACCTTTTGTATAGGTTGTCTTGAGTTACCATATTTGAGTGGTTCAGTGAAACTGTTTGTATTTCTAGTAGGAAAATCTATATCCATATTATTTTAATAATATTATTGGCATAAATTTATAACATTAGTTTAGGAAAATTTGTATACATACTATCCAACATAGTTGTATACCAACAGTATACATAATCATTTGTATACCCTCTCCCTAGAAAGTAGAGAAGGTCACCAACTGTTTACAGAACCATTGGTATACCCTCTTCTCCCCAGAAAAAAATTTGGTCCATCATGAACCTCTTCTAGAAACTATAAAAATGAAACATACCACAAATCAAAATGATTGGAACCCCACATTTTTATGGAATAAAAACTACAGTGATGCAATATAAAAGAGAATATACACTCATAGATGATCCATATACAAGATTATTTTTATTAGGTGGTTTTTAATGATGTTTTTTCTTTTTAGTTTTTCACCATGTATGAATGAATCCATAGAATTATTTTAGTGATGATTATCCCAAGAATATAATCTTGGTCAATGCAATGAAAATATGGAGGAATTGATCACTGTTTTATTAATAATAACATTAAAAAATTTAATGATCTGAATAAATTAATTGTGTATATGCTTTTATAAGGAAAAAGGGCTAATATATTTTAATTGAGGTTGATATATATTTTAAAATGTTATGGATGGTTGTTATTCATTGTCAGAACATAGATGAAGTATCCATGAGGGATTTCTATGAAGAATAGATATTCTATGTTATTTCATAGAAGGGAAAAACGACATCTAAAACCTCAATGGATCTCCTCTTTTTAGGATTATTAAATTGAATAACCCATTATGAATGCTTGTTGAGAAGTGATACATGATGGTATCAAACAAATGATGCATCAAAAAAAATTCTCATAAGGAGGTTTTCTGGTGGAATTTCTAACTCCTATGATTTTGAATTCACCATATGTGCTAGGGTTTCATGGAAAAAAAATTTATGATTTAGCAATCTATGGAATTATCTAAGGGTTTCCCCAAGACCCTGAGCTGGAAAAATCCATCACAATCATTTTCCTTATATTTTCATCTATCCTATGGAAATTATGACCTTTATTAACTTCCAATTTTGGATGTATTATTCTAGAAATATAATTACCTATAAGAAAACCTAAAATAGTACTATGAGTTCTCTATTGGCCTTGTATTTTTTGGTGCATGATCTCTAGACTTTTTAAATGTGTAAGTATGTTTTTTTAATGAATTTATACCCTAGTTTGGATTTATTTCAGGGGAAATATGTTTAACTCATTCTTCTATCCACTATTGACATGATTTAAGACATATCATCATTTCCCTCTTACATTTATAAATACTTTATACTTTAAACCTTATATTATCCATAAAATCATAATTAGTGAAATCAAAATATTTTATTTTGGATGGTATATTTACTTTTTAAATAGTTTTATATTGATCATTAGATTAAATAAAATAATTTTTTTAATTATTTGGATGTATTATATCATATGATCTCAATTTCTTCCCCCACTATTTCTATGAGGAAACTACTCTCTTACAATTTCATTCCATTTTCTTATGTGATGTCAATGCAAAAATAAATTGGGAGGATATTAAATTGTGATGGAATTAAGTTTTTATACCTTTAAATATTTATTCTTTTATGCATAACCACTTGATGTTTGAAAATCATTATTTATATTTGGGTATTTTGGGAGATTTGGTCAATTATTTTATCCATCCTTGTGAAATTTAATTGACATTAATTTATTTTTTCATTGGTTATTTTGATGAATCTCTCCAAATATATCCTCACTTCCTGAGATTTTATCTCGTATACCTTAAAGTTGTTCTAAAATAATTCTTATTTTATGGTCATTATCAAATTAAAATTGGGAAGATGTTCCCAATACCGTCCCAATTAATCCATATTTTCTATGCCTTCCCATGGTTCAGACATAGTAATGACATAGTTAGACTCTAATATATGAATTATTAGGATCGATTAAGGTGAATGGGATATTCCCACGGGCTAGCGCAAGTTTCTTAGAATCAAGGAATCACCACTTGGGAACAATTTCCCCAACAATAAATTAATTAAAAAATAAGTGGAAAATAAATAAAATTTCTACATGACCCATGTGTATGTTTGACATCCAGACTAAAGGAAAATGAAATTAATAAAAGAAAAATGGTATAAATATAGACAAAATGAAACACACTTATTAATACCTCAACTAACCATATATCCCTCCCCGGTAAAAAACCTGCATAGCCAAATTCAGTGCTCTTCTGGCCCCCTTCAAAAAATATAACTACCCAAGATCTAGATAAAGATATAAATGGACTAAATGGATTAAGTGATAAATAAAATAAAATAAAAACTAAACTAAAAAATACTTGTGTCCTATGACTATACAAGTCTCCACCCAACATATAATAACCACAATTCCATATGGGTTAACTCATGTTCCTACAAGAAAAGTAATATATATCTATGTTTTAAAATGATACAATCAAATAGTTCATTACTATTAATTAACAAGTATAATTCATATCAATGTTATATAATCATTTTTTTGATTTTCATCTTAGTTTGGTTTTTATTGATATATGTTTTTTGGGAAATTTTCATTACATTTATTTTTCCTTGTTTTTGTTTATATTATCTTGGAAAAGATAATGCATTTGTGTTCGAATTTATTCAGTTTGATGAAATTTAGTTAATATCAGTATGGTTTCGTCGATTTTAGTTCATCTCAGTTGCATTAATATAGGATTGAATCCATTATATATGGTCTAATTTGATTGATTATTTTTAATATCTGATTATTGCGAGTTATATTAGTTTCAATTGCTCCAAATTAGTTTTATTCAATTTTTTCTATTTCAATTCTATTTTTCTGATTTGATTAGTATAGATCTATTTAGGTTGATGTGATTTATATTTATACCTGTAAGGTTCAATTATTTTTTGAATTACTATTTAAAAATGTTTCATTATATTTTTTATTTAGTTTTATTATATCAATTATGTGTTTGTATGGTGACACTACATTTTTTTTAACTCATTTTGGGTTTACCCTTTATAATGTTTTTTTGTTTCTTGTGCTTTATATTGGTTTCTTATGTTTCATGAAATCCTAATTGAGGTCGGTCAGAAGATGTCTAATTAGATTATATGGATTAGTTATGGTTTAATTATTTATAACATGATATGATTTATTTTAGATATGGTTAATTTTAACTTATTTGTTTGGTTTAGGCTAATTTAATTTATTGTAGATTCATTTAGGAATATTCAGTTTTAATATTTATTTGTAAAAATAATTAAGATTATTTTTTTCCTACTTATAATATGTCATATTTTATTCAATTAAATTTGTATTATTTCATTCTATTTTCATTTAATTTGTTTTTTTTATTTGGATCATGTTAAGTTTATTTTATTTGATTCAATTCGGTAAATGCTTCATTTCATATCAAAAAATTATTCTAAAATATATATATATATATAATTACTTAGTAAAAAAAATTCTATGAAATACATTCAATCGATTATTCTTTAAATTTAAACACCATTTCATAAGGGAATTATCCCCAAACTCAAGGCACTCACCTTATGAAGATCGTAACTCAAATATTTTATTTACCACATGCATGCATAAAAAATTATAATATATATAAGGAAAAAATATTCCCTATGTACATATTTTCAAAGCCAAATATATACATGGTGATCCTTACATATATGTGTATACATGTATATATCCCTTTACCTTACACACAAATAATTTTTTCATATATATACATTAGAACAACTACCCCCAAAATATATATTAATACCACCATAAGTGAATATATATATATATATATGGTGAACTTATATATGTATATTCCTATGTATAAATACATGTAAAATTATCCTCTGAAAAGAAAAACATCAAAACTATACAACAATGTCCAAAATACTCTTCAAAAATACAAAAAAGTCAAAACCTCAAAACCCAAAAATAAAAAAAAATTGAAAATAATTAAAATGTAAAAAAACATACCCAAACCCCATATAGAATAGTCATTCCCTCCAAGAAAACTGATTTGAGGATAGGGATAAAATTTTAGATAGAAATAATTGAGCATGTATAAAAAAATAATGGAATGAAGTTTCTTTAAAATATATTGAAAATCCAAAAATATGAATAGGGAAAATCAAATCGATTATTTTATAATAAGAGGATGATTTGACCTATTTTATAGATGTGGAATGGAATACCTCAAGAATTGGTTATTATATATATTCAATCACCATGATCGAAAATGAAATTAATAATGGAGAGGAAACAAAAAATATCACATAAGTCAATCCATCATAAAGAAAACACATTCTAATGAAAACACTACTCTTTCAGGAATATTATCATTAGGAATTAAAATAAGATCTCCCAATAACATGGTGTCCCTAAACATAAAATAATTATTAAGAGGATTATGGACCAAATTTTATTGACAAAAAAACTTATTAAAAACTATCTTAAATTAACTCAAACATCCAAAAAGGATAACATAAAATAGTAGGCTATATGGAATTCATTTGCAATGTACACTAAGACCATATTTCTTAAACTTCTAATAAGGAAAATGTATTTAAAATCAAATAATGTGTATCATCAGTTCATTTCTAAAATATTTTTAATGAAAACAAACTATATATTAATGGAAACAAAAAAATCATTCATTTTGGTACATTGGGATTTGAATTTGAAATAATTATTTATAATAGAAAGTACATGGGTAGATACCCAAATTTTGGAATATTCCTTTACATTTTAGTGAGATACAATATTAGATAGGATTGATAACTGACGAAGGACATTCCCATTTTTTCCTATACATTTTAGTATATGGGAGAGATAATAAATCAATGAAATATTAAAAAAATTATAGTATGTGATTTATTAGTTATAACATCTATAAAAATAAATGGACAAATATTTCATTGAAATTAATAAATATCAACATCACCAAGTTTTTAAAACATGATATAGTCTAATATTATATGGGAAATTAAATAGGTATTTTATAATAGTAGAGAATGTTGAATGGAAGTGTATAATAGTAGAAAGTATTAAATGAAACTGTATATCAATAAGCATTAAAAATGGTAGTTTATTATTGTTGATAGTATTAAGTAACATTGTTTAACATTATAGAATAAAAAAATGATTGTGTATAATAATATATAGTATTAAATTTTATGGTATAATAGTATAAATAAATAAGGATTTCAATGAAAAAAATTAAACCTTCCAAGAGTATAGTAGTTATGAAAACTCTATTGGAAGATTTTCATTTCGTTAAAAGCGTCCCTTGATAATATTGGCAGTGAGTCTATTTGAAGTAGGAATACATCGATTGTTGCACAATATGTGACGAAATAGAATATTACAAATCATATAAAATAAGAAAATGTTTTTAAATTAATATAAATTAACAAAAAAATTCAATTTATAAATATTCCTAAGGGTTGAAATTACAGTGTTAAAAATTAGAAATAGTCAAAACTAAACAATAGTTTGTGGTTAGAGAAAACGATAAGATAATCAACTCTCAAAACCCTTGTTATCGCATGGGAATAATGAGGGTCTCATACTCTTCTTAAAATCACATAAAGTGTGAAACATTCCATTAAAAACATAACAGTCACGATTCTAATCTACTTTACCCATTTCACTAAATCAATTAATATCTCAATTCAAACATTTCTCAAAACCCAATTATTTCAAAACATATTGAAATACATTTAATAAACACCATGATTATCAAAACCAAATTTAGGAAATGAACATTTATCACAAAGCCTCAATGGTTTCAAACACCACCCTTTAATTTAATTCATGACCTAAATGGGGTCAAATGACATGAATCCCTAGTATTTTTTTCAAAAAATTTCTTGAAATATTTTTACAATAGATGGAATTTAAAGTATCACATTAAATTAAAATTGATACCTATGAGTGACCACATTGAAATTATAAACATATTTTAAAATATCAAATACATTTTTTAAAGGCCAGTTGAGAAATAAAATAAATGAACTATGTGACTAGTCACACAGAATCAAATTTTGATTGGACCTTAAAATTGTAAAATATTTATCTTTCAAATAGATATAGTTAAATAAAACTAATTACTTTATGAATATAATAAAATTTATTAAAACAATAATTTAAGAATTATAACATAAGTTAAAAACACCAAGGAGTCAATTGTCTCAAAATTAAAAGTTGCGGAATTATAAAACCTACCTATAATAAATGAAACCTGATTTAGAATGTATCACCTATGATAGTGGAAGGAAAACGACCACTAAGAAACTACGATGAACCCAAAATACTTAATAAATCAAAAAAATGGGTTTAACACATTGATCTAGGGTTCAAACAAACCAAACAATACAACATTGAAAGAGAACCCCACAGGAAACATGAAAAAGGAACTCATGACCAAGCCTTATTGAGCCAAACTACTAAGGATATGAGAATTAATATGGAGGATGGAATTTGATGCTGAAATAGTGGAATCATAAGGAATTAGGGAGTTGTAGAAGGGTTTCAGATTTGATTCGGATGAGTGTTGTGTGTTATAGAGGAATCATGGGAGAAGAGGGTTGGTGGGGGAGAGGTGAGGGTTCACGCTTGGGGTGAGCATGATCCATAGTCGAGGGAGAAGTGGGTTTTTGGGGGAGATGTGGATTTTTGGGGGAGTTGAGAGTTTGTGGAGGGGAGTCAGGTGGGGATGATGTTAGGGTGGTATGTATGAGTATGATATACTCTATTATACCAAATGTAGGATCGAATATATAAGTATGAGATTCTCAAATACAAGATGGGGGGTGAATTCTACCATTTAAAATTCCTAAGGAAATTTTATATAACCATGATTCAAAACACCTCTATGTTCTAAAGACGTTCTTGATTCAGGAAAAGTGATTCTGAAAATGAAACTTAATAAAAGTTTACAACTACTGATATTCTACCTTAAATCGTATAGAATCTAAATAAATCAGAGTACAAGTAAGAAATAATAATAAATTTATACATTCCTTAACAATACAAAATGCACAGCAGACAACAAAGTAGTAACACTACAAGTAACAAACAATAACTCTTTTAACCCAAAGATAATGGTATCCAACAACCCTGGATAAGAGTCCCTTGATTTATACTTTCAAGAATGTCTGGATTACCCACACCAGGGTAATCCCTCGATACAAAGATCAGAGTCTGTCTGGATATCTCCGCAAGCCCTCAACTATCAGGAAGTCGGCACCTCTGTCTTCCTCAGCAAGGAGCCCTCAACTTCAAGGTGTTGGAACCTCTGTCTTTCTATCCCCAGATGCCCTCAATTTTATACAGCAACAATCGGATTCGCACGAATCAAGTCTGCGCGAAGAAAATTTTGAACAATCCATTCAAACATTCTGTACAAAGCTTGAGAGTTGATAAGAGCCTCTCTCTCTCCAGAAATCACTTCAGCAACATGTAAGAACCAATGTCAAATATGTTGTCTAGTGTTATTATTTTCAAATGAGATCATATTTATAGGTGAAGCTCCAACAGTCCACTCCCTCCTCCAACGTTCATATTTCTCCTTGAATTTCTGAGGGATCTATATACGTGTCACTCAACAAATGGTTAGTTGATAACTGAAGGCATGTCATCATTTTATATTAAAACAAGTGTCAGCATAAGTAAAACTAATGTTAGGAATGAATGAAAATAAAAGTTCTGAATGTATGAAAAGTATGAAAGTTCGTAGTCTAACTAAAAATAGAATTCAGAGTCTATAATAAAGAGATATTCGGATTCTATTTTGTAGGAATTTGGAACCTGAATTCTATAGAATTCTGGAGTTTGAATTTCAAGGATATTGGGAGTCTAGATTCATAGGAATTCAAAACCTGAACTCAAAATGTTTGGAGTTGAACAAGTAGTGGTTCAGAGTCGATCTTATAGATGTTTGAAGTCAAACTACTAGACGTTCAGAGTCGAACTCATAGAATTTCAGAGTCAAAATCATAGAAGTTCGGAGTCCAAATCAAAGAAGTTCAGTGTGGAACTCATAGATGTTCAGAGTCAAACTCATAGAAGTTCGGAGTTGAACTCATAGAACTTCAGAGTATAACTCATATAAGTTCGGAGTCGAACTCATAGAAGTTCAATGTCGATCTCATAGAAGTTCAGAGTCGAACTCATAGAAGTTCGGAGTCAAACTCATAAAAGGTCGGAGTCAAACTCATAGAAGTTAAGAGTCAAAATCATACAAGTGTGGAGTACAGAATTCAGCGTTTTAATCATAATGCTTCGTATCTAAGTATTATATGATTCCTAGGTTTTTAGTTACAATTCTAATTTTATACTTAAAAATGAAATGTTATTGAACAATGAAAAAAATGTAAGGATAATTTCCCTGGGGAAGGAAATTTTCCTTAAGAAAATGAAACAAGGGGAAAATGAGATTTTCCTTAAGATAAGGTGTCAGTGTTTTCTAAAACATGATGTAATGGAAAATTCATATGGAAAACCTTATTGACTCAAAAATATCCCCCTTTTTGGAAAGCAGAAACATCCTTATGAAAAATAATAAAAGGACGTAGAAAAATTAAAACTTATCTCCCTTTTCATATGGACAAAGATGAATATGGCTAACTCCCCCTTAGGATTTGAATCTCTAAGGATCATATTCTAGATTTTCCGGAATGGGATTTGTTTTGAGTATGGAAATTTATTCTACTGAAAAACTACTCTTTATATTAACTCCCCCTTACTTAGGGATACCTCTTTTACTTATTAATATTTTTTCTTCTCTCCTTAAGATTTTTCCTTCTTCCTTTTTGAGTTATTTTTCCTTCTCCCCCTTTGTGATTTTCAAAAAGAGTTTGAGGGAATGGAAAATAAATATGGTACCTGAGATATAAGTAAAGACAACCAAACAAAACAGGCAACCACAATTCTATTATAATTGGAAGAATTTTTAAAAGGAAAATAAAATGAAAAAAAAATATTGGATTGAGTCTATTTTGTTTCCTTTTCCTTGGGAAAGAGATTCTTCACAATTGTCTTCAGATTTTTGAGCTCTTTATGATCCTCCTCGACTTGCTTTTCTAAGACTGTGATTCTATCTTCTTGAGCCTTCAAGACTTCTGCCTGAGGCATCAGCAACACCTCTTGCTTCACTATCTTCTCTTCCATCTTGGTCTGAATATTTCTTTCTGATTTCAAACCATGAGAAACATAATTAAGCTTTCCATTTAGATCTTTGACATATTTCATACAAGTATTTGGATCTAGGTACATCTTATCCAGAAAATTGTTTAAAATATTTTTGATTTTGACATCCTCAGCACCAAAAGCCTCCTTAAAATCTAGTTGGAACTGATCAAGCTCTTCCATATCTTCAACAATTTTCCTAGACCAATGGGTTATTCTACTGCATGACTTTCTATGGACCTCGTAGTTGATAAGAAAGTTTTTATGACCTGCTTCAATCTTCACACATTTATCCATTACCATGGATAAGGATTCTAACTTCTGATTCAAGTTGGGCTGAAGCATCTGGCATCTGGAGTCTATTGTAGGAAAAATCGGAATTGTATCTACCAATTACTTCCGGGACTCAACAACAAAATCATGTCCCAATGTAGATGACTCCGAATCATACAACTTTCTTGGAGATTTTTCCTCTTCTATTTGCACCAGATTTCTTTTAGAAGAGCCTCCAACATGCTTCTTCCTTATGATATCTTTCTTTGGGGTATCAATAAGCAATTTCTTACCCTTAATAGTCCTCGAAATGGCCTCTTCTTCTGGAGATTCATGCTCACTATCAGATAATTGCAGAATCTTGTCTTCATCATCCTTTTCTTTCTCAGCCCCAGCCTCAATATCTACTGGATGGATCAAGTCATGATTATGAATTTATTCTTCAGATGGCTTTTTCACCTCCTCTTCAGCTTTCTCATCATCTGTGGGAGTAGCCAATTTTGAGGATCCGGCTTGAGAAGTCCGGAGTGAAAACTTTTTGGAAGCACATGCCTTTTCATGATACTCTTAAACTATCTTTAACAAATATTCTGTCTTTTCAGTGATTTGAGCTTCCTGAACATCTTCCACAGCTCCTTTTTCAACATCTTTCTCTTTGAGTTTTTTTAGAGTGAAGAAGTTTTTCCCCGAGGTTTCTGGTAAACTTTCAACCAAGAAAGACTTCAGAATGGGAATATTCTTGGAGGCTATTTCGGTGGCTTTCAAGAGATATTGAGCAATATCTGCCTCTGACATCTTCATCTTCGTCTTCTTCTCTTTAGCTTGCTTCTCTAACTCATCAGAAGCTTTTTCTTTTAAGGTCATAGCCTCAGCAGGGTCCAAGCCAAACTGTGGCTCCCATTCTATCCTCTTTTCATTGAGCTATCTCCACTTTTCTACCGCCTCATCCAGGTAGGATTTTTTCTTTTTGCGTTTAGGAGGTGCGGATTTGACTTCCATAGACTTAGAATTTTTAACTTCAACTTCAACTTCTTTCAACTTCCATTTCTTTCCGCCCTTCTTGGATAGTTCATCTTTCTCTAAATTTTCCGGAATAGCTTTGCCTCCTCCTCTGGAAGATCATAAAACTCACCTCTCTATTTTGAAATACCAACTTTCATCCTCTTTATGGTATAATCACTAATCATCATCCCCTTGCAATTCCTAGGCTTTGATCTGCATGGAATTTTGAAGGATTCTAGGCATCAAACTATCAACTTAGAAATTAATTCTTGATACATAATGATCTGAGCTCTAATATTTCCATTCTTGATATTCTCAATCATGATAAGGATGTTCATCATGAAGTTCACCTTCCGTAGATTTACCAAAAAATATAAGATGTACATATCACTATTTTTAAGGGTATCCTTATCACCCCTTCTTGGAATAATGAGACCTTGTACCCATAATTGTAGAATCTGGTTGTTGGGAGATAGATGGGAAATATTTTCTGTTTTTCACCTATGAGCCCAAGGCATTCAATAGCCTTCACCTTGTTGAAACTTCCATGAACATCTAGAAATTTGTGTGAACAAAATTTGGCTTCACCTTTGTATGATAAGCCCACCAAGAATGCAGTTGTGGTGTAAGAGAGTTTGTATACATTTCTATAGGCATTGAATGAAAACCTCTCACCTTCAGCTTCATTAAAGAAGCACACTAACTCAAAGAATTCTATAAGAAGATCCGGATAAACTACATCTTGATTTTCTGTCTTTGAAATAGATATACTTTCCCATCCATTGAGATTTATGTTATTGGAAATGATATAATCATACTTATTGAAAAAATTCGGATGCACCAACCTTTCCCTGTAGATTATCCACTCCGAAATTGGCTTAGTAGACATTTCTTGGGATTTTGTAGACATTCGGATCGGAGAACTTCTGAATAATTTGGAATAGTATTTTTTAGAGAGGCAGAGCATCGAGACACAAGAGCTTGACAATCGATGTGGGACAAACATTGATGGTCCTTTATATATGTGATGGAACTGACCTTTCATCTTCCAAAAACAATTTAATGGTTGATAATTGTTCAAATCTGATCTGACGTTTGTAAAAGTAGCCACAAAGAAAAATTTGGTTGAATCTGATCTTTTGAGGGTTTAAAATAAAACATTTAAATTTAAGGATACATGAATCCGAGAAATTTTCCAAAACAAAAGAAACTAACAGAATATGAAAAAAATATGAAAACTCAAGAAATAATCATACCTTATGGATTGTCAGGAGAATTATTCACATTGAATAAAATTCTTCTTAAAGGACTTGAGATTAAAAAATTCTGATTACGAAATAGAAAAGCAAATTCTCATTACGAAAAATTTAATTACAAAATTTTCATTCCGAAAATTTCCATTCCGAAAATTTCAACAAACTTCATTACAATAAACATGAAAAACTCCATTATAAAAGACTAAAAAAACTTCATAACGAAAAATTTGAAAAAGTTCATTATAGATGTACTCCCCCTATGAAAAGAAGTTTATTTCTGTAAGGATATTGGCTCAACAAATATTTAATTAAGGAAGGTTAGCTTATTTATTTCTTTCCTAACTTCTATTTAATGTATTCAAATATATCAGAGGGTAAATATTTTGTGAAAATGCCAAAAAGTTGATATTGTGTTCCGATAAACTGAAGAATGATATCTCCTTTTAGTGTGTGATCCCTAAGGAAGTGATGCCTAATATCTATGTGCTTTGCATGAGAATGATGTGCAGGGTTTTTTCTAATGGAAATGGCACTTTTGTTATCACACAAAATTTGAGTCTTATTAAAACTCAATCCATAGTCTGTGAGTGTGTGTCGCATCCACAACACTTGAGCATAACAACTTCCAGCTCCTACATATTCATCTTCAGCAGTGGATAGTGATACATTCCTAAGGTTTTAGTGTAATAACCTTCTATTCCACAACCAAGAATGATCATCCATTGCACTAAGGAAAGTAAATTCTTGGCTCTTAAGGTCTTCTACGTTTAAAGTGTATACATTCTCTGGCCTATTGGAAGAGATAATAAATTCTTCCTTGGAATTGTGTACTAGGCATTTATCATTCCTAAAATTCACAAGGTAGCCTTCATAATATAATTAGCTTATGTTGATGAGGTTGTTCTTAAGACCTTTAACAAATAAAACATTTGAAATCAAAGTTTTTCCAAGAAGAACAATGTTACCTATACCAATAATTTCTCCCTGAGCATTATCTCTGAAAGTTACTTTTCCTCCTTTCATCTTGATAATATTTTCGAAATAGTTTTTGTTACCAGTCATAAGCCAGGAACATCCACTATCCATATACCAAATACTTTAGTTGGTACTTCCCCTATTTTCCTGAAAATAAGAAAAAAAGTTAGGTTTTTTAGAATCCAGACTTGCTTGGATCTGAAAATTTCAGAAAGAAAAATTTTGGGTACCCACATCTTCTTAGAAAAATAAGCCTTATGAAATCCTAAAGATTGGGTTTTGTTTAGGGAAAAATTATTTTCCCAGTGACCACCACATGGAAATTTAGTACAGAATGTGGCACTTTGACGAACAAAGTAGTTGTTACTAAAAATTGGATTAGATCTAGTGTAACCAAAACCAGAAGTATTCCTTCAAGGTTTGATTTGTGAATACATTTTATCAAATTTTCCATAACTAGGGTAAAGTTTGACAAACACTTACTCAAGGAGAATAGTTCAGATTTGTGTTTAATAACTAAGTTATTGTCTTCAAAAAAATTTGAACTAGAACTAGGCTCGAAATCACCTTTCTTAGAAAATACGTTTTATGGATCTTTTGAAAGTTTATTCTTCTCAGAAATTACTTCCTCAAGATTTTTTGAAATACTTTTAAAATAAGCATTTTTCTTATCATGATCTTTAGAAAGATCTGATACTTCCTTAGTAAGAATCGAAAACCAAGAATTTTCCTTATCAATTTTTATCATGAGTTTTGAATTCTTATTCTCATGAAGTTTGGAAAACCTAGAAACTTATTCATAGGTAGGTACAATATTATATTCATCAGAATATGATTCTTCATTCGAATTGTTATAATATTTACTATCATTAGGATTCAAAGAAACATTTGTCATTGATTCAGCATTGTGTACCTTAGACATCAAGTAATGATTATCAGTAGGTAGCCTGGATAAAAGACCAAGATTCTTCTGTCCAGAAGGTTCATAATCCAATGATTCATCTGAAGAGTCTCCAACATTGGAACTCCATGTGTCATTGGCTTTCAACACATTCTTAGCTTTGGACTTGTAATACTTCTTTCTGTTTTTCTCAGAATGCCTTTCTTTTCATTCTTTTCTCTTGAGCATAGGGCAGTCAGGTCTTATGTGTCCATATCTCTTACATTCATTGAATGTAACTTCATAATATTTCTTGTCTTTCCATTCCTTCTTCTTGTATTTATATTTAAAGTTCCTCTGTCCAACTATCTTTTTCATCCTTCGAGTAAGATTTGTTAATTCATTTTGTGAGGATTCACTTTCACTAGATTCGGAATGGATAACAACTTTCTTAGATCTGGATCTAGTAACTCTCTCAGGAGTCTTAGCTTTCATGTGATTTTAAGTTGTAGTAAATGCAAAAATACCATTCCCATTCTTCTTCTTTATGTTTTCATCATCTCTCTTCATTATAGTCTCATGTTGAAGAAGAGTTCCAAACAGTTCATCAAGAGAAATTTGAGTAACCTTTCTGTTTTCATCAATAGTAGTTCTCTTTGATTCCCACTCATTGAGCAAAATATATATGATCTTGTCAACAAGGGATTCATCATATAGACCTTTCTCTCCTATTGACTATAAGCTATTCACAATATTCATGAATATCTGTTGCATCTTATAAATTGGTTCTCCATAAGGAAAATTAAAACAATGATACTCAGCTCTGAGCATGGCTCTCCTTGTGTCAATAACTTTAGATGTTCCAAAATGTGTAACTTCAAGTTTCTTCCATATACAGTTAGATGTTTCACAAGAAGAAATTTGGCTATATATGTTCCTAGTCATTGAACAAATCAAAGTATTTAGTACCTTATAGTTGAGTTGGTGTTCATGTTTTTCTTGATTAGTGAAGGTACTAACTTCCTTGTCAGGAATTTTATATCCTCCAGTAAGCATGAAAAAGTTATCTACTCCATTATTGATAATGAATGTCTTCATTTGATCCCACTAATACTCGTAATCATTACCATAAAAAATTTGTGGTCTAGTAGGATATAGGTTGTCGACAGAACTAACATTTAAGCCTGTCATCCTTAAGGAAAACTTTGGCACACAGACTTGTTAGAAGTATAAGTCTGTAAACAAGAGAAAATATTTTAAGTAGGAAAAATTGTATCTCTAAGGAAAAAGTTAATCTAAACTATGATTCCCAAAAAATAGATTCCCAAAGGTATGAATCTGGAAATATGAATCTGAATGTTCAATTCTGAGAAATATAAAAAAAACTTCTGAATCTAATCATGAGATTAATTTAGATGGAACCAATTCCTCTGATACCAATTGTTAGGATGGTATGTATGAGTATGATATACTCTATTATACCAAACGTAGGATCAAATATATAAGTATGATATTCTCAGATACAAGAGGGGGGTGAATTGTACCTTTTAAAATTCGTAAAAAAAATTACATAACAACGATTCACAACACCTCTAAGTTCTAAATACTTGTTTAATTCTAGAAAATTGATTCCCAAAATGAATCTTAACAAAAGTTTACAACTACTAAGATTCTACCTTAAAGCGTACAGATTCTAACTAAATCAGAGTACAAGTAAGAAAGTATAAGAAAGTTATACTTTCCTTAACAATACAAAATGAACAACAGAAAACAAAGTAGTAACATTACAAGTAACAATAAATAACTCTTTTAAGCCAAAGAGAAGGGTATCCAACAACCCTATATATGAGTCCCTTGATTTATACTTTCATGAAAATATGTCTTACCCACACTAGGGTAAGCCCTCGATATGAATACCGGAGTCTGTCTTGCAATCCCCGCAATCCCTCAACTATCAGGTAGTCGACACCTCTGTCTTCCTCAAGAAAGAGCCCTCAACTTTATGGTGTTGGAACCTATGTCTTCCTATCCCCAGGAGAGGTTGATTGTATACAGAAACAATCAGAGTCGCACGATTCAAGTCTTCATGAAGCAAAGTTTGAACAAGACGTTAAAATTTCTACATGAAGCATGAGAGTTTATAAGAGCCTCTCTCTAGAAATCACTTCAACAACATGTAAGCACCAATGTCAAATATGTTTTCTAGTGTTCTTCTTTTCAAATGATCTTCTATTTAGTGACAAATCTCCAATGGTCGGCTCCCCCCTCCAACGGTCATATTTCTCCTTGAATTTCAGAGGGACCTGTACATGTGTCACTCAACCAATGGTTAGTTGATAACTGAAGGCACGACATCATTTTATATTAGAACAAGTGTAAGAATAAGAAAAACTGAATATTGGGATGAATTTAAATAAAAGTTCGGAATGTAAGAAAAGTTTTAAAGTCTGTAGTCTTACTAAAAATTAAATTTACAGTCTATAATAAAGATATATTCAAATTCTATTTTGTAGGAATTTGGAACTTTAATTCTATAGAATTCCGAAGTCATAATTTCACAGAAATTCAGAGTCTAGATTCACAGGATTTTAGAACCTGAACATAAAAAGTTAGGAGTTGAACTAGTAGAAGTTCGTAGTCAAACTTATAGAAGTTCAGAGTCGAACTAGTAAAAGATCATAGTTGAACTCATAGAAGTTCGGAGTCTAACTCATAGAGTTCAGATTCAGACTCATAGAAGTTCAGAGTTGAACTTATAGAAGTTAGGAGTCGAACTCATAGAAGTTTGGAGTCGAACTCATAGAAGTTCGGAGTCCAACTCATAGATGTTCGGAGTCGAACTCATAGAAGTTCAGAGTCGAACTCATAGATGTTTGGAGTCGAAATCATCGAATTTAGGAGTCGAACTCATAGAAGTTCAGATTCAAACTCATATAAGTTCAGAGTCAAACTCGTAGAAGTTCGGAGGTTAACTCATAGAAGTTCGGAGTCGAACTCATAGAAGTTCGAAGGTGAACTCATAGAAGTTTGGAGTCGAACTCATAGAAGTTCAGAGTCGAACTCATAGATGTTCGGAGTCGAACTCATAGAATTTCGGAGTCGAGATTTCAGAGTTTTAATCATAATGCTTTATATCTAAGTATTATAATATTCCGAGGTTTTTAGTTACAATCTGAATTTAACACTTAGAAAATAAATGTGATTGAACAATGAAAACAATATGAGGATAAATTTCCTTGGGGAAGGAAATTTTCCTTAAGAAAATGAAACAAGGGGAAAATGATATTTTCCTTAAGATAAGGTGTTTGTGATTTTCAAAACATGAAGGAATGGAAAAGTCATATGGAAAACCTTATTGACTCAATAGATGAGTGTTCCGAGATTTAGGATCGAGTGATTGTATACCTAAGGTTTATTTAGAAGCATAGTGATATATTTAACTAGAACATTTGTCCCTATGGTTTTTATAATCTGTTGGCATAGGTGTGTGGTTATAGGCTCATTTCCAAATTGTGTATTCCCTAGGTTACCCAATGAATATTATTTTAGAGTTGGTTCCTAGAAAAAAATTATGTATAATTTATGATAACTTTTATTATAAGTTTTTAATATTAATAAACATCTTATGACATCTTGATTTTCCGTCTGTGTAATAGAGTAGGTGATAATGTTTTGAGAGTAGTTTTCTATTTAAAGTGTCAAAGAAATTATCCACTATTATAAGAACCCAGAAGTGCTATGATGAAATTATTAAATATAAGTTCTATATCCATATGAAATCATTTTATGGACACAAATGATATAGGCTATCAGGGGTAGAATCTCAAATGGCTTTGAGGTGTTATCTCAAGGTGTGGACTATTGTTAATATCCCGCATAGGATATTATTAGAACAAGACCCACCAATATGAAAGCCGCATTTATATGTGTCATTGGATGTTCATATTGGAATTCTATGTATTGGTCCTTAGACTTTAAGATTATTATTAATGACTGTTTTGAGTCACATAGTTTGATGTATTAATAAAAAAAATGATGACATATGTTCTTCATGATGTAGGATATGTTTGCTGAGTCATATGTAATATTTCATTAAAGAATAATGTGAGAAAGGATTCATCCCTTCTGTTATTTAATGGAATTCGGTATCTTTTTCCCTTAGATGGAAACTATATAGCCGAAATATATCAATGTCCATGGTGTCTTATATGAGAGTATAATTTTAGAAAATCCAAAGAAAGAGACATCGAGTATAAAGGTTGATGGCACTGACATAAAACCTTTTTAATTAGAGACAACAAGGAAAATGGGTTATATTAAACCATAAGTGCTTATATGAGGCATTATTTCATTATGGAATTGGAATATTTGTCAATGGGTTCCTTGGCATTTTGCTATATGCTAACCTTTGACTTTAGGTTGCTTCACCTAATGCCACTCAGAAAGAGGCCTAGAGGCTCCCAAACTAAGTGTATTTAGAATCTATATTAAACAATAATATTATTATATAATATTTATTAATATGAATAAATATAATTCAAGCATGCGGTTTAATGATTATTCTTGTTTTATTGGTCACATATATTCTGTCACTTGTCATTTGAGAGAATATAATGTGCGTAAAATATTTAATAAATATTTATTTTAGATTTAGTGAATATAATATTTATTATTTATTAATGAATAATGATGTTTTATTTATTTAATAAATAAATACTCATTATTCAGGGCCCTATAAATATTGGAAAGGAATGGTGGACCATGTTTAATGGTCTGGTGTTAAATAATAAATAATAAATAATAAATATTATTTGATTAAAAAATATTTCATTTATTTTGAAAGTTAAGCACATTTCAAGAAATATTATTATTACTATTATTATTATTATTTAACATGGGGTTTCCCAGATATTAAATTGAAAATAAAATGGATCTTGGAAAATTATTTATTACTAACCCTAGTGATATATGAAACCTATAATATTATTTTCTAGGAGATCTAATTCATTTGTCAAGTTGTGCACTTTGGATTTGGAGAATCCCCTCAATCTCTAGAGAGATCCCTTCTCTAAGAACACTCCTAAGAATGGAAAGTGATCATCTCCAAACTCCCACTCTCATGTCAATATAGATCAGTTAAAATTCATTGGAATAGGTACTCAAGGTGATCAAAGGTGGATGACACAAGCTATAGGATCTACAATGATAGAACCAGAAGATTCCCATAGCGTTATTCAGAGAATTGTGGACCATGTGTGGATCACTACTAGAGAGAATATTCCATTGATTCCTACAATTCAACAGTGGTACAATATAGATATATTATTAAATCCATCAAAAAAGATATAATTTCATAAATTTAATTCTTGAATCAATTAAATTAATTAAAAAAATGTTATGGTCCCATCTCTGATTCCAATGTTCTATCCCTTTTCTAAATTCTTTAATTCAATTCCATAAATCTGAACTATTATCACTTTCTAAATCTCATATATATCATCAATCATGACAAAAATCAAAGTTGTTCATGACACATCGCATGCTTCCATTGCACCCAAGACCATAAAAAAGTATCGGATTGGTAAAATATTTATTTATAACTATTTAAATATCATTCACTAATTTAGGAATTTTTTATTAGTTTTCAATTCAATTTTAATCATTATTTTTATTTGAATTGTGTGATATTTTTATTCCACATTAATTTTTCATAGATCTAATCAATATGATAAATTTTATGAAAAAAATAAAATTTAAAACTAATCATGTGGTGATAAGGACTTTTTATGGATAACATAGAAGTACACTTCATGTAATCGGAGTTACATGTCTAGTAATTTTGTTCAATAAATCAGAAATTAATTTGGAAATTTATTAGAACCATTTGTGTTGATGACATGTGGTTTATTTATTTATTACACCATCTGTTGATTAGGCTAGGGTGGCTCATGGCCAGTTGGAGTACATGATGTTTATCACAGGAACATGACATGTAGTCCCTTTGTGTCACAGATGAATTGTGTATTATCATAAATGTCCTACCGGACTGGTGACCATGTTACAAGAAGGCCACGTGTCATGTGGTATCTTATGAATTTTGTGTACATTAATTTTATAAGGAATGATTTACACATAGAGTACCTAGGCATCTTCCTAAGATAACTAGTGAGAGTGGTATATACTGTCTAGCTCGATTGTACACATCATGTACTTATAAAAAACTACACATATTTATATTATATTTATTATACTGTGTAAAAATTATTGATATATTCTTGTGTGTGGTCAATAAGTTGATAGTACAAGACATGTGATAGGTTTTAATATATATATATATATAATGGTGTAAATAATATCTACATAATGTTCAAATTTTCATGTCTTGTTTGATTTTTGTTAATAGTTGTTACTCTATGTGCATTGAAGCATAACACATGACTGAAAAATTGTGTAATTCATGTAATAATTAAGTTGATAGTACCTTCCATGAAATTGAATGATATTTCATGTATTCCATATGTCACAAGAGTAAGCTGATTCTGATTATAATACATATTTGATAGATTCGAATGGAAATTCACTGTTTTTACTCCAAGGTACATTTATGTTCACATATAATTTTAAATAATTTTATTTAATTTAATTAAAATTGTAATTTATGATAATCTTAAGGAAATTTGGATGTGAATTAAGATAAATGATTTCATTAATTAAATATTATAATTAATTTATTTGATAATGATTAATCTTAAATAAGTACAATTAACAATTTAATGCTAGTTTTATTAAATGTGTAATTTTTTTAATGAATGTGGATGATCATGAGCATTGACCAAACATTTTAAAGTTATTGGTTTCCTTTAATTTATTATTAAATTATGTTGTTGGAATGTGTTCCTTCTCTCATCTTGTTATGTAAGGGACTATGCGACCATGGTTTCTCTAATATAAACCATTTTCCCACACTTGAATGTGAGTAAAAGCATATGTAATGGATGGATCTCCCATGCTAGTGGAGTCGATTTAGTTTGGAACCAAGGAGAAACCAATCCAAGTGTGATACATAGTCGGACAACTGTAATTTTGTAACATGAACCTTAATTTGGTGAAGGTGTTTTTCCCTAGGGCAAGGGTTAGTTTATCAACTCCTTGATAAACTAACCATTTAGTAAAATCTCTTGATCATATAATGTTATTATTTTAATTATGTCATGTTTCATGGTTATTTCCTTATGGATGTTTTTTTGCGATCACATAAATTAATCAAATTAATGAGCATGCAAGGTCGAACTAAAATGAAATGGCTTATGCATAAATATTATCTATGATATGGTTAATCACTTATAAAAATCCAAATAATCTTAAAAATAATGTAATAAAGACAATGACCATAAATTTATGCATAAAGGACAAAATTCCTCAACTATATTGATTAAGTCGTTATAGCCTTCCACTACTTCTGTTAAAATCAAACCATAGTTAAATGTGCCTAACCACCCAAAGATGGCGTTCTTTCAACTATCAGGGAATTCTAAATTGAATTTTTGGGTTTATATAACTTAGTTCACATGAAGGGATGACAGCCAAAGTAGGACTTGGTGTAATAGAGAGGGAAGGGTTTCAGAAATCTAGTTTATGCATTTTAGGATTAGGGATTACACTCAACTGATTAAGGAACTGTGAGTTAATATAGTTGGAATTTAAAATGACTAACTAAAACCATTCAAGTTTCCTGACCAACCAAAATTGTGCTAATGATAATTAAAACATGGATCCTTTCCACTATAATTTCCTAGAAATAAGATATTTTAAATCCAATGGTTATGGTTATTGGGTTTTAATAAAATATTTGGACACTAATAAATATAATATTTATTTATTTATTTATCTAAATTTTTTCAGATAATGTACTAAAATTATACTCATCTTATTTATTGAATCAATATTAAAATGACATCAAACATATCATTGTAATCCATACTTGAGATGGATATTCTTCTTACCAGATCAAATTTCCATGACTGAAAAAGTCACTTACACATTACCCTTTTCAATGAAAGGAAATTGTATGTGCTGGAAGAACCTATTCCTAACACATCTGGTAATGAGCCAAGTGGTGAAGTGTTATCTCTTTTTAAGGTACAACAAAATGATTCTACATATGTTTAGTATTTCATGCTATCATTCATAACCAATGAGATTTTAAAGCAACATGAAGATATGAATGTGTATAGCACGATGTATCGACTTCGACATCTCTATAAATAGATGAAAAGACAATCGAATTATGAGATCTTTAATGATTTTTTTACAACTATTCTTAGAGAGTATGCAGTAGTGGGGCCTCATGTAGTAAATATTATTGGCAACATTAAACACTTATACATCATAGGGATTAGATTCCAATATGATTTGGGAATAGATCTCCCACTTTATTCACTTCCCAAAAACATATCTAGTTTTATTGTTAATTACATTATGAGAAATAATGAGAAGAGTCTCTCAGATATTCATAGATTTATTTCCCAAGTGTATGAGGACATGGGGAATGATAAAATCATGGTACTTAAGGTGAAAAAAGAATATAATAATAACTATAATGGTCCCAAGACTCGCAACCTTTCTAAAACACATGAGCATCATATTTCCAAGAAGATGAAGATATAGAGAGATGGGAAGGAAAAGAAGGTAGTATGTTTTTCATGTGGAAAGTCATGCTATAAGGAGAGTAACTCTAACCTCATGAAAGGGGTGGCTAAATGTTCCTTTGTTATCAAGTATAATATTTCAATATCTACACATTGAGTATCAGATAAAACTTGTGGTTCTCACATATATATCCAAATGTAGGAACCAAGTAGATTTCGAAAGGTTTCTAGAGGAGAGGTGGATCTAAGAGATGCTAATGGTGCAAGGATGGTTGCCCTAGCCATTAGTGACAACCACCTTTCATTGCTAACTAGAATTTTATTCAGCTTAAAAAAATTATTATGTACTGACGGTAACCAATGACATAATTTTTGGATCATGCCTAGATGCATATGGATTTATTTTAATACTTTCACATAAAAGTTTTTTCTTTTATAATTACAGCATATTTTATGGGATAGAACATTCAAATAAAGGTTTGTATGTATTAAATTATGAAAATTGAGTATTTGAAATTGATAAAGAATCATGTTCCCATGACTTATATAACACCCAGTTATGGCATTACCTTATTGGTCATGTGAATGAGAATCATTACACAAATTTGTACAAAGAATTTTATTTAGACTCCTTTCAGCTACATCTACTAGAAATATGCCATTAAATTTTATAAGTATATTTTACCAAATCATCATTTGGTCGATAGGTTTAAATGGTCAAAAATCTTTTAGGATTGGTACACATTGATGTGTGTGGAACATTTCCAGTTGAATTTATAGGTTGATATTCATACTTTATAACTTTTACTAGTGACTTGGTTAGATATTCAAATGTCTACATAATAAGGTTTTAGTCTGATTCCTTTAAGAAATTAAAGGAATCCAAGAATCAATTATAGAATCAACTTGTTGAGATGATAAAGACTCTTTGATAATACCATGGTCTTGAATATCTTAACAAATAGTTTATCAACTTTTTACAGGATTTTGGGAGTATATCCCAACTCACTCCACCATATACACCATAGTGGAATGATGCTAGTGAATGGAGGAATAATACCTTGTTGGACATGGTATGTTCGATAATAATTCATGCGGATCATCTATTTTCCTTTTGTAGATATTCATTTTAAACTACGACAAACACATTAAATCGAGTACCAATTAAATCAAAAAATGGATTTCCCTTCAGGTTGTGGAGTGGAAAAAATCTTGTTTTCTCACACACACATGTATGGGGTTTTGAGCCATTTGTTATGTTATTCTCCAAAAAACTAGTACCCAGAGGTAAAAATTGTATTTTTACAAGATATATCAAAGAAACAAAGGGATACTACAAATACAACCCATCACACAAGAAAGTGATTATTTACAGAAAATTTATATTTCATGAGACAGAGAGCATCCTCAAAAAGAATAGTTGGAGAAATATTGAATTAGATGAGGTTGATGTGAATGATACACAAGAGTTAGTACAGAAACCGATTCCATTGGTCTATATAGAATAAGTAGTTCCTGAAACACCAGTACTTTGTTGGAGCACAATAGAGGTAAGAGAACCAACGATATATGGTTTTCTAGTCATAGATGATGGTGGACCATTATTGTTTTAAAATTATGAATCTATCAACTATAAAGATGCATTATAGATCTCAGAAGCTGAAAGATGGAATGAATCTTTGAATTCTAAAATGGATTCCATGTATCAGAACCATGTTTGGGTTCTGGTTGATGCACCAGAAAATGTAAAGCATGTTGGGTGAAAATGGTTATTCAAAAGAATATTGGACATGGAAGGTAATGTAAATAACTATAATAAAATTATAGTGGATAGAGGGTTTAAACAACCTCATGGAATTGACTATGACGAATCATTTTTTCTATATTCCATGTTTACGTCCATCTGAATTATTATTTCTATAGTATCTTACCATGACTATGAGATTGGGAAGAAGGATATAAAAACATCATTCCTTACAAGAAACCTTCCATAATATGCCCAAGTGACACAACCATAGGGCTTTATTACTCTAGATGATGCCAAAAGTATTTTCAAGTTGTTTAGATCCATTTGGGGAATGAAACAAGAATCCATCTCATGGAAAATTAAATTCAATGAATCCATAAAAGAATTTGGTTTCATTAATAATGAATGTTATCTATGTGTTTATAAGAGGTTGAGTGGGAATGAGTTCATTATCATAATATAATGTGATGATGAAATAATATTTATTATAAATAACATACTAGTCTTATATTCTATTAAGGACTAGTCAAAAAAAAATTCTCCATAAAGGACTTTGGTGAAGAAGGATATATTCTACGGATCAAGATCATTCATGATAGATCCAAGAGGCCTCCTGGACTAACTCAAAGTACATATATTGACTAGATACTAAATAGATATAGTGTGGAACAATCCAATAGGTAATTAGTTCCAAAGTCACAAGGTTTTCACATTTTTAATAAAATATGTCCTCAATTAAAAAATGGGGAAAGAGATAAATGTGTAATATCTCATATGCTTCTATGATATGATAAATAATGTATGTTATTTTATATACCAGACTGGATATTTCTATTGAATTGTGTATGGAAGGATGATATCAATAAGATATTGTATAAAAATATTTGTTTTCTATTAATTTTATCCTTAATTATCTGAGAAGAAGTAAGGATATGTTCATCGTGTATGTATTAGAAGAGGATATGGTCATCAAGGGTTATACTAATGATTGTTGTCAGGTAGATCAGAATGATCAAAATCCATAGTCTGGATATATTTTTTATCTTAATGGATGAGATGTGGGATAGAAGAGATCAAACATTCAAGTTGTCATTAATTCTAAAAAGGAGTCCTATAATATAGTGTCTTATGATATTGATAAGGAATTTGTTTGGATATGAAAAATTTTCTTGGAACTAGATGTGGTACATGCAATAAAAACTCAATCACATTTAATTATGATAAGGCTCTAATGGTGGTGATTGTAAAAGAGTCAAGATCACACCAATAGAAAAAGTACATACTCTGTAATTATCACCTCTTGAGGGTTTTTATTATAGGGGTGAAGTTATAGTAAGAAGAGTACACATGGAAGAGAATGTGGTGGACCCCTTAAAAAGGACTATCTCAGTAGAAACATGAGTTTCATTTGAGAGATAGCGGTATGAAGGCTATTACTAGTTGGTTGTAGTGTAAGGCGGAGTATATTAGAGTTGGTTCCCTATAACTAACTTCTATTTACTTTATGATTAAATTAATTTATAGGTTTTAATATTAATAGAATTCTCATCATATCATTGTTTTTCTTCTATGTAACACAGTATGTGATAATTTGTGAAGTTTATTTATGACACTAAAATGTCTTAGAAGTTCCCCACTGTGATTAGAACCCTGATGTGTTGTGACACTATTCTAAAATATATTTTATATAGAAGGATTAGTTTTTTAGGGGAAAGAATTGATATAGTCTATTAGGGGTAGATACTTATAGGACATTGAGGAACCTTATCATAGTGTACACCCTTGGAAAAATCCAGTGTACAACATTATGAGAATGAGACCTGCCATAAGAAAATCCACATTTATATGTGTCATTAGTTGTTCTTATCTACAGACATGTGTTTTGGTCCTTAGACTTCAAGATTATTATTAATGAGTATTATGAGTCACACACATTTATGTAATGATGAAAATTGTGATGATAATTGTTTTCTATGATGTAGGATATATTGGGTGCATCATGAGTAATATTTAATTAATGAATAATGGAAGAAAGGATTTATCCCATACATTATTTAAGGAAGCTGATATCTCAGGCCCATGGATGTAAATGATATATATTAAAATAAATCCTTATCCATTGTGTTCTATAGGGAAGTTCAATTTTTAGGAAATCAATGATAGATACATCGAGCACATAGGTTGATGACACTAACATGTAACATACTTGATTGGAGATATTATGATAATTGGATTATATTATATAGTAAGAATCTATATGAGTTATTCTATCATTGCGGTATTAATTTATTTCACTATGGGGGTCTTGGCATGTTATTATATGATAACCATGGACATTAGGCTGCTTCACCTAATTCCACTAAGAAAGAGGCCTAGAGGGTCACCCAAAAAAGTATCCATAATCTCAGTTAAATAATAATATTATTTTTCATTATTAAAAAATATAATAAAATATTATTCATGCATGTGGTTTAATAATTATTCATGTTTTTTTGATCTCATATATTCTAACACAAATTATTAAAGAGAATATAATGTTAGAAAAATATTTAGTAAATAATTATTTATTATTATGTGAATATAATATTTATTTATTTATTAGAAAATAATGAAGGGTAATTTATTTAATAAATAAATAGCCTTTATTCAAGGATGGATAAATATTTTGGATGAATTAGTGACCGAGTATAACGATCTAGTGATAAATAATAAATATCGAATATTATTTGATTTAATGGTATTTAATTTAATTCTCAAATTTATCCCATGTCAATAAATATTATTATTATTACTATTGTTATAATTATTTGAAATGGGATTTTTTTGGATAAAATAAATAATAAAAGGGCACTTGTGAATTTTTTTATTTCTAACCCTATCGATATATAAACTAAATTATAATGTTTTTCTAAGAACCAATTCATTTGTTTGGATGTGCACAACAGATTTAGAGAATCCTCTCAAGCCCTAGATAGATTTAGTATCCACAAATAATCCCATGAATAGATATTTATCTTCATCCACCTCCCACTCTCAAGTCAATGGAGATAAAGGAGAATGCTTTGGTAGTGGTTCTTGAGGCAATCAAAGGCAGATGGTGCACACAATAGGATCTATCGTGATAAAAACCAGATATTCCTATTGTTGTGTTCAATGATTCTAGAACATGTGTGGATTACCTCTAGAGAGATTCTACCCTTGATTCATATAGGTAAATGAGATAACAATGTAGATATTTTGTTAGATCCATCAACTAAGAAATAATTTCATAAATGTAATTATAAAATTAATTATAAATAATTTTCAATGATCCGCTCTATGGGTCCCATATAATATCACTTTTCTATATAATTTGATTCAATTTCATAAATCGCAATGTTTATCATTTTGTAATTTTTGGATTGATCATCGATCATGAAAAAAAATAACGTTTTGGCATGACCCATTACATGCTTATGATGTGCCTGAAATCATCAAATGTAAGAGCTCAAAATAAGATAGCATCTCATTATGGATATTAAATAAATGTTTTTTTTATTTTGGTTTCATTCTTTCTAATCATGTACCTAATCTTCCTAATACACTATAACTTGCAATCCTTGGTTTTTTTTATGGTTAGTTATGCTTAAATTCAAGTAATAATATGTGTACAGGTCAAGGGTCATTATAGTTGGTATTAAAGAATAGTCTGGTTATTTTTAGATTTTAGGACAATTAAATTTTTTTAATAAACCTAGGGATTAATTTATCACAATGGATAACCTAATTTGGAACTTAGGTAATCACATGATTTGATAAATTTTTTATTCATAAGTTTATCCTTGTCTGTTTAAAGTGTCATTTTAGTATGATTTTTAGATAAGTATTTGATCCCCCATATTTTATTTTTCTTTTCTAGTCAATGGTGGTAAATAGGATAAGTACCCTCACATGTTTTCACATTAGTATGTAAAAGGAAATTTTGAGGAAGTAATTTTATTAGGGGAAATATTATAAGGACCTAGAAATTTATCAATTGAAATTCCATTCTTATAATTATTTTATATATTTTAAATCACATAAAATCACATAGATAACACAATACAAACATTATAAATTAATAATTAATGAATTAAGAGGTATTTTTATAAATTAAAGAACATAGAACAATTAAATAGTAACTTGATTTTTGGAATAGTAAAGTGGCTATTATAAATAGAATCCAGAAAATAAAATACTAACCTAACCTATGAATGGATAAATAAATTTCAGGTATCTTATAAGTGAAAATAAATTTTATTTATATCATTGTATGGGTAAATAAATATTTTAAAAGTTATATATTAATTGTTGGTATTTTTATAAAATGGAAATGTCTATTTTTGATTTTATAATTAATATAATGATTTAATATAAAATTTATTTTCATAAAATTGATTCCTAAATTAATAATTTTTTCTTATGATTATAATATAATTTTACATGACCTTAATTATTTTTTTAAAGTGTTATAAAATAAATTATAATTTTAAAATTGGTGTTTTTAAAATAAATGAAGATTATAATTAAAAATTTAATTTATATTATATTGAAAATTAGTTTTTAAAATGGAGTCTAATTTTTGAAATTTTCAAATAAAAAATGGTTATGAGGAATAATTTGTACTTTTCTAAAATAGTTGAATTTTTCTGAATAGTGAAATATGATAATCAATGGTATTTAATGTTATAATTAAATAAATGAATTTTTGTTTAATGGTTGATTCATTTATGATTTATGTGGAAATTATATTTCACTAAAATTCTCTATTTACTATATTTAGTCATATTAATAAGCATTATTGTTATTCTTGAGCCAAAACAATAAACTGGTGAATAAAATAATAAAAACACCCCATTCCACCAAATTTAAATACCACCCCTCAGTGCCACTTCTCCTCACAACATAAAAGGTTTCAAGATTTATTATATTCAAACTAGTTCAACTCCAAACCACATCAATGTGTTCTGGTCTTACTGGCCTCATCAAAAGACCATTTTTATGTTCCTTAAGGATGTTCTCAAGGTGACGACACTCAAGAAATAAAACCCTCCCTCTTCCTATTTTAATTTCCTTTATTTTTATATCCATCACTCTCATACCCTATAAAAATTAAAATGATAAATATATTATCATAAAGATAATGTAATTTAATTATGTTAATGTGATATTCATCATAAAATCTATTCTATTCTATATTTATCTTAAAAATGAAAATAATGTATGTGATGTGTTGATTCACCACCTTCATGGAAAATGATTCTTTATTTTATATTACCACCTTCAAGGGTGGTCATAAAACTATTTTTATTTTAACTATATAATAATATGTGTATTAAATATTTTTAATATTCTTGAAATAACTTATATACATAATATTAATTTAATAAATAAAACTAATCTGTAATGATCGAAAGAAAACCAAAATAATCTAAATGTTTATCATTAACTTTTTATAAAATGAATCATCCCCATATCTAGAAAAAATGATATTTATTACCATTTAATCTTCTAGAAGTTCATTAATATCATATAAATTCAATTTTGGATAATTTATCCCACTTTACATGATCTTTATTACATTTATGGTAGTGAACCAATCATGAAAACTAAGGAAACGAACACTCCCAAACAAAGAAACTAAATCTTATAACTAATCAAAAAGAACATAAATGAACATAAAAAATTTATAATAAATAAAATAAATGTATAAAACAACATTAATTAATAAATTAATTCATCTAATGTGATTATCCTATACATTTAGTGCATGTGTAGAACAGTTTCAAACATAATGTTACAAATTCTCTCCAAACCTACATTTTTTCTTCGAGTAACACTTTCTATCATTACCCCAAAGTAATTATTATTAGGTTATATTATTATATTATTTATGTATGCTCCAAAAATATTTAACTAGCTTAATTATTATTTATTTTAAGGAGAAATACATGTCTTATATGGTTCCATTTTCAATTCCTCTAGTTCAATAAGCCTGATTAAAGGGAACATCCCTATTTCTTACCCATTTTTATGTACACTCCATAATCTATTGTAATCCAATTTTTTTTCTAAAAACTCTATGTTAATCATTAATGAATATATAATCTCATTTATGGTTTTATTTAATACAATTATTCATTTTCAATTTTAAATTAACATTAATAGTATCCCTTAAATCGTAGAAAACAAATATCGTTTCAAAAGTTTCTTGAACACTCATTTTACATGTTTTTACTTCAAATGGGCATAATTTATCATGATCTATTCATATAATTTCTTATTAATGTTCATGTATGATTTAAATCTCTACTTTCATATGGAAAACATTGTGATATTCCATTTTTTATTCCTTATCACATGACTGTGATAACCATTTCATTCCATGGGTAACCCTTATGATAAGTTATTCATATGTAACACATATGCATGAACATGTTATTATGGGTGGGCCCAGATAGAACTCTAATGAATTGGGTAACATTTAGTATCATGAGATTTCATGTTGGTAACTACAGTAAACTTGATTTTTTTATGGGATTTTTTACACCATGTGTAATATTTTTGGTAGTAATCCTTGACTCATGGTTATTTCATTTTTTATGATGTCGCCACATTTTCTATGTTTTCTTGATTATAATATAAAATGTTCTAAATATTATGCCTCCATTTTAATTCATGTTACAAAACCTTTTATATCATCATATTATTCATTCTAACACATGTTCTATTCTTTATTCATATGTTTACTCCCTTACTCAACTTCTCAGTTCATCCATTTTTCCATGTATTCCATAGGTTACCTTATGTAGATGTAATAGCTTAAAGGAAGTTAGTAAATCTTTATTGATATTAAATAAAAGATGTTTTTATTTTATATTCATGTTTTATTATCATGTACCAAATATTCCAATTACATTGTACTTCATTATCTATGGTTTGCATTTGATCATTAATTATGATTAAAATTTTGTAATAATATTTTTAAAGGTATAGAGTCATTATATCTAGTTATTTACGTGACTGTGTCCTTTTAGAAGACCAGGATTTGGGAGCAGTATGCGTGTTACAACCTGTTTATTAGAGGGATTATACTTGTACAATGATTTTGATATATGAAACTTGATATAATTGTTTTCTTTGGAGTGTGTTTAGAATTGTAGAAACATGCCACGATGAAGACCTCTAATCATAGACTAAGTTTGTGAGGATGAAAATGCTCTAAATGTGGGATCTATGGGATACTGGTGGATCCTTATATAGATCTAGTTATGGAACCGGTTAATTTACCAAGAACAAGTGTTGAGTAAGAGTTATAGGAGGTTTTTTATGCTTTATGAAATTTTTTTAGGGAGCACTAAAACCAGTCTTGAATATGGATGAGCTGACACATGTGTTACAAAAGTAGAATCCTACCATGTTTTGGGGGATGGTGGTCCAAAAGCTTTTAGGATATGGCTTGAAACAAGATTTTTGACATTAAATCATCATGAAACGCCTTGTGAGAGGAGAGTTAATCTCATGAAATGCATGTTAAATGGGGATGAAAAGTGTGGTTGGGATGTCTTGAACTAGTACGATAGGCTACGGTATATGGTTTGGGAAGATATCCAATCTAGTTTCTATGATTACATCTTCCTTGATACTCTAAGAGTAGAGTGGGAATGTGAGTTCAAGCATCAAGAGAAGGGAATGATGATAGTTATGGAGTATTCAGAAAACATTATAGAGCCACATGATTTTTCATCAATATATCTTACTAATGAGGAAACAAGGGAAAGGAAATTTGAGTAAGATATCATGAATGTCATTTGAATAAAGTTTAACATGATAAAGTTGATGATGTTTACTAAAATAGTGGATTCATCACATATTATAGAGAAGAACCTAAGAGAATCTTGGGGTGTAGAGAAAATCAATGTAGTCTCTCAACCTAGTAGTTCATCTTCCAATAGAGGGATAAAATGGTTTGAGGCTTCTCATTAGGGGAGTACCATCCTAGTTGTTAATGGTTGTAGCTTAGTGTTCTGTCATCAGTGCGGAAGATAAGGACATGTGAGGAATCAGGGTGATCGTGACCCAATTAAGTATCGATCTTGCAGTAGGATGGACCACAATCATCATTTTTATAGTACCTTTACTCCAACAGTTAGTGGAAGGGGTTCATCTAAAAATATAGGATCAAGAGAAGTGTTTATAGCTTTGTTTTTAGTAGTTATCTGGAGTAGTATCATTCATTCAGGTCAAGGTGGTGGTGTTCGCAACATAGGCTTTCATACACTATTGGTACTAAGAGAGTAGAGTGGGCCTACTTAGAGTATTGAGGTTGTGTCAAAAGTCTACATCTTAGGACATATAATTTCGGTATACTCTACACCTATGGAGCTAGGTTCCAGACCATCTACAATGAGAGGTATGATCTTAGTAGCCACTACTCTTGTATCTTCTCTTTTTGATATAGGTGAATCACATATATTTATATATGTATATATGGTGGAATGAATTGGAATTGTTATACGGTTTTATAAGGGTGTCATGAAACTTGATACTCTATTTGGGATCATAATAGAGAGTGTATGCCAGTGTAGGGAGTTCCCTCATGAGGTTGGTGGGTGACACTTCATGTGGGATATTTTTTTCCCATAGATGACTGGGTTTTACATCATACTCAGAATAGAATGTCTAGTTTTTTATAAATATTATGTTTATTTTCATCACAAGAGGGTGAATTGCACATCACTAGAGGGCTTGGAAGGATGAAAACCTAAATATATAGTTTGTACTTGTATGATTAGGGATCACATTGGATATTTTTTACTCCAGTGGTTGATCATTTTATAATGTTTTCTTGGATGACATTTTTAGGTTACCTCTAAAGATAGTGTTTCAGATCTCCATCGAGCTAGGTCCAGGTGCCGGATCGGTATCAATTCCTCATTATAGGGTGTCTATATTGATGTTGCAGAATCATAAGAGGTAGCTAGAGGAATTTAAGAAAAATTATATATCTTAATTAATACCTCTCTATGGGGTTTTATAGTGTTTTGGTGAAAGAGGTGGATGGTACTAATTGGATAGGAGTAGATTAAAGGAAATTGAACCAGTTAAGAATTAAGAACTTTTATCCCTTACCACATATTGATGACCTTTTTTATGATCCTCAAAGAGACTAGGTGTTCATGAAAATATATTTGTGATATGGATATCGTCAGGTTCATGTTTTAACTATAGAAACAATTAATACAATTTTTCATAGAATTTATGGTATATAAAATTAACTAGTTTTGTTGTTTGGACACATGAGCATGCCATAAGATTCGATGGCTCTAATTAATCGATTTTTTCATCCTTATTTAGATTTGTTTGTGGTGGTTTGATGGATTATATCTTGGTGTATTCTAAAAATTGATATGACTAATCCAAACATATTTATACTATTTTGGATGCATGAAGAGAGAATTAGTTATATGCTATGTTGACAAACTACCACTTCTGTATGGATGAGATTCACTTCCCATGTAATATTATCTTAGAGATAGGTGTATGAGTTGACATAGTTAAGTTTAGTGATGTAGTTTCCTAGGGGGATTTAAAGAAAATATTTGAAGTATGGATTTTCTTAGGGCTAGACTGATATTACTGTCATTTCATAGAGGACTTCTAATTCATTGTAGTGCCTTTGATAGGCTTGACTAAGAAGTGTGTAATTTTTTATGATCATATACCAATAGGACATCCTTTCAAGGGCTAAAAAGGAGACTAACATCAGTTCCAGTCATGGTTCTTCCAGAGCTAGTAAAGAGATACATTGTGTACTATGATGTATTAGGTATTGGTCTAGGAGAAGTGTTGAAGTAGGTGGATAGAGTCGTGGTGAGAGGGTTTGGATAACTGAGGCCACATGAGAGGATTTACCAAATGCATGATCTTGAGTTAGTCGTAGTTGTTCATGATTTTTGATTTTGGAGAAATTACATACTTCGAGATATTTTTGTGGTGTATAAGGACAAAAAATGCCTCAAGTATATATTTAAATAGAGTGTTCTAAATTTGAGGTAGCAATGGCTGGTTGAGTACCTACAGTAATTCTTCTTTGATCTTCCCAATATGATTATAAAGGGATGTATATTGTCCAATGCATTGAGAAGGGGGAATCATGTATAGTAATTTTAGGAAGCTAGTACCAAGTTGTTGATAATATCCTTATTCTATAAGATTCACTTTTAGGTAGAATAGAGTGAGGGACAATCTTTTCATTCTCCCTTAGTTGTGATGTCAACCGTTCTGGATAGAGTAGGGATGGGTCAGCTATCATATTCTAAGGGTGTAGTTTTATGGTATAGTGTCGAAGGTGAGGAATCACCTTCTATTTAGACCATAACTGAGTATCAGATCTTATGTATATAAGGTTGCTTTTGGGTTTCTTTGGATATATGCAAGAAGATCATGTGCGAATTTCATGCCTCAATTTGGGTAGTGTGTCCCGACATCCCCAATATGTACTATGGCATATGCCATCATTATTGGTGTTTCAGTATGAAATGTGAGGATGTTGGTTTTGATACAACGTGTTCCACCTATCAGTATGTGAAGGTAGGGAATGAATGACCAGAACAAATTGGATAAGAGCTACCCATTTATGAGTGAAAATGGTATGATATCACAATGGATTTCATGAACAGTTTGTCGAGGTCGTCGTGAGGGAATGACATTGTGTTGTTTTTTATTGACAGTATCATGAAGGTTTCTCATTTCCTTCCAATTAAGGAGACCATTAGTTTGTATGATATTAGGAGATTTTATATCCATGATATAGTATATAATCATGGGGTACCTCATACTATCATTTGGTGTAGGGAAACACCATTTATGTTTCATTTCTAGATGTTTTTGTAGAGGGTGTTGGGTAAAAAGGTGGTTCTAAGAAAAACATACCACCCACAGACTGATGGACATTTAGAGAATATGATATAGGCTCTAGAGGTCAAAAAGTGAGCATGCGTTCTGGATTTTAGGGGGCTCTTGGGAGAGGCATATAACCCTATTTGAGTATGCCTACAATAATTGATATCATGACAATGTATAGACAGAACATTATAAGGTTTATATAGTATCCCTTTTCAATCACCCATGTGATGGTTAGAGGAATGTAATTCATCTTTAGTTGGAGTGTGTCTCACACTAGAAACATCTGAGGAGATCTAGTTAATTGGGAAGTGGATGGATATTACATAGTGTTTATAGATATATTATTTTCATCACTATAGAATACGTCAACAGTTCGAGGTTGGGATCAAGAATTTTTAAGTGTCACACTGAGTCAGGGATATAGATGTATTAAGGGATATGATAATAATTCATAGTGATTTTTTGGGTCAATCAATATTCAAGAGAGAGTTGGATCAGTATCCTATTATTTGAAGTTATTTTTGAGGTATTGATCCATGCACCACACCTCCCACCTATAATAGTATCATCATTATCATTTCAGACCTATCTCATTATTTTTAACCTAAGTAGGTTGAGTTACAAGTATTTATTTCCATTTAGGAGCATCCAATTTGAATCACTGAGAGGAGAACAAAGGTTCTTCATGGATAGTAAGTTCCTCTAGTATGGGTAATTTTTCATCATGTGTGTTTATAGGTTGAGACCAAGGAGTGGGAGGTTGATGTACATGCCCAGTGGATAGATTTATTCATAGATGATTCTTGACCACCATTGAGAAGAGAATTGGAGAAAGAATTTCTTTAAGGGGGATATTCTAAGATCTAGAGTTATAACTCGAGGTATATATCTCCTTAATCAATGTTTAAATGATATTTTATTGACTGATGTAGATACCCATTGTGGGAATGGGTGTATTGGGGGTTTCCAAGGCTTGTTAATATCCTGGAACCCATGTTTTTTGAGAAATAGGGTTGGTCGCATGGTTAGTAGAAACCAAACGTGGTAGGCAACATGGTCTGACTAATAATACAAGAACTAGGTGGAGAGTAAGAGGAGATTGTATAGTTTGAGGAAACCAGGCTAATAGAGGTGCATGCCCATTTGATGGTCATGTAGTTTTTAGAAGATCTAGATCACATGGTTTTTTCATGGTTTTAAAAATTATGAACATTATCAGTGTGGGTCACCCCATTTCATAGAAAATGGTACTTGGTTGGTCCATATTATAGCCAACCATGCTTCCAAACCATGCAACCTATTATTTTTTTGAAAAGCTGACCAAATTCGCTTAAAATTACTTGAAACAGAAAACCTAATTTCAATTTATCATTTTAATGAATAGTAATCATTTGATAGCTCTCTCTTGAGCCACTTCATAGTCTTGGATACCATTTAATTATCTGAGCATGGAATCAAATGTCAATCATCTCGTTGGATCAACGATAGTGAGTGCTCAATTACTTTTTTCATTCGTACTTTTTCATGGATTTTATGGAGTTAATTATTTGAAAACTAATATCATCATCATAGGATACTTTTTTATTGAAGGATGAAAGGAACAAAATAGAAATAAAAACATGTATTAAAGAGGCCTAAAATAGTGTAGTCTGAGTGTAACCCCTTGGATTAAATACACACCCTCAAGTTTAAAGAAATAAATACTATGAGAACTAATGACTTCAAGGAATTTTTCATCTTGGGAGGAGAGATGATCAGCTACTTTATTTCCTTCTCATTAGGTGTGAGTGTCCTTAATGCCATTATTGATAAGAGATATACATTTCTTGATAATATAAGAGATAAACCATGGGGTATGGACTTTACCGCGTAAGGAATTATGGCTGATCATTGAGTTTGCCTCCACTTGGAATAAAGGAATGTTCAACCAAATGCTAATGTTAATCCCAGTCAACAACACATTGGCATCTACCTTGATGTATCTTCTATTTGCATAGTGGTCCATAAATTCTATAGTAACATTCCCATATGAACCCTAACGAACACTACTCTTGCATTACTATCTTTTTTTGAACCTTCTTTATTAATCTTGAATCCAATCTCATGGGGGGGGGAGCCACCACACCCACTCTCCTTGTAACTTGGTGTAAGGAGAATGGGCCACAGTGGATGGAACTCGGAGTGAACTTGGAGAGGGAACTTTTTTCTAGTTTTTGAAGAAGGGTACCTGATCCACCAGCATGCTTTGGGTCCTAGAAATAATGGATTTCCCGGAAAAGGGAAGGACCTCATATCTCGTACGCTTACTATCCTTCCATAAGCACCAACAACCAATGTTGATAATAATGGACCAAGCCATTATTTATGAGCCTCATTATCTATCCCCTAAAAACTTATTTCCAAGAATGGTTCATTTTGGAGATTCTGTGAAGAGTACACTATAAGCTCACCAAGAAAAATCCAGACTACATGGGCCTGTTACCCCTCAAGGAAGATGTGACTCGCTTCCTCGTCACCTTTATTTCAGAAAAATTGGTAATAGGATGTGATGTTTATACCTAGATTTTTGATTTTTTATTTGATAGGAATATTTTGGTTTTTAGTCCATCATATTAGAAAGCAGTATTTCGAAGGGATCATGTTTCACCACACCACTTTTCTCCATCTATCGTGATGAGACTGAGGAGTGGATATCCTTCGATAGTCCTTGGCATTAAAATTCCCCATGGAGGAAGGATTAAAAACACATCTATCAAGATTCAAGTTTGTGATAATAAGATTCAAAGCCTCATTGTTCTTCCCATATGAGGACATCAAAATGAATTCATGGTAACGACACACTTCCATAATGGATATGGTTGGGGAAGGGTAACCCAGATACTCTATCACCTCACCATCCTATTTATGGAACTAGAACTAGATGTTCCCACCACCTATAATCCATTTTGAATTCGGTTTAAGGGTCAGGATAATGGAGCTAATTGGCATTCACAGAGTATATCCATTCACAGTATTGTTACTCGTATTACCTCACACTTTTCATGACATGGTCTTTCCCCACAAGGTATAGTCGTAAATCATTTCTCATACTAACTTTACAAGTAGGCATTGAATGGTGGATGCTAAGCTCTTAACGTTGATACATCCCTCATGGATGGGATTTTCTATTTGACCCAACAAGGCCTAGTGTCTTTTCACCTCTGAAGAAACATCCCAAATGAAACTATCCATTATTCTATCAATTTTTCTAATAACCCATGTAGGCACATTGATGGATTCTATTGGATGCACTGTAATTACTGAAAGAACACTATTAAAGAAATTGATTCGACCCCAAATAGATTGAAGGTAAGTATTATAGTTGGGGATGTGGCTCATGATCTTACTCACCACCCGATCAAAGTCCATGATGTTCATTTTTCAGGTGATATTGGAGTACCTAGGTATTGTAGAGGGAACTGGCGTTGTTGCATGCCCAGTCTATAGCTCAGATACATAGCTCTCCTATCCTTGTATATGTTTGAGATATAAAACATTCTTTTATCCTTATTAACTACTTGGACAGTCCAGTATAAGTATTTATCAGGAATCCTGGTGATCCCTTGAATCTATCTCCTATATGAATTCATCAATATAATAGAATCTTTAGCCAACATTAGATGTGAAACTGGTGGGAGGCTCTGTTTCCTTCAATAGGGGAGGATGTCTCCATTGAGAATTCTTCAATTGATCATTATACATAGAGTATCATTCACTAATAAAAATAATCTTGTTGATGTTGGAACTCTTTGGCGCATCCCCCCTGTAGCCTTGAAAACACCATAGGATAACCCCATGAAATAAACCGAAATCCATGGAGAACTAAAGCATAGAAAGAGAATATCTCATGCCCAAGAAGAGAACACCATGTTAATCAACACTTTGTTAATGAAACCCCATTCCATTCTATCATACACCTTGATCATGTCTAGCTTGATGATAATATTTAACCCATGATATCTAGTGGACATATCCCTAATCAACTCCTTAGTAAGATCCACCACACCTTGGATTAATCAGCCTTTCACGAATACATGTTGCTTGAGGGTGATGTATTGGGGGAGAAATTTAGATAACCTCTGGTTGATGATACAAGACAAGATCTAGTATAGAAAGTTTTATAGACTTACTAGTCTGTAATGAGATATGGAGTACAGATCGTTAATCAGCGGAAGGAGTACCATGGATGTAGCACATGCCACCTGAGGGAGGCCTCCTCCCTGAAAGAAGTCTTGGATCACACCTTTGATATCATCTTTAATAGTTACCCATGATCCCTGGTAGAAAGATCCTTTGAATTTATCTAGACCTAGAGTTCTCTCTGGATTAAGCTTCATCATGGCTCAATAAATTTCTTCCTCCCATAGAATACGTTTTATGGATTCATTAATCTGGTCTGTTACAATATTTGATAGGTCCCCCAAAAATTATACACCCCCTGTCGGGTAGCCTTCAGGCATTGAAGTGTTAGGCCCAGCCAGAAAGTCTCTGAATAGTGTATGATTAATCCCTCCTACCACATCCCGGTCCCCATTATAAGAACCAACGTCCAACTTGATATTTGGTTTAGTGGGCCACCACTTCTCTCTTATGCAGGCATGAAAATTGGGTTTTTGTCTCCCACTCATTTCCATGTCATCTTTGAGCACTCCCTTGCCTTTATCTCTTGGAAAAGGGGTAGATTAGCCATTTAAATATTCATATACACGATCTCAACAAAATAAGTCTCATATCATGTGTCCTCCATCCTTTTTTCATCCTCTCCACTACCTACTTTAGGTCCTCCAAGAACTAGTATGTTTGAGTAAGATTCCTACCCCATTGGTGCATCCTTTTTTTGAGCCACCTCAACATGTTATGAAATCCCACCCAAGTATGGCCTCAAATAGGTTCCTCCCATGAATCCCTAACTATCTTCTTGTATCTCGTGTTCTCTCACGACTGACTACAAAACCTGAAGCTATCATGGTTGAACTGTGTTGGGGGATGAGAAAGAAACAACAGACATTGATCAAAGGCACAGTGAAACAGGTGATTAAAATTTGCATTGGGAAATAGAGAGAAGATGTGGATGTTGGTGATACAGCAATTCAGATGGATCTTGCATCTGTTGTTCCTCCATTGATTATTACACCAAATGATTCTATCACCCGAGTTTCTCGTATCCATTAATCCTTTTCCTTCCATGAACTATTAGAATTCCATAATAGCCTTATTGGGAAATTTTCCCCACCCTTTCCTCTCCTCTGGATAGATAACTAAATTTATGTATCTCTTTATTATCTAATGGAGACCCCATGGGTTGAAAATAGAAAGATCATTCCACAAAACCTCCCTCCTCTGAGTATGGCAGCTGGCATAAACGACTGACATGAAGAGAACACTCATATCACTTGCCATTTTAATGTTTATATATTACTCCCCATCCCGAATGAGGTTCACTGATATTTTCTTATTCCAAAATAACCAAATGTGTTCATTTTCAGGAGCAACATTCATGAATTTTCGCATTTTGATCATGGTAGAGAACTCTCTTATCTTGTATTATTGTTGTTTGTGCTTGAGAATGGAAACCAACTGTACCTTGTTCTTCTTGAATTTTGAATCTACGTAGTCTATTTTAAGCCACGATCCCATGCCACTGGAGTTCCATATGATGATGGTTATCATTAGTGGAGGTAAGGCCTGGCTTTGGCCCCAAGAGACATGGTCTCTGAGTGAAGGAAAGTGATGCACTCCCCTGATAGTTTTAGCTTTGATTGTTATCTAGTAAAAATTCCTAATCTATGTTCTATAGGTCTTGGAGCTGTGTTGTAGAGTCCGTGTACAAGATCATAAGCTAACACTAAATGATCTCTTTACTACGAAACTATGGTAGTCATTTTATACTTTTACCTCATGGTTCGGTTCACTTTAGAGCTAGTTGTCATTGATCTTCCCACTGAACATTCTGGAAGTTCCCCTGTTATTAATTATAAAATTAAATTTAACATTTGGAACATGTTATGAATTACCTTTTGATCTTTTGAGTTTATTTGGAGGTTATTTCCCCAATCTAGGCACCCATGGTGTGTTCCCTTTCCTTTTCATATAGTTAAACCACCCAAGGGTTGGGATTTTTAGCTTTCCTAGCTATAGGAATCCCATTTATAAATTAATTGGATTGAATTGATTGATTAATAGATGGTTTTCATCCTTTTCCTGGTTATACATGATGTGAATTGTTAAACTGATTAAACATGAATTTTTATATGAGTATTTAAACATGTGGAATTAAATTAAATGGGAATTGTTATATGAGTTCGAATAACTATTTGAATGTTTAGGTATGAAATGGTAAATGAATATAATGATGGATGTTTATATATAACACCATGAGTCTGATACACCATAGGTCATGGTAATTATACTAGATTCCTTAAACCTATAATACACCTTGAGTCATGATTCCATTGGACACATTTTCCTTTTCTACCCCTTGGATCTAGTTTTTTTGGGATTGTACTGGACATAGTATGTTTACATGCTCCTTGGACCCCAATTCTAGCCGAATTGATTTTCCATCGAGATGATCTGAGGACTCGATGAGGATTTTTTGGTTCACTATACCTTGGATATAGAATCATGGGATCTGACATTTATAATTATAAGGAACATCTATAGTAAATGAGACATGATTTCTTATATGGCACGGTGATGGTAGAAATGAGTTTAATGTTATACAATTTTTCCATGGTTGATATGATATTATGTGTATATGAGGTGGTTGTTGTGATTTATTCTATTTACTTTACCATTTCCTTGTTATAAGACCTTACCTTTGTTTTGTAGGGAGCCTTATGTGGTTGTATAATATCACTTGTTTGGTTACATTTTCCTTAATAAAACTGCATTCAATTATATCATACCTATTATATCCTACAATCTTATTTTTCTTGTCACGGCCCATCCTTGGGGCCCGTTCCGTGACTACCCCAACCCCGCCTTCCATAGGCCAGGGGATGGAGACTAGAACCAAAGGCATAATCCTGATAAAAAGGGATGGAATTACCTTTAATAAGTAAAATAAAAACAACAGAGTGTGGAACTGGAAGTAAACACTATGTAAAACTGTATAAAAAAGAAGGCGATGAAAGTAAAGGGGCTGGAAATACAAGCCCAACAGTAAAGTACAATACAACTGAAAAGCTAGTACAATTGTAGTAAAGTAAAAAAATCAACTACTGAGTCATTCTCCGGAATTCCCACCTGAAGGGTGGGTATAGATGGCCTCCTCAGCACCCCAAGTCTATTCGTCTGCTCCGTGTATGTCTCTCTAGGTGTTCTAGCTCCAGGTACCATCCAGGTCTACAACTCTCTACCTCGATCAGTGAAGTCTGTCATCTACAACCAACACAACGAAGTGAGGGAATATCCTGTGCATGGGTGAGTATAACGATACTCAGTAGGGACCCCAAGACCCCCAAGTTTTCACAATATCCAATAAGGATAACCCACAAAGAAAGATACGATTAGGAAGTATCAACCATCCCTACTTAGGTATATGCCCATACATATACCTATGTTATCAATCACAGTCCGGCTCCAACTCTCGAGCCCAAGCACAACCCATTCCACAAAGGAAGTATGGTCGATCACCATGATGATAATGGTTGAAAGACATGACTTAGCTCACACAGGTATACATATTTCATAGAGCGATAGAGAAGATCATATGTAGTCAATGATTCATCTAAGCTATTAGTCCCACACAGGATACAGGACCAGCTAAGCTGTCGGACCCACACAGGATACAGGACCAGCTGTCTCATCTAAGATGTCGGACCCACATAGGATACAGGACCAGCTAAGCTGTCGAACCCACATAGGATACAGGAACAAAAGTCAGAACTGTTGGACCCAAGGAGGATCCCAGTATAGTAGTCATCGCTATCGAACCCATGGAGGATTTCGGTAAAATAGTCATCGCAGTCGTAGCCAGCTCTAGGGTACCTGCACACAGCACGCTCGATTCCGAGAGGGTCCTCTCCTCGAGCCAAGTGTTGATACATCAACTGCCAATAAGTCTTGAGTTGATGTATCTCGTTGTTCCGTCACATCAGAAGGAACCCAACACGATAGACAATGCGTCAAATAGACGTTCGGTCTGAGAGTTATTGGCATTTTCGTTCCAAGGGCCCAGTTTGTTTTTAGGCTCAATCCAACCTGGCCATACCCAAACTATGTCCAAACCTCATGTGGAGTATTCCAAAAGAATTAGCTCGCTCTAATAATTCCATCTCTGCAAAAGGAACGTTAATTGGACACTCGTGGCCCTAGATGCGGCCTAAAAGGTGTGAACAACCATAGCGGGTCCAGGTCCGGTCTGACCTAGTCGGACTACCTAGACTGTGGGTCCTACTCGGACTGAGGAAGCACCCCGAGCCGAGGGGACATCCCAACCCAAAGAAATGGTCGGGCCAGAGGGCAGCCTGACCGAAGGCAACCCAGTCATGGGCGGCCCGGTCGAGGGCGGCCCGGCAGAGGGGCGGACCGGCTGAGGGGCGGCCTGGGTGAGGGGCGGCCCGACCGAGGGCGGCCCAACCGTGGCAGCCCAGCTCGGTGCGGCTTGACCGGCCATGCAAGGGAGAGGGGTGTCACACCCATCCCGGTTTGTCGGAGAGAACTGCCACGCTGCGCTAGTTCAGGTGTCACGGGACCCGGCTTGTCCTACCCGACCGGCTCCACTGTGGCCGGCCCGGCCAGATGCCACCGAGGCGCGAAAACACCGCGGTCCTCTAACCCTCCGCATGGCATTATGGTGTCACGCCGCCTCTACCGCGGCCCAACCTGGCCGTGGCCTTCGAATCCAATGTGCAGCGCGACGGTGCCACGCTCCTCCAGCCGTCGCGGCCCACCCAGCTGTGGTTCCTCTTCGGTATGGTGTGATGGCACCACACCGATTTGTCGTGGCCTGCCCTAGACGCAGTTCCGTATCTCCGGCACAGCGCGACGCGAAGACATCACGCCTCCTTCGTTCGTCGTGGTTCTTCATCGTCACGGCACGATGGCACCACACCCTTCTAGCTCCACCTCTAACATCAACCAAACAAGATTCAACAGAGGGACGTCGGGCCATGTTTGTTCGGCCCGCTCCCTCCACGTTAGGTGATAAACATTTGTCCACCGTTAATCCAAATATAAATGTTGAAGTAAGACGGTATAATTCATACATAAAAATTAATCCAATTTCCCCTACCTATTATTTGTCATTGTACATGGATGAGTCATGTAAGATAGACGTCGTGGAAGATGGACTTCGATACATCAACGTCGGAGGTGGTAGATCTCGGTGAAGACTAGTCGAGACGATGCCCTTAGTTTATTTTGTGGGCGGCGTGGCTTCCCTTCCTTTCTCCGGTTGAAGAAGGAAGAAGATGATGCTTCACATTCTTCAGAGATGAGGAGAGTTCTTTATGTTCCACATGGAATGAATGGTGTTCTTAGGTGGTTATTTTTTGGAAGGATGAAGCTCTTCTCTCTCATGCTTCCTAAGGATAATCGCTAAGCCAAAATAAAATAATAGCCTCCCAATTATTTTAATGTTTCTATGCATTTCAAAATAATTCAATAGAATTCATATCACTTCAAATTTATTAATTAAGGCATTAATTAATCCATGTGATGGCACCATTATGAGGTATGGTAGAATGGAACCACCATAAATTGGGATTTCAAGAGTTAAAGGGGGTTCAAGGGGAGTTGAGGGCTTTGATGTTCATGTGGGCCCCACCTTATAACATCCTCCAAAGGGAGGTTATGTGTTGGTGGCCCCACCACCAACCTCCCTTTTGAGGTTTTAACTACAATTCAAATATTAATATTCAACACATATTTTTATTTAAATTTTATTTAGAAACCCAAAAAATTAACTTCCAGCCTCGATAAAATGAAACTATGGTAAAGGTTTCCTTAAGAGAATAATAGCGTTGTGAGTTTAATGGTGCCCTTAGATTTAAATTTCGAGCACCGGTTCAATTGATATAAAAACTCGCATGTACGTTTACTGAATGTACCTGAACAAAACTTTAGAAGTTTATTTAGGGCACACCGGGCCATAGAATCAAGTGTCATCAGAAATCGCAGACTCATAAAACTCCCATGTTTTTGAAAAAAAAAATCCACGGAATTTCTGGATCTTTACATTCTCCCCACCTCAAGGCTTTACGTCCACATATGCTACAACACACACTAAGGGAACAAATGGGGGTACTGAGCACGCATCTGAGCCTCCCACTCCCATGTGCTCTCCTGGAGGTTCCTATGCTGCCAGCGAATGTGTACCAGAGGAATCGACCGTCCATGCAGGACCCGCTCCTGTCGATCATAAATCTCCGTAAGAACCTCTGTGAATGTCGCTCCGTCATCGATGTCCATCTCCCCATGGTCGATGATGTGGGATGGGTCATGCATGTATCTCCTCAGCCGAGATACGTGGAAGATATCGTGCACCCGGTGCAACTGAGGTGGAAGTGTCAAGTGGTAAGCCACCTCGCCTACCATACTGAGGACCTGAAAAGGTATAATGAATCAAAGTGATAACTTTCTTCCTCGGCCAAATCTTGGTATACCTCGTCGATGTGAGACCCATATAAAGATGTGGTCACTGTCCTCGAACTCCAGTGGTCTCCGTATCCTCTCAACATAGGACTTCTGCCTGCTCTGTGTAGTCTTCATGTGCTCCTGGATGATCTACACCTTCTCCGTCGTATCCTGCACCATCTCAAGTCCTACAAGTGATGACTCCCCTGGGTTAGTCCAACACAGAGGCAATCTTTAAGGTCAACCATACAGTGCATCGAAAGGTGCCATCCTGATGGTGGAGTGGTAGCTGTTGTTATACGCAAACTATACCAAGAGTAAGTGATCCTCCCAACTACAACCAAAGTTGAGAATGCATGCACGGAGTATGTCCTCGAGCGTCTGAATGGTCCTCTCTATCTGACAATCTGTATGAGGATGGAAGGTGGTACTCAAGCGAAGCTATGTCCCGAAAGCCTCCTAGAACCCCTTCCATAGCCAGGAAGTGAAACAGGCATCCTGATCAAGGATGATCATCGATGGAAAATCATGGAGTTGTATGATCTCATGTATGTAGAGGAATCCCAAGCTCTCTACAATGCCCTACTCTCTGATCGGTAAGAAGTGGGCTGACTTGGTGAGTCGGTCGACAATCACCCAGATAGAGTCATGTCCTTTGGATGTACATGGAATTCCCACCACGAAATCCATGGATATCCCGTACCACTTCCACTCTGGAACCTCTAAGGGATAAACCAAGCCTACTGGAACCCAGTTCTCTGCCTTCACTTGGTGACAAGTGAGGCATCGAGAGACAAACTCTGCCTCTTCCTTCTTCATACCTAGCCACCAGTACTGTCTTCGGATGTCCTGATACATCTTCTCCACTACTGGATGTACCGCTAAAGGAGAGGTATGGAACTCCCTCAACACTTCCTCCTGAAGTGAAACTGGTTCCATAGTACATCCTCTGAAGCGGATGACATGCTCCCCACCTTCAGAAAATCCATCACGTGTCTTCCCTGTGGATATCTTAGCACGTCGCGTCACACAGTCAACGTCCCCACACTGTGCCTCTCTAACTCATTGAAATAATTGAGGAGTTACTGTGGGAGATTGCAGAAAGGATTCTCCATCTATATCCACAAAAGATACCTGGAATGCGGCTAGCTGTTATGTTCCCTATCGAAGCAGCTGAATACTTGATGCGTCGCAGTAAACTACGTACCCAACGCCCTCCTCTAGTAGCCTCAATATGGGCGCACTAGTCAACCTCTGCCTCAACTCTTGAAAACTCTGCGGGAATCTCTCTAACCACAAGAAGGGTTTATCCTTCTTCATAAATGCTGAAAGTGGTAATGCAACTCTGGAGAAATCTGGAACAAATTTCTGATAGTACTCAGCTAGTCCCAGAAAACTCTATATCTCTGTCACACTCCAAGGTGGCTCCCAAGAAAGTACTGGCTTGATCTTCACTGAATCCACTGCAACTCCAGTCTTCGAGATGACATGCCCCATGAAATAAACCTCTCAAATCCATAACAGGCACTTCGAGAGCTTACCATAAAGCTGGTGCTATCAGAGTGTGTATAGTACTACCCGCAAATGGTAGGCATGCTCCTCCTCAGTAGTCGAGTAGATGAGTATGTCTTCGATGAAGACTACGACAAATCAATCGAGCTAAGGCTGTAAGATCTTGTTCATGAGACTCATGAACACTGCTGGAGTGTTGGTTATGCCAAAGGGAATAACCAAGAACTCGTAGTGGCCATACTGACACCTGAAGGCCATCTTCTTCACATCCTCGTCATGAACTATGAGCTGGTGATAGCCTAACCTATAGTCTATATTTGATAATGATCATGCTCCCTTGATCTGATCAAAGAGGTTTTCAATCCTCAGGAGTGGTTACTTGTTCTTCACGGTCACCTGATTTAGGTGACAGTAGTCAACACACAGTCGCAAGCTTCCATCTTCCTTCTCAGCTAACAAAATCGGAGATTCCCATGGTGAAACACTGGGTCGGATAAATCCATTCCCCTGGAAGTCCTCCAGTTATACCCGCAGCTCAAGAATCTTGAAAGGAGCCATCCAATATGCTAGAGTAGATATCAGTGTCGTCCTGGGGTACAAGTCAATGTAGAAGTCCACCTATTTATGAGGAGTTAGTCCTGGTACGTCATCAGGGAAAACATCAGTGTACTGATCCACCACAATAGGAAAACTCAGACTCCACACATCAACTACTTCGAGGATGAGACTTTCCAACCGATGTGTGATCGGATGCCCCCTTCATTGCGTAAGTCCATCCTGCATTAAAAGGCTCCCTTTTTTCCAGTGAAGGTGAACCTGGTCCCATCTGTGTGGATACACCGCACTTTGCGCCTAATACAGTCAATCTGAGCTCGAACTGTGGATAACCAGTCCATACCCAAGATGACGTCGTAAGTCCTCGACGACACTTCAAGTAGATCACAGCAAAATATCTCACCTCCAAGAGTATGCTCACACTGCTGACACCAGTGCGTAATTGTCGAGTCTACTCTTGTAGGAGTCTTTAGTCGTAAGGATGAAGCCAAAGGCTCCGTCAGAATCTCCGAGCTCCGAACGAGGGCAGTGGCAATAAAATAATGACTCACACATGTGTCTATAAGTACTGCAGTAAGGGTGGAGTAGACACAGAAATTACCTCGAATCATCTCAAGTGCGCCATGGTTGTAGGCCTTGACTGCCTGGAGCTGAGCCCGCCTCTGTCCGCCAGCTCACTGTGGTCGGGGTGGACCTCCTTGTAGTGGTGGTGGTAGAGCCTCGAAATGATGTCCACTACCCGCTACCTGGCCAGCTCCTCTACCAAATCTTCCTACTCCCGATGGACCACCATGGTCGAACCACTACCTCGGCCTGGGAGGTCCCTCTACTATCTGCTGCTCGTCTGCATGGCGGGTCGGGCAGTCTCGAGACATGTGACCCTACCCGCCGCATGCATAGCACTGTCTGTTCCTCATATAACTTACTCTGTCTCGTGTACCCAACACAACTGAATCTGTATCCTGGGGTCACCCACCTGACGGCCTACTCCGCTTGGACCTCTGCGACATCTGTCTACTGTTGGCTGCAGAGGACTCCACTATGTGACGCCCTGTGGTGGGTCTCGTTGCTAGCGACTGCTTAGCGAGAAGGGGTCATGCTGAGGGGGATTATCGAAGCCTTGATCTCATGCCTAAGTCCTTGCTCAAAGGTATGGGCCCTGAAGAAGGGGTCATGTACCATATCTGTGGAGCAGCGTGAGAGGTCGGTGAACCTCGCAGAGTATTGAGCCACTATCATGTTTCCATGCTACAGATGAAGTAACTCCTTAATACTCACCACACGAAGGGTGGCTGGAACGAACTCTGAGAAAAGAGACTCTTGAAGTCTATACAGAGTAATGATGCCTCGTTATGCACCAGGAGCATCAGGCCCCACCATATTCCTACTACCACATGCAGGAGACTTGCGGCAAGGATCACCATGAGGTCGTCTAGTGTCCCTACCAATCTAAATACTCTAATGACAGCCTCCAGCCAATCCTCATCTTCCTGTGAGTCCGTCTCTCCCCGGAACCTGGACGGCCTCTAGTATAGTAATTCGTGCAACACACTAAGGCGGCGTGCACTCTCTGCTGCTGGAGCGGGTGGTATCGGTGGCCCAGAGGTTAGTGGAACCACTGGTACCTTCACTATGATAGGGCCCTGCACCGAGGCATCATTGCTCGGTGGGCTACTATCTCGTACGTAACTTGGAACCCTTGTTGGATGCCTTTGTCGATCCATTGTGAAAAGGGATAGGTGCACCATAGTTAAAATAGTATACTTGGTGAGTTGAATCAAAATAATCACGAAGAAATTTTTTTCAAATGAAACACACATGAAATAAGTGTTTTCATGCACTAAGTCAGAGATCAGAAGTCAGAGTCCTAGTGTGTGGATACGTCGGTTGCCACACCAACATAGGTTTCCCTAAACAGATAACCACACCCAAAACACTTAACATTATTACCATTAAAAGAATCAGAGCCCATTTTATGCGGTAGAACCAAATCCTCCAATACCAATTTTTCATGACCCATCCTCGAGGCCCGTGCCGTGACTACCCCAAGCCATCCATCCAAAGACCAGGGGCTGGCATCTATCATCAAAGGCATAATACTGATAAAAAGGCAAGGCATTACCTTTAATAAGTTAACAAAAACAACAGAGTACAAAACTAGAAGTAAACACTAAGTAAAATTGTATACAAAATAAGTTGTTGAGAGTAAAGGGGCCGGAAAGACAGGCCCAATAGTAAAGTACAATACAAATTAATAGCTAGTACAATTGCAGTAATGTAAAACAGAAACTACTGAGTCATTTTCCAGAATTCCCACCTGAAGGGTGGGTAAAGATGGCCTCCTCAGCACCCCAAGTCATTCTGTCTGCTCCGTGTACGTCTCGGCAAGTGATCCACCTCCGGTTATCATCCAGCTCTACAACTCTCTACCTCAATCAGTGCTGTCTGTGTCTACAACCAACACAATGAAGTGCGGTCATAGCCCGTGTAGGGGTGAGTATAACAACACTCAATAGGGACACCGAGACCCTCAAGTTCTCACATTATCCAATAAGGATAACCCACAAAGAAAGATACGATCAAGAAATATCAACAAACCCAACTTAGGTATATGCCCATACATATACCTATGTTATCAATCATAGTCCAACTCCAACTCTTGATCCCAAGCACAACCCATTCCACAATTGAAGTAAAGTCGATCACCACGATGATAACGGTTGAAAGACATGATTCTGCTCACACATGTATACATCTTTTGAAGAGAGATAGAGATGATAAGATGTAGTCGCTAATTCATCTAAGCTATTGGACCCACACAGCATACATGACCAGCTAAGCTGGCGGACCCACACAGTATATAGGACCAGCTATCTCATCTTTGTTGTCAGACCCACACAGGATACAAGACCATTTAAGCTATCAGACCCACACAGGATACATGAACCATAGTCAGAACTATTGGACCCACGGAGGATCCCAGTATAGTAGTCATCACTGTCGAACCCACAGAGGATTCTAGTACAGTAGTCATCGCAGTCAAAACAAGCCCTAGGGTTCCTGCACACAACACACTCGATTCCGGGAGGGTCCTCTCCTCGATCGAAGTTTCAATACATAAACTACCAAGAATTATTGAGTTGATGTGTCTCGTTGTTACCTCTCATCATAAGGAAACTAACGCGACATACGGTGCATCATTCGGACACCCGATATGAGAGTTATTGGCATTTTCATTCCAAGGACCCGGTTGGTTTTTAGGCTCAAACCAACCAGGTCGTACCCCAACTGCGTCCAAACCTCAAGTGGAGTATTCCAAAAGAATAATCTCACTCCAAGAATTCCATCTCCGCAGGCGGTACGTCAATTGGACACTTGTAGCCCTATATGTGTGCTAAAATGTTTAAATGGCCATGGCGTGTCCGGGTTCGGTCCGACCCAGTCGGACTGTCTTGGGCTGACTCGGTCTGAGACGGGGTCTGACCTGAACAGCGGGTCCGACCCGAACTGAGAGAGAATCCTGAGCCGAGGGGACAGCCCAGCCTGAAGAAATGGACCGGCCCGACGAGATGCCCAACCCGATGGCGGCCCAGCCCAAGGGCGGCCCGGCCCAGGGCGGCCCGGTAGAAGATGGCCTGGCTGAGGAAGGCCTGGCTTGGGGTGGCCCAGCTGTGGGCGGCCCTGTCGAGGGTCGGCCATGACTTGGGCCTCCCGACTAAGGGTTGTCCAGCCATGGCGGCCCGACCATCCATGTAAGGGAGGGGGTGTCACGCCCATCTCGGTTCGTCGGATAGAACTGGTGTGTTGTGCCAGTTTCGGAGCCGCGAGACTTGGCTAGTCCCGCCCGACCGGCTCCACGGTGGCCAGCCACCACTGCGGCGCAACGGGGTCTCAGTCCTCTAACCCTCAGCATTGCTTGATGACATCGTGCCCCCTCCACCGTGGCCCAATCTTTCTGTGGACTTCAGCTCCATCGCACGGCATGACAGCTCTGCACTCTTCCATCTGATGCAGCCCACTTGGCCATGGTTCCGCATCTCTGGCGCAGCATGACGCAACGGCGTCGCGCCTCCTTCATTTTCCACGGTTCTTCTCTGGCACTGTGTGATGGCATCGTTCCCTTCCAGCTCTGCCTCCGACATCAACCAAACAAGATTCAATAAAGGGATGCCAAGTCATGTTTGTTTGGCCCGTGCCCTCAGCGTTAGGTGATAACAATTTGGCCACCGTCAATCCAATAATAATCATCGAAGTATGAGGGTATAATTCATACGTAAATTATAATCCAATTTCCCCATACCTCAAATTTTTCATTGTACGTTGACGAGTCATGGAGGATGGATGTCATGGAAGACGGAAACGTTCTGTCAATGTCAGAGGTGGTAGAACTCGGTGAAGATGAGTCGAGATGATACCCTCAGTGTAATTCGTGGGCAGTGGTGCTTCCCTTCCTTGCTCCGGTTGAAGAAGGAAGAAGATGATGATTCACGTTCTTCGGAGATGAGGAGCGTTCTTTATGTTCCTTGTGGAAAGAATGGAGTTCTTTAGTGGTTCTTCGTTTGAAGGATTAATATCTTCTCTCTCAATCTTCCCAAGGATAATTTCCAAGACAAAATAAAATAATAGCCTCCCTATTATTTTAATTTTTCCATGCATTTTAAGAGAATTCAAAATAATTCATATCACTAAAAATTAATTAATTAAGGAATTAAAAGGCATATAATTCCTCATCCCATGGTGTGAAATATATATATATATATATATATAGTTATGGATTCTCTCCCACTGTGAGAGCATCCCTTCCTAGGTCATACTAGGTTTTGGCAGTTCTTGGGCGATTTGCAGCATCAAGGATGCGACAACAGCCCAATTTCTCAAAGATTGGCATCTTTGACAGTTCTCCCAGATCCTCCCCAATTGTTCCTCCCCATCGACATAGCCTTCTTCTTAGCTTGCTATCCCTCTTTTGCATTGTTACAGTATTCTTCAATAGCACATCCGATTTTTGTGCTATGGTGCTCTTCCTAGATTGTGGCCTCTCCTCGATGGCTTGTCCTCGATCTACAGCTCTCAGTTCTGATCTACTACATAAGGTTTTCGATCAACGACCTAAAGTTTCTAATTGTGGATTCTTCTAAAAAACGTGTGGTTCTGGATCGACGGACTGAAGTCCCCGTTCTTCTTCTTACATCCTTCGATCTGAAAATTTAGGTTTCCAATCTTCATCAGGAATTTTCTGATCAACAGTTGTGGTTTCCATTTGGCTTCCAACCCTCAATTGGATTCCTAAAGTTTCTGGCCACGAAGGTCCCTGCTAGTGGAGAAATTGGATTAGTTCATGAAGTTTCTTCTTGGGAATGTCTTGTCCACAAAGGACTTAGCCGCAAAGGGTTTGGATCATGATGTGTTCGCTCGTGAAGGTTTTGGATCGTGAAGTGTTTGCACACAAGGTGTTTTCTCACGAAGTATTTCCTCGTGAAGGTCTTGGCGATGAAGGAATTGGCCACGAAGGGATTGGATCATGAAGTGTTCACTCACAAAGGTCTTGTATTGAAGTGTTTTCATAAGTGTTTGCTAGCGAAGTGTAGGATCGCGATAGTTTTCTCATGAAGGTCTTGGTCGGTGGAGATTTTTGTAATCATATGTTTTTGCTTGTGGTCGGCTCTGAACATAGAGGTTGTTGCTCAAATGGGGTCATGAAGGTCTCAGCTCACTGAGGGTTTGGTTCGCAGACTCCTTTTCCCACAAAGGTTTTTCTCCTGGAGGACACTGCTCGTAAAGGGGTTTGTGGTAATGAAGGAAGTTCTCAGTTTCAATTAAATAGAGCTGGACCTAATGAATCGCTGGTTGAACCTCTCTTTAACTGATAAAGAAAAATCAGTAATTGCTACATGAAAGAGTGAAGATGTGTTTATCTCACAGCGACTTTCCCTACTTATTGTTGGAAAATTCCCAGCAAAAAGGTCCTTCAATCAGGGAGCGCTGAAAAATAATCTACAAATATCTAGTGATTGGAGGACGAAGATGCTATAATAGAAGTGGAAGCAGGACTCCTAGTCTTTGAATTCTTCAATGAAGGATATAAATTAAAAGTCCTCAAAGGTCTACCATGGTCCTTTAAAAACCAAATCATAATCATGGAGGACCTTAAAGGCGAAGAAAATTTTCAGTTAGTTAATATGTCGTGCTCACTTTTCTGGATTCGAATTAGAGGAATCCTCTTTCATGGTAGAACATAACTTGTTATGCGTGAGATTGGAGGACACATTGGTTCATTTGTGGAATGGGACCAGTCCCATCCAATTCACTGGGGATTATCTGTGCAAATCAGAGCTTTGATGGATGTTGAACATCCTCTTATGAGGGGAATGTTTTTGTCAATTGAGGACTCTGGCGTCTAGATTACTTTTAAGTTTGAAAAGATTCTTATTTTCTCTTTCTTCTGTGGATGCCTCAGACACTTAGAAAAGCAATTTGAGGTGAAGAAGGAGGATGGACAGGTAAATGTTTTTTGCAATATGGTCTCTGCACCATGAAAATACCTCTGTGGAGGATTCTATTCCCGATGTTGAAAAACAACAGGACCGCGAAAAACTAGAGAAGGCTCTTAATAAGTGAGCTAAACCAACTCATACAAATATAATAATTCTTGGGCAGCCAAATATTTCTGATGAAAACCATGTTGTTCAACAGGCGGAAGGGAGGAATCTGGACTGGCCACGAGCCTCGTTTGAGCCGAGGGAACACCACATGAGTCAGGGGCAGGGGCCGACTCCCCCCCCCCCAAGACAGAAAACAACTATTTTGAAGGCCATTGCCTCCCCATCTGCTAGGTTGCAACCGAACTGCAAGGAACCTCCAGACCTAGGGTGAAGGCTACAACAGCTATGCAATGACCCACCAAACCTAGTTCCCAGTTCAGATGATGTTTCTCCTAGTGATACCCATCAGGTAGTACATGACATAACAGGGATCCCGTGGACATGTACAATAGAACATCAGATGTAGAAAAGAATGATTATCAGGGATAAGGGTGTGGATCCCGACAATTCACATCCCAGGGACCATAAACGACGCTTGGAGGCATCTCAGATGACTAAGAGCCTTCCAGAGAGGTGGAAAGTGGTTGATGAAGGGTGGGTAGTCGAAGATTCAGAGGCGATGTTGGGTGTGTCCCAGCCCCACCTAGGGAAATGAAAATCTTATAATGGAACTGTTAGGGCTTGGAAATCCCCAAACAGTTCACATTCTCCATCACGGTGTTCCAAATTTTTCCCTGACATAGTTTTTGTATATGAAACAATGTTTGATTGCAAGGATGTGGGCCTTATGTGCTGGAAGATTGGGTTCAAAAATGTCTTACCCATTGGAAGATAGGGACACTCAGGTGGACTTTTCCTCTTGTGGAAGGAGGAACATGGGGTCAAGATCTCTAATTACTCAAGTAAAAACGTTTCTCTGATGGTTAATAGACCAAGGGATCCTCCTTGGTCGTTTTTTGGGTTCTACGGGTGGCCTGGTGGGCAGGATAAACACAGATCATGGGCCCTTTTGAAGAGACTACGGGACTCCCTCCCTGGACCTCTTTAGATGGGGGGGGGATTTAATGAGGTCTTGTCTCCCCATGAAAAGGAAGGGGGACATGTGAGGAGTGGTGCTGCGATGAACGATTTTAGGATGTCTCTTGTTTCAAACTCTCTTCATGACCTCGGATTTTTTGGCTCTCCGTTTACCAGGAATCGGGGTAGGTCAATGGAAAACCACCTGGTGGAATGGTAAGAAAGATTTTTTGGGAATGATGAGTGGACCTCTCTTTTCCAGGCCTTATCTATTGTCCACCTTCCCCCTGTCTCCTCTGACCATTACTTAATCATGCTGTCAACAATCTCACAAGGGAAACATAGGGGACTTGAGTGAACCTTCTGCTTTGAAAGTATGTGGCTCTAAGACAGTGACTATGAAAAGGTGGTTCAAGCAGCTTGGGAGGGATCGAATAGGTTCATCATGTCCAACTTCCACACTATTGTGTCTCACCTTCATAAGTAGAGCTCAGCTAGGTTTGGTAACTTTGACTGACGAATTAAGGAGGTGGAGAATCAATTAAAGTGACTCCACTCATCTCATTGTTGTTACTCTGTCCTTAGAAACATCGATGTGGTAGAAAAGAATCTTAATGCTTCTCTGAGGGAGAAAGAGAGTTTTTGGTTCATTCGGGGATGAGAGTCCCACATCAGAGATGGTGATCGGAATACCAACTTTTTTCACCAAAGAGCGTCTATGAGGAGAAGGAAGAATCATATTGCTCATCTGGAGGACCCCACTGGAAGATTTGTGCATGACATAAATGACATTCACTCCATTATCCTAAACTTTTTCAGAAACCTCTATTCAGTAGAAAGTATTAACACTCCCTCATGCCTGATTGGATGCATCCCAAAGTTGTTTACAGAAGAAAAGAATCAGAACCTAGAAAGCAAGTTGTCTGAGGAGGAAGTGTTTGGGGACCTGCATCTTATTCACTCTACCAAGGCACCAAGGCCGGATAGGTTTCATTCTCTGTTCTTTAAACACTTTTGTCATATAGTGGGGCCCGATGTAGTGGACATAATGAAGGAGGTATGGGTTGGAAGAGCTTCTCTTGAATCCAATAATAAAACTATTATTACTCTTATCCACAAATCCCAGTTCCCTCAAAAAATCTCAGAGTTTTGGCCAATCAGCTTGTGTAATGTGATTTACAAAATTATCTCCAAAATCATGGTGGCCAGACTTAGGAATTTTCTCCTGCAACTTTTCTCAGATAACCAAAGTGCTTTTGTTCCAAAGATATCTATTACCAAAAATGTTTCCATTTCCTTCAAATTATTCAACTCTATGAAAACTCTCTTCTCATCCAAGTGTGGCACCATGGCAATGAAACATGATATGATGAATGCTTATAATAGAGTTGAATGACCTTTTCTCAAACTTGTTCTTTCCAGGTTGGGATTTGGGATGAAATGCATCTATAATGTCATAAATTGTGTTACACCCATCTCCTACAGAATCAATATTAATGGGGTCCCTTTAGCGAGTTTAAACCGTCAAGAGGCTTGAGACAAGGGGACCCCTGTCACCATACCTCTTCATTCTGGTGGAAGATGTCTTTTGTCATCTCATCCAGAAGGCGGAGGATCAAGGAGTTATCCATGGTGCTACGATATATAGAAATTCCCCTTATCTCTCATCTCTTCTTTGTAGATGATATCCTCCTTTTCGTGTGTGTTACCCCACAAGAATGTAGTACAGTGCTAAATATCATCAATCTGTACAAAAAGGCCTATGGGAAATGTATTAATTCTTGGAAATTAGAGTTATCTTTCAGTAAAGGTGTCCCACATTCTAAGAGAGAGGATTTTCAACGAATGTATGGGTTTCCACTAGTTGATAAGAATCCTAAGTACCTGGGCCTCCCGAACCTGGTGGTTAGGTTGAAGAAACAAGTTTTCAGAGTGATTGTGGATAGGGTGGATAATATGATTTGTATGTGGTCTAGTAGAAATATTTCCAAGGTAGGAAAGGAAGTTATCGTGAAGTTAGTGGCCCATGAAATCCCTTCTTATGCTATTTTTCTGTTTAAATTCCTAGAAACTCTCATTGATTAACTTCATTCCGAGTTGGCCAATTTTTGGTGGGTCTCCCATGAGGGAAAACATAATTCCCACTAGATTTCTTGGGAGAAGGTGTGTGTTTAAAAATTCTGTGGCGGCCTCGGTTTCTGAAATCTTAAATGGTTTAATGAGGATATTTTGGCGAAGCAAGGATGGAGCCTTCTTTCCCACCCAAATTACCTATTCTCAAAGGTGCTACAAGATAATTACATCCCTCATTCTGACTTCTTGCATGCCCAGCTTGGGCAATGACCGAGTTTTATGTGGAGAGTCATTTGGGGAGAAAAATCTCTCATTGATTTGGGCAGCGTGTGGAGAATTGCTGATGGTCATAATATTACCATTTGGATTGATCCATGGCTAGCAGATGGTGCCAATCATAATTTTTCCTCAACTGTTGTTCCTATATTTGAATATGCAAGTGTATGTGACATGCTCGATGAATCGCTTGAGGAGTGGTATCATGATAAGCTTTGTTTCTAGTTTAATTAGGAGGATCTTCAACCCATCCTGAGTATCCCTCTCACACCAGGAATGGGTATTGACCAGATTTTCTGGAGTGGGGAACCTCATGGGAGATATTTTGTTCGTTCGGGTTATAAAATGAGGGTTCAAGGTTTTACCCAGGTCTTTACTGATAATCAGTGGAAGTGCCTCTGGTCCCTCACCGCTCCCCCTAACATGAAATTTTTTTTGTGACAGGTCTGTGCTGGGGTTCTTCCAACTGGTGACTTTCTAGTGCAGTGACATTTGGTGGAGGACGACACTTGTCCTTTGTGCCTCCAGGATGTGGAATGCCCTCTCCATGAAATTCTTTCCTGTAAGGGGTTAGAAGGGGTTTGGATGGTTTGGAGGCCAGATTTTGGGATTTTCTTTGATCCTTCAATTGGGTTGGCCCCAAACCTTACTAAATGGGTGTCTTCTCTGGAACCGAGAGTGGTAGGGCTGATATGCACAATTTCGTGTTTAGTTTGGAATCGATGTAATGAATGCGTTTTCCTGATGAAAGTGACCCCTGATCACTTATGGGTGGATTGAGATTTGGAGTGGATGAATGGTTGGAAGAAAATAGATTCGGGGAATTATTTGAGCCACACTCAACGAGCGAATCCTTTTTGGTCTCCCCCCTTGAGGGTTTCTTCAAGATTAATACTGATTAATCCATCTTTGCTAATTCAAGGGTCGGTATTGGGGTCGTTGCTCTTAACAGTTTTGGCCATATTTTGGAAGCTCAGTGTAGGGCAGTGCCTAATTCATGGAGCCCTATGGTGGCAGAGGCCTCGTCCATCCTCCAGGGGCTTCTTTTTTCCCATTCAATATTTTGGCCTATGATTCTGGTGGAATTTGACTGACTTGATGTGGTGAAAATTCTCTCAACAAAAGATGAGGATTCCCAGCATTATGGCCTCATCTTGAGGAAGATCTGGTCCATAACTGATGGATTCGATGCATGCAAATTTTCTTTCATCAAAATAGATGGTAATTCGAAAGCCCATCGTTTGGCTCATTTTGGGAAACATTGGGGTGATCATTGTTGGGTGAACTCGTTCCCTGATTGGCTTTGTAATACTGGTTTCATTGATCAGTAATTTATCTTTTCCATCAAAAACAATTAAGGCATTAGTTAATCCTTGTGTTGGCACCATTATGAATGAAGGTGGAAAGGATCCACCATATATTGGGAGTTCAAGAGTTAAAGGGGGTTCAAGGGGATTTGAGGGGTTTGATGTTCATGTGGGCCCCACCTTATAACATCCTCCCAAGGGAGGTTATGTGCAGGTGGCCCCACAAACAACGTCCCTTTGGAGCTTTTAACTACCATTCAAATAAAAATATGCAACACATATTTTTATTTAAATCTTTTTTAGAAACCCCAAAAATTAACTTCCAACCTCGATAAAACGCAACTACGGTAAAGGTCTACTTTAGAAAATATCAGTGCTGTGAGTTCAATGGTGTCTTTAGATTTAAATTCCGAGCACCGGTTCAAATGATATAAAAACTCACACATATGTTTACTGAACGTACCTAAAAAACATCATAAATTTATTCCGGGCACACCGGGCCTCGGAATCAAGTGCCGTCAGAAACTGCAGACTCGTAAAATTCCCATGTATTTAAATAACAAATTTCCATGGAATTTATGGGTCTTTAATTTGTTTATATTTCACAACCTAGTCTTGATAAATTAACCATTGGTGGTGGCCTATAGGGATTTAATTTTACACCCTATCTTGGGTCATGATTGGGTACCTGTACTGAATATGCGGATGTAGGTAGGGGTCGGGTCAAGCACCCATATTTGTATGGTTGACCTTGTTTCATGCTTAGGAGTAGAGGATCACATGACCATGTCTAGGCTAGTGATACTAGGTGGGATAGTTCTTCTTGGTCATTTTGGTGTTTGGCTACATGTATTGCATTGACCTCTATATACCTATTTTTTTACTTTTATACACATGGAATTTATCTTAATCATTTTTATATGATTAACTTTCTATTTTTGAGAATTATATCAGTTTATTGGGTCTTTATCCATTTCTATACTACTTCAAGTATGGAGGGTTATTGTTCTAGTTTGTAGAGTTTATCGCTACAACTTATACATTGTTTTTACTACTTGTTCTATCATTTTAAATATATATATATACTATTATACATTCTAGTAATGAGGGCATAGTATCTCTATGGACACAACCGAGGACCTTTCTTCCAGTTAGTAGACTTCATAATTTAGGGAAATTTTCTCAAGTCCATGTGATCCACTATCTCTATAAAATAAATAGTGGCATATGGGTAGATATGTTATAGTGGAGTTCATAGAAATATGGAAATGAAATTGAAGTTTTTTTAAATAAAATTATAATGATTGTTTTGATGATGTATTAATATATATAGTTAGTAGGCATGATCCACACCATGTATATTGGTGTTTATTTATATGATATATTACCTAGAATATATACGGTATCCCATTATGGGCACTGTGGAAGGAATAGTGTAAGTGACTAGTTTTGGGTATGCACTGTAAAAACTAATTTTTTTTCACTCCATGTCATAGTGTAAGTAATTTATAATAATTATATTTTTGTATTGGAAGAAAAAACCAATAGGAATGCATGGTGTCAACCATTTTAAGGGTATTTACACCTTGAAGGAGCACTATCCCATGTTATTTAATTTAGAAAATGTGTTTATTTTTCTTCAAAGTTAAAAATAACGATGCTTGGAATTTGAATCTTGGAATGGAGACAAGAAATAATGGAGAATCAATCCATTTTTTGATATTTAAATAATGATTATGATTGGTTTTTAGGGATTGAATGTGTTTATTCACACCATGTTATAGAGAAGGGAGATAATGAAATGGAGGTTATTAAGGCATTAGTTGAACGAATTTAAAAATGATATTTTGGATAATGTTTGAGGAATTAATAATCTCTAATATTATAAGTGATTTTGTAAGAGTTTAAAATATATAAAATAATAATATTTTTGACCTCATAATTTCCATATTTAGTTCGGAAAAAATTCTCCCATGTGAAATAATGAAAAATATAAAAAGATAAATATAAAATATAAAAGTTACAGGATATGGTGGATAAGATGGGGATCACATGAAAAGTAAAATGGTATGTTTTTATCTCCACCATAGGTACGTAAAAAAATAATAAAAATATGAACAACAGTTTTCTTCATTATAAAGAAGCAAATTATTGTTATAGGTTTGTGTTCTGGATTTTTTTAGGAAGCGGGAGGCACTATAGGAGCACTCTCACTAAATAGAAATTAGTGAGGCTCATGTTAAATTGATACACCATTCCATGCCTATTTTCATATTCTCACTTCATAAAAGGAGAAAATAGTTATAGTAGTATCAGAGAATTCTATACTATAGAGTGAGTATTGAGGTTTATATTTTTCATGGTTGTAAACCCAGAGGCTTGGTAATTCCTCCTTGAAAATTGTATCCAAAAACAATTTTTTTGTCTTAATTTCATAAGTACAATGATTGATCATCATATTCTCCCATTTTTTTGATCCAATACATCTGTGTCATTTTTTTCATTCAATTATCTAAAAATATCATATTGGATAGATAAGAGTATTCCTTTAATAGATATAACAAGATCAATTTAAAGATATATTTTTAAGTTACAATACATTGAATCACCCCCACCAACCTCATGGAATTATTATTTTTTAGGAAATAATAATTGATGCTAATGAAAGGTTATGGTAGTGGAATTGTGTATTAGGAAACCACATAAACCATTTTCAATCATAAAGGAACACCCAATTTTATGGATGAAATTTTGTGTTATTGAATAACTAAATACATCAATACTTTCAGTAAGAGGGTATTGATGCTTATATGGTGCCAATATATGGGATCAAATGTAAAATAGATAGTGGATCATTGTTATAAAGTGATAAAAATGAGTTGGACACATATTTTAATGAAATTATTAACTTAAGGGTATATCTGGATAACACTATATATAAAGAGTAATTTCTAGTGAGACCTTAAATAATAAGTGGTATATGCTCATGAAAACCTACGAATGCGACTCAAAAGTTCAAGAAGATAATTTTTTTGTGTTGTGTGACATGTATGATGACCTAATAATGATCATGGTTAAAATTGTTGATACATTTTATGATCAACTTACCGCTCTTGTGGAAGATATGATTAGTCTCAAGAATATCAGTGGTGATATAATAATTGTCAATAGGATCCTAGGAATACAACCAAAATAGTTCAATTTCAATGTATTAGTGCATAAAGATAATGATGCAAATGATGTATCATTATAAATACTACATAACACACTTTTGGTATATTAAATGGGGAATAAAAATTTTGAAAATCTGATAAAATAAAATTATTAGTAAATAGAATTCAGGGATATAAAAAAACATAGAATTAATTAAGATCCCAAATGTGAATAATTATATGAGATATTGTTCTTTATTTCATGTAATATCAAAATTAGATTCGATAAATTCAAGTGAAATATAAAAATCACTTGTTTTTTATGTGGAAAAATTGGACATCTTATAGCTAGGTTACCTAAGAAATTTCGAGATGGTGATGCGGAAGATTGAAAGAAGAAAAAAAATCAAAGGAATGATCAGAAAGAGCCAGCCACATAAATAAATCTCTAGGTTAAACAACTTACTTCAAAATGAAGATGATTGTTTAGAGGGAGGTTAATTAGTGAAGGAATAGGACTATATAGACTCTAGTTAATAGATCCTTATGACTATTGTAGAAAAAAATAAAGTGGAGGACAATGATTATTAAGATACTAGAATCAATGAAATAATTGACTTAGAAGATAATATAGGGGAATACCTTGAATAAATTCACATATAAAGAAACAAAACAAATAGATATATTGGTGTCGTAAAAGATTCCAATAACTATATCCATTAATAAGAAAATAATAAAAATCCAAACTAATGGTGGAGATTGAAACACTCAAATATCTAAATTCTGAAAATTTTGAAAAATAAATTGAGATTCAAATCAAGATTGAAGAATAATACAAAGTGTTTATATTATGACCAAAACATTGAAATAATGGGTAAAAAATATTGAAGAACTCAAAATGTGATTCATTATGTTCCAGTAAATGTTTTATTATTAGTAAATACTATTTACTAGCCACATGGAGTCATGGTTTCTGAGTGTCAAATATCCTTAATAGGATAAGGAACTTTACTAGGTGTCCACTGAATAAGTTGTTCCTATCACATGTGTTCAGTGTTTTAAATAGAAATTCAAAATAATGGTTCATCTTCAATGGAATAAAATATAATAATTGGTTAAAGAAATACCTAAAACTCTAAAACCATAGAATAATATTGAACTAAGAAACCCTCAAATGACTACTAATGTTACATCAATGGGTAACATAGACTGAAAAAATTAGGTTTCATTATTTTGGGTAAATTGGGGATACCAAATATGTGTTCTTCATTGCTCAGAGAAATTTTTAAGAGTAATAAAGATAAAAAATAGATGATCATAACATCAATATTTTATTAATAAATTTTTTTCATAGTGATGTTTTTGGAAATTATGTACATATTTTCCCTAAAAAGTATAAAAAATTGTTCCAAAGGAGACATAAATAAGGTGTATAGTAGAATAAGATACTTACATAAAAACTATAAATTTAAAAGACCTTTTTAGTTTTTAAAGATGAATAGCTGTCTATGTAATCATAAGAATTTTAGGCTCATATATCATCAAAGTTGGTGAAATAAAAGTTATGTAGACAGAAGGGAATAATTTGGGAATCCAACATTACTAAAATATTATTGATGTTAATGTACATTTCTATAAGTAATGTTTTTATAGATATTATGCATCTCATGTCAGAGGGAATAAAGACCCTTTCACCTACATAAAATACAATTAATATGGTTTAGTATAGATTGGGAATGATAAGAAGATAAAAAAATTAAGAACAAGGAAAAATGTATGGAGGAAAAGATATAAGGTTCTCAAAAGTTTTTTTGGTTGAGGGTCTTAGTCATAAATTTCATAGTGTAAGTCAACATTACAACTTAGGGAATGAAGTGAAATTCAAAAAGATAACATCCTACTTAAAGGGATTTATAGATCAATTATCTTATGAGGTAAGAATATAAAAGGGAAATTAAATCATATTAATGGATAAGATGATTGGGGAATATTTTATAAAAAATATGAACCCAAATTATGGAAGAAGAGTCTTTTATATTTGAGAAAAAATTGGTATAACTTTGGTCTGATCCAGCTTTGTGTGTGATGTATTTTTGGGAATTTAAATATTTTGATGAAGTGGATGTATCTTTCATATTTTCTAAATATGGTGATGATGAATTACAGATTATAAAGGATGAGGAATCTAAGATTACTAAAATTTTTAAAAAGTTCTCTTGAAAGTGTCATCTTATTTTAAGTGTTCAAATATTGTATGTTTCTAATAAATTGTCTATATGTTCTATGTGTTTAAATATTTAATGAGAATTATAATGTAATTTTTTTAATATATGAGTTTAGTGTTTTTTATTTAACTACTTTGTGCAAGAGAATTTGAGTTTGGAGTTCTTGTCTAAACAAGTCGGTGGAAGATTAATTTTTAGAAAAATTATTTTATATATTTTATTATAAATCTATATTTAATATAATAATTAAAAAATATGGATGGTAGATTTAGAGTTTGATGTTAGAATAAATAAAATAAAATTTTAATGTAGCTGAAATTGTGTCCTAGACGTTTGTTTGAAATAACTATTTCTGTAGAGAAAATATTGGAGTGAGGTAAAAAATATTTTATAACTCAGAACCTAATATTCACCAAAGAAGCTAGAGCTATCTCCTAGAGACTACCAATCTGATCTTGAGGGTTGAAGATAACACCAAGTACCCATAGATCTCATATACCAGATGAAAGTGGATCATGTGAATCAGCACACATGAAAAGAAAGTTAGGTGACTTTCCCTCTCATGTATGGGGATGCACAATAGTCCACGAGGAGAGAACCAACACCCATTCAATCTTGTTATGGATGACAGTTGGAAAGAGAGATATTAAAAAGGGGTAGAAATACAAGGATTAATTTAATGTGGGATCAGGAATAATGTGGTATTATTCTTCATTTAAATTCATGTGTTATTTTTCTTAAACTCAATTTTTGTATGGTATTCAACTATTACTTAAATCACTTATACATTTTGAGATTTAAATTGTCAATACATGTAACTATATTAAATCATGAGTGAATTCAATCTGATCATAAATTATTCTTAGGTGAATTCTCAAAATAACAAATAAATTTTAAACATGTTTACATGAGGTCTTGAAGAACATGATGAAAGAGTTCATAAAGATGGTTTGCAGTGGTGATGATATCCATAAAAAGACAATACTTGAATTCATGATAACTATAAGAAGATTCATTAATAGTTAGTGAATTCCAAGATAAAATACATAACTATGGTCGATCTATATGGTCGATCCACTAATACATTCCTTTCATAGGTTTGATCAACTAACCATTGATACACATAGACAATACACTAAAAATGTATTCACATTGTTGATCCACTAATCATTATTATAGATGGATAATCCACAAATTTCATTCATCATATGGTTGACCTATTGATTGCATACCTAATATTCGATTTAATAATTTTATTTGATTATGTGACTTGAGTTTTTATGCGATTCGATGCTCGGTATGATGATTTTTAATGAAAAAAACATGATTAATTATGTCACGATTTATGTGGTCTTAATAAAGATATAATATGATGGTATATGGATTATATTGATCCAAAATGGAATCCATGATAAATGTTTTCACATACATGTATTCATTTTATTAAGGATTAAAATATATGTGAATTATCCTAGATAATTGAAGATAATTGCATAGAGAAATTTTTAATAACGAAGGGGGTGGTTTTTTAGAGAGAATTAAGGCGTTAAATAGGGAAATTAGACAAGTTAGGTTATTATATAAATATTTATATTTATATCCATTTAAAATTATTATTACATTTTTATGGGATGAAATGGTGAAGAATTCCAAAATTATTTAGTAGGTTCAAAGGATGATGTCCTTGTAGTTTATTCTTGTCTGTATATAGTTACAAATGGTTTGAAATAGAAGAAATTTCATAGAGGGTTTTTAACATTTTCATTTAAATATCTTATAATTATAAGATATTTTAATTTTTTTTATATGGACTAGAATATGTTTTAATGAATAATAATATTAAGATTATATAACTGACTTTTCTCATTGTATTATCATATGAATATATATTGGTACTTATCGAAGGATGAAATTTTTTGGAAGCATTATTAAATAAATAATAATCTTTGTACCATGAGGGAGGATATCTAATACTATAATAAATTAAAGATAAATTTTTTAATATCAAATTTCATAGAGAAGAATATTCAACCCTTACACCATATACATTCAATGATTTTAAGCATTAATAAAGGTAGAGTACCAGTGTGGTATTATTATTCACAAAAGAAGAAGAAGATATAAGAAGAAGAAGGATTGAATAATTCTGATGTGATATTCACCAAATGAAAAAGGGATTTGTGCACATTAGTTCACATACAAGAAAAATTATAAGAAGAAGATAAAAGTGAAATAATAAGAGGACTATTTGGCCATGAAGTTCACTAAACTAATAAAATATATTTAAAAATTATTACACAAATAATAAGATGAAAATAAAAAAAATTGATGAATTAGAGTTCTAGTTAGAAGTGATGTTTACAGAATTATGGGGTTGTGAATTATAGGTTTCATAGAAAGAAGAGAAGAGTCTTCTACATGTACAAGAGAATATGAAGAAATAGTTGTATGTAGTGCTGTGTATAAAAATAAAAATGGGTGATTTTATACAATATTATTTTAGAATAAAAAGAATTAAACATCATGTAGAGACCCAAATCTTGACGTACATAGAAATTACATTACTTCCACAGAATACTTAATACATAACAAAAACAGATACACAAGGACTGTAATAGTTCAGTGTCTTTGAAAACTTGGAATATAATCTTCTAATCGTGGTGAAAGTTCTTCAACATCTCCAACAAAGATCTTCCACTTTTGTTTTCTTACCTAAAACCTTTATTTATATCCTGGGGAAAATAAAACATATAAAGGGTGAGATCAAATTCCCAGTAAGGGTAAAAATAGAGAACATAAAACAATCCATAAACATTTGAATGCAAAAACTTGAACATAAAATCTAAACATCAAAATCACGAGCAAATACATAAAGCTTGGAAGTACGTAAGGAATATAACATAATGGAACATAAATCATGATAAAATATCATTGGAAGAAAACATATAATTGTGGGAAACCATTAAGAACATGATATGATTTCCATAGTAGCCAAGGCATTGCTGAGAAGACTATCTTAGTGGACCAAGTCCCTTTCTGAATCAAGTTCACTCCACATTTCAAGCTTGTAATACTGAACCGGATTAACTTACCATTCTAGACATGTCTATCTCATGAGATATAAATATTTACCCAGTGCATTGGAGAGAGATATAGGTCTTAGCCATCTCATAATGAAATCATTATTACTTGTGCCACAAAATAAACATAAATCATTCATCGTAACCCAAATAATAAAATGGGTTTCATAAACATCATCACATCATCACATAATCCAATAGATGAAAATGGATTTCATTTCATCATAAGAAAAATGAAACCATGTAAATCATCGAGACATTATACTTGAAACATACATATATGAAATAATTTTATCTTAGATGGAAACTGGTTTTGATAAAACACTTGAAATGAATTCTTGAGGAAAATATCCTTTCTTCTTTAAAATAATTTTCTTTTCACAAAATGCCATTCAATTTTCAAAGAAAAGTATTTTTTGATTATAATCATAAAATATTGTAGAGGAAGCTTCATGAAAATGAGGTGTTATGAAACTGTAAAAATCCGTTCACACCGTATAAGTTAAAAAAACATCCTTCTCGTACTTTTGCCGAAAATGTCAAAAAGTACATCGTAAAAGAAAGATTCCTTCCGTACCTTGTGGTAAAAGTCGAAAAGGGTTAAAAATGACTTTAAACAAACAAGGAAGAATAATAAACATTTTTTGAGAAAATTTTGATAAAACATGTACATGGATGATAAACATAACCCTAGTAAATACTTACGAATAAACAATCTCGGATAAGAAATGAGATTGGAATAATTATCCCTTACCTTAGGTCAGATATGCTTTGTACTTATCCGAACCTCATTTATAATGATTTAAATAATGTCATTGACTTATTAAAGAATCATATTCATTGCTATGATATCATATATGGTTCACTTATGACTTTATATTACCCGTTCTTTTGTAAATTCCATGTTAAAGCAGCGTTTTGTGTAAAATCGTATTATTTATCGTACTTGTTTGGACTTGTTGTTCTTGATATTATTATTACGTATATCCTGATTTAATTACTTCCAGAATGTAAATAATGATTTATATATCATATATATTCATTATATATATATAATAGATAGATAAATGAAATGAATACACTATTCATGGAGACGGTAGGCCATACGTACACATGAACGATATTTTCCATTCCTTATTGACTTGAATAGAATTAAGTAAATAACATATAAATAAATATAGTATCATTGTTATGTTATATAGACCAGTAATATTCATTATATATACTTTATAATCATTATTTAATGGTTAACATGGAGATTGAATCTCATCGCGTTGTGGAGACGGTAATCCGTACGTACGCACGAGAGATGATATCATTACCATAATTTTTGAATGGAATTGGAGTGGATGATATAATATCTCATAATCAGTATAATGTTAGAGTATCCATATATAGTTATTTTGTACACCATTATACCCATTCAAGTAAGGTGGTGGTGGAAAAACAGATTACACCACAGCGTGGAGACGGTATTCTGTACGTACGCACGCACAATGATTTTTTTTTTCGTAGGATGGATAGAAGGTGAAATGGGGTTGTTTCATATTTATAATAACATATAAGTATATAATTAATACTTATTTCATTACATTATAATTAAATAACTAAAGAAGAAGAAGTTTAAGAAGAAAGAAATTGGAAAGGATCGGTAATGGATATTACATCTTCTTTGACGCGCCTCTTCTTAGCCTCCTCTTAGGGAACTAGGGTTGGTCTTTGAAGAAGACCAGGACCTCTAGGATGTTTCTAGGGAAGTGGAGAATAGAAATTGGCAGGGGTTGGCCGAGCATGATGGCTCAAAGTGGTGTCAGGAAGAGGGGGATGAGGTGCCCTTTTATAAAGGAGGAGAGGGGGACCTTTGGAAAAACTCAAAATATTATTTTATTATAAAGTATTATTTGGGTTTTAATAGCTCCAAATTGATTTATTTCTTAGAATAGGTGGGGATGGGTCGAAGTCCTCTCATCCAATAAAATTTGGACAAGTTTAGGTTACTATTTTAACCTCATCATTTAGATTTAACTATAAGTTAAATAATTTAACTTTTACCGTGTCTTTTTGTTTTCTTACACTATATGGTCTAAAACATACTATAACAAGCCAAATGAACCCCAAGTGGTTCATTATTAATATATATATACTTATATAAGTCATTTCTCTGAAACATAGATTCTTAGGAATAAAATAACAATTAATAATATAATATTTGTTTTAAAAACTATTTTATGTCAATTTTGACACTATTTGGTAATTGATTTTTGTGAAAATCATAACAACCTGATTAGTTAGAAATAATTTTATTAAATCAATACTAAAATGTCAGAGTTACCTATAAAATTAGTGTAATTTATATAAAGTCTCAAATTACATATATTTGGGTATTTATAATATCAATTATGTTAATATTTCCTTAAAAAGGTAATTACTGTATCATCATTGTGTCATATATAAATTAAATTATTTAAAGTCCAAAAATTATAAATAAAATACCATTATGTATGAAATATTTTTATATTTCTAATGAATATTTATAGTCGAATTAATCTTATTTTTAACCCTATATTAAAAATGTTTTATTTATTAAACTTTGATTTTAACAATATTAACTCTTTTTAAATAAAATAATAATAAGTGTTCTAATCATATCCAAATCGACATAAATGGTCGTATTTTATTCCTCAGGTTGTTTTTGGTCAAATTAAACTTATCCAATATAATTATGACATATCTTAGTGTAATAATAATATCATTTTTACCCTTAATTACCCTATTTACTTTTAACCGTGGTAAATAAAAGTAAAAAGTTATTATTCACCAAAAATTATTTTTATCTCATTGAACCAAATTTTACTTACTAACATCAACCGTGTCTCTCGGATTTTTGAAATTGCATTCACAAAAGCGGTAAAATTAAGTTTTATGTAAATTTTCAAATTCTCCTAGGAGGTGGATAAAAGACGATAAAAAGTTCAATAAAATATTTATATATATATAATTATTATAAAATGACTCCAATTAATTACATTGAACTTATATGGGTATTATGTATCAATTTTTACCTAAAATAAGGTTAAATAAAATAAATAATTATTTTAATAAAAATTCGGTTTTTAAATAGTAACCCAGTGTTTTGACTATTCATCAAAAATTGAAAGTTTTCAGAAAAATACCAAAATTTCACCCTATGCTAATGTCGATATTCCGAATCCAAAAATGAAGTCCATTTTGTAAGATAAAATTTAAAAAAGTGGGTATTACTATTCATAACGGCTACTTCATAATAATATTATAATAATATCTCGTTTAGTGAAACTTGGTATTACGTACTACACACGCTATCGAAGAAGGTCTTGATTGCGTGTAATGCAAGCCAAATCAGGGTTTCGTGTAGTGAAAGCTCTTTTTGGTGTATCATACAACACAAGACATCAATTAAATTAAAAATAATATTTTTTATAAAATCTTGGGGTGTTACATTCTACCCCCCTTAAAATGAATTTCGACCCCGAAATTCGTCGGGGTTATAAATGGTTTACTACTCGAAAGTTTTAATAGAAACCCACATCGTAAGAAGGAATACCAAAAATTATCTTTAAAAACTAATGTTTGAAACGTAATGGTTACCCAAATTAAATAATCACTGGGTTTCCACATAGGAGAACATAGGTGAAAATATGGATATGGAAGATAAATATAACCATCATGTTCTAATGGTGAGTGGTTGAGAAAAGAGCTATGAAAAAGACAACAATCACAAAGCCATAGATTTGTGATGATTTACTGTACCATCTAATTCATTGGATATAAGGACACTTGGACAAAATTTCTGGCTTTCAAAATAATTTCCCTAATGTGGAAGAATTTTTGAATTAAAAGAAATTCTTAATTGATTTTGGTACAATCTCATCGATGTTCGTGTATTGAACAATTTCCACTTCATCTCTTAAATAAATGAAGTTGAATTTGTTTTCCATGAAGTGTTAGCCGATCATGTGATATAATGATAGGTCATTCTATCTATCTCAAACATAAGGTTAGCAAAAGATATATACATAAGTCCTTCTATGGTGATATTATTTGTATATGATTCCAAAAATGGACTTATACATCATCTATCACACCGCTTAATAAAATAAACTAGTTTCTACTAACCAGGGACTTCTTGTAGGCTAGTGGTAGGTGATAAAGGCCTGTTTCACTTCGATTGTGGGTTCGATTCCCACAACCTTTCCAAACGTGACAGGTTGTTGCTCGTTCTGCAGGTTGTCCCTTTTCTTAAAACGATACTATTATAACATTCCAAAAAATGTTCCGGACTTAATCAATACTATATTATGTCCACTTAATCCTTTCCAAATTTAATACTTATCCAAAATACTTCTTTCCAAACTCATAGTATAAATAAAATTATTACAAGAAATGTATTATAACAAGTATGTGAATACCGTCATTTATCCCAGATATATCTTGTTAATCGCATGTGAATACCTTAATAATGTATTCTCTTGAAACATGAATTAATATAGAACCATATGCTATTAAAAGTTAACTCTTTCCACCTCCCAAAATTCAAAAATTTCTATATACTCAAACCATGATATCACTTTGTCCTTATTTTAGCCATGAGCTCTGGAATACTATCAAACATATTATTTTCTTCTTATCCCTTAATTATATGCATATCAACAGCTTTCTGAAAATATTTCAATCGCTTTTCATGGTTACCGATACCATATAATTATTGAAAGCCATAATAAACCAATACATAAGTATTCCAATATTCCACAGTACTATAAAGGAGATTTCAAAACATTATTTTGGAATCCCTTTACATAAACACATAATCATTGCACCACATCGTTGTCATACTCAACATTGATAATAGTGATCGCATGTGACTTCCCTTTATCCTTTGCCTTAAGAGGTTTCTCACGTTGATCATCATTAACCCTGGGATTAGGGCATTGATTAGCATAATGCCCCATTTCCTTGTACTTGAAGCATTGAAGTGTTGGTCGTGCGTTCTCTGCAGTCTTGTCTTTATTCATGTCATTAGCAACCCTTTTTTCCATTACTTCGACACTCCACTGCTCGATGACCTTCTTTTCCACACTTGAAACATTTTCTAGTACCTTTTAGACAATCTCTACCATGATTCTTTCCACACTTTCAGTATAAATAAACATTTATCTTTTTTTAACCATTATTCTAAGATTTCTCTTTGAACACCATCTTTCGTTTCTTGTCCAAACCATGAGATGGATATGTAACACCAACTTCCATTTCTACCTTGATAGCACAACACACAATTTCTTCATAGCTACTGAAGTCTCTTATAGCTAATTCCCTTCAATGACTTGGTTTTAAGCCATTGAATAGTCGATCAACTTTACATTCAGGTTGAATGATAAATCCAGATGCATACCTTGCAAGTCTTGGAAAATTATCCTCGTATATACCAACAGATTCATCATCCTTTTGATTAAGATCAAGGAAATCCTTTTCCATCTTTTTTCGAAGAATATGAGGGAAGTACTTAATGAAAAATAAGCTCTTGAACTCGTCCCATTCCATGGACTCAATTTCATCTCATTGCCTCATATTCTTGATAAGATTCCACCACTGATCAACACCACCTTCCAAACGATATACTACTAAGATGACTTTATCATGCTCAGAACATTGTAGATCTGAAAATCTCTTTTCAGTGGTACTGATCCATTTTTTAGCCACTAACGGATCAGAAGACCCGCTTAATGAAGGTGGACGCTACCTCATGAAGGATTCAACAGAATGTTTCTCCATTCTCTGCTCATTTCGAAGTCCAGAATGATTCATAGCTTATGTAAGTATATAAATAATATTGTGCATTCCATCTCCCATAACATTGGTTTGTTCAGGAGGAAAATCATTGCATCGTCCATTACATTGATCAACACGGTTCCTTCGGGTTCCAGCCATCGTCTAAAACCCAAAAAGAATAGCATGAGGAAAACATTATGATAGGGAAAACAACATAATAAAGGAGGAGTATCTTCCATATGTAACATCCTTGGTTTAATTATAATATCATATAATTCTAGGACTATAACCTATACTTACACTTATCTTTAGGGACATCCCTAGACATACCTTTGAAATATCTCTAGGGATCTCACTAAAGTTCTCACATCCTACTTTCCAAAGGTTGTCTAAACCTTTCCTCTGATACCAATTATAGAGGCCCAAGGCTTGACATACATGGAAATTACATAACTTTTGTGGAATACTTAATACATAAAAAAACAGACACACAAGGACCGTAATAGTTTTGTGTCTTTGGAAACATATAATATAATCTTCTAATCGTGGTGAAAGATCTTCAACATCTCTCATACTGATCTTCCTCTTTTGTTTTCTTACCTAAAACCTTTCTTTATATCCTGGGTAAAAGAAAACATATAAAGGGTGAGCTCAAATGCCCAGTAAGGGTAAAAATAGAGAACATAAAACAATCCATAAACATTTGAATGCAAAAACTTGAACATAAAATCTAATCATCAAAATCATGAGCAAAGACATAAATCTTGGAAGTACATAAGGTATATAACATAATGAAACATCAATCATGATAAAATATCATGGGAAGAAAACATATAATTTTGGAAAACCATTATGAACATGATATGATTTCTATAGTAGCCAAGGCATTGCTTCCAATACCATCTTAGTGGACAAAGTCCCTTTCTGAATCGAGTTCAATCTTCGTTTCAGTCCTGTAATAATAAACCAGATTAACTTACCGTTCCAGCCATGTATATCTCATAAGATATACATCTTTACCCAATGCATTGGAGGGAGATATAGGTCCTACCCATCTCATAATGAAATCATTATTACTTATGCCACAAAATAAACATAAATCATTCATCATAACCCAAAGATTAAAATGGGTTTCATAAACACCATCCCATCATCACATAATACAATAAATACAAATGGATATCATTTCATCATAAGAAAAATGTAACCATGTAAATCATTGAGACATTATACTTGAAACATACACATATGAAATAATTTCATCTTAGATGGAAAATGGTTTTGATAAAACACTTGAAATGAATTATTGAGGAAAATATCATTTCTTCTTTAAAATCATTTTCTTTCACAAAATGCCATTCAATTTTCAAATAAAAGGATTTTGTTGAAAATAATCATAAAATCTTGTAGAGGAATCTTCATTAAAATGAGGCGTTATGAAACTGTAAAAATCCATTCATGCCGTATAAGTTAAAAAAACATTCTCCTCGTACATTTTCTGGACATGTGTTAGGGTAACAATAATATCATTTTTAACCTTAATTACCCTATTAACTATTAATCATGGTAAATAAAAGTGAAAAGTTACTATTCACCAAAAATTATTTTTATCTTATTGATCCACATTTTACTTACTAACATCAACTGTGTCTCTCAGATTTTTAAAATTCCATTCACAAAAGTGGTAAAATTATGTTTTATGTAAATTTGAAAATTCTCCTATAAGGTGGGTAAAAGATGGTGAAAAGTTCAATAAAATTTTTATATATCAAGAATTATTCTAAAATGACTCCAATAAATTACATTGAACTTATATTGGTATTATGTATCAATTTTTAGCTAAAATAAAGTTAAATAAAATAAATAATTATTTAAATAAAAAGTCGGTTTTTAAATAGTAACCAAGTGTTTTCAATATTAATAAAAAATTCAAAGTTTTCAGAAAAATACCAAAATGTCACCCTAAGATTATTTCGATATTCTGAATCCAAAAATGAAGTCCATTTTAAAAGATAAAATTTCAAATTGTTGGTATTACTATTCATAATGGCTACTTTATAATAATATTATAATAATATCTTGTTTAGTGAAACTTGGTATTGCGTACTACACACGCTATCGAAAAAGGTCTTGATTGCGTGTAATGCAAGCCAAGTCAGGGGTGCATGTAGTGAAAGTTCCTTTTGGTGTATCATAAAACACAAGACGTCAATGAAATTAAAAATAATATTTTTCATAAAATCTCAGGGTGTTACACATCACTTTAAAAACAATGAATATTTATTAATTGGTGTTACATTCACTATTTTTTTCCAATATCCCAATAATGGTACAACGTATACCTAAGTACATTTTCCTCCAAAACATTTTGTGGGAAGCATAGTCTAAAATATATGGATAAAATAGTGAAATGCTAATATGGTTTTACTAGTGGGTTGTGTGGTCCTATGTTTTACCAATTCACACCAATGATAATCCTTTCTTCTTGAAACATGACCATTTTTAATTGATGATTCTTTTGGTTTATGTTTTTGGTTGTGTTTCAAGATTGAATTAAGGTGCATATAGAGGGAACAAGACTGATCTATTCACCTTAACAAATGATTTATATAAAAATATATATGGATAAAAGTATAAAATATATAGAGTCACTAACCCCATATTATCCCCTCTCTATATCAGTGTTAAGTTCATACCTAAGCAATCCCCTCACATGGTATAAAATCTATGCCCAAAACTAATTGGATTCACTTTTATTGATGTTTTTCAATTTGAGTATTTATTTTTTTCAATATAAATCTATCATGAAGTGAATTTTAGGTTAATATCTATATCTATGATATCATAATTTTATCTTTATTAAGAAAATGTTGAATATTACAAAGATATATAATAAGAAACAAAATATGTTTTCCATATTTTCAAAAGAAAAAGAAGTTCTTACAAACCATGGAACTGAAGAAGATAGATATGGTTTGGAAAGATAACATCAGATTTTATATTCTACCTTCAAAAAACTGGATAGTTTTTTTACATCTATAAAATCAATAAATTCTAGTAATCATAGTATAGGAGAATCACTCTTTTGATACAACTTATGTATGATATATTTATACAACAAAAATCTACTTGGGATTAAAATCTACTAAGAATAGTCTGTTTTGTAAAAGAGAGTCAAAAATACTGTTATTTGTGATAGACTATCAAAATTATCACTTTGGATATAGTTTTTTAAATATATTTTTTCTATAGTAATAAATATTTTGGCAATAACTTTTGTGAAAAAAACAACATTCCTTCACAAAAAATATTTTTTATGATAATTTATGATGTAATAACAATTACATTACAAATATCTAAAAAAAAGGTAAAATTTTAAAAAAAACTTTCAATATAGAGTTATTCTAAAATATTAAATGTAATTTTATTTGAAAATGAAATAACAATGCCACCAATGTGATGGATTATGTCCATATAGAGGATGGAACTCCATCCCTAACCCATATTTAAATTGGTGTATATACTCCATCATTTCCTCATGATATTCCGAATGTTGATATCACTTATCTTCCTACTATCATCACAACACTTCCAATTGTTGTCACTAATCTACCTACTCATTATAAAATCTCTTTATAACTTTATATTAAGCTCACATCCGCAAGTCATACTCTATAGTACAAAATTATTATGATGATCGTGATATTCACATAAATCTATATTATTTCATTAATTTAGTGTTATATTAACTATCTGGGGTCAATTTTGAAAATATACTGATCACCCAACCTTTTTGAAGACTAGTCGTCTATGTCCAAGATGCCTTAACAAAACATGACTCACAAAAGTCCTCATCCCCACCATCCTTCTTAGACTAACTCTCATGCAGGTGAGAATCTTATTTTTTATATATCTCCTTCAACCATATAAATGGAAATTAATATTACTAAAAAGTCTTATGTTAATTTTTTTTAAAAATAATATCCATTATATGTCATTTTTATCAATAGTAATTTTTCTAATAATACTATTATTGTACATATTCTTGAACACATTGAACTATATAATAGTAAGACAAACTACAAATTTCATAAATTAGTGATTTATATTTATTATTAAAAATACACACATATATATATAAGTGATTATTAAATAATATACATACAAAATATCGATGATGTGTATTAAATATAGACACAGATGCTCTCTAAATTTCCCTCCTTTAAAGGATATATAAAAATTGATAGAAAAAATTGGCATGGAAGAATCTCATTCCTCCCAAATGGTGGGTCTCAGCCTCTAATAATGATAATAAGTTAAACCCTCCCAATATTTAATAATATATTAAATGAAAATTTAAATAAATTTAATTTTTTTAAAAAAAAATAATGCAAATCACCTATTTCTCAAACATATGTTTTTGTAACTCGATATGAACTTGATTATAAGAAATTAAAAGCACAGAATAAAATTTCATCAAAATATTTCTATCCTGACCAATAGATATGTGTGAAAATAATAAAAATAAGGATAATTATTAACATAATTATTATATAAATTAAATTAAATTAAAAATAAATAAATTCATATGTAATCTTACTTCATGTGGTGAGGATCAAACTAAGGAGATGGATATCACTCTTGTAAAGGATCTCGAATCATCAATTATGAAAGACCTGACCTAAGTTAGTAACTAGAGTTGGATCAACACCCATGGAGGAAAAATTAGGAGGCTCACCCCCATGTAGAAAATCCTCAGTAAAACTCTAAATCATATTATCAGAATTAACTTAATCAATATAAAAATATAATTTATCTTATAAGAAATTTTATAATCAATAAAATCTAAAAAAATCAAAAATTGTAGAACATTTTTTGGAAGGAAACTAGGTGAAATTAATGTCACCTCTAGATAATATTTAATACTAATAAAAAATATAAAAAATAAATAACTATTTATTGAAAACAAGAGTTACATCAATCTTCCTATCCATATTCATGTTCATCATTAGTTTCATTAGTGTAAATTTCTTCATTTTCTACTTCATCATCATCAATTTCAATAAAATATTAAATTTCCTCATCCCTTGTAATACCAAAGTGATTTATTAAATCATCAACATTATCAAAACCATAATCACTTAATTATGGACTCTCATTACTAATATATTCATCTCAGTGATTAAGAGATATTTCTGGTGCTCTTTTTTGAAAATTTCCATATTTTTTACTTCAACTACAACACTTTTAATTTTTTATTCTTATTATACTCCAGTAGTAATTTAAATATCTAAAATAAGTATGGTAATTTTTAAAATAAATATAATGTTCTTTATATGCTAAAAATGGTTCATTTCTTTCCATAACAATTCCATATATAATATCAATGAACCCATGTTTTTTCTGAACACACATCCCTCAATCAGTATCAAACCAAATTCATTTAATAATTTTTACATAATTATACACTAGATAACATAACTCTACTATTTTTCCCATAATTCCATAAAATTCATATTTACTTTCATTATGATGATATCTGTTTAAAAAAACACCACTATTCGTTAACTTTTTTGATTAACCATATGTGAGTGTATGAAATTGAAATTCATTAACCACATAAGTATGATAATATTTGACCAATTTTAATGGGGGCTTACTTTGTTCATATGATCATAAATATATTTTATATTAATATTAGGATATATGTATGACAATAATAATTAAAAATATATAAAATGTCAATATTATTTAATTTTTTCAATCATAAATTATTTAACATTCCGCCCTTAAAAACCAGTAGGAAATATTATGCTTGTGGTGCTATAATAGAGTAGTTGTAGTAATTTTTGGGATTTTTTTTGATTTTATCATCATATAGTCTAAAAACATTAACATAAAATCAATTTTAATAAATATTAATATATATATATATAAATGATAATTTAGTATTTATTTTAAAAATCATGTCATTTATTCCTTACTAAGTTGACCATATGTATGAGATATCTGTATTTATTCATATGAAACTCAATGATCATGATGACCATAAAATCCAAGCTCAAATCGATTAAATACTCACAACTGGTGCTCTATAAAATCATAAAAAATTTCCCCATTCAGATCCATTAGATTATTTTTTGAAGGATATTCTGATTGAAAATAAAATGGGAATTTTTTTAAATTTTCTCCAATAAGTACACTTAAATAATTACCCCTTCAACTGAATCCTTATAACATAATTCTTCTCTAATTTTTATATAAATATTTTCAATGGTTACGTCAATAAAAATTATATTGACCCTTCCCATTTAGATTCATAAAGAAAATGAAATATTAAATATTCCATTAATTCAAATTAGTTTAGTGGAAATATTTTCTCAAATTTATAGAAAAATATGACAACATATTTTTGCAACATTCTCAATGCATCATATTCAATTATGATTAAAAATTTTCTTACATGAAATATCATATTTCAATCAAACCATCTATAATTGAAGAATTCAATATCCCTTTGAGGCCAATAGGAAGATCTATTTTCATGTTGACATGAAAATATTTCCTTTCTAACCTTGTAATATGTCCATTTCTGATGAAATAAGACAAATTGTAATCATTAAAAACTGGTAACCTCGAATTTTTAATCGACTAACTATATAATAACAAACTTTATTTAGAACGTTCATATGATTATTTTTTCTTCATTAATTTTTTTGATCTTTAACATTCAGACAACTAATATTCAGGATAACTATAAAATTGGGAAAGTTATAGCTTTTCCTTCATAATATCTTTCTTCTTGTCAAGTGTTCCCAACATGGTAAAAAAATTTGAACAAAATAATTTTTCTTTATATGCATTACATCTAACATAGTAAAGAATATGAAATCATACCAACATGGAAAATCTGAAAAAAGGTATCTTTATCCAATTTGGATCTCTCTAAAAATCACTTATTTTATTGGTTTAGAGTTGGTCCAAAATTAATAGGTGGAAATGAAGAGACTATGAAATTTACCTGAATTCCTAAGATAAATTGTGTATGTTCTACTCAATAAGTTATACCATTATTAAAATTGTTTCTATTCTAGTCGAAAAGATGATCTGTATAAAGAATTCATCACAGACAGATGAAAAAATTGGTTTTCATCTATTGATAATCATAAATGTTTTTATCTCAACCATATAGTATGCAAAATATTTTTTTTTATGTGAAATCTATTTTGATAAAATACCATTCCATATAAAGTCAGTTATTTTCACAATTAATGTATATTTAATTAAAAAAATTTGACATTCAACTTCATCATATATAGTTTCACCATTCTACCATAATATAATTGACTCATCAATTAATAGATTAGAAAAACCTTGATATTCATTTTTGATTTAATATAATTAGTAATTGAAAATATATATATGGTCCCTTCATCAAAATAAAAGTAGGTATGTTCTATGATGTTACGAAAATAGGATAATAAGAATATTGATTGTCATAACCACAATATTTATTAAAATTGTCAATTAAAAACACAACAATATATTTTGAGGTTTGGGAGAAAAATATTAATTTACTAGATCAATGTTTTTTCTAGAATCTCCATCATAAAAATGATTTTGGGTTTTACTATTAGAAAAATTGGATCCATGTTGTGTCATCAATGATGGAGTGTTGTGAGACCTTAAATGAAATTTTTGACTAGATGTAATTGGGAACTGCAACAAATGTATAGTATGTATATATTTTAACATTCTTTATTATATGTATTTAGTTCTCAGTTGTGTTCATGTTATACAATTAGCTAAGGAATCATAATCAATATAATATATCCCTTAATAATATATTATAGGATGTAGTTAATTGAGTAATTATAATATTTTGATAATTAATACCCAAATTAAAAACCAATGTTTTTCTTTCCTATAAATCTATGGACAACATATTCCCTTCAATCAACAACGATTTAACAAAATAAATATTTAATCAATGAAACCATTTGAAAACCCAAAATGGATTTAATGGCTATATATTTTTTTAAAAATTAAAATTTTCATACCTTGCATATGAAATATAAGACCTATTAAGAAAATTTCCACAAATCATAAATTCGGGAAGATTCTAATTCAAGATTAGAATCAACATTTTATGTTGTTGTTTCTTGAAAATATGGGGAAACAACATCATGTACTATATTTTGTAACAAATATTATTCTACATGAAAAACATTTAGTTTCCTTCTGATTTTTGTTTACCATGCTGTTACTAAAACACATATTAATTCAGAAAATCAAAACATAATATAGGAAACCCCAAATTATTAAATATTTTGTATCTATAGTGATCAAACTTATTACATGGGTAGACAATTTTTTTCATTTTGAAAACAAATTCTATTTTTGATGATGTGAATGATATAAATGCTCCAATACCTTCTATATTGTTAAGATTTAAACCATATACATTTTAATTTATATGGTGATTTATCAAATCATGATCCCATTAAGGATTTTATTGGGTTTTTTCTATATTCAGTAGTTTAAAAGAAAACCACATTAATTATAATTTTATATAAAATTTATTAGTCAATAGATTTTATGCTAAATGATAGAAATTTTCCATAATTTATATTAAATTAGACAATTTTATAAGGAACTAATACCAATTTAATGCAATTTATACTAAATTATATCAAATTAGAGAAAATTATATAAATTTATACGAATGTGTGATATATTAATACTAATTTATAAGAATATATATTATTTTATAATAATTTATACTAATATATAATAACTTTTTTTTAATTTATACAAATGTATTTAACGTTTTGTTAATTTATTCTAATGGATAATAATTTATACTAATTTATATTAATTTAAACTTATTTATGAGAAATTAATTATAATTTATTGTAATTTGTACTAAATTATATCAATTTCTAGTAAATTATACTAATTTATACTAATTTTCATGTAATTATTACTAATTTATTGTAATATATATTATTTTATGATAATTACAACTAATATATAATTACTTTTACTAATTTGTACTAGATAATAATAACTTATACTCATTTTTATTAATTTTAATTTATTTATATTAATTTATATTAATTTATATTATTTATATCGATTTATAATAAATTATACTAATTTATACTAATTTATGTGGAATTAATAACAATTTATAATAATATATATTAATGAATTAAAAATTATACTAATGTGTAACAACTTTTCTTTATTTATACTAATGTATATATATTTTTATTAATTTATACTAAATGTTACTAATTTGTACTAATTTTTATTAATTTAGACAAACTTTTATTAATTTATAGTATTTTTTATTACCTTATACTAAATTATATCAATTGATTATAAATTATAATAATTTATTATAAATTGTAAGGAAATAATAAAAAATTTGTAGTGATTTTCATTAATTAATTTGAGTTTATATGAATGTTTAACAATTTATATTAATTTATACTAATTTATTCTAATATGTTACAATTTTTATTAATTTATACTGAATTATATGAATTTATACTAATTTTCTGTTAATTGATACAAACTATGTCATGACCTAACCCAGATATCCCAATAAGCCAGAAACCTGAATGGGACCTGGAACAGCCCGGAGGGTGTTCTCAATCCCCAAATGTTTGTGACTAGAGTCTGGAAATAAAAAATAATCACAGGGAAATAGTTTCACCATAAAAATAACCAAACAATACAATAATAGAAGAAAGAAACCAAAAATAATATGTATGTCAATAAAGTTCTCAAGAGAAACGTATTGAAAGATAATAAAGTACAAAACCAAAGTCAGGATGACCAGCCAGAGTATCAAATGAAATAATGAAGACATCAACACTAATATCACCTCATAATAGGTGGATCAATAAAACCGCCCATCACCTAAAACTCCCAAGGTCCCTCTTTTTTGAAAACCCACCATCTCGAAGTGGTTCTTGCCCTTTTCATGGACCTGGATGAAGAAAGGCTACATATACACAAAGGCATATGTAGGTTGTGTGAAACACTATCCAAGTAGGATCACACCCAAAAATTTCAAATGTAGACCATATTCAATAAACCAAATATCCTTAATTTGAAAAAAAGCATGGCATGGTAATCATTTCACAATTTATAATAATCAATGCTCTTTGAATCATTTCGAATAGAAGAATAATAATACGCTCAATAAGAATTTCAATCAAAATTGGAATGAATCAATATCTAAATCAAAGTGTACATGTTTAAATTATTTCATAAACACTATAATATATAAATAATTTTCCATCATAGAACTAGGTTTATGATCACTAGGGTCAGTTATTTCAAGGTTGAAGGATCGCCAAACATCTCAGTGAAATACAACTCTATGTGTACACACCTCCCCAGATCTCAGGCCTCGGATGATAGGATTCTACCCCAATGAATAAACTCTCTACCCTCATCATTGTCTATTTATCATTGTCATCACCAATATTTATATTGTTATAGAAACTACATCCCTAGTGTTCTTGTCTTGGACTACCCACCAAACTACCTAGAGTCCCATGTGCTTCAATGAAATCAATCAATGGTAATATCAATCAACTAAAATCAGTTTCATTAATATTCATCCAAGTAGCTTTAAATAAAATTTTCAAACATACCATTTCATTCAAACCCAATATCAAATGGTTTTCTTGAAAATTCATTCCTTTCAAAAATTCCTTTTATTTAAAATCCATAAATAATTTCATCACTTCTTTTCTAAAAAATCAACATCTAATTTTTTCCTCAAATCATTCATTTCATTTAAAAATATTTTTCTAGAAATCAAAACATTATTTAAAAATCAATTTCCAATGTGGTTTTACTCTAAACATCATGAAATTTGAAATAATTTAACATGAATCTCTAATACGTCTTTGGAAATAAATCAAACATCCAATATAAATCAACAAATAATGATGATTGAAATTAATAGAGATCACATTATGAAACACCCTACCATGTTCAAGGGATCCCAAGTCACCAAACAAGGCTATACAATTATAGTAATGGGTGGATAGAATTTGTCAAGAGGTTATCCTAAAGGAAAAATTCCCAAATAAAATATAGAATCCAAAATTATCACGTGATTTTGCATCACTCAAAAATTTATGAGCACAATGGACAAGGGAATTCACAAATAGATCTAGGACACATGTTCCAATGATGCTTGAAAATTTTAATCAACACATTGATTCATGAATATTCAAGGTTATGAAGGTTAAATCCACCAGAAGAAAGTCTCCATGTTCATATGGTTCAATAAGAGATTGAGTGGGTTGAGTTTTGAAACAAAACAAGGGTTTTTGGAAAAAAAATATTATATTACAAATAGTTTCATCGACCCTATCAGAATAATTTACATGTCATTGAAAAACCATTAGCTGGTTATTGGCTACAGAAAGAGTCCTTGTTGGTATGGGAACACCTCCAGAAAGAAGGTGGAATCCCAGTGGGGGGTCGGTGGACTCCCACCAACTATATAATCTTTGTTTTGTAAGTCTCCAAATGGCTAGCCTATCGGTCTCACACATTAGTAGTTGGTCCACCTGTATCACTTTTAGCTACAGGATGGTATCCTCCCAAGGTTAAAATTCCATGAAACTCAACAAATGCTCAAACCAGAACAAAAAACACACCCTTTACCCCTCAAAGACTAAATTAAAAGCCTTAATAAATAAGAATAAAAATAAAAAATAGGAAAACAAAAATAAACCAAAGGTTTTAATTAAAATTAATAGTTGATATATGATAATTCATTCCACCATAATTCTTCCACCCCACAAAAATATTATTAATAATACTAGTCTAAAAATTGTTGTCATTACTTCTGTCTCTTCATCATCTTGTAATCCCATATATCATGAGCATATGAACCATGATTCCATAGAACTCAAACTAAAGATAAAGATTTATTCTATAGTGTCTTCACATGAGAGTTTCTAATCCTAAAAATTTTCTTAGTTATAGCCATATTTGCTACCACATAAAGGCCTTCTCAATTCAGTACCTGATATGGGTCCAAATTTTATTTATTGAGTTTTGAAACATGAAACACGTTATGGTTCAAATTCATTTTTTTGGAAAGTATAAATTTTATTGCACCTTCCAATATTCTGAATAACCTCAAAAGGTGACACCTATCCTAGTGTCAAGTTCCCTTGTTTTCTAATCGATCAGTGATCCCGTCGATGTAGACTTTCAAGAACACCCATTCTCTAATAGATAACTCCCATGGATTCTGATTATGATCCACGTAATATTTTTTCTAGCTTTATTTCAACATAAACCACTAATGAATCAGCTATATCTTCATCATTAGCTTCTACAATAGGCTTGGTCCCACTAAGAGTTATTCACCAGCCATTTCCAAAAAATATATAACATTTATAGGTTTGGGTGTACAAGGAATAAAAGGGTTAAATTTTTGTATATGACTGGTAGCAATTATTATAAGCGAACATGACCTATCCCAAATTGAAATATCACACTCAAAAAAGGTGAAGGACACATGAGTGAAGCATTTCTTCAAGAGTCTCTATTTTCCATTCTGTCTGACCATCAATCAAAGGATGGTGTGTTGTGCACAAATTGACCTAGGATCCCAAAACCACCTTGAGAGATCTCAAAAACTGAGAAGAAAATTGGGGATACCTATAAAAACAATGGTATAAAAAACTCTTTGAAACCCGAAAACCATATTGACATTTAAATTTCCAAAATCCATAATTTTGTAAGTATAAAATATAAGAATAAAGTTGGTAGATTTGGTCAATTATTAAATCACGGCCCAAATCACATTTTTTTCATTGATGAGTATATGGAAACCCAATAATGAAGAATATCGACATCTCATCTCACATATAATTTTTCATGGGTAGGCGTTGAAGTATCCCAAAAGTATTTTAATGCTCATCGGTAATCTGTTAATATGTAAAACAATGTGGAACTAAATCAATGTTGTTTCATTTTATAAATGGATACCAAAATCAAAGCCTCATATCATAAGACATATTAGTTATTCTTGGGTGAACCACCCATAAGAAATGATAACAACCCATCTAAAAAACTTTATCATATGAAATTGAAGGATATAGTGGTTTCTAAATCAAATAATTTTCTTGATAGTTAGAGAAAATTCACTGATGGTATCCCTGAAATATAAACAATTCTTGAATACTCAAAACTCATCATCCATATTATACTCATTGAGGATCATCTCAAGATAAAGGGATATAAAATGAAAAAAACTTGGATAAATCCTCTCTCATCATCCCAAACTCTGATATACATACTATAAAAATATCCATGACATTCCACTCTTTTGATGAATCCTTTATAAGAAAGGAGGGAAACGTTCTTGTAAGAGTATTAGAAATGATGTTACCCTTCCGAAGGGTGTTAAAAAATATTATAGATACTCCACCAATCACCTTTATGAAATATTCAAATCACAATGTAAACATATATAACTAAAGATCTCATGATCTGGGTAAATTTTATTCCTTTCTTTGAAAATGAAGTTATAAAAAATCAAAAGAACATGCATTACATATATCAGTTCTAAATCATGTGTAGGATAGTCCTTTTTGTGTGGTTGAAGATAAATAGAACCATAAGGCACCATGTGATCACCTTTCACGAGAAAATATCCAGAAACAAAACCAAAATCATTATAAAATACCACATATCTCTTCATATCATCTATAAGATTCATCATTGGTGAAAAATAAAAAAAAACACTTTAACATTTTGAAAGAAGTATGATCCTTTAGAACCCAAAAAAACCCACTCCCATTCAAATAATATTTGTCAACATAGAGTCTGGAATAGATTAATCATTCATATACCCACGATGATGCTCTATTAACCCCAATAATCTCTCAATCTCAGACATTTTTGGTACCTCCCATGTTAATAATTATTTCACATTTTCATGGATCAATTGATATTCCATGTTTAGAGACCACGTTCCCCCAATAACTTCACCTTATAGATCTATAATTGTTACTTTGAAAACATGAAAAAAATACCCATTATTAAAGATGTCTAAAACTAATCTCAAATGAATCACATGATTCCTACTTATTTTTATAAAACTCCAAGAGTGAATAAATGAATACTATAAGAAAAGAGTCAACATACTGGTTTAAAATACTATTTTTTAGAATTATAAAATAGAAAATTTTCACTTCTATAAAAATGGAATAAAAATATACTTATAGTGGACATACCTCCTTTTAAATGTGGTATTTGTAATATTAAACTCCTTGATCATATACTGGTGGTAACAATACCAAATATCGATTGTTTAAAACCATTTTACCCTTTCAATAGATCAAATAAATCATCAATATAGGGAAATGTTTATTTTTTATCGTTGTAACATGATTTATCTTTCGAGAGTCAAAACATAAGAGAATGGTTTCATAGTACTTATTGGCCAAAATAATTGGAGTTTCCCAAGGAAACACAGTAGGTCAAATAAATACTTTTGAAATAAATTCATCTAATTAGTCCTTTAGTTCGTACAATTTACGTAGTTTCATATAGTAAGAGAGAATATATATTGGCTCACAAACTATAACTAAGTCAATAGAGAACTCCACCTGCCTCCCCAATATTATTCCATGAAATATTGATAGAAACATTCCCATAAATTAAAATACAACTGGAGGAATTTCTATACAATAGAATTTGTACTCTGAATCAATATTATAGATGGATATCATTATAATCAACTCTATGAGGAGACTTCTAGCATGGGTATACCTCAAATCTCATTCTCCTAGGAAAACATGAAAATATTCTTAGGTGGTATTAAAACATTATCATCGATGAAAATACTCAATCTGAGCTTTATGAGTAACCAACCAGTCCCTTCTAAAAAAATCTAGAGATTACATTTTAAGATGCTAAAGTCCCATACAAGATCAATCATCAATAAAGAGAACCTAAAAGTGGGAAATCAAAGTCCTTTACCTCAATTCATCAGGATAGGTATTACAATTTATATCATATAATTAATTTTCTTCATTGGAATATTCAATAGGGACAAAGTATAGGTTCATACCAAAGAATGAGAGGAATAGATATCAAATAAATCAGTCACTAAAAATGATGAAATAATAACGGTTCCTCTCACTATCACAGGACCCACATCATTCCCACGAGATATTCATCCATTGTGTGAAGTAGATTTATTAATAAATCTTATGGTTAGATGCCTATTTTCATTGAATTATCTGATAGCACATCAGATCGTATCATTATTAACAACCTTGTTCCACCTCATGGGGTAGTAAAAACCTATTCAAATGTCTTTAACAACTACATGATCTGTAGATATTTGGTTTTTTCTTGGAATAACACTTTGTAATAAACCTATATATTATAACTAAATCTTCTCTTATGATTTAATTAATTGTATTATTATATAATAAGGATATGGAAAATGCATTGAAGTTTTTTATTATATCCTATCGCATTTAAATAACTATTTAGAAACATAACCATTTATAATATAGTTATTTGATAGTAATCACATTATTATTATAAATATTGTGTTTTAACAAATCCAATTAACAATGAAAAAGGAAGTGATGGATGTAATGAGTATGGTCATACCCTATGATTCCCATTTATCAGAGCAAACGAGGGAGATATAATTATCAGGATTTTCCTTTATCCAATCCTAGTCTAAGATGAAACAACTAAATCATGAGAGAAACCATTTATGTCATTAGTTCTAGATCATGAAAATCTTGGCCCAAACCATGTTAGATTAACTACACCATTAAAGTGTCACAGTCACACACCTTACCCTGAAGGCATTTTCTGGTTTATTAAAAGGATGGTTTCAAGATCCTAGCAATATGAGTGTGTGCATTATTTTTTATAAAATAATTAATATATTTTAATGTTATTTTTATTTTTTGAATTATTTTTATTTGGATATAACAAAACACAAATAGTATATTTGGGTAATATTTAAATTCAATTAAAAATTTATTTTGATGGATTAATTTATTTTTTAATTAAATAATATTTTAACAAAATATTATTATTAAATATTTTTTATTAGTTATAAATGATCATATAATTTTTATGATGTACAATGTAATTTTTATGAGTGTTCAAAAACTGTTATTGTAAAAAACCAAACATTTATCAATAAATGTTAATAATTATTTTAAATGTGAGAATAAAAATAATTTTAAAATAATTTGGATAAATTAAATATTATTTTTTTAATAAAATTGAAATTATTGAATGTTTGTTTTTCATAATTTTATAATATAATTGAATTTTTTGGGAAACATTAAATAATGTATAAATACATAGTATATATTATGACATCATAATGACCCAAAAGTTATGTAATAAATACTATAAAAGTTAACCTATACCAAATATTAGCCTTTCATTTAAAATAATGTCATTTTATGTTTATATTATTAATTTTATAAATCCATTGTGAATCCTTTAAAACAATTAATATATTTTATAGTTTTAAAATCATTTCATTAGGAGTATGACTAACATCTACTTCTATAATGGTATCATTTTATTAAGTTCATCCCTTATCATTATAAAATAACAAAACCACTCCCATTTTGTAGAAAACAAGGGTATTTTTTTTGATTTTTTTAATTTATTATCTAGATTCCAGAACCTATCTTTGTGAAATATTAATGAAATCCCCACTCATTTCCTAAATAAAACCACCTAAGATCCCATTTATTTTCAATGAAAATCCATTTATAACGTCCTTACTCTACCCATAACTCTCTATAGTCTTTATAAGGTTCCCCCAAGCTTTCAAGAATCCCCTTCCTAGAATTATAAGTCACACACTCAAGTAAGGGGTCATCTCATTATCCTCATTATTAAAGTTTCTTTTCTATCATATGAATTTTATTTTCCAATTCATAATGTTGGAATATATATTTACATTTCTCTCTTATTACCCATTTTATTTAAAAAATATGTGATACCCCTTTATCTCTCATCATCTCATTTTATTAAATTTTAACTAATGATGTTATGATTCTTAAAATTCACAATTAATTTCCACACCACAACAATTGTGTGGTAAATACCATATAATTAAGGGTCTTCACATTTATACGCATAAATTACATTGAATTGATAATTACATTTGTATATTACAAACTCCCTGGTCTTGGAATAAATTATTATTATGAATGAATCCATTGTTTATGATATATGTGGCACAGTTAAGCATGAAATTGAAATGAATGTCAATGGTGCACCCAATATTATATAGTGCTCCAATGAATTGGGTAATATTTAGTATCATGAGATTTAATGTTGGGATAGGGAGTGAAACTAATTTATATATCGGACTTTTTAAATTATAATTTATTGGCATTTATCCTTGACCTAGGTTTATGAATAGTGTTTTAAGATATTTTCACATTTTCCTTGTTTTCTTTATGATTATCATGCTATATCATTCCTTATTATTTATATTTATGATTATTTCTCCTTTTTCCCCATTGATATGGATATTTTATAACATGTATTACATTATTCATGTTGTTTCATGCTTATTCCCTTAATATTATTTATATCTCACCTCTTTTATATGTATGTCTCTAGGTTAACCCATACAGTTTTAAGTACGAGCATGTTATAGAAGTTTTCAACAAAGATGATATATTACATATTTAAGTTTTTATGTAATGTAAATAATCCACAAAGATATTATACTTCTAGATATTCAAGGTTGTAATATGTGTTCTTATATGTAATAAATCATGAGTTAATTTGTAGTAAGGTTATGGGTTATTATAGTTCTTATCAAATGAAAATTTTAGTTATTACTGGAATTATGATTTGAAGACTCTTTGGAAAACATTAGAAATAAAATTGTGTAAGAAAATATAAATTAAATTTTGAAAGTATAGATTAAGTGGTTTATCATGAAAATAAATCCATGTCTGGATGCTACAAGTGGATGTGTCTCTTGCACAAATGTACATAGGGGTAAAACTAGAAAATACTACATGGAGCTAAACTCGATCGGGAACTGGTGAACAATAATGAGTCTTTCTACACACCTGGTGTAAAAATACTTTTTGTTATAATTTTTTTAATTCATAATCTCATTAATAACCATTATTAAGGGTAAAAATTACATTAAAATATATGTTAGGAAATAGATAATGGATAATATATATTAGATCCTAGAAAATCATAAGTTATAATAATACATGTTCTTTATAAGTAATATCTTTAATGTAATTGGATTCTCCATTTATTTTTTTAATTTTTAAAATGTAACCATCTCTAAATTTCATTTTATTTTATCCAATGGATAGAAATATGATGAATAAAATAAATATACAATTTGATGGGAAATGTAATGACTGTCCCATCAAGATTCCAAACCCAGTGTGAGTAGGAATATAAAACATTATGATAATACTCTCCCAACAGACTTGTGTTCTAAATAGAAAACTAGATCAAGAATAGCTCCCAAATCACCCTAAGAAAGAATAAACATTAATTTTGAGATTTATGGGAAAAATTACTCCAACATTCAATGGATAATCCAATTCTGAAATCATGGAACAATGGATAAGCTTCATTGAGATTATCTTTTTCGTCCTTAAATTTTTTGATCAAGAGAAGGTTTTACTAGATGATTATTTTATGGAGGGAGAAGTTGATCAGTGGTGTATGTTGATCAAAAATACAAAGCTACGGGAAGGGATTGATGTAATTAGATGGAAGGAATTCTGAAAAATAATATTGATAAATATTTATCTCTCACTCTCCAAATTAAAATTTAATGGGATTTCTTTTCCCTCAAGAAACATTACAGTGAATTTATTAGGGAGTATGAGGTAATCATCAAAATACATTCATGAAACATCTCTACATTAGTTGTAACCCTCCAAATAAAGGTTTACAATTTCTATTGTGGGATAAAACCTAGTCTATAAAAAGCAATTGAGATCTAATAAATTGGTAACTATGAGGAAATTGTCTAATGTTCCCTCAAAGTCAAGGTGGAGGATAGAGAATCTCAATTGTATCATAGGTATAAGAAGTGGAAAGTGGAGTTTTATTCTAGTAGTTTCTTATAAAATATAATGGTTCCATGAAATTTCATCATCCCCCTTATTAAAGGTGAAAAAATAATTTACTTATAAACTTCCTAAGGGGAATGAGGAAATGCATTAGGTTTGAAAAAGAAGGATACCTAGCTAGTGATTTATAATAGGAAAAAACCTACTAATTTATTGGAAAAGAAGAATTTTCTAGTCAAACCTTAGAATATTTTTCAATGGTAAATCTATAAAGAAAATTTTTTACTTTTCAAACTAATGCTCTAAGCCAAAGGATTTTTTATACAACCAACAACCTCCAAGGAAGAAAGGGAGATCTTTTTCCATCACATCCACCAAGGGGGATCTCAAAAATTAAGTGTTCATATGTAAGATATTTATTAATTCAAAAATAGTGAACATACTTTTGGTTATGGTTCTATAAATTTCTTCAAATTATTAATTTTTTTTAACTATTTAAACACTACAACAAAGAATGAAAGTAGAGCTATCGGTGAAAATAGTAAATTGGAAAATTATTGAATCCCAAGTATATAACTTCTACCCTTTCAAAATGTTTGACCTGAAAATCCCATAGAACCATTACATACTCCCTTTGGTGGAATTTCATGAAATTATGGGAATGTATTGGCTTTATCTATATAAAAGCAACAAAAATTTGTGTGAGAAGGAAACCATTATCTATATTGTGAATCGACCCCCGAATTAGTACAAGTGCATGGAGGAGGATGAATATTATTTAAAAAAATATAGCTTGGATATTATTTCCCTACAAAAAATAGTATCTAGATAAAATGATAGAGTCTAATTAAATAATAATCTTTTAATACATTCCCACTATGAGGAAGTACACTGATGTGTCTCTAGAAGAATTTCATTGTCTTCCTCACATCCAAGAGGTTGAATTTTCAATCCAGCTTATACTTAGGGTATTGAAATTATTCAAGAATCTATATTGGATGGAATATGTGGAACTTGAGGGGATAAAAAGACAACTATAGGAGAAACTGGATAAAGGTTTAATGCGCCCAAGTGCTCCAACATGGGGTGAACTACTTCTCTTTATCAAGAAGAGGTATGGGTCAATGCACCAATGAATTTGTTATCGTGAGATCAGAAATATCACGATAAAGAAAAAGTATCTTATTCCATGGATTGATGACTTGTTTGATCGGCTACATGGAGCACAATACTTCTCCAAGTTGGATATGTGGTGAGGATATTACCAAGTTAGGGTGAAGAAGGAGGATACCCCCAAGAAATCTTTTTGTAAAAGGTATGAGAAATATGAGTTCATAGTAATTCTATTCAGACTAACTAATTCTCTATAAATCATCAATGAATTTATTAATATATTATTTAGAGATTAACTCAGAAAAAATGTTGGTAGTATTTTCAATTAAATTCTAATTTATTTCAAAATAAAGAAGAATAACGATGAGCATCTGAGAACTGTGTTAAACACCTTACAAAAGTAGAAGCTTTATTCCAATTACATAAAATATGAATTATTTTTAATGTAAGTATATTGATTTCACTTTATCACAAGTAATAATATATATTTCAACCCTTCAAAGTAAAAAATAAATTAATGGATGGATGGGGACAACATTTGTGATAGATTTACATAGTTTGCTTTGATTAAGTGAGTACTATCGTCGACTTATGAGAAATATATCACTATTGTAAAACCCTCTAACAAAGATAACTTAGAAAAGAGTCCAGTTTCATTTAATGATAAATGTGAAGAGAGCTTTAAGAAGTTCAAATAGAAGCTTGTCACTAAACCTATTCTCACACTACCAACAAGTGGAGAACTTTTGTGGTATTAAGTGTTGCCTCAGATAAGGGATTAGGATGTGTGTTAATTAAAACTGATTAAGTGATATACTAATATTCAGGGTAGTTGAATGTTTATTAATAGAAGTACCCAATACATGATCTGGAGTTGGATGAAACGATCTTCACTCTGAAAATATGATTTCATTATCTCTTTGGGGAGAACATTGAAATATATATGGATCTCAAATTCCTTAAGTATATATTCACAAAGAAATAACTAAATATGTACTAATAAATATGGTTAAATATAATCAATGAGTATGACTATTCAATCCATTACCATCCTGGGAAAGTGAATAAAGTGGTAGATCCCCTAATTAAAAAAGATCAATAAGTTTTATAATTGAGGAGAATTGAAAAGGATCTAATCTTCTTAGGCTTAAAAAGAATGGAAAAGGGAATTATAAAGGAAGGAAAATAATCAATGCTTTGACATATGATTTCTCAGCCATACCTTCTGGAAGAGATAACATATACTTAAAGAAATAATTTTTGAATTCCAAAAAAATTGTAATTTTTAATAAAAGTTAAATCCTTATATTTAAATTTTAATGAAGAAGGAGTTGTAATATTTAGGTTATGGTAATTTTTACTATTAAATATTGAGTTAAAGGAGATGTTGGCTGATGTACATAGTTTAATGTTATCTATCCATCCATAAGGAAAAAAGATGTATTGTGATCTATGTTAGAACTATTTGTGGGATCATATGATGGTGGGGATCATGGAATATACATCAAGATGTCATGTATGTAATTAAGTGAATGAGGAAAGGTGAAAATCCAAGGGGATGACGCAACCATTACACAAACCTATATGGAAATGGAAAAACATCACCATAGAAAATGTCACTGATCTTCTAAAGTCATAAAGAGGTAATAATTTTGTATGCGTTATGGTGGGTAATCTTCAGAAAAATGTAAACATCATTTCAAATCGATAGGACTTCTCGCTCAATCAAATTTCAAGGAAATACATTGGAGAAGTTGTTTGGTTTCATAGAACTCCACCATCAATTTTATCCGATTGAGACCCACAATTTACCTCGAAGATATAGAAGTGTCTAAAACATTATCTAACTACTTAGTTGAACTTCATAAAGGATTATCACCCTCAAGCTAATTTTCAATCTGAGAGGACTATCTAGACACTCGAGAACATGTTGATAGTATGTATAATTGACATAAAAGAAAGATGGGAAAAATATATTCCTCTCATAGTGTTCTTATATAATAGAAATTTTAACTCTAGCATCAAAATATCTCCCTATGAATCCCTTTATAAAAATAGTTTTCGAACACCTATATTTTGGGATGATGTTGGTGGGAAAAACTTCTAGTTCTAGAAATTTTTGATGAAATGGTGGAAGAGGTTAAGATCATTCGATAGAATGTGATGGCTTCTCAGAGTTGATAGAAGTTTTGTGATTGCTATAATAGAAAATTCATAGATTTAGATGTTCGTGACATGGTATTATTCCTTATATATCCCTTGAATAAATAGATTATATTTTAGAATAAGTGAAATCATAGACCAAGATACATGAGCCCCTTCAATATACTAGGTCACATCAGAGTTGTGGCCAACAGACTAGCACTCCATCCTAACTTATCTCAGGTATATGATGTATTCTATGTGTTCCTATTGATAAATTACATTCCATACCCATCATATGAAATCAATCTAGAGGTGGTACCATTGAAGTATAATCTCTCATATCTGGATCATCTGGTGAAGATATCTGATCGTAGAGACAATGTTCTAGAAATTAAAAAAATTCACCGGGTCAAAGTGTTGTGGAGAAACAAAAAGTTTAAAGAAGAAAGGTAGAAACTAGAGGAGGTGATAAAATAGAGTTATCCTCATCTATTTTAGTTTGGGAAATAATAATTTTGATTGTGAAATTTCTAAAGGGAGGAAGATTGTAACGACCCTAATTTTTGTAAACAAAATTTCACTCATGAGTTAATTAAATTTCTTAATATGTAATATGGTTATATAAAACAAATTAAATTCATTTTTTATTATATCCTATCATATTTGAATGACCGTTTAAAATAAAAACCATTTATAATATAAATATTAAAAAATAATAACATGATTATTATAAATATAGGGTTTTAACCAATCCAATTGACACATACAAAGTAAGTGACAGACTTAACCAATAGTATTGTACCCTATGAAGCCCATTTATTATAGATTATTGGGGGATATCTTTACTGGGATTTCTTCATGACCAAGACCAATCTAGTATCCAAAAATTTAAAAATGAGAAAAACTGTTAATGGGAGATGTCAAAGTTCATCAAAATCACGACCCAAACTATGTTTTCCAAAACATCCCAAGAAATTATCATAGTCATACACCTAATCCTTTGGGATTTTGTTGGTGTATTGTTGTGATATGTATCAAGACCCTGTAAATATGAGTATGTATATTATTTTTTATGGAATAATGGATATATTTTCTTCTCGTTATTGTTACTATATAAATGGTTTTGTTTTTGATATAGTAAAACACAAATTGTAATTTTGGGTAATATAGAAACTAAATTAAGCAATTTATTTTGATGAATTAATTAATTTTTTGAAATAAAAATCATTTAAATAAAATATAATTATGAAATACTTTTTATAAATTATAAATGATCATATAATTTTTATGATGTCAAATGTAGTTTTTATAAGTGTTTGAAAACTATTATTTTCAAAAAATACATCATTTCTCAATAACTATAGATTATTATTTTAATATTAAAAATACACATATTTAGAAAATTATTTTGATTAAATGAATATTAATTTTGGAATCATAACTTTGAAATTATCCAACAGTGAAATTTTCAAAAGTTTCCAATATTATTGAATTTTCGGCCAAAAATTAAATACCATATAAATATATGTTATATATTATGACATCATGAGGAAACAAAAGTGATGTGATAAGTAATATTGAAGGTATACACTATCAAATATATTTTTCCCACTAATATAAATTTCTTTTAATTTTATTTTATTAATTTTATAAATCCATTATGAATCCGTTAAAACCATTAATATATTTTAAGGTTTTAAAGTATTTTTTAAGAGTATAACTCACTTCCACATTAGCACAACTATTATTTTAGTCTATTTGGACCTTTTACTCTAAAAAAATTAAAAAAAAACTCCTATTTTATAGATACCATTGGAAAAATCATGGTATGGTTTTGGGGTTTTTGTATTTTATTATATATAGTCCAAAACCCACGTTTAAGAAATAATAAAACAATACCAACTCATTTCTTATATATAAAAACCAAATATATCATTTATCATCACTAAAAATAGTTTTATTAAGTCTTTACTCATCCCTCCCTTCATTATAGTCCACAAAATGTGTCCCCAAGATCCCAAGAATCCCCTCCCACATATTTGGAGTCATGCACTCAAGTGAGGGATCCTCTCATTCACCTCTATATTAATGTTTCTTTATTATCGTATGCTTTATATTTTCCAATTACATGATTTGTGATATGTATTTCCATGTCCCTATTAATGGATATTAGTTTACAAATGATTAGAGGCCAATTTCTCTCTTATAAACCAATTTTAACAAATTCTAATTGACGTTGTTATGATGCCAAAATTTCACTACGATTTTCCATGTTAAAACAATTGTGTAGTGAGTACCATACCCATTTCCTATCAAGGGTTATATCCTTTGTAAACATACATTTATATGAATTTGGACTTACATGTATGTATTATAAACTCCTTGGTAATGTAACAAATTATGACGATAAATTAATCGATGTTCTATGATCTATGTGGACCACTTAAGAATAAAAATGAAATGAATGTGATGGGTGCACATATAATTATAAAGTGCTCTAATGCATTGGATTGTTTTTAGTCTCATGAGTTGTCATATTGGGATAGGGAGTTAACACGATTACTTTATGGGACTTTTTCTATTAGTATGTCTTCACAATTATCCTCAACCAATGTTTTTGATGCATTTTATTAAGTCATTTCACAATTTCTTTTATTTCCTTTATGATTATCATGATATATCATGCATCATTATTCATGTTTAAGATTATCATTAATTTTATTCCACATTCATATTACTATTATCTAACATGTATTATCTTCTTCAGGTTATTCCATGTTTATTTCTTTACTTGGGTTTATAGATCACCCCTTTCTTATGTATATCCCCAAGTTATCCCATGCAGTTTTAAGTATGAGCATGTTAAGTAATTTTTCAATGAGGATGATGTATTTCTTATTTAAGTCATTATGTATTATACCTAATCCCCCAATACACTAAAATTATTGAAATTTCAGATTGAATTATGTGTACTTATATGTAATAAATAATGAATAAATTTGTAAAAAAGAGATGGGTTGTTATACACTTTGAGTTCCCAATCTGGACACATCAAAAACAACATAGTTGGTCTTTAGTAGACATTTTGGATGGTCTAGTGAAGGTCTTATATCAAGGACCACCACAATTGTTTCCACAATGATACTTATTAGGATTAATTTTCACCTTATTGTGAGTTATAATTCTACCACTAGGAGTAGGTAGGACCAAAAAAGGCCTAGATACCCTATGAGGGGGGTGAATCAGGGTATGGATATTATATTTTAAAATTATCCCTACCCCATTGGATCTTGACCTCTGTATTATAATGGTCAATTTTTTTTCTCTTATGTTTTTAACATTTATCTTGTTCTTTCTTTATTTATATAAGGATAAAGCTTTAGATGCAATGCAGGGAAGCAAGCATGCAGACACAGATTTTCATATGGTTCACCCCTACTAGGCTACATCCAAGAAGCATACAATGACAATGTTCCATTGTACCAAATCCACTAAATCTCACTACACAATTAAAATGTTCAGACTAGATCACGTTTATTCCCAGGCTCAGCGCCTTCACAAGTTTTATGGTATGCTCACTACATTCCCAAGGGTCACTCCCTTTTCCTCATTCTCTGACTCACTGCCTGTGGAAAGGGTCACCTTATCCCTTATCTTTTTCTCACTGATCATGGAAGGGATCCACTCATAATTTATAGACATTTAGGTCACTTCATTATCACTAATGAAATATGAATATTTAGCTATTGGATGATGCTCTATTGACGTCCAACTTTCACCCGCATATGAACCTCTCTTTGCACCAGGTGTACTGGGCAACCCTAAATTTTAGGTGCAGCCTCTACACTGCCTTGATTGTAATTCCCAGCTTTGGTGTGAAATACACTATTTTTGAAACACCACTTTTATGCGCAAACCCATCATTTATGTGCAATAGCATTCTTTTACGTGCAGCCTTTTCTTTAAGTGCAAACACATTTTTCCGTTCAACTTCTTCTATTGCACACAACAAAATTCTTTTACGCATAACATTTTCTTTACACAAAAAACCTCTTTTACGCACAGCCTAAGATTTACACTCAAACCCTTGACTTTATGTGAAAACATTATGTTTACGTGAAGCTCTCTTGCATAGTCCAATTTCATGCACCAGCGCTCGGATACTCTCTATGTCTTGAGCTACTTCAAATGAGAGGGTTCACTTCATATTTAGAGGCAAAATCGACCCCTCTGTGAAAAAACCATCTTTTGTGCATAATCATCTTTGAGTGAAAAAACAGGTCTTCTGCGCAATACCATATTTCGAGCCACGATCCAATTTTTCATGCACCTCATGCATTTACCAATTTTCAAGCTTCTGATCATGAAACACCTCTTGTGCAAAAAACTCTATTCCTCTATTTCACACACCACATAAATATTTCACGAACCTCTCAAATATTTCGCACACCACACCAATTATTCATGCACTACATTATTTTTTGGGAACCACTCTAATTTCCCACGCACCTCTCTTTTCAAAAAAATGCATCTCTCCATTTTCCAATTTCCAGGCCCAAAAATTTTTCAAACACTAGAAAATGGTGCCACCTTGTATCTGCTCTTTTTGAATCTTTTGTTCCTTTTTCATGGTTAATTTGTCAAACATTGATAGACAACAACATCACTTGAACCCTAAAAATCACCATGTAAATCTACTTTGTCAACAAATTTGTACATCATGGCCTGCTTTGTCAAGAAACGCATCATGGAGGTCCTCTTTTTCAACAAACACAATCACCTAAAAAATGATTCAATGATACATTGAGGGATTTTTTCTCAACATGGAACTCTAGTTTCCCTGACATACCATCTATTTTAATTTTCATCATCATATTCCTATCCAAAACATCATTATAAAAGCTAATCTATATCATAAAGATCTAAAATTGGATATATGACAATTCTTTTCTTTAATACACATTATTTCATAATTTATTACATAATATCACAGTTAGTAAAAACTCTAAGATTTATAATCCTACTATATTAGGGATATTTGGTACATATAACATCAACTTAATATATAGATACAAAAACATTTTAGAAAACTTTCTTACATGTTTCTAATATTCCACTACTCATTTAAAAAATACTGGATAACCATGGGATATAAATAAGCAAGGGTATAAATATAAACCTAAATAAGGGAATAAAAAATAATTCCATTAAATTATTACATTTTAGATAATTGGAATATAAATGAAACATAAAAGGTGTGATAAAAAAAATCTTGAACAATGATCCATGATATGACATGATAGAATAAAGTAATCATGAGAAATGTGGGACAACATTAAACAAGACATCATAAACATAGTTCAAGGATAACCACAAATTCATCATTACACGGTGTAAATAACCCCAAAATAGATTAGGTTTTCTCCATAATTTTATACATGAAATCGTATGAGACTAAACCACAACCCAATTTATTGGAGTGCTATATATTTTTTGACACACATGTTGCTTTCATATTATATACATACCTAAGTATGCCACATAGATCATTAAAAATAGGATAACATTTAATAATGTTTAATTCCATGATTAATGAGTCTTGATTACATACATGGAATTCCCCACTCAAATATGGATAGTTACGTCTTAGTGAATGGTGATGGTATTCGGAACATAAAGATTTGGCATGGAAAATCATAAGATAATTTTGTTGGCATAATGGGGGTACATAAGAAAAAATGAGATACGTTATTTAGATTTAAAGTTTTATATCAACACTTTTACATTATAATTTCAGTAATATGTATGTGGACAATAATATACCATCTAATGGAATTATTAGGAAAAATGAATTACATAAATAAAGTTCATGCATACAGAATAGAGGAAGGGGGTCCATTACTTTTGGAAGGGTAACAACATAGGTAAATGTCATAAAGAGAGGGGACAAATGATCATCCCTTATTACATAATCAATTATATAGTAAAGGGATGTTTATAAAGGAATAACATAATAATAAATTTAGATTTAAATGGATAAAAACAAATATGGTGCTTGAATAAAAAAAGAAAGAGAGAGAGGATCCATACCTTGCGAGGTTATCTCTAAAATCATATGAAGAGACTCTTGAGAAAATGGGGGACCTTGAGAGGTATATAGAGAGAAAAATTCATTTTATATTTAATATGACATGGTTTTTAGTTAATTTAAATGATATATTGGGTGGTTTTATTTTGGGAAAGAGAGATGAGTTCTTTATTATTTTCCAAATATAGGTTTTGGACTCTATACAATAGTGTAATAAAAAACACTAACCATAACATTGTTGTTTCCAATTTTTTCTTTCAAATAAGATTATATTTCATTATTTTATAACATCATGTACCTATCACATTAAAATAATAATCTTGTTGAGGTAGAAGTTAGTAATGTTTACAAATAATTAATTTTAAAACCTTAAAATATAATTTAGGTGTTGGAGGATTCATAGTGGGTTCATACAAATAATTAAATAATCCAAAACATTTATTTTAAAGTGAAAATATATAGAGTTTTTCTTATAAGCATTTTAGGGAACATATTATATCCCTTTTGGGTTGTTATGATGTCCGGATACATACAATATATTTATAACATATTTAATTGTTTCCATAAAATTTAACTATTTAAGAAAATTTTGGAAAATTATCCATTAGATAATTATGATGTGATGATTCAAAAATTAATATTTATATTATAAAAATAACTCTATAAATAATTAAACAATTACATCAAATTCACCTTTTATTGAAATATATTGGTTTCTTTACAATAACATATTTTTGACCATAAAATTTTACATTTTCACTTCATAAAATTATATTATCATTTATATTTAAAAAAAACTATTTAATTATAAAATTTCATTAAAACATAATTAAATTCATTAATTCATCAAAAATATTGTCTTGATTAAAATTTCACATTATCTAAAAATATAATTCAAATTTTGTCGTATTAGAAACTAATTTTTTTTCATATTATCATTTATAAAGATAAAACAATAAAGAATTAATATAATTTTTATTTTGTTAAGAATAAAATATATGTATTCATACTATTAGTTTTAATATAAATTTCTAGTTATTACACCAACAAACTCCATAAGAGTGAGGTGCACAGTGTATATACTTTCATGGGGCGGTTCGGCATACATGGTTTGGTCCACTATCATGATAAGCTTGGGCTTCTCACATAAATTGATTCTCTCATTATTTAGTTATTTGATTTTATATTGGTATTTTCCAGGGGAAAATCTAATAGATTATATCTCCTTTTGAAGATTTAAAAAATGATTTGCATAGGGTACGATCCTATTAGTTATGGACATCGCTTCTTTTTTCTATGTCAATGGGACCTTATCATAACTGTTAATATAAACTTATCATTTTATAATTGATAAAAAACTATATTATCATCAGTTAAAGTATTTAATGGTCTTTTAGAATCTCATTTATATAAACAAATAATTTCATTTGTTTTAAATAACCATGTTTCATAATAAGGCATTAAATTCAATCGCAAAGGGAATTTAATTTATAAATGTTTGGATCATTACATTACTACCCCTTTATAAATTTTAACATTGAAATTTTTATTTTATACAATAAAAAATAATTGAGTACTTTAATTTATTTACCTCTTATGGTTCCCAATTTTCTCCATTAAATTTTTGGTTCATCTAAAACACTTTGAACAAGTTGTCTTGTTTCATACAACATTTTCTCCGTGATATAAGATCTTCATTGGTTTATCCTTATATGAAAATTAATTTTGTAATGATACCACCTATGGATTTATTACAGGTGAGGGTTCTGGTATATACTTTCACAATAAGGATACATGGAACAAATCAAGTACATGAGATAGGTTAGGTGGGAGTTCTAGTTCACAATACACATCTCTAATATGATCAAGTATCTCAAAGGGGATGATGTATCATGGGAATTGATTTACCTTCTTCACAATTCCAATGGAATTATTCCATAGTCATATAAGAAATAAACCTTTTTCTCTGACATAAAATTATAGATCTTGATATTGATTTTATACCTAGTTTTTTTGTTTACTTTTTGTAGATTTCAAATGAAGTTGAATGGTTTCAAACTTTTTTTATCTCTTAGAAAATATAAGGACCCATAATCCACAACTCTCTAACATAATTGCATAATTTCAGTGTCTGAAACCACATCCCTTAAAAAGCCTCATAAAGGGACATTTTAATTCTAAAATATAAACTCTACTTTTATTAGGACTCCACTATGGGAAGGAGTTGATCAAAAAAATCATTATAAATCCATTGAACATGATATAAGTATATCATATAGAGTTAGAATGGTCCTTTATGATTGACCATACTTATGAGGGTGATAATTAGTTTTGAATTTTGATTCTGTATTAAAAACATCCTAAAGGATTATCCAAAACCAAAATGAAATCCTCATATATCGATTAGATACAATAGATATTTTCATTTCATGTAGTCTTACCACTTTACTTATATATATATATATATATATGGGTGAGTTAGCCAAGAGAATACTAAAAACATGATTGAAATTAAGTATATTTACTTGGTAAAGTAATCAACTAAGACCAAGATAGAATACTTACATTTAGGTTTCCTGGGGGGTTCTATGAAGATATATATATGGTTATGTTTTCCCATATCCTTACTGGTATGGGAAATTGTTTCATCATGACCTTATAATTATTTCATTCATATTTTACATTCTTCTGTAGCAATCATTAAGATATGATCTCTACAAACTCTTTCTTCATGTTATCCCACCAGAAATATTTCTTTAAATCTCAATACATATTAGCGCTTCCTAGATGAATATATGAGCTATAGAAACCATCCAAAAGTTCGCTTATTACTTCTTTTCTTTATGGGACACATTTACTAGTTCTAAACCATATAACTCTATCTTCAAAAATTTTAATCTATAGAATATTTGATAACTTATTCAGTAGAAACTTTTCATCTTTTTGAGCCACCATGATCATCACATAAATTGATAGTTTAGATGTTTTTTATTATGGTAGGATGAAGATCATTTTATTATTTTCTTATCAATCCTTTTCATTTCCAAAAATATTAGATCCCTTGAAATACACATGATAGATAGATTTGTGGGTTCCTTTCTACTAAGAGTATCTTCTACTTTGTTTTTTTATTATATGATGGAAATGGATTGAACAACAATAATCCTTGATCAGCTCTAACCACCTAAGTATGTGCATATTAGCCTATTTTTATGAATATATAGTTGAGTCTTTTATGATTCATATATCTTTTTAACTTATTCCAATAGAGATAAATTCCCCAAATATTCAACAAAAAGATCACTAATTATATTTATATATCATTATTTGGGTAGTTATGCTCCAGGATATTTAGTTGGAGGAGGCCAGAGGCTACCACTTTGTCATTTTCCAGGAGTACACAACCCAATCCTTTTTTAGATTCATCTTTACGAGTCATAAATTACTCACCACTACTGTGTAATGTGAGTATGGATTTAGTGATTATCCTCTTATTCAGATAATTATAACTCATATCACATTAAAATTTATAGAAAATAATCATTCTTTTCTAAGTTATTTGGTTATGGGGATCGACAATTTTGAAAAGTTTCTCACAAATTGACAATGATACCCAACTAATGCAAGGAAACTGTGGATTTCTATCACAAAGGGTTTTCTTGTCCATCCTTCAATTGTCTCTAATTATAAGTGGTCCATAGATATACTTTTTTGGTGATATCATTCCCCAGTAATGTTACTTCGTCTAGATATAAATTCTATTAGGAAAATAACCACTCAATAATGAGGAAGACTAAGAAATTATTGAGGAAACACTTTATCGAATTATCCAATAATGGGTGCATCTTCATGGATGATATTTTCCATAGACCATATAATTTTTTCTAGATACAATTTCTCTTAGAGAAATAATATCTATTCATGAGATGATGATATGAAATAAGAAGCATACCCTCCTTGAACTTGTATAGAAATTAAGGGTGATTCGTAGTACGACGGGTTAATTTCTTCTCCTAATAATTTATATTTCCATTATAAAAGTAAAAGCATTCCAAAACTAGGATAACATCAAATTCCACTAAAGGGAGATTAAAAAAAATTAATAATAATTCCAAAAAACATCAACTTGTGATATAATAATCATATATGTTTTACCCGACAATATCAAATAATCTTGGGCGGTGACTGGATGTTCTTAGATAACATACAATATATACTAATGTGTAATGAATTGAAATAAAATATGACATAAAAAACATTAAATTTGAAGTTATATGAAATTAAGTCATCATGATCCATCAAAGCATAGGACGTTCCTTATTCCCATATTCTTGGAGATTTTTTGTGCTAATCTTACTTGGTTTTCCTCAAACTAGAGTGTTTTCTTGGATAATTCCCAACTTTTACAAATATAGGATATAAAATATTATGTTGTACCTTAGATTTTAATTTATTTCCACCCATCCTGTTAATAATTGTTTCCTGCAAATTGGATACTTTATGACTTTTGTTTCCACAATTAAAACATCTCCTAGTTCCTTTGGAAAATTTCACATGGTTCCCCATTCTACATTTTTTCACAAAGGAAATTGGTACATCTTTACCTTTTCTCCATTATAAGATGAAATTACTTATAATTTTTTCCAATAAATTTTTGATGTTTTTGGACATTCAAATATGTTCCTGCTATTTATCATAAATTTTTATAGAAAGTTTCAAAAAATAAAAAATGTAATACCTAAGATTCCATCTTATTAGGAATCTCATTTGATCAGTTTTCACATTTAACATCACATTATTTGTTGATTTTTTACCTCCTTTTTCAAGAAATTGACTATAATAAAGCTATAATTAGGGATGATTGTTCTTAAACTATTAAAAACATAAATGAGAAATCGTTAACTTTAATGGGATAACTCATAAATAATTTATATTTCCTAACTTATGAATTTTTTAGGATTTATTCTACATTATCCGTGATATATTTCCTAACATAAAATTGTGATGTAAATTTTGTTCCCTTAATAGTAATTTGTAATGTCCTTGTGAATTTAAAAAATCATATCCTCTATGAGTTTCAAACTAGGTGTACAATAAGACCCATTTTTATGCACCAATTAACAATTGAATCTAGCTCAATATGCTATTTTCACGGTTTTTTCACCTTGGTACATCTGTGTGAGAGCTACAACCACTTGTAGTATCCATACATGGATGTATTTGTTTGGAAAAGACATACTCTATGCTATAACAAAATATTGGGATTTTTTAATCTTTTTAGTATCATTCCTATTATTTTTTATAGTGTTTTATAATCCTAGTCGCAAAAAACTATAATTTCCTTTGATACCAGCTATGATAACCACTATCTTTAATACAATTTATTTCATGATTTATTACATAAATCATAATTTTTATACCCAATATGATTAGGGATACTTGTTTATTTGATATATTAGGTACATAGAACATCGACTTGATACATGGATATGACAACATTATTGAAAACAACATCAACATTCTTCTAATATTCAACTACTCATTTAAAATGGAATTGAATAACTTGGGGACATACATAAGAAAGCAGTGAGGAATAAATCCAAGTAAGGGAATTAAAAAATCATAACATGAATAAATTATTTTATGTAATTATATATTAATTTCAATGGAAATTAAATTCTTTTATAATCAAAATATGGAACAATGAGGTGTGATTCAACATGATAGAATAAGGGAAACATGGGAAATATGGAGACAACTTTAACATAACATCATCAACATAGGTCAAGGATAACCACCAAACATAATAAAATTGTGTAAAAAGTCCTATAATGTTTTATTTTGACTCATTATTACCCTACATGATTTATCATGAGAGGAAACAATTAACCAATACATTAGTGTGCTATATAATTTTGGGCATAATCATCACATTCATATTATGTACATTCATAAGTGTGCCACATAGATCCTTAAACATAGGATCATATTTAATAAAATTTGATTCCATTGTTACTAATTATAGAATACATACCTGGAATTCTCCAATCAAATAAGTATAAGTATGTCTAGGTGCGTACCCTTGAGTGAAAATGGCAATGGTATTCACAATACAATGGTTTGGCATGGAAAAAACATAGGATAATTATAGCAGCATAATGGGGGTATATAATAAATCACAAAAGTTATTAATGAGATTAAAATGGGTCTATTGTCACTTTTTAATAATAATGAAAGTAATAGGGATGCGAAAAAACATATCCCATTAATAGGATTAGAATAAATTATGAATTACCTAAAGAATGTGCTTGAATAACGAAGAGAATGAGAGGATCTATTTTTTAGGCATGGTAACTACTTAGGTTAAAGTCATAATGAGAGAGGATAAATTATCTATAATTATTATAAAATAAATTTTATTATAAATGGTTGTTTATATATTCATAACAACAAAACCAATTGAGGTTAAAAATATTAAATACAAATATGGTTCTTCAATGGAAAATAAGAGATGGGGGTCCATTTCCTTGAGAGGGTGTTACCAAAAGGTTGGGAGGAGCTTCTTGAGATATTAGGGTACGTTGGTTGGGATTTATAGAGGAAATGTAATATTTTAGTCATTTGAAAATGCTTCTCAGTGAAGGGAATTGAGTGCTAGGATGGGTTTATATAGGTATAGGGGGAGTTCTTTATTATTTACCAAATTTTGGTTTTGAACTCTATATAAAAATATAATCAAGATCAGAAATCTTCCTATGGTTGTTTCCCATTTTTTATAAAACATTTGAGTGGGTTTAATTATTTTATAAGTCCATGACTATATCAAATTAAATTAATAACCTGGGGGATGTTTAAGTGTGTCATTTTTATAAATAATTTATTATAAACCATAAAATATAATATTGTTTTAGTGGGATATATAAAAATTTATAAAAATAATAAATTGACCTAAAAACCAATTATTTTAAAGGGTAAGTATAGATTTTTTCTTTTATACAATTTATTGTACATCTATATAATTTTTGGGTCTTTATGATGTCATAACACATAACATATATTTATATGGTATTTAATTTTTACCCAAAAATTCCACTATCTCATAAAATTATCAAAAAATACATTGTATATTTCCAATATTATGATTCAAAAAATAGTATTTATTTTATCAAATTAATTATCTAAATTTGAGAAATTAAACTTTTAAATTAAAATCCATATTTATTAATAAACAATGGTTTTTTACAACAATAGTTTTCTGACCCTTAAAAATCAAATTATCACTTCATATAGTTATATTATAAGAAATTAGTGTTATATAATATTTATTAATAATATTTTAATAAAATATCATATATTTAATAAATTCATCAAAATTAATGTCTTATTGGAAATTACATATTATCCAAATATAAAATTTTTGTTTTGCCGTATTAAAATATAATTTTTATCAAACTAGTAACTTAATCATTTAAAAATTAAAAACAATAAAAAATACATATAATCATTATTTAATTAAAAATAAAATATTCATATTCATACAATAAGGGTCAAGATACATAGTCCCTCATTACATTAGAAAACACAATATGGGTAAGGTTCTGGATTGTGATATTTTCTTGGGGTGGTTCTACATACATGGTTTGGGACTTGATATCAATGAGCTTTTGCTTCTCCCATAAATGGTTTCACTCACTCATTATTTTTTTAATATTGTCTTTGGATTGGTCAAGATTAAATCCTAGAGGATTTATCTCCTTTGGAATATCCCATAAATGGGCCTCCTAAAGTATGATCCTACCATTCGAAGCTGAAACTTCTTTTGTCTCTGTCAATATAGCTTTCTTATAACCCTTAATATATAATAATTTTATGATAAATATTAAATATATATATTATAATATTTATTATACATAATGGTATTTTACATATAAGAGTATATAACTAAATCAGTGTATGTTTTTTCTATAACCATATAACAAAATATGAAATTTATTTCAATCATAAAGAGAATTTCATTTACAAAAGTTTGGATCATAATAGGATATCCAGTTGAAGACTTATATAGAACCTATGGGGATTCATATTCTCATTCAAAACTTCCTTATGTTGGTATACTAATTCATTATCTAATAACCCCAGTGAAGGTTAAGAAAATCCATGGACTTATCTAGTACCATCGATTGTGGATATAATTTCTCTATAAAAATGGTATTTAAGTACTTAAACTCTAATCAATCATTTTGATTAAACAATAATATAACATTCTGCCACATCCTTCTAGGCCCCTTATGTTTTAATATGAATCACTTCACCTTAACGGGAGCTGGTGTCTCCGAGAACTGAAATATTTATTCAATATTTCCCAATAAATCCTCTACCTCTTAATTATATATTGTTCCCTGTAACGAAGATGTATTCTAATGAAGAAACTACTAGCATATATCTATATAATCATTATTTTGATCTTATACCTATATAGCTTGAAAGGAGTATGTTCTAATCCTTGGCCTAGATCTTAGACCACATGCAGAATGACTTCTACGATGTTTTTTTGACTGTAGGTTTCACTTATTATGGTTCATTTGAATATACCTCATAAATACTATTCAAGAAAATTATTTGGGGAATTGTTTTGTATAATGTCATCAGAAAATAATGAATCTTTGATGAAGGGGACCAAAAAATCATCTCTATCATAATGAACTCACCTTGAGAAAAAAATTCTCATATTAGATTTTGTGAAATGTTTAAAATTATATCAATTAATTTAATTAGACACATTTCCTCTACCAATCACTGTTGCTTAAGGTTCTTTAGGATAAGAAATTTTCAAAATCATTTTGGTAACCTACCCATCCATTCAAGATTATATTATCTTCTATCTAACAAGAAATTCAAAAGTTTATACGAACATCCAAGAAGAGACAAAACCTCATATTATACTAATTTTGTAGGACATGTCCAGGATTACCCACTAAAATAGAACACAAAATGGTCCTGGTATGGCATTATGGGAATTATTGATCCCCATGGACTAGTGACTAGAACCTAGGAAACAAAAACTATGAAGTGGGATGATTTTACCAAAGGAATAACCAAAAAAAACAAAATTAGAAAGAAACCATAAACGGTTATTATACCAATAAATTAATCAAGATAAATGTACCAAAAGATGGGAAAGTAAAAAACCCATGTAAGAAAGATTATCCAAAACAACACATAAACCAAGGATGATATCAGCACCAAGATATCCTTATAATTGGTCGATCACATGCTTAGCATGCCACCTCCAGATCCCAAGGTTATGCTATCAAGAACACCCACCAAGTCCAAGTAGTGATTTAACATTTCATGGACCAATAAAATAAAATTCTACATAAACACAAATTCATATTTAAGGTGTAATCCACATTATCCCATTATGATCCCAACCACATATTTCATAGGTAGTCCATATTCAATAAACCAAATATGCCTAATTTTAAATAAAATATGACATGATAATCCTTTCAAGATTTACAATGAAACATTCCATTCAAATAATTTAAATGGAGAAAATAATATTAAGAAAAAATAAGAAAATATGACAAAATGGGAATGAATCAGTATCTCAATCAAAAGAGATATGAGTACATCCTTTCAAAAACACTAGAATGTATAAATCGTCATTAGTAACAGCACACCAGTTATATAAATTTGGGTTATTTAGTTAAAGGATTAAGTATCCCCACACATCCTAGTGATAATTGGATTTAGGTAGATACACTTCCCTAGATCTCAGTCTTAGGGGGAATAGGTGTCCTACCAAATGAATAAACGCTTTTCCCTCATCACTGTTTAGTTAGAATTTTCAATGTAAATCTGTTGATTAGTAAGGAAAATTTTTTCCTACCATGTAGGTTATGGACTAACCACCTAACCTCCCAAACACCCATGTGATTTAAAAAAGTCAATCAGGGGGAAAATAGATCATCTCAAATCAGTTTCCTCAATCATCATTCAAGAAACCTCAAATCTATTTTTCAAATATGCCACCTCATTAGAAATCAACATCAATCCATTTTCATAAAAACACATGCATTTGAAAATTTATGTTAATTTAAAGTCCATTAATCATTTAATTATTTATTTTCTCAAAATTAATCATCAAATAAATTCCTCAAATAATTCATTTCATTTGAGAATCATTTTCCAAACATCAAAACATTATTTCTAAAGCCATTTTCAAAGAGGTTTTTTTACACGGACTAAGGAATTTAGAATTTTGTATCAAGAATCTTAAATCATGATTTATAAATAAATTAAACATTTATTTCAAAACAACATTTACCAACCATTTCAATTGATAGAGACTATATTTCAGTACTACCTATGGAGAACATTAGATCACCAATCACCCAACATGAGATCCAAAATTAGATCAAAAAGGGATTGAATGTGTTATGAGGGGAACCTATAAACAAAATCCTCAAATAAAATATTGAACCCAAAAATATCCCAAGATTTCATATCCCTTAGATAAGAAGGAGATTGAGGGATAAGTTTATTCCCCTATAGATTTAGGATACACTTAGAAAGGAGATATCAACACTTAAATCGAAAAATTAATTTGTAAATATTTGAGGTTGGAAGGTCCAAATTACCATCAATAGTGTAACATCCCAGGTAAATAAAGAATAATACATTTTCATATTTATTAATATTTTTTAATTAAATATTAATTTTACATTAAAGGGGTTGCTATGTTCGATAGCATACCCGATACACAACAATGAGTTTCTTTTAAATCTTATGTTTCACACTAGTAATATGAAAATATTATTTTAAATGGTAGTTAACACGTAGGCTTTTTATTGGCGGGAATGAATAGAAATAACTATAAAATTATTATATATGTTTTTTAAATGTTATTACATTTATCCAATAAAAGATAAAGTCTTAAAATAAGAAAAAGAATTCAATTTTAGGCATAGATACTCTAATATTCACTAAAAGGTTGAACTATCTCCTTTTGGTGGAGAACCCTATTTAAACATATTTTTGGTCACTCTCATACATTCTATTGGACCAAATAAAACACTTCTTTAGAATCGGTACATCAAAATTTACTTTGTGTAAATTTTTGGTATTTTTTCGATAAAGTTCATTTTTTAATGAATAGTGAAAATGTTGTATTTTAATTAGAACCCACTTTTTAATCTAATTTATTTATATGATTAGATTATATTTTGAATTGGTTTTAAAGTTAAATTAAAATATATTTTTACCATTTAATACAATTGTGGTGATTGGAATTAATTTCACTTTGAAATTGGACTTAAACTAGTGTCAATCATTTGATACATTTTGTTTCATAAAAAACCCGCTATTTGTTTTGACAGCATGAATTAATTATTAAATTAATTAATGAAACATATATTTTTTGAATTTTGAAAAATAGACATAATTTTTGAATTTGGAATATCAAAAATAGCTTAGGGTGAATTTTTGGTATTTTTCTGAAAAACTTCAATTTTTGATGAATAGTGAAACCACTAAGTGGTACTTAAAAACTGATTTTTCATTTAAATGAAATTTTACCACCTATGTGTTTTGAATTTCAAAAATAAGACATACATGGTTGTCATTAGAAAGTAAAATTTGGTTCAATGGGATTAAAATAATTTTTTGTGAATAGTAACTTTTATGTTTTTAATCGTGATTAGAGGTAATTAGTGTAGTTTAAGGTAAAAATAATGTTTTAATAATATTAAATGACCTTGACACTTGTAATACCCTTATTGGATGTGTCATGGCCGACCAAGAAAATCAATGGGTAAACATGGGGACCCCATTGAGCCACTTTGGTAGGAAAATGACATTAATAACTTTTTATTTAAAGTTAAAATAAAAATGTCACAAACATGAGTTGTTTTACAAAAAAAATATAAATGAGGTTATACAAGTCATATTTTTTACTATAAATATTCATTATAAATATAAAAATATTTCCTACATTGTGATATTTTTTTATTATTTTTAGACATTAAATAAATTAAATTATTTATGACACCATGATGATGCAGCGATTACCTCATTATTTAATGATTTAAATCAAATGAAACGATAATGTAAAATCTAAGACCTACACTTGTAAAAAACCTATTTGATGGGTGGATTTCAAACTCTTATCACCTTATCCTAGAAATATATAATTTTGGGACCTTTAAAATCCTAAAATAATTTTATAATAAAGTAACCATTTATAACTTTCCAAGAGTGCCTCTCCTCTCCTCTTATAAAAGGTCCCCACCTCTACAACCTTACCCACACCTCTAAAGCCTTTGGATCGGCCAAACCCTACCCATTTTGTCTCTCCACATCCCTCTGTTACTCCTAGAAGCCTCACTTTGGGCAGAAGTCTTCCCAAAGAAGCCTTTGTGCTCAAATCAAAAAGAGTTACCAGTTTTAAAGGTAGTGTCTTCTCTTATGTTCTTATGTTTTATTTTGCTTCTACAACCCCCGAAACTCTTTTTATTCCTTTATTTTTTAACAACACCAGTATCTTAAATATATTAGGATTTTTTTATGATAATTATTAGAGCTACACCTACACGCACCTTCGTCTAATGGTTAAAGAACATACTGTTTCTGTGGTTGGTGATTTTCTGCCTCACGAAATGATGATTGTTCAATATTCTTTTAACTCCTTTCATGGAGGCCATTAAGGTGTCACTCTATTTATATATGATTTATATTATGTTTATGTTTTCCTTATGCTTCTATATTTTTCATTTATGTCATACCTCTATGGTTTCCATTATGGGTAAACACGATAATTTCATTTTAGGAAGTGCGGACTACCACCCCCTCAAAGTGATTTGATTCGTTAATTCCATATGTGGTACTTATAAAGGATGAAGTCAATGATATTATATATGATATTATACAGGAATTATAATATACTTTTATATCATTATGATTTCACTCCATTAAATATGAAATATGAATGAAAGTAGCGTTCATGCGTACGTACGGCTCACCTTCTCCATAAACGGTGCATTTAATTTCTTACCACTAAATGTTATATACTATTTTAAATACATGTATATGCTGGATATATATGATATATATGATATCCAAATCATGAATATCGTTCTGGATATAATGAACCTTTTACCACATGAACAACATGTTATTGTAAGAAGTCCACTTTCGACTTAACAACCAAATATAGACAAAACAAAATATTTTAACTTAAATGATTACATAATGTTTATAACATGGAAATAAGTGATATAAAAGGAATAATAAGTTTGAAAAAGGTTATTAAGCAAGTATAAATTAACTTTAGTTCATTATTCAAGAGATTAAAGAGCAACCGAGTCATGTCCGAAATGAGGTAAGGGACTTCGTCTCAATCTCCTTTCATTGAGGAATATTTTGTTCTAATACAAGGCTTTATTTTATAAGGTGTATAAACCCCTTTGAAATTTAATTTTATACAAAAGAAATATTTTTCTACGAAGTGTTTTACAAAATGACAAAAATGAATGTTTCATTTAACGTACGTGGTGACAATGACCTTTTCCGCCGCCGCGAGTATTATTTGGTATTTGGCTTCCTCAACAATCCATAATGTTTTTAAAATGAAATAAATACCATATACTCTTTTATGTATTTTTGTATTGAAAATGGTTTTTATAATGGATTTCTTATGTCAATATATTTAAGTGATATATTGTGATCAATGTGTGGAAATGTTTTCTTTCCATTATAATTGTTTTATGTATTATGATTTTATAATGGTACTTTGACATTTGACAGGTGGTTACATGACAAACCATATGACGGGTGGTGCCGTGAATACCAGGATGGGTGGTTACGTTATAACCTCCAATGCATTGGGTATGGAAGTCGGCCATATGGCTATTCCATTAAGTGATATGTGTGAAATTTGACCGTATGGTTATTCCATTTAAGTATGTTTATGTCCCAAGATACCTTATATGTTATGTGTACTTTATATGGGTTTTATGGTAATATTTTGGTTACAAAAGGGTAAGTAATGATATTTTTTTCAGTGAAGAGTATTTACTACTCAATAAAGGTGAAAAGCATTACTTTGATAAAGTATTCATGGTTTACTTGTTGTTTTGAAAAACTAACAGTTTTCCTTCTTTGTGTATCCCTTACTGAGCTTTTTATGCTAACCCCAAGTTTTTGTGAAATGTTTTTCACAGGACTTATTGTGGAATAGGGTCAAGGATGGGATCAAGGAAAAGTCATGATATCTATAACATGGAACTAGACATATTTATTTTTAAGAGTTTTTATTTTATGGAAACTTAGTATAAGTGTATACTTTGTAATCTTTTGAGATGTAATAGTTATGATCTAATTCTCTAAAACTCTAAAACTGAAAAGATCCTAAATGGGAATTATTCATTTAATTCAATATTAAGTAATGTTTAAGGCCGAGGCCTTGCAATCGGTATCAAAGGTCGGTTTAGACAACTTTAAGAGTTACAAAATTTTTAAATTATAAATTAATTAATGGTATGATTGAAATGATATAGCATTTAAAGATTACCATGTTGCTTTGCCTAAGATATTTCTGTGTTCAGAATTATTTTCCGTAGAGGAAACAAAGCAGCTATGTTGGGACGACATCATGAGGAAGACAACCTTCCAAATCAGTAACCTGAGAAGGTAGGAATTGGAACTGAATAGTTTGTTGCAGTGATGGCATAGTTGACTCAGGCTATAAATGGTGGTGGTATCAATAAACGAGATCAGCCAGATCAAACACAGAGGAAAATGTCAGTGGAAAAACATTTCATGAGGCAACATCCGCCATCATTCAGAGGATCATTTGACCATGTGCTAGCTGAAGGGTGGATTAAATCACTTGACAAGATTTTTTATGTCATGTGGTGTTCAGAACATAAAAAGGTTAGTCTTGTTGTTTACCATTTTGAAGGTGAAGCAGATTAGCAGTGGTCAATGATAAAAAATATCAGGGATAGTGATGAGAATGATGATCTTCACTCAGATGAATTCAAAGGTATGTTTCTTTAGAAATATTTACCTAAGGTGGTTTGTCTTAGGATGGAAAAACAATTCCTAGAATTGAGGCAGGAGGACGACTCGGTGGCTACTTATGAAGCAAAGTTCACTCAACTGGCAAGGTATGCTCCAAACATCATACGAGATCTTGATAGTAAAATCAACTGTTTTAACTCAGGGTTAAAGCTAATGTATAGAAGGGCTTTAGCTTCTCATGAGTTCAAAAGTTATAAAAAACTTGTTCGATGTGCGGAGAAGGTGGAAAAGGAGTTTGGCTATGATCAGGTGTTCTTTGACAAACAACAGAATAAGAGGTCCAGTTGGCAGACAAAAGGGAAGAATACATCAAAGAAATAAGGAGGTAAGAAAACCAAATATTCATCCTGTGGAAGTGTTGTAAAATGCATCCTGGAGAATGTTCATCCAAGTCTGGAAAGTGCTTTCGGTGTGGTAAGTCTGGTCATATTGCTCGTAACTGTATGGAATATGATCAAGCAGGCAATTAAAAGTCAACGGTAAGATGTTTTAAGTATAATGAAATGGGTCATTATGAAAATGAGTGTATAACGAAGAACTCAACTGGGGGAAAGTAGCTAGAATACAAGCAGAAAGGGGTGGTGAAATCCTTTGCAACTACTTCAGCAGATGTTGGGCCATCGAATGAAGTAGTATCAGGTACACTGTTTTTTCGGATGATCACAATGTGTTGTTTGATTCAGTGTCTACACATTCTTTAATTTCTGAGAAGTTTTCTAGTAAATTGGAAATTCTGTCTCAAGATATGAATACTGAACTTACACTACTAGAAAAATAAGTATTTGCGATGGGTCATTTGCGACGGGATCCCGTTGCAAATGGATTTTTGCGACGGGGGCCCGTCGCAAATGGCTCGTTGCTGAAAACGGCGTCGCAACAACAATTATTTGCGACGGGCCCGTCACTAATGACTTTTTTTGCGACGGGGATTCGCCCCGTTGCAAATAGTACTCCATATATTTGTAAAAACTTTTAAAATAGTAATTGTGAGGGGCCCCGTCGCAAATACCTGTTGCGACGGGCCCGCCGAAAATAGTATTTGCGACGGGGCCTGTCGCAAATACTATTTAAAAAAAATAAAAAACTATTAATAAATTATTTTAATGCATATAATAATAATACTATTTGCGACGGGCATAGTATCCCCTCGCAAATACTATAAAAAAATAAAAAAATAAATTATTAATAAATTATTTTAATTAATATAATAATAATCCAATTATAATTCAAAAATAAAAAATAAAAAATTATTAATAAATTATTTTAATTAATATAATAATAGAATTATAATTCACAAATAAAAATAATAAATTATTAATAAATTATTTTAATTAATATAATAATAATAGAATTATAATTCAAAAATAAAAAATAATAGAATATTAATAAATGATTTAATTAATATAATAATATTAGAATTATAATTCATAAATAAAAAAAATATTAATAAGTTATTTTAAATAAATAAAAATAATAGAATTATTTTACATTCAAATATTAAAATAATTCAAAAATTACAAAAAGATATAATTAAATTATAATATTATTAAATTTTAATATATATGTAAAATTTAATATTATAAAATATAAATAATATTATTATTCATATTAATGTTGTTATTTCAAAATATAATATTATTAATATTTTATAATGAGATAGAAACTACAAATAGAAAAGAAATCATATTTTGATTTAACAAATTTTATAACATAAAAACAAACTCTTATCTGAAGGAGTGGGAGGGGGGGTCTTCCGAGGGTGGTGGAGGAAACTCCATCCCTAAAGAATGAGTGAGTTGGCACATGTACTCTATCTGCTCCTGATGCTGCTGCTGCCAACGACTCATCTGCTCCTCGTACAGCTGCTGCTGGCGTCGGCGCTCCTCCTCATGCTGCTGACGCATCTGCTCCTGCTCCTGTCGGAGACTCTCTATCAGTGCAGTCTGAGATTACAACTGATCCTCATACTGTGTAGCAGATGAAGATGCACGATCTCCTCTCGAGCTGGACGCCGACATCGTAGCACTGCCATAATAATCTCCGGGAGTCATTTGGGAGCTGATACCAACTACCTGGCCCTTCTCGAAGGCATAATGGGTGGCCTGCATCCATGCTGCCTCATCAAACTAACGACCAGTGGTCTGATCTGATGACTCGTTCTGACTCTCAGGCCGGGTGTGACGCTGCGGCCCCATATGACTCCTTTAGTTGCAATTTAAAATTAAAATTGTGAATATATTATATGCAGTTAATTTATAAACTTGAAAACAAACAATACTGACCACGATGTGATGCTGATGATCACCTCTGAGCTCTCCAGTAGCAGGATCACTATACATCCTCCGATATACGTCGTACTCCGTAATATCAGGGTGCTCGACAGCCTATAAGAATAAAAAATAAACTGTTAATATTTATAGTTATATAAAATATTTATAAATAATGTACGTACCAGATGCTGTCTATGAGCACTGAAAGAACGACTCTCAGCTCGATGAGTCACCTCTTGTCTCCCCTGATTCTACCTCCCCACCGATGATCTCCTCTGAAAGGCACCACTCAACTAGTGCGCACATAATCCATCCCATACACGGGATGAAATGTACTCTGGTCGGTGTGCTCTACATGACTCATCAAAATCTGACACTCCTTCTTTCTTCGTGGCATCTTTTCTTAAATTGTGCAAAAACTGACGAAAGTGATCACGCTTGGCCACCTCCAATGCCTCGTGGATGGCGTCACGCATGGTATCCTCGATCAGATACCATAAACCCTAAAAATAAATCAAAATATCAAGTTAGAAATGAAATAATTTTCAAAATAAAAATTATTTATTTACGTACATACCAACCAATGGCCGAACATGGCCTGCTGCACATCAATTGGAATCGGCTCCCATGTGGTCCACAGCTGAGAGAAATAGTTGCCAAAAATAGTGCTGCCATGTCTGACTGCTATATGTGGAAAACTATAAAAATAATAAACATTTATTATGTGAATAGATTAATAAAATCTTAGTCAAATCCACGGGTTATCACACAGGTTATCACACCTTTGTGTGCGTGGATCAAACCCAATACGTGGACGTTACTCGGGGACGGGGTCAGGAATCATCAATCGTGCAATACAGCGCTCCCTCCGCGTACTCCCTGGAGCGCCTGCAGGCTGAGGGTCATCTTCCAACAACTCATCCGCATCGAAAGTAGGTCAGCATCTGCCAACTCACAAAATGTTTCGCCGTCCATCTGAAATAGAAAATGTAAATGTTTTTAGAAAATAATTGATAATTACTATTATATATACATATATATATATATTATGATTGTGTATAACTACCATAGAATTCTATCAGTGTTCATCTTCATCATCATCTTCATATATGTCAATGTCATCTTTATATTGCTCCTCAACATCATCGATATCCATTCGAGTTCCAATTGCTTCATCTCTTACCATTTAAAATTCATATGTGACATCATTAAAATCATCATCATCACCGACTCTTAAATGTGGGGTGTCATCATCAATACTCATTTCTCTTTGTAAAAAAGATTTATTTTGAGTACTCTCTTGAAATAATTCAATTCTTTTCACATTAGTGGAAGCACATTCACTTTGACTAAACTGATTGTCTCGAATTTTGATTTTTATTACACTCCACCAATCAATCAAGTCTCTTGTTGTAGCATAGTACTTTGCGTAATAAACGTGATGTGCCTGTTGAGCCAATAAGAATGGTTCATTTACTGCGAGAACACTTTTACATTTAATATCGATGATTCCATGAGTCGGATGAACACACATGCCTCTCTCTGTATCCAACCACCGACATTTGAACATGGTTATGTAATGTTGTCCAAGATAACAGAGTTCAATGATTTCATCAAGTATGCCATAAAAGTCAACTTCATTTTCTCGATGATGAGATCCTCTCAAGGTAACTCCACTGTTCATTGTTTTTTTTTTGAATCCCCATATGTATGTGTGTGAAATAGAAATCCATTCACCACATATGCATTATAAGTTTTAACAAGTTTGGAAGGTGGGTTACTCAATATACACAGCCGTTTGTCAATTTTATCAGCTTGTCGAGACACCTGAAAATTTGTGAAATAATTATCAATATAGTAAACTATACATTGAATGAGTTGCTAAAAGATATAGAATTTATGTTACCAGTTTTTGAAACCACTGAGAGAAATTTTTCTGTCAGCGTTCTTCGAGAGCAGCTGCTGTAATTTGTGGAATTTTTTTCTTGATATGATTATCATACAACCTATAAAAAATAAAGTTATTTACTATAACATAAATGATAGAATAAGTGATATAAACACTTACAGTACAACTGATGTCATCTCTTCACAGTTGAACAGAACATACGTACGAGCTCTGTGATGTTCATCATTTGAAAGCCAGCGTTCATAAACTCCACCAAAACCAAGCTCTGGCTGGTCGAAAACAGATAATTGATTGTCGATTTCATCAATATTCCTCAAGTTTCGTCCCATTAGGTTGTGTTTTGAAGGATACTCAGATTCAAAATAATTGGATCAGAAAAAAGATATTTCCTCTTGAAAATAAGCTTCTGCAATAGATCCTTCAACAGATGCTTTGTTACGTACTTTTCTTTTCATTTTTTGCATGCATCTTTCTAATGGGTACATCCATCGAAACTGTACTGGACCACCACATTTGTCTTCATATAGAAAATGTAACATCAAATGTTCCATTGAGTCGAAGAAAGACGGTGGAAATATTTTTTCCAGTTTACATATAATTATAACACCATCTTCTTCAAGTTTTCATAGAGAATCATAATCTGCTGTAGCCGCACAAATTTCCCGAAAAAAATGAGACATGTCTGTTATGGAATCCCAAATCATAGAATTCAACAGAACTCTTAATCCAATGGGTAGAAGTCTTCCATTATAACATGACAATCATGACTTTTTAATCCAGTAATATGACCATTATTTACACATCTACCCAAATTGGAAGAACAACCATCTGGAAGTCTCAAATTTGCAATCCACTGACAAAATAATAAACGGTTTTCTTTAGACAGTGTATATGATGCTTTTAGTTTTAGTAACCTTTCTGTTCTGACATTCTCAAATAGTTCCAGTTCTGAACGCCTACAAATTTGGGCAAGATCTAAACGTGCATTTACATTGTCTTTGATCTTTCCTGGCATATCCAAAACTGTATGAAACAAATTATCAAAACAGTTCTTCTCAATATGCATGACATCCAACATGTGACGGACCAACAAATCAGACCAATATGGCAAATCCCAAAATATGCTACGTTTAATCCAATTGTGTTCTTTCCCAAAACCAGAAATTTTCTGTTGGTTTATTGTGGGACCAAAAGTGATGGGAGTTAATGAAAATACAACTGATTTTAACTCCGAACCTGATAGCATTTTTGGAGGTCCATCCCTTTCAATTGTTCCTTTTCTGAAAAGAGATCTGTTTCTGCGAAAAGGATGATCAGCTGGAAGAAATCTGCGATGACAGTCAAAATAACAAGGTTTCTTTCCATGAATGAGCATAAATTCTTTATTCTCTCCCATACAGTAAGGACATGATTTCTGACCATGTGTACTCCAGCCAGATAACATCCCATAAGCCGGAAGTCACTAATTGTCCACATCAATGCTGCTCTCAATATGAAATTCCGTTTCATAGCAACATCATATGTACTGACACCAGTACTCCACAATAAACTTAATTCATCAATCAATGGTTTCAAATAAACATCAATATTTTTCTTTAGATGTCCTGGAATTCGTAAAGTCAAAAAGATATATGGCTCTTTCATCAACATCCATGGAGGTAAATTTTACGGAGTTAAAAAAATAGGGCAACATGAATATTGACTACCATAAGATCCGAACAGACAGAATCCATCAATGGAAAGGCCCAGTCGAACATTTCTAGCTTCTAAAGAAAAGGATGGATGCACTCTATCAAAATGTTTCCATGAATCACCATCGGCTGGATGATTCAAGCTTTTATCGGTTGAAATATTCACTTTATGCCATGAAATCATTGTCCCTGTATTCTTATACATGAATAAACACTGAAGTCTGGATGTAAGCGGAAAATATCTCAACTGTTTTATAGGAATCAAACCAGACTTCCCATGTTGCCCGTCTTTATATCTCAATTGCCCACATGTAGGACAACTATACAACGACTCATTTTCCCCAGAATATAAAATACAGTCATTTGAACATGCGTGAATCCTCTGACAAGTAAGTCCCAAATTTCGAACCAGCCTCTTACTCTCATAGTAATTTGCAGGCAAAACATTTCCTTCGGGTAACAGTGTTTTAAGCAAAGAAAATATCTGGTCAAAACAGGTGTTTGACATTCCGTTATTCTATTTAATAGCCATAAATTTTGCAACTGCTTCTAATTTGCTCATCTTGCAGCCAGGATATAATGCATCCTCAGCAGACCTTAACAACTCATAAAATTAATACGGTGCCAACTCAGGATTTGAATCTATATCAGCCGGAGTTTCTATATGTTGAACAGATGAACCTGCAACATCATGTACTAAATCTTGAAACCGGGATGGATCCGGAATCAAGTTAGTATCACCTACTCTGGAACTGCATTCACTGTGTTGATACCAAAAAACATAATCTGGTTGAAAACCAAAACGCAAGAGATGTCCCCCCACTTTGTCAAACTTCTCAAACGTTCTCAATGCACATTTTCTATAAGGGAATTTTATTTTGCCTTCTGAAACAAATTATGGATTTGATGCCGCAAATGATAAAAAAGTCTCCACACCCTCTATATATACTGGATTTAAACCAGAACCATTTGGATTTCTACGTTGATTTATCCATATGCGGTCATCTAATAATGACTGTTGACGACCTCGTTGTTCCATATTTTTCTATAAAATATAAAAGCATTACTGGTTTTGAATAATTTGTTAGAAAAAACACTCAAGCAAGGATTGAATATGTTGAGAATAAAGAAAAACCTGTTACAAATATTGATAATTTTAATATTATATTGATTTTTTATTATTTTTAATAATACTAATATAATTTTTTCAAAATATTAATTATATAATAATAACATTATTACATTATTATTATATTTTATTATTAATATTAAAATAATATAACTTCTTATATTATATACAATTCTCCTTTCATCTGTGTGTTTAACATTCTGTCTCCACATGTAATATTTGCATTTACTTTCACCTCTCCGTTGGCGAGTAGGTTGATAATTTTGAAAAAGAATGCCAATATTATATGTGGAGACAGAAAACACACAGATGAAAAAAGAATTGTATATAATATAGAAAATTATATTATTTTAATATTAATAATAAAATCTAAAAATAATGTAATAATGTAATTATTCCTAATTATTAGTAATTATTCCTAATTATAGGTAATTATTCCTAATTATTGGTAATTATTCCAAATTATTGGTAATTATTCCAAATTATTGGTAATTATTCCAAATTATTGGTATATATATTGGTAAATATTGGTAATTATTCCTAATTATTGGTAAATATTGGTAATTATTGGTAAATATTGGTAAATATTGGAAAATATTGGTAAATATTGGTAAATATTGGTAAATATTGGAAAATATTAGTAATTATTGGAAACTATTGGTAATTATTGCTAATTATTGGTAATTATTGATAATTATTGGTAATTATTACTAATTATTGGTAATTATTGGTAATTATTGGTAATTATTGGTAATTACTGGTAATTATTGGTAATTATTGGTAATTATTGGTAATTATAACTAATTATTACTAATTATTACTAATTATTGGTAATTATAACAAATTATTGGTAATTATTACTAATTATTACTAATTATTACTAATTATTGGTAATTATTACTAATTATTACTAATTATTACTAATTATTGGTAATTATTACTAATTATTACTAAATATTACTAATTATTGTTAATTATTACTAATTATTGTTAATTATTACTAATTATTTTTAATTATTACTAATTATTGGAAATTATTACTAATTATTGTTAATTATTACTAATTATTGGTAATTATTACTAATTATTACTAATTATTACTAATTATTGGTAATTATTACAAATTATTGGTAATTATTACTAATTATTGGTAATTATTACTAATTATTGGTAATTATTACTAATTATTGGTAATTATTTTTAATTATTGGTAATTATTACTAATTATTACTAATTAGTGGTAATTAGTGGTAATTATTTCTAATTATTACTAATTATGGGTAATTATTGGTAATTATTGGTAATTATTACTAATTATTGTTAATTATTTCTAATTATGGGTAATTATTGGTAATTATTGGTAATTATTACGAATTATTACTAATTATTACTAATTATTGGTAATTATTACTAATTATTAAAAATTATTGGTAATTATTACTAATTATTGTTAATTATTACAAATTATTGGTAATTATTACTAATTATTGTTAATTATTACTAATTATTGGTAATTATTACTAATTATTGGTAATTATTACTAATTATTGGTAATTATTGGTAATTATTACTAATTATTGGTAATTATTACTAATTATTGGTAATTATTACTACTTATTGGTAATTATTACTATTTATTACTAATTATTACGAATTATTCTTAATTATTACGAATTATTGGTAATTATTACTAATTATTGGTAATTATTACTAATTATTGGTAATTATTACTAATTATTGATAATAATTGGTAATTATTACTAATTATTACTAATTATTGGTAATTATTAATAATTATTGGTAATTATTACTAATTATTGGTAATTATTACTAATTATTGGTAATTATTACTAATTATTTACTAATTATTACTAATTATTGCTAATTATTGGTAATTATTACTAATTATTACTAATTATTACTAATTATTCCTAATTATTGGTATTTATTACTAATTATTAGTATTTATTCTTAATTATTGGTAATTATTACTAATTATTACTAATTATTGGTAATTATTGGTAATTATTTCGAATTATTACTAATTATTGGTAATTATTACTAATTATTGGTAATTATTACTAATTATTGGTAATTATTAATAATTATTTACTAATTATTACTAATTATTGGTAATCATTGGTAATTATTACTAATTATTACTAATTATTACTAATTATTCCTAATTATTGGTATCTATTACTAATTATTAGTATTTATTCTTAATTATTTGTAATTATTACTAATTATTCCTAATTACAATTTAAATATGAACAATGAATACTAATAATTTAAATTAATTAAGTAACAAAACAATGTAAACATAATTAAATTACAACTAATTAAGAATAATTGAAACTAATAAAAACTTTAAAATAAATATTAGATTAAAATGAAAATAAATACCTGTAAAATTGATCCGAGGTTGATCTCTGATCGTTGTTGAAAACTTCAATCTCAACTCCGGAAAAAAAATTAAACTCAAGAAACGCTAAACTCTAAAAATAGAGTTTTGAGAGAAGTAGAAGATCGATTTTGAGAATGAATGAAAAAAAAAACGGATGGGGGTATTTATAGGTTAGATTATTTGCGACGGGTGTCCCATCGCAAATAGTAGTATTTGCGACGGTACCCGTCGCAAATACCTTAGCCCGCATTTATTACGTTCAACGGTTAAATAGTTATTTGCGACGGGACCCGTCGCAAATAATAACCTGCCGACTTACTATTTTCCACGGGGGTATACCACCGTCACAATTAACTTTTACCGCCGCCGGTTATTTGTGACGGACAGTAACCGCCCGTCGCAAAGAACCTTCCCGCGATTTGGCGCGCAAAGCGCGCCAGCCCTTTTGCGACGGGGAAAGCTAACCCGTTGCAAATAACTACTTATTTGCGACGGGGGAATCCCCCCGTCGCAAATAAGTTTTTAACGGGACTATTTGCGACAGGATTTTTTCCCATCGCAAAAACCCGTCGCAAATGCCCATTTTTCCCGTAGTGTTATGGTAAAAACACCCGGAGGAAACATTGAGACAAAAAGAAATTATAAGAACCTTCTTATCCTTGTGTGTGGAAAGAATCTACTAGAAAACCTTGTGGTTTTGCCTCTAGTAGAGTTTGATTTTATTTTGGGTATGGATTGGCTTTCTGTTTATCATGTTAAGATTGACTGCAGAGCTAAAATGGTTTCTTTTCAGAAAGATTTTCAGTTTGTGTACAAGAATGAACCCTTGCTTTTGTTAACATATCAGGAAGTTGAGAAACTAGTTAAAGATGGAAATGAATGTTATCTTGCACATATTGTTGAAAATAACAGAACAGTTCAGATTAATGATGTTCCAATGGTAAATGAGTATCTTGATGTTTTTCCTGATGAGTTGCCTGGTATTATTCATGATCGGGAAGTTGAATTTACTGTTGACTTAGTTCCTGATTCTAATCCAATTTTAAAACCCCCTTATCGAATGGCTCAAGTTGAACTTTTAGAGTTAAAGAAATAATTGCAGGAGTTTTTAGATAAAGGATTCATTCAACCTAGCACATCACCATGGGGTGCTCCTGTCTTGTTTGTTAAAAAAAGATGGTTCAATGAGACTTTGCATTGATTATAGAGCCTTGAATATCATTACTGTTAAGAACAAGTATCATTTTCCTCATATCGATGATTTGTTTGATCACCTCTAGGGAGATAAGTATTTTTCGAAAATTGACTTGAGGTCGGGGTACCGTCATTTGAAAGTAAAAGAAGTAGACATTCTGAAGACTGTGATCCATACTAGATATGGCCATTATGAATTTGTAGTTAGGCCTTTTGGGTTAACCAATTCACCAGCTATATTCATGGACCTTATGAATAGAATTTTCCATGAGTTCTTAGATAAGATTGTGGTTGTTTTCATCGATGATATTTTTGTGTTTTCTAAAAGTAAAGAGGAGAATGAAAGTCATTTATGGTTTATCTTTCAAACCTTAAAAGAAAAGAAACTGTATGGAAAATTCAGCAAGTGTGAGTTTTGGTTGCAACAAATTTCTTTCCTTGGTCACATTGTTTCAAAAAATGGCATAACTGTTGATGCTGCTAAAACAAAAGTTGTTGAAGAATGGCTAAGACCCACAAATGTAACCGAGATCTGTAGTTTTCTTGGTTTTGCAGGTTACTACCAAAGGTCTGTTGAAAATTTTTCACGGTTATCTAGTCCAATGACTAAGCTAACTCGGTAGGGTGTTAAGTTTATCTGGACAAAAGAATGTGATGATTTTTTTCAGGAGTTGAAAAGAAGATTGGTGAATGCTTCATTTTTGGCACTTTCTTCCAGGAATGGTGAGTTTGTTATCCACAGTGATGCTTCATTGAATGGACTTGGTTGCATCCTAATGTAGAATAATCAGGTAATTGCTTATGCTTCACGTCAGTTGAAAATTCATGAGGTAAATTACCCTACACATGATTTGGAATTAGCTGTTGTTGTTTTCGCTTTAAAAATTTGGAGGCATCATTTGTATGGAGTAAAGGGTGAAATATATACTGATCACAAAAGTTTAAAGTATATATTCACTCAGAAAGAATTGAACATGAGAAATAGGATATGGCTGGAATTAATCAAGGATTATTATTGCACAATTCATTACCATCCGGGAAAAGAAAATAAAGTGGTTGATGCTTTGAGTCGAAAAAGTAATGCTTCATTAACCATACTACATTTGGAATGAGATCTTTTGGTTTTTGATTTGATGAACTTTGGAAACGAAGTTGTTGGTGTAGGAAGTTATTCTATTTTGTTTCAGGTATCAGTGAGATTGTCCCTGTCAGACAGAATTAAGCAAGCGCAGAAGAAAGACAGTGGGTTGCAGAAAAAGGTAGAGCTAGTTCAGAAGGGTATGTTGGCTTAATTTAACATTGATAATGATTGTGTTTTGTTGTTTGAGAAGAAATTATGTGTCCCTGGTGATTCACAGTTGAAGAATGTGTTGTTATGTGAGGCTCATAGTACCCCATTTTCAATTCATCCTGGCAGTACTAAGATGTACAGAGATCTGCGGGAGTGTTACTGGTGGGATGGAATGAAAAGAGATATTGCTGATTTTAAAGTAAAGTGTTAGACTTGTCAGCAGGTTAAAGCAGAGCGGCAGTTACTGAAAGGGATGCTTCAGCCTTTAATAGCGCGAGAGTGGAAATGGGAAAATATATCCATGGACTTTGTTGTGGGATTACCGAGAACATCTCGAGGTAATAATGCAATTTGGGTTATTGTTGATCGATTGACTAAATCTGCTCATTTCCTTCCTATTAAAGATACATTGTCTCTAGATCAACTTGCTCGGTTGTTTCTTAAAGAGATAGTCAGGTTGTATGGATTTCCCCTCTCCATTGTATCTGATCGTGATCCCAGGTTTACTTCTAACTTTTGGAAAGGCCTTCAAAAGTCATTGGGTACTGAATTAAATTTTAGTACAGCTTTTCATCTGCAATCAGATGGGCAGTCAGAACGAACAATTCAGACCTTGGAGGATATGCTATTTGCTTGCTCTATGGATTATCAGGGAAGTTGGGACCAACATCTTTCTTTGGTTGAATTTTCATATAATAACAGTTTTCATACCAGTATACTGATGGCTCTGTTTGAGGCATTATATGGGAAGGGGTGTCGAACTTCGGATTTTTGGGATGAAGTAGGTGAAAGGAAGCTAATGGGACCAGAATTGGTAGAAGAGATGGAAGAAAAATTTCAATTGATTCAGAAACACATGAAAACAACTCAGAGTAGATAGAAAAGTTATGCAGATAACCGGAGGAAGGATCTATCTTTCGAGGTAGGTGATCATGTTTTTCTCAACGTTTCACCATGGAAAAGTGTTATGCAATTTGGTAAGAAAGGAAAGATGGATCCAAGGTTCATTGGACCATATGAAATTTTGGAGGAAGTTGGATCAGTTTCATACTGAGTGGCTTTACCTCCAAGTTTATCTCAGGTACAAAATGTTTTTCATGTTTTGATGTTGAGAAAGTATATGCTGGATCTATCTCATCTTTTGAGCCCAGAGGTAGTTCATTTGGAAGAGAATATCTCTTATGAAGAATAACCAGTCCAGATTATTGACTGAAGAAAGCAAGTGTTGCGAAATAAGGTAATTCACCAGGTAAAGGTTTTGTGGAAAAACCATATGGTTGAAGAGGCAACGTGGGAATCTGAAAATGCTATGAGGGATAAATACCCCCACTAATTTTGATAAGTGAATAAAATTACGAGGACGCAATTCCCCAAAGGGGGGAAGGATGTGAAATCCCAGGTAAATAAAGAATAATATATTTTCATATTTATTAATATTTTCTAATTAAATTTTAATTTTACTTTAATGGGGTTGCTATGTTCGATAGCGTACCCGATACGCAACAATGAGTTTCTTTGAAATCTTACGTTGCACACTAGTAATATTTAATAATATTATTTTAAATGGTAGTTAACACGTAGCCGTTGTATTGGCGGGAATGAATAGAAATAACTAGAATATGATTATATATGTTTTTTAAATGTTTTTACATTTATCCAATAAAAGATAAAGGATTAAAATAAGAAAAAGAATTCAATTTTAGACAAAGATACTCTAATATTCACTAAAAGGTTTAACTATCGCCTTTTGATGGCGAACCCTCATTAAATATAGTTTTGGTATCTATTATAAATTCTATTGGATCAAATAAAACTCTTCTTTAGAATTGGGACATCAAAATTTACTTTGTGTAAATTTTTGGTATTTTTCCGATAAAGTTCATTTTTTAATGAATAGTGAAAAATGTTGTATTTTAATTCAAAACCACTTTTTAATCTAATTTATTTATATGATTAGATTATATTTTGAATTGGTTTTAAAGTTCAATTAGAATATATTTTTACCATTTAATCCAATTCTGGTCATTAGAATTAATTTCACTTTGAAATTGGACTTAAACTAGTGTCAATATTTTGATACATTTTGTTTCATAAAAACACGCTATTTGTTTTGATAGTGGGAATTAATTATTAAATTAATTCATGCAACTTATATGTTTTGAATTTTTTAAAATAGACATCATTTTTGAATTCAAAATATCAAATATATCTTAGGGTGAATTTTTGGTATTTTTTTGAAAAACTTCAATTTTTGATGAATAGTGAAACCACTAAGTGGTACATAAAAACTGATTTTTCATTTAAATGAAAATTTACCACCTCTATGTTTTGATTTTCAAAAATCCAACATACATGGTTTTCATTAGGAAGTAAAATGTGGTTCAATGGGATTAAAATAATTTTTGGTGAATAGTAACTTTTAAGTTTTTAATCGCGATTAGAGGTAATTAGTGTAGTTTAAGGTAAAAATAATGTTTCAATAATATAAAATGACCTTGAAACTTGTAATAACCTTATTGTATGTGTCATGGCCATCGAATACAATCAATGAGTCAACTTGGGGACCCCATGGAGCCACTTTGGTAGGAAAATGACATTAATAACTTTTTATTTAAAGTTAAAATAAAAATGTCACAAACATGAGTTATTTTACTAAAAAAAATTAAATGAGGTTAAACCAGTCATATTTTTGACTATAAATATTCATTAGAATGATAAAAATATTTCCTACATCATGATATTTTTTTTATTATTTTTGGACATAAAATTAATTAAATTATTTATGACACCATGATGATGCAGCGATTACCTCATTATTTAACGATTTAAATAAAATGAAAAGATAATGTAAAATCTAAGACCTAAACTTGTCAAAACCCTATTGGATGGGTGGATTTAGAACTATTATCACCTTATCCTAGAAATATATAATTTTGGGACCTTTAAAATCCGAAAATAATTTTATAATAAAGTAACCTTTTATAACTTTCCAACAGTGCCCCTCCCTCCTCTTATAAAAGGCCCCCACCTCTACCACCTTACCCACACCTCTCAAGCCTTTGGCTCTTCCAAAACCTACCCATTTTGTCTCCCCACATACCTATATTACTCCTATAAGCCTCAATTTGTGCATAATTCTTCCCAAGGAAGCCTTTGATCACAAATCAAAAAGAGTTACCTGTTTTAAAGGTAGTGTCTTCTCTTGTGTTCTTATGTTTTATTTTGCTTTTCCAACCCCCTAAAATCTTTTTATTCCTTTATTTTGTAACAACAACAGTATATTAAATATACTAGGTTGTTTTTATGACAAGTATTATAGCTACACCTACACACACCTTCATCTAATCGTTAAAGAACATATTATTTCTGTGGTTGGCGATTTTCTGCATCACGAAACGATGATTGTTCAATATTATTTTAACACCTTTCATGGTGGCCATTAAGATGTAAATCTATTTATATATGATATATATTATGTTTTTGTTTTCCTTATGCTTCTGTATTTTTCATTTATGGCATACCTTTATGGTTTCCATTATGGGTAAATGTGATAATTTCATTTTAGGAAGTGCGAACTACCGCCCCCTCAAAGTGATTTGATTCGTTAATGCCATATGTGGGATGTATAAAGGAAAGAGTTAATGATATTATATATGATATTATACTGGAATTATAATATACCTTAATATTATTATGATTTCACTCCATTAAATATGAAATATAAATGAAAGTATCATTCATGCGTACGTACGGATTACCGTCTCCATGAACGGTGCATTTCATTTCTTACCACTAAATGTTGTATACTATTGTAAATACATGTATATGTTGGATATATATGATATCCAAATCATGAATATCATTCTGGATATAATGAACCTTTGACCACATGAACAACATGTAATTGTTAGAAGTCCACTTTCGACTTAAGAACCAAATATCAACAAAACAAACATTTTTAACTTAAATGATTACATAATGTTTATAAAATGGAAATAAGTGATATAAAAGGAATAATAATCATGAAAAAGGTTCTTAATAAAGTAGAAATTAACTTTAGTTTATTATTCAGGAGATTAAAGAGCAATCGAGTCACGTCGGACACAAGGTAAGGGACTTCGTCACAATCTTCTTTCATTGAGGCATATTTTGTTCTAATACAAGGCTTTCTTTTATATGGTGTATAAACCCCTTTGACTTTTAATTTTATACAAAAGGAATATTTTTATACGAAGCGTTTTACAAAATGACAAAAAGGAATGTTTCTTTTAATGTATGCGGTGACAACGACCTTTTCCACTACCGCGAGTCTTATTTAATATTTGGCTTCCTCAACAAGCCGTAAGGTTTTTAAAATGAAATAAATATGATATACTCTTTTATGTATTTTGGTATTGAAAATGGTTTTTATAATGGATTTTTTATGTCAATATATTTAAGTGATATATTTTGATCAAAGTGTGGAAATGTTTTCTTTCCATTGTATTTGTTTTATGTGTTATGATTTTATAATGGTACTTGGACATTTGACAGGTGGTTACGTGATAAACCATATGACGGGTGGTGCTGTGAATACCAAGATGGGTGGTTACGTTATAAACTCCAATGCATTGGGTATGGAAGTTGGCCATATGGATATTCCATTAAGTGATATGTGTGGAAGTCGACCGTATGGTTATTCCATTTAAGTATGTTTATGTCCCAAGTTACCTTATATGTTATGTGTTCTTTATATGGGTTTTATGGTAATCATTTGGTTACAAAAGGGTAAGTAATGATATTTTATTTAGTGAAGAGTATTTACTAATCAATAAAGGTGAAACGTATTACTTTGATAAATTATTCAAGGTTTACTTGTTGTTATGAAAAAATAACAGTTTTCTTTCTTTGTGTATCCCTTACTGAGCTTTTTTTGCTCACCCCAAGTTTTTTTGAAATGTTTTTCATAGGACTTAATGTGGAATAGGTTCAAGGATGGGATCAAGGAAAAGGAATTCTATCTAAAACATGGAACTAGACATGTTTCTTTTTAAGAGTTTTTATTTTATGGAAAATAAGTAGAAGTGTCTACTTTGTAATCTTTTGAGATGTAATAGTTATAATATAATTCTCTAAAACTCTTAAACTGAAAAGATCCTCAATGGGAATTATTCATTTAATTCAATGTTAAGTAATTTTTAAGGGTGGGGTCTTATAAATAGGTTCTCCATGTTTATAGGGTTTTATTAGGGGTTTAGTGGTATGAGCTTAGAAATAAAATTTGGATCATGGAAAAAATATGATATTTCCCATTTTTTTCTTAACCCCATCAGCATCACCACTAAGTTGGTGGCATGCCACCTATTGAACGATATCTACAAGAAGAGTCCATATAGCTCTGTTAATACCACTAATTGGTTAGTATACTCACATAGGATAGTCGACGGGGTACCTATAGGATCTTGGTTCGACAAGTCCCCCCCCCCCAGTTGGCCGATGGGTCTCACTAGAGAGTCAAAGGGCCACCTATGGAATTTTTCAAGTACAATTTGGAATCCACCCTTAGTTAAACTATCAATAAACTCTTTCAACTATCAAAATAATATCAAATAAAAACCACTATTCCTTGAAAGGATTAATACAAACATAAAAAACAATAACAAACCCAAAAAATAAGAAAATTAAAATAACCCAAAGCTTGTACCTGAAAGTGAGATTTATGGTGTTATAAATGTTATGTAAATTAATACTAATATATAATATTTTCATTAATTTATATTGAATTATACTACCTTATATTAATTTATACTATTTTTTAAAATTTATATTAAACTATAATAATCTTTATCTGTTTATATTAAATTAAAAACTTTATATCAATTTTATAGTAATTATATAAATATATATAAATGCATTTTAATTTATACTAATTTTGAAGGAATTAATAGTAATTTTTGGTAATTTATTTTTATTTATTCTAAATATTACCAATTTGTTGTAACATTTATCAATGTATAGTAATTTATTGTTAGTTATTCTATTTTTTACTATTTTATAATTAATTATATCACTTTATTAAAATATATATTAATTTATAAAAATGTATACAATTTTCGATGAATAATTAATATAATATATAAATTTATAATAAATTATTATAATTTATACATGTTTATAAGAATGTGTAATAATTTTCCTTAATTTTTTTAAAATTTAAATAAATTTTTACTAATATATATTAATTTTTACTACTTTATACCTAATTATATCACTTTAAAACAATTTTTATTTATTTATAGTTATTTTATATGTATTCAAACTAATATTTATGAAATTATATGAATTTATACAAAATAATATCAATTTTTAGTAATTTCATAATAATATGTAATAATCCATATTAATTTGGGTCAATTTACACTGATTTTTATTATTTTATATCAATTAATACTAGTTTTTATTAATTTATGTTTGTGTACCCAAAATTTTATTAATTTATAAAAGTTCAAACTATTTTTATATTAATACATTCAAAATTAAAATTAATTTATAACAAATTATAAAAATGTTTATTAAATTATATTAATTTATTCTTATTGTAATGTCAATTTAATAAAATAAAATAAAAAAACTATATAAAATTAAATGTATTTAAATAGAAAAAATTAATAATAATTTTAAAAAAAATTTAAAAAAACCTTTAAAATGGTACTCTACCAAACGGTTTGTTGATATAGTCCTGAATTAACTGAGATGAAGGTCAGGTCAGAAATTATATGGGTTTTTTCGATAGAATTGGATGGTTTGTGTAGAGATTATGGGGATGGGGACTCATATATTTATATTTTTTTAATTGTAACAGATTTTTTTGTAATGGAATTTACATAGAAATAATTCAGAAGTTGGACTATTTGTCATTATTATTTGCAACAGATTATTTTTTTGTGATAGATTTTTTTTACAGAATGGTTATACATCTCAAAAGTGCTCCACTAAAAATAATTTCACTTGATCAATGAAAATTCATTTTTGACAGTCTAATCTATTTTAAATAAACCTGTTGGGAGAGCATTTGTGTTGGATTCGTAAAAAATACAGTCAGAGAGTGTTTTTAAGGGATCCATTGCAAAAAATGTATTTATAATGGAATTGTAACAAATATCCCTTATCGAGACAAAAATTTCTGATAGATCCATCATAAATAATCATTAAAGGAATGGGTTATTTTCAATAGAAAAAATAGTCTGTCCAAAATAACCCTTTGAAAATGAAATATTTGTGTTGAAATTTTTATTGCATCTCAAATATATTGTTCTCACATACACACACACAATAATTCAAAAAAATTATTCAATGTACCACTTCATGTGTCATAAAAATCCTTCCTGGAAATCCTATTTTCAAAAAATTATTTCATCCTTCAGAAATAAGTATATCACATATATTATATTCAATGGAATTATTTTCCATTACAATTAACCAATCGCAAAAAATTAATTTTCTTGTACTGTTATAGGTATGTGTAATTCTGGTCAAATATGTCATAAAGAGGATCTTAACATCTGTGGGAGTGGTCAAGATTTTTTGGATTCATAAGAAATATATTTTGGAACATTGAAGGAAATTTTGCATTATTTTTTCCCAAAAATTATATCTATTAATTTTGGTATTTCTAAAATTCATTGGGAAGATATCACTCAAGTTTAAGGTAATGCAGAAAAATTTTATAATTCCATATGAGAAATAGATTTATGTTATATATAGAACTCTAAAAAAATTACTATCAAAGAATCTATGTTTGAGGTTATTAAAGAGATATTCTACAAATTTTAAGAAGATTTTTTCAACACAATTAGAGAAAAAAATGAGTCCACTAAAAATTTTGAGGAGATGATCGATGCATTTTAGAATGACAAAAGTTATTTCATTTATGTCAAGAATGCACAATTAGAATTAAAATCTAAGATGATCAAGGAGCTTTCAATGTTGCTATTGGAAAATGATAAGATGTATAAAGAGTATTTTTGAATAATAAAGATGGAATTTTGTCCTGAACCCCTACCCAAAAGTTGTACCCCTCCTAGGATGACAATGTGAGAAGAGAGATTGTGACACCCGAGTCTCGCCTCCAGTAGGACCTGAGTTGGTGACTAGCACTAAGGGTATAGTAAACATGTAGATGAGAGGAATTACCCTATAAGAGAAAACATTCAAAAGAGAGAAAAAATAAATAAACCAACCAACTCCTACTCAGAATGGAATATAAAATAAAATTAAAATTATACGTATGTAATGAAATGAAAGAACTACTACAAATGAAAGGAAAACTATAAGTACTAAAATGAATGTAAGGAAAACAAAAACAAATATTCCCAAACAACTCTGGCTAAATACCAAACTATTTTTAACCATCTTGATCTCCAAAATGCTCAATATGAATGAAAAAAACATTATATATATACATAGGGTGAGTATAAAAGTACACATATTAGGATCCTCCACAGAGCGTCTAATGAAAAAGTAAAGAAAGAATGCTAAATAACAGTGAACAAAAATTAAAAATATCTTATCACCTACACATGTATAACAAGTTCTGAGCCTCCCCACAAATACTCTCATTATGTATCTCTTACAAGAGAATATAATATAATAAACAATACCAAGGGTACCCCCTACCACTTCCTCAGTGGTTTTATAATATTCCCCAATGTCACATGTTTTTAGCATCTCTCTCTAAATATTCATTCCGGTGGACACCTGGGTGAATCACAACAAAAATAACCTCATGCAACACACCCCCACGTCCACATAAACAAATTTAACCAGGTAGTTTCTGGGAGACACCACTACCTATAAAATGTGCATCTTACATTGGGTAATATACCTCAAGCCATCACATACTATACATAGAGTATGGATCCTCAAGAAATCACATCCTATAAAAGTTATACCTATAGTAATCCATAAAAAAATATATTCATAATACATGTATGAGAAATAACTATAGACCATTATATCATTCTTCACACATATATTGGGAATGATAATTGTTGTTCACACCAACATAAGTAACTACCAAGAGAATAGAGTGGGACCTAAGGGGGTAGTCAACCATCCATCCTCCCACTAGGATGTTAGGGAAAACACCCCCAAGATCATAATACCTGGGATTTTATTTACCCTAACTGATAGGCTGGTGTACCATATAGAAACACAAAAATTATATCATATAATATAGCCCACAACCACACTATGGGAATAACCATGTATTAGACTAAACTACATCAAAAGTTTCTAAGAATCCCACCTACCACTACTAAGACCTGATATCTTATAATCACATACCTTTAAAAAAGATACATTAAATTATGAAGTTTTTTTATCATTTTAAATTTATGTTAATTTATTAATTAACATTAACTCACCATTATCATTTTCAACATTAAATTAAATTAGCATCAAAACCAACATCCATTCCCTCCAGGGATAACAAACTGAGTTCAAAAACCCATTGGTTAAGAATTAATTCATTTATTTACTTTTTCTATTTAATTTTACTAGTTACTCATGGAAACAAACCTAAGATACCAAACAATGAAAGAAACCAAACAGATAAATCTACATCAAGAACCGGTGAAAGGAAAACAGATAAACAACCAACATGTCCATCAGCCAAACCGCAAATTCAAACACGCATCCAGCTTTCATATCAACAGGTAAGACCATCCTCAACCTTTTCTATCATCTCCAATGTCGTCTCCAACACCAACATGTATATATTGATGCATCTTGCCACTCCATGTGTCAAATGTTTCCACAAAATCTGGGCCTCCCCGTCCATCATACCACAACAACCCTTCAGGCTTAACCATCCTAGTCTCACATCACATATGGTCCACCCTTCTCCACAAACCACAACATACCTCTATGATAATCCATCACAGGATCACATAACATCTCAATAAATAGTAAAAAAATAATGAATCATGGCTCTTGGAACAAAATGAAGGCATTCAACCTTCGTACGCAATGAGCTCTCAAAGATCCAAAGCACAAGTCACACATCCTTTAAAAAATAATAGGAAACTCAGGTCCTATAAAGGCATTCTATTTTAATATATTGATTTATGTATTTAATTGATTTTTCATTCTATTATTTCGACTATTTTACTTGGTTTATGTTTTATGGAATGAAACAATAGGTATTTGGTAAATGGGTGAAAATATAATAATTTTGTAGCTAAAAGAAACTTCATTCCTTGATCTTTTCTCACAACATAATATTAGATTATTGAATCCAGATTCCATCATTTCATAAAGGTAGACCATACTGCATAATTTAGAGGAGGAAATTTACATGTCGTGTACACATTACATGATGTGGAGTCATCATGATTGAATCTATTTTTTCCACCGTTGAAATTGAAGAACAGAATACATGATTTGTATCCATTACATTCCATGTACTTAATACATGTTTTGTAATTACCAAGATAGAATATGATTTAGAGGATCCACTAACACCAAAAGTTAAATGGTTTATTAACATTACACATCGTGAGCCCTTCAAAAAACATAAAAATTAATGTTCTTATGGGATGATATTTTGGTGAAAAACACTATTTAATCACCCATTGGATATACTTGGGAAGAATAGTATTAGAGGGATCCATGATGATAGATGACATCGAACTAAGGATCACCCACTATAGAGCCCCACTAATGATTCAATATAGCATTTTGTTTCTTATTTTTCTTACCCTCTTAGGACTAGCATTTGGGGTGGTTTCTTGGGTTTTTGGACTGTATGATAATTAGGGATTGATTTGATGAGGTAATTTGCTTTCAAATTTCAATTTATGTTTTGATATTATATTTTTCCTTCGTTACTATCCCCTTCCCGATTCCTTTTCATGTCTATTGTGTGTAGGGTTATGAATTTTGTTAAATTTCGTTCTTTATTTGAGAGTGGCCATTGATTGATTTGATTGAATACCTTTATTTAATATGAGTTTTATTTTTTATCATTCCACCATGAACATTGGGTTTTTCTCTGACCTATGTTTAAATAATGTTATTGGTAAGACTTTCTATGTAATCTAAAGTACCTGGCCATGAGAAATGAAGATTTTTGGATGGAGAGTGTTTAGCATAACCATTCAACTCTCTAGGACCTGATTCTGATGACTATATGATTTTTAATTATTTATTTCGTTCCTTGTTATCTCATGAACCTAGATTAATTGTTTATTTTCACCCTTTCTCTATGTTCTTTATCCCATTTTATTAACTAATCACATGCTCAGTATCTTAGATTCAATTTCCTCAAATAACAATTAGATGAGGTTTATTTTTATTTACTTCAAATTTTCTCTGACCCTTTCTCATTAGCTTCAAACTCATAAATTCATATCATATACCACCATTTATTTTAGTTTTTTTTATTTGTGTTATAAATTTATAAAGCTAGTAAACCTATGGGAATTAATGATGCCCCATGGGAAATAAATATCCAAATGAGGTTGTTCAAAGTGAAGGTAATTGTCTTCACTAATATATTTCTTTTTACTCCTCCTATTACCACCTTCATTCATGTCATAATAATTCCAATATCATAACAAATTTATTTATCATGTACTGAAATTTTTATATGTACATTTCATAACCAATACCAATCTACACTTCATTCAAATGGGAAACAAAACCATCGATCATGTGTATAGTGGACTACCGCATCATGAACCGATGTAATTCATTTTTCGTCACCACATTTCATGGATATATGTATTGATAGATATAGTTTTTATACTTATCATTTATGATATTTTTTACTTTTTGAATTGTAATATCACATATACCTTCTTAATTTTTATTTTGTGTTAATATGATAATGTCGTACATTTTTATGACAAACTACAACATCATGAATCAATGTGATTTTTTTTCACTTACATGTTAAATGAAAAGTAATAAGGATAGATTTAATTAATATAAGTTATATATGTGAAATAATAATGACTCTATAAATTTTTTATATTATTTAACATTATTTCTTTACAACTGTCAAAAAATGGAAACAATGTATATGTGTACGTATTCCATACCCGGTCCATGAAAAGTTTATTTTATTTTATCTCTCTAAATTTTATAGATTACTATAAATCCATATATAATTAATATATAGGATATTTATACCATGTATTTTTTTTGGATATGATAGAACCATGATCAAATCTAATGAACTAAAATACTAAACCAAAATATACATAAAAACAAATCAATTATTATCTAAAACTGGATTTTTTTTTTTCAAGGAATTTTTCTATATAAGCGTCATAAAAGTTCATAATTAAATAATATATGGTATTATATATATAATTATTATCTTGTAATATATTTATAAAAAATATGTATTTAATATACTATATTTTTGAACATATCTGAAGGAATTCAGGATATAAGGTAATGGATTTCTCTCTAAATTTTCTTTATTTGGTACATAACATATATTATGAAATTGTTTTATTTTATAATATTTATATACTACCCAAAATATATTTTATATCATGAATCTATTTTTTATCATGATATTTAATGTTTTTTTTCAGGTCACTGTTTCATGGAGATTATGATCCAAATGTTAAGAAAGTGGTAATAATTTTATATTACAATCTCATTGTTCATCAATATTGTTTATGATTATGTTTATGAGGTTTATATTTCAAGATATATCTCCAAATAAAATTATTAATTTTATTATCCTATTGTAATTTCTTTAGAATAATTTTTTTCCCTCCATTTTCCTCTTTTAAGTTCTCAACAGATCAAAAATGTGTTTTTAAGGAAAAATCAACTTTATTTATCTCTTCGGTTGAAATTATTTGTTCTTACCTATCCATGTTTTATATAAATGATTTAAAAAAAATTAATATTCTAAAATCATCATTTGAAAACAGTTTTACCCAAGATTTATTTTTTAAAAAATGTTAGAAATGAATCTTCTTGTCATTTTCCAAATAATCCTCTTGAAATTTTTTCAGAAAATGTTAAAGGAATGATTATTTTTACTTGAATGGAATGAAATTAATTTTCCACAATTCTAAAAATTGTTAATTTAAATAATTATTTATAAGTTTACAAGGTTATTTAAAATGATTTTTTTTGCAATTGTTTTATAAATTTTAGTTTTAAAAAGTGTTTTTCAATGTGGAAAGACTAGTTTCCTCAAGAAATGTTTCAATTGACCTTTGAAAATAATTTTCCATATAAGATATAATCCATTGATATTACTTATGATTTAATGGGAATATTATCCTAGTATATCATTATTAATATTACATTGAATCATTTATGATTATGAAGATGAAATGTTTATGTATCTCACAATTTTTCAAGGGGTTCTGATATGATGAAATTTATATGAAACCCATTTTTTTAATGGGCTATGATATGATGAATTTTTATGATATTGTAGAAAAAATGTGTATTATTGTAATTATGTTATAGTTTTGACCAATATCTCCCACCAATTATTTTAGTAATGATGGATAACTCATGAGTAAATTATGTAACGTGTGAACCTAATTCTATGTACACAATGTTATGTGTGGACCCACTTTGATGTACACAATGAAATGAATGGAACATATTTCTTGTCTATAAGGTTTTGTTTTATCCTAATTTCATGTCCATAATTTCATGTTTGGACATAATTTCATTCCCATATGTTTATAAAGGTCATAATTATATCCTCAATATAATGAGTGAACCTGTCTATATTTATACATGTTCATAATGTGAAAATCTTACGTATATGACTCATATCTATGTATTATTCCAATTTTATTCTCTTAAAGATTATGTCCATTGATTAATATATGATTCATATCTTATAAATTTCCAATATTTATTCAATGAGTCATGTTTATGATCTATGACATGCAGTGTGTGGTTTTCAGATGTTATTAGCATGTTATCATACCATTATGCTTATGTTATGTTGATGTTTCCCTTTTTTACCCTTATGGAGAATATGATATCACCCTTTATTATGTTTCATTTTCCTAGGTTATGAAGGTAGCATTTTTGTTTGATAAGTATAATAAAGGGTTCAATTTATGAAGAATTTAGCAAGAGATGATATAGTTCTCTAATGAACAAGTTTTTTATATTTCCATGTTTTAAAGGACAATAAATCATTACAACCCTCATGTGTTAATTTGTGAAATGTAGTAAATACTCTTATAAAAAGATGTAATATTCGGATATGAAATTCAGGTTCACTATTTTTATTATAAAAGGATATTTTTATTTAACCTTTGTAAACTAGGATGGTAGAACTATTGTGAGAATAATAAGGATAATCCTAATTATAGGATATGATCCTAAATCTTGGTGAAATATAGAGTGAGTTTATTCCAATTAATTACATCCATTTTAGTATAATAAATGTATATGTATCTTTGTAATAGTTTAACCTAGGATTATTAAATTTGAAAAGGGTGCATTGAACATGACTTAATCATCCGCAGGTGCATGACAACAGGTCTTACTTCACACCTGGTCTGACACTACCATGGAATGTACTTTAGAAATTCAAAAATTGTTTAAAAACTATTATAAAGGATTCAGATATATAATTACCATTAAAAAACAAGGTTAAACATATGGTTTCATGGAATGAAATGAATATTTCATGATTTAGACATCCTATAAATGTATTTTCATTAATATCTGTTTTCCCACTATGAATATTATTTCATAAAAAAAATTATTTTTGGTTTTGTTCAATGGCTAGAAGCCGAAAGAATCATGTTAGTGTTGAATGTGATGGAAAATTAAATTATTTTACTTTCGAGAAAAAAAATTTAATGGGGAAGAACTGAAAAATATTATTATTCTCCTCATACATCCTCATTATGTTATGAATCATGTTGAACTTTCAAACAAGCAAAGGTGAAAAAACGTTCAATTGAGTCCTTTATAAAAAAACATCAACCTTATTTTAGTGGACCTGTTGAACTACTAGTAACTATGAAATGGATCTGTACCACAAAAAATATATTTTCTATTATTCGATGTTTATATAATGATAATTTCATTTTATTTTTCTGATGTTTGGAAGGTGAACCAGATGAATAGTGGAATCTTATTAATAATATAAGTAAATAATAATAAATTGACTCCATGGTGTGGGATGAGTTTAAGAATATATTTTTCAATAATTAATTCCTGTATATTATACATATAAGGATAGAAAAGGAGTTTTATAATCTGAAACAAAATGATGATTAATCTATTTTTACATATAAAGCTAATTTTAATAAACTTTCATGGTATGATTCTAGTTTGATCGTCAAACCTGAAAGAAAAATTGATCAATTCTTTAGTGGACTGAAGTAATGTGTTAAAAATTTATTTTCTATAATATTATTTAGCAGATATAATGGAATTTTTTTCTGTGAATATAGAAATTGAAATTATAGATTCCCACCATTCACATAATTATGATAAGAAAATGAATATTGAGTCTTATGAGAAGAAAAATAAATCACATGGTGGAATAAAACTCCAGTAATATACATGCTAGAAATGGGGGAAGAATAACTCAAGTTAATTTTTGAAAGGAGAAAGAGGGTTTTACATGTTTTGGATACCTAGATATCAAAAAAAATAATGTAGAAGTGATTTGAAGAGGAAATTAAATAAAATAACTAGATAGAGAGCTCAATTGAATACACCACCCACACATTAGTATTTGAAATGCCATGTTTTTGGTAATTATGAAAGTAAATGCCCTAATATAGGGACTAATTATGATGATAAAAAAAACCTCTAAATAAAATTGACAAAGGTAAATCTTATAAAATAACCATAACTAAACTGAAACATGATAATTAGGGAACTCTATAGTGATAATTTAATGTTAGATTTTTTATAATTAACTCTATGAAAAACATATTGTGAATCCTTTAGTGATGATTGATGTGATTATTAGAATTTATTTTCACTAATTTATTAGGTTATGGAATAAAAAATCACATTTTATATTTTAAATCAACTTCTATTTATCTATTATTAAAATGATGAACCCAGATTTCCAATAGAAATGTTTTTAGATAATACAAGATCATAATTAGGGAATAAAAGTTACATTATTATATGGAAGAAAATATGGTTTTATTGTGACTTTTTAAAAGTTATTAAGGAAAATAAATTTGGGTATGGTATATTAAGGTTGATTAAAATTTTTTTTATATTGTTCGTGGAAGAATTTGAGATCAAATAATCCAAACTTTGGGGTACAATTTTGGTCAGAAATATTTTGGAGTAACTTTAATATTAACTACTTTGTAATTTATTATGTTAATGTTTGGTTGTTATTATATAAATTTTTATATCCATATTGGTTTTGGTAAATAATTTGTGGAAAAAAGAAATGAATTATCATTCTTTTATAAATCTTAGGATATGTTAGTTATTTGAGCAAGAAAAATTCATCTTAGTTTCATTGAGTAGGAGTTAAATTTGATAATAATAGAATCACAAAAAAAGGATTATATTGTGATCATGGAACATAATGAAATCAAGTAAGTATATCATCTCATGAAAATTCTTCAACATTATCAAAAAAAATGATCCTTAGACAAAAAATTGTCTTATTAATTTCATTTCTTTTGATTCAGTGGTCTTTTAACTCAACACAGATTTACAGTTTTGTGGTGATTAATATTCTTATAACCATGTTATATGTTACTATTTATTAATTATTAGGCATTATTATTCTCCTTCAGGACTTTATTTTTACTTACCACCATTTTTATCCAATTTTGGAATATAGTTATGTGATTACATTCATTGTTTATTTTCATTCTTTTAAAGAGGAAGTTTTATAGACCATTTTTATAATGTGGGTTTTCTATGAATGAATTTTCAAATATCAAACCCTTCATTATAAAGATAAAGATGAAATTTTAAGGATTAATTTTATTTAATGGGAGAATACTGTAACACCCCAATATATTATGAAACATGTTTTTTAAATAAATGTAATTTCATGGATGGCTTGTGTTACACCTAACTCTGAGTTTTAATAAAATGTGATATACTATTAATGTTATTATTTAAGCTTTTTTATTATAACCTATCCATTAAACAAGGAGTTATTAATATAAATAACTCATTTCAAATAGAAATTATTAATTTTTTATATAAATAAATCGGTTTTTTAAAAAATAGATTAATTTTTAGTTAAGTCTTTATATGTTTTCAGAATACTATTTTCTGAAAAAAAAAATATTGTTTTTTATAAAATAACATATTTCTAATTTTTGAAAATTTATTTTACAAAGTAAAATAAAATTTTTAAATATAAATGTCAAAATTATCTTTGAATTAATTTTTGAGAGTTTTATAAAATGATTATTTTTTGGAAAATAGTAAAATACTGATTTTTATTAAAATCTATCATTTCATTTAAATCATTTACCACCTCAATTTAATTTTTAGATAGTTTTAAATGTAGAAATTGTAAAATTATAAATTTATTATTCCTATTTAGGTCATCATAAAAATTTTAATATTTAATTTAGATATTAAAACTTTCAATATTTAGAAAATCTTCCCGTTGGTAAATCTATTTTTTCACCTCTGTATGTTTTTTTTAATAACAATTTTCCACTTATTTTAATTGAATTTTGAAAAAAGGAACCCATATTTATAATTATAATAATTAATAATTATATAATAAGGTAATATTATTATTTGGTCAAAATTAATAACAAAAACATAAAAATTAAATTATCATGGTTAAGGCTCTAACAGGTTTATTATGGGTTAGACTAAAAGAGATAAGGGATAAAATGACCCAAATACACATAATAATTATATTTTCTAGAAATATCTAAACCCTTATTATCTTAATAAATATTTGTATTCACTTTTGGGACCCTTTTCCATGAAGGTGACCAATATAATATTTTAATTAATGAAAAGGAAAACGATCACCCACATTCTTTTAAATTTTAATTATCTTCCCACATAGGGACAACAAAAATATTTTAGGGAATAATGATGGTAATTTTGATATTAATGGAATTAATTTAATGAGGTTAATTTATTTTTAATTTTTAGTAATCATATATTTACATTAAATGCTTAACCAATGTAAATGTAGTAATCACTTAATTAATAGAAGAATAAAATAAATGATACTAAAATATAAAAAGTAAAATAAATTTAATGGATTATTTTATTTTATGAATTTTTTAGGAAAATATAACCTGATATATAGTTGTAAAAATAATATAATTTAATTCCACCTTTTTCGTGATTTTTTTAAAGTAAAATTAAATGACTAGTGTGAAGATTGACATTAATGTTATCTTATAATGAATACTATTTTATTATATTATTTAAAATTATTAAAAAAACCTATCCTCTTATACTTTATATGTATAGGTTTAAAGATATAAACCATAGTAAATTCATGTACCAATGGTTCTTTTATAACAATTATATTGACCTATAAATAGTAAAACATTGTTATCATGGTAAATAGTAAAACCAGGTTTAACACATTACATGCACTTGAGTTAAAATTAATTTTCCATACACATAGAATTTTTAATTTATAAAGTGGATTTGATATTTATAACTAGATTAACCAAGTTATTTAATAATACTATTTTTATTATTATCATTAAGGTATATTTCCCCTAGGTTTGTTAATAATAACCCAATTACCTTGGTGAAAACTAAAATGTTAAAATTAAGTAAATTTAGATGTAATGGAATAACATGTTTAAAAAATGTGTTTTTTGTGTTTTAGGATTTGAAAGACCCTATTTTCCATTAAATAATTGAATTTAAAAAATTACGTACTTTTTTTGATATTAACATCCAATTATTGAATAGTTTTGGGTATTAACAAAAATCTCACTCCTCCTAAATTGTAATATGCCACCTACTCCCCTCACTTATTCAATCCTCTCAATGTAATTAGGATTAGAAAAAACTCTAAAAATATATATCCCAAATATAATTATCTACTTTTTAGTGCTTATTTTATTCCCAAAATACCAACCATATGATTTTTAATAAGATATTAAAAAGAGGTTTTACTAAGTGAAGGTAGTTATATTCAATAAGCTCTTTTTTTTACTCCCTCTCTTACAAAAATCATTTATCAATAAATAATTTCAATATAAAAACAATATTATTTTCTATATATATATATATATGTAATTATTTATATTTAATTACTTATATCCACCTCCTATTCAATCTAGTGGGAATGAAAATAACTGATCATGTGTATGGTGGGCTACAGCATCGTGAACCGATGTAATTCGTTTCCAATCACCACCACTAAAGGTTTGATATAATGAAATAATTAATTTTTATATATGATATTTATGATATTATTATTCTTATGTAATTATAATATCAAATATAAGTCTTTATTTTCCATTCAATTAGAATATGATAATATTGCTCCTGTGCATAATGGACTACCACCTCGTGAAGCATTTAATTTCATTTTTCACTAAACCTTTATTTGGAAGGTGATATGAATAAATTTTATGAATAAATTTGATATATATATGAAATAATAATTAATTTTTAAAGGTGATATATTATTTATCTTTATTTTGTTCCATCCATTGAGAAAATGAAACAACATTTATGTATACTTATGACCAACTATCTCCATAAATGGTGTTTTTCATTTTGAATCTATAAATTTTCTAGATTACAATGAATACATATATATTGAATATATATTTTATTTATATAACTGATAAAATTATATATATTATGTAACAATCATAAAAGTGAAATTATTGAAAATACTGAATCAAAACATACGTGAAAAACAAATTAGTTATTAATTAGAACATGATTTTTAACATAGAATTTTTAATTAATAGGTAATGAAAGGTCTTAAGTGAATCATATATGGTATGTTATATTCAATTTTTATTATTTAATGGATTTATAGTGAACCTATATTTATTATAAATTTTTTTGAATGTGTATAAAGGAATTTTAGACTTATGGTAAGGGATTTTTGTCTCAAATGTCATTCTTTGGGTCATAAGTTGTGTTATGATAATATATTCTTTTATGATGTGTATATATAGCCTCATTTATAGATTATATCATGAATTTATATTTTATTATTATATATAATTTTTTGTTACATGTTATTCTTTCATGGGGCTTATGATTCAAATGTTACTAAAGGGGTAATAAGTTCATATTATAATCTCATTGTTTAACGAGATTATCTATGATTTTGTTTTTTAGGATGAAATATTTTGAAATATATCTCAAGAAACTTATGTATTTTATTTTACAATGATTATTTCTTTAGAATAGATATTTTCCTTCAATTTGCTTCTCTTTATGTACTCACGGGATCCAAAATATGTTTTTTAGGAAAAATCAGCTTTATTTCTCACTTTGTTTGAAAATTATTTTTCGTCCACATCAATGTTTTCAAAAAAAATTGAATGATATTTTTAATATTCAATTATTATTGTTTAATGTTTTTTTACCCATCTATTACTTTTTACAAAATGGTTTAAAAGGTAATTTTCTTGTCATTTTCTGAACAAGGCTCTTTTGACTCTTACCAAAAATGTTAAAGTAACCATTTTCCTAACTTGTATGGAATGAGAAAATTCCCTTATTCTATAAGAAATAATTTATTTTAATATTATGTCATAATATTTTATAGTTATCCTCCAAAAAAATATTATTTTGATAATTTTTTATAATTTTTTTGTTTTAAAATTTATTTTCAAATTGAAAAGTATATTTTCCTCAAGAAATATTCCAACTGATCTTTAAAAATCATTTTCCATCTAAGATTTAATCCATTGATGTTAATTATTCTTTACTTGTGAAATGATCAATGCGTACCATTATTATTCTTTATTGGTATAGTTTCTTATTTTGATAATGAAATTTTTATGAAAGTCATTCCTTTTCTATGGATTATGATATCATAATTTTTTTTGAAACAAATTTATTTTCATGGTTTTTTATATAATGAATGTTTTGTAATATTGTGGCACAAATAGGTATAATTTTTAATATTTTATTTATGGGACCTATATCTCCCTTTCAATAATTGGGTAATTATAGATAACTTTTGATTTAGTTATTCAATGTGGGAACATGATTCCATGTTCACAATGTTATGTTTGGACCTTCTTTCATGTCCATAAGGATATGTATAGAACTATTCAAATGTTCTTATTGTTATGATTAGACATGATTTCATTTCCATCATGTATTTTTTTATCTAAATTTATGTTTATAATTATATATGAGGAAATTATTTCATATCCTTTACTTAATAATTGGACTTATCTCTGTGTAATTATGTTTATAATGTTTTAATCTTTTTTGTATGCCACAATTCTATATATTATTCCAATGTTATGAACTCATGGATTATTTTCTTTGGTTCCTTTATGATTCATGTCTTATAAACTATAGATATATACACCATGACTCATATTTATGGTCTATGACATGCAAGGTATGGTTTTAAAATGTTATTGTCATGTTCTTATACTATTATCCTTAGATTATGTTGATATCCCCCTTTTTTACCCTTATAAAGAATCATATATCACCATTTATTATGTTTGTTTTCCCTATGTATGAATAATGATACTAAGTAAGATTTTTCGAAGAGGTGTGCTTGTTATGATGCATTTTGTGGGAGATTATGTAGTTTAATTATGAACTAGTTGTTTATGTTTCTAATTTTCTAAAAACACTAAACCATTACAATCCTAAAGAATGTATTTTTGAAATTTAATTTTTATTCATCTAAAAATATGTAATATTTTTAAATTAAATCCTAGGAATCTATAAGAACTCCATAAAACTATGTTATAGAAAGAAGGAACTGTATCATCAATGATATGGATCAAATAATTCTCCTTAAAAATAATATAATAGATAAATATTGGAAACTAGTGGTACTTACATCGGTGTAAATATAAAAATAGCCATATTAGGTTTGAATTTAAATAATAACCCCTTTTATATGTTATATGGTAAAATAGAAACACTCAAGTACATTCAAGTTTTCAGAAGAAAATGTATTATTCTTGATAAAGAGAAGAATTATAAGTTAAAATATCATGTGAATAGAGTTACTTTACAAGTTTATTTATCCAAGAGAAGGAAAAAAAAATGAAATTATTAAATCCTTATAAACATTATAGAACTCAAAGACATGATGGACACTAAAAAAGAGAATAATTTTCCAGAAAGTGAGTATATATTTCACGAAATAGTAACGAAACTGTGAAAGAAATTAAAGGTGTTGTCGATGGATTGGTGTGAGAGAAAAGGATTATAGAAGACTCATAATAAAAATTTGATGAAGATGAAAATGATGTAGTGACATCTACTACCAACTAGAAAAATAGTAGAGTTGAAATCAGTGACAACAATATTATTGGTGATCGAAGAGCCTCGATTCAAACTATAATAATAAAGGCTCATGAATAATATTTTCAATTTAATGTAGATTCTAAAATATTTTATAAAGCTACTAGATATCAAAATTGTATAAAGGTTTATGCATGAAGAGCATGGACTAATTGAAAATAACAAAACCTAGGAAGTTATTCCTAGGATTCATGATAACATTATCATGGTAACTAGGTGGGTGTTCCACAATTTTAACAATCATGATGAAACAATAATAAGGGAAAAATAATTGTATGTGCTTAATGGGTATTCACAAATTTATTTCATTTATATAGATGAAAATTTTTCACTAGTGACCTAATTCGAGACTATAAGATCTTTCTTGGATATATAAATAAAAATATGTTTCAAAGTGTATCAAATTGATATTAAATCTAAATTTTTAAATTAAATACATAAATAAAATGTTTATATAATGAAATTATATAGTTTTGTAGTGGGTGAAAATGAGAAAAAAAATATACTAGTTAGATAAGGCCTCATATACTCTAAAATAAGAACTAAATATTTGGTACAAATTATTAGATTTGTAATTAAAAAGGATTGGTTTGTAATGAATATTATTTAATCACAACCAATACATCAATAAGGATAAAAATAAATAGATATTAGGGATTATTTATGCGGATAAAATCATTTTCAGATGCTTGGATTTTTCACAATGCAAGTATTTTTCATATTTTCTTAAGGTGTGAATTCAAAATTCCTTTTATTGGTGAATTATCAATTTTTCATGGCCAATATATAATCTAAATAAATGATGTTGCTTTTGATTCCCAATTTAAATATTCCAAGGAACTATTATGAAGGTTTTAGATTGTGTATTTTAATCCAATGAAAAAATTCTCAATTACCTAGATGAAATTATCAAAATATGGGGATGGAATATAGTTCGAAGTGAAACATTTTTGGAATGTCATTTGGAGTCTATTGTATATGGAATCACCTTGACCATACGTCATATTTTACACATATCATGATGCCAAATTTTAAATTTGTCCCAAATAAAATCATTTTCAAGTTGTAAGACTAATACTTTTTTATATTGAACAAATAGTATATTTTTTGGGTTGTTTTATCACATCACTTTGTATAAGTTTCTATGAGGTTATATGGAGTTAGATTGTTTAGGTTTGGTGGATAACAGAAACTAAATATCTTTTGGTGTATTCTATCTCAGAAGTTCATTAATCATTTATTAATGTAATAAGTATGATTTAATATCATTGATCATGTTACAGGAAAAATTAATTTCATCCACTCAAGCTTGTACACATTTGAAATGGATGAGACAATTGTTTGAATTAATTAGGTTGTAAGTGTAATCTTATATTCATACCATGTGTTCCAACATTATTTATATAAATATTATTTTAATTCTCATTCATCATTATAGGACCAAGAAAATTTAAATTAAATATTATTTTCTACATTAGAATGTGGATCATTAAGTAGTGATGTTGGAGTATATTTCAAATCAATATAAAGAATAGGACAATATGAGCAAGGCACTACTCAATGTAGACATCAAATGGCATCGATTATATCTTAAATTCCAACCCAATCTATCCAAATAAATTGGTTGTAAAAGGAACACCACTCCCCCTTGGAAATTTCATTTCTATAAAATCTTTTTAACTATTTATTTTGATATATATTGTATTATATAAATCTATTTTTCTAAATTTTATAGAAATAAACTATACATTTATTTAAAAGATAGAGGTTTTTAGGATAAATGAAGAGATTTTTTTTTAAAAATTGGTGAGAGTTCTTGAATGTTTAGGCATAGAGGGTAGTAGTTTTGTAAAGTAGTTAGTTATTCATTAAGTGGTGTAGTGAATGAAATTTAAATAATGTGTTTTTATAAAGATATTTATATTTAAATATTTTTTTTTCACACCAATATTGACTCAAGTGGGATTGGATATAATTTTTATTGAATAATGGATACACTACTTGAAGGAAATATTCATGGGATGTGTCTTTGATCATTTCTAGTAAATTATTAAATTTTTCAAAAAAATTATTAATAAATCAATTTAATGTTTTCAAAAAATGATAATGTGGCATTTTTTAGAATAAATACGCTTAGTTTGTGTTTTGGGTTATTTTTATAGAAAATGAAGTGAATTGAATCATCAAATTTAGTTCTTATAAATGAGTTTTCTTGTCAAAAATTGAAAATTTTCATAGAGTTTTTCATATTTTGTGTATGAAAGACTATAGGAATTATAAAAAGATGAATGGAAGTAGTTTGGTAAAGGAAACATCATCATGTCTTAGAAAACACTATGGTGATTCTGATTAAGCACTTTCATATCTTTAAATTCCAATAGTGAAGATGCATTGGATATTTTTTAGCAGTTAAAATTGAAAATACACCTATGGAAATAAAAATAAGGTGTAAACCAGGGTGGTTGGCATTTCAATGGAGTTTGAGAAAAAGATATCATTAAATTAATAAAAATTGGAAATTTTAATTCAATCTATTTAACATGGAAATTTTTTGACCATGGTGAGGAATTATAATAAAAAAAGTGAGAATTTGATTCCCCCACCATGCACCTGTATGATTTATACCTGAGAAACTACCTTTGAAATATGGTAAGGCCCATTATGGTTGTTATGGAAGGCTTAGTAGATATGACTAGTTCTGTGTAAAAATTATCAAAGTGGGAAATTATTTAGAACTGTGTAATAGAATAAGGAATTTATAACTTTATGATTTTTGTATTGGTATATATAACAAGTATTAAGTCATGGTATCATCCATTTTGAAGGAAATTTACACCAAGAAGTGGTGTTATGCCTTAGTATTTAATTTATACAATGTTTGAATTGTTATTAAAATTTAAATTTTAGGATTATTCATATACAAATCCATTAATAAGTATGAGAAATAATGGATATAAAATCCAAATATTTTTTATATATAATTAATTAATGGGGATGGTTTTGAGGAACTAAATTTGTCCCCCAAAACCATTTTTTAGAGAAGGGAGATGAAAATGTGGATGTTATTATATCATGAGTTAGAATAATTTTAAATTAATTTTTTGTATAATTTTTGAGGAGTCAGTCCTCTACAATATTTTAGGTGATTTAGTTATAGTTTTCTAGATGTATAGAAATAGGCTATTGACTATAGAATCTCCATATTCTATTATGGATTTATATTTTCAGGTGAAATAAAAAAAATCATAAAAAATTAAAAAAATTAAAATTATATGGAGATAAAGGGGTATAGGGGGAATATAGAGAAAATATTAGTTTTTTTTTTCTCTCAACCAAGTTGATGTAAAAATACATAATTGGAAAATATATGCTAGTTTCTTTCACTAGAAATAATCAGAAGGGAGTTCCAGACTCGTGCTCTAGAAAGTTGATGAAAAAGAAATATGCACGTAATTAGATCTCTCACTCATTGTAAATTCCTCATAACTATGGAAAAATGATACACCATTCCAGGTATATTTTCATGTTCATATTTCATGGAATGAGAAGACGGATATATTAGGAGAAGTTCATTCTATACATTAAAGAAATAAATTATATTTCTATTATTTGAAGTTGTAAACTATAAATGTTGGTGATGAAACTATATAACTTTTAATTGGTATTAATTTTAATTTAATTTAATAGGTTTATGGGTATATTTAAGAGAATTATCCTTGGATTTTACTATTTTGTTTAACCAAGTAAAATACTTTTGTTTTTGTACTACATTCATCACTCTAGAGGTAAAATAAAGTAGTGAGAATTGGGTCTCCCTAAAGGAGAGAACAATATTATTTTTAGTAATTTATGTGTATATAATACCTTGATCCATCCCCCATAGGGTATTATTATAGTATTGGACTAATAGTTATGATGTAAAATTTTACTTCATTTATTATATTATTATATTAGCCATTGGTTTTATTGTGTCATAATTTTTTCATTAAGAGGACAATTCCATGGATTTTCTTATTTAATAATTTTAGTAGTGGGATAATTATTTATTATGTTTATTAGGATTATGATATGATCTATTTGTTTTTATATGTTTTAATTTCGATTTTTTTTATATTATACCAAAATTCACCATAGTTGGTATAACATTGTGTTAAAGTGACTTTATTTTAACCTAATTATGCTTAATGTTTTGTGTTTATTTGAGTAAAATATAGATAATATATTTCACTATACAAATATGTGTATGATATAAATTATGAGTTTTTTAGGAGCTCTGGTGTTATTTTTTGAAATTTATTTCTCACATATTATAGATTCACATCTTTTAATTGTATAGATAAACTTTTCTTTATAATGGTATAGAAATGGACCGTGATTGGATGGGATTTAGAGTTTATGATTATATGTGATTATTCTAGTTAGTATTAATGGATTCTATTGAGTGTTTTTTATATTTATTTTTATATTATATCAGTTGTGTTTCATTGTAATACATGAATTTCTACAAAATTATTCTATTATCTAGTTTTTTGACATGTCGATCAATATTGGAGATATAATTTGAAGTTATGATAGGTTATAATTAGTATTGGTTTCCATTGTAATTTGGGTTACTAAAATATTTGTTTAGTTTTATTTTTTTTGTGATCTATTAGAGTTTAAATATCACCCTTATTGATAGCTTAAAGCCTTGGAATTATTTGCCAACCACTTATGATTAAGAAGTGTACTTGAGGTTGTGTGATGTATTTTATTAGTGAAATTTTCCAAATAGGGTGGGATATTGTAATGAATGAGGATTTATAGGTTATATAGTAGATGATGAGAACAAGGTAGAGTAAAAAAATCATATGTTGATGAAATACATGGATTTTGGATTTTTATATTAGAGATCATGTTTTTCTATGAGTTTATCTATAATCTGTGCCATTTAAATTTGAGAAATATTTTAATTTATATTCAATGTTTATTAGGTCTTGACTAAAATTTTAAAATATTTATATTATTAAAAAGTAATATAGATATGGGGGAAATAAAAATAAACCTAAAGGGGTCCGAAAGTGGTGAATCCTAAAATAATATTGAAAATTTAAATACTTAAAATCTATAGAAATAGTGACAACACTCATATAGATAATCAATTCCTCCTCATGGACTCATTTCAAAGATAATAAATATTCCACAAAGTTCCCCTCATTCCAAATGATAAGAAAGACTACTCTATAATGAATCATACATCTACAACCAATGATAGTATAGGCTTTTCTCTAATGGAAAGGAAGGAACCTATAAGGACCCATATATTCTTATAGTGATATTAAATCACTTTTTTAGAATACGTAAATCATTTTACAAACAAACACTCAAAGGCCATATTAGTTTAGTGCCTTTGAAAACATCTAAACATAAACACTGGTACATAAGAGAGAAACATTAACACCAACTAGGTTCTTTGTGACTATGACCCATCTTTCAAACATCTAACATAATATATATCTTTATATCCCTATGAAGGAAAAAAAGGGTGAGATCAGATGCTTTGTGAGGGTAAAAAAGGTATACTTGTAATCCTAAACATGAGCATAGTTATATAAGAACGTGGTCATAACATTAGAATATAATAACTCACATATCAAAGATCATAAACTTGAATCATTTAAAAAAACTTGGATGTTCATACTACATGAATCATAAGGAAATAAATAATATAATTCATGAAATATAACATTTGAATAATACATTGAGTTTTTTCAGACATGTAAGTATATAAAATGATTTTCATAGTAGTCAATGGATTTCTTCTAATTCTATCTTAGAAGTATGGGTTCACTCCCTATGACATCTCGGTGTTCATGGTTCACTTCCATGGCCATATTAGTATTAAAAGTTAACTCCTCACACCATTTCATTAGTCATGGTTCATTCCTGTGGACATCTTAGTAGTCAAGGTTCACCCTAAAGACCATCTTTGTCTATCTCATGAGATATAAATCCTTACCCAATGCATTGGAGGGATATATAGGTCCCACCCATATCATAATAAAATCTTACATATATGTGCCACAAGATCTTAAACAATCATATCAAAACCCAAAAATGATATGGGTTTCATAAATATGTAATCATATCTTAACATGTGAAAAAAAACAAGTTTTATAATAATTCCATTAAAGCATAACATTTGAAGAGAATAAGTTTTCACAAGAATAAAACACGTGGAATATAAATAGGTATCAAAAACATATAACCCATAAAAGTGAAATGGGTTTCATAAAACATCATTACATCTAAACATAAATAAATCATAGAAATAATTTGAATGGAAACATTGAATCTTTTCCCCTATAAATGCATGATAAACACTATTATATATCACCTTAAATGGGAAATAATTTTTTAAGATATTTTAAAACATTTCTTGTGTAAAATATAAATTCTTCCTGGAAAAAGGGATTTTTTAAACATAAAACCTTTTGAGAACCATTTTCTTTGGAAATAAATTGAAACTTAAAAAACTATTTAAATCATTTTTCAACATTTTGCCCTATAACTCTTATAAAAGAAGCTTAAAAACATTTTAAAAACCTTTTCCATTGAAAACATATAAAAGAATCTTGAAAAAAGTTTGAAAACAATTTTATTGAAAATAATTTGAAAATATATAAAAAATATTTAAAACTTTTGGACAACCATTTCCTTGAAAACACGTTTTATACTTATATATAAATATTAAAAAAAATTGAAATCCATTTCTATGCAAACACTTTGAAAAATTATAAATGATTATTGAAAACATATTTAAAATCATTTATTTTAAAATAATTTTAAAACTTATAAATAAATCTTCAAAAAAGTTTGAAAACATTTTTTTTAAACATAGTTTTTAATGAACGTGGATTTCCAACCGCAGAGAGATGTGAAGTCTTACATCCTTAAAAACACATTCGTAAAAATATTATACCCCATATATTAGAAATATGGTACCAATAAATGAATATATCTTGAAAATATATAGGATAAGAAAATTCATTAGTTCTCATGTGAGATGGATAATAATATTTCCTCAATGAAAGAAAAATCTTAAAAAAATCTTTTTAAATGATGAGATTGTTTAAATAAACTCTTACCATTTAATAACATTAAATTATACTCCCCTTGTAATAAAATGAAATTAAATGAATCATAAAATAACATGAATATAATTATATTCATTATTTAACATTTCAAATTAATATTATACACCTCATAGAAAAATATAGGTGCGTAACATGGCATGTGTCTCAAAGAAGAAAAATTTAGACAAAATTATTTTAACAATTTGGAAACTTTTGATACATGAACCCGATGAAAGAAATATCATCAAATAAATAATCAAATAAAAATAAATATAATTGTAATAATCATATAATACTTCAATAACAATTATAAACACCAAATATAAGAAATACAAGTTGAACACGACATCTATCCCACAGAAATAAAAAATGGGATGAAATTCTCAAACCTTTTCTCTTGACTCTCACTATACTCATACTAAAATTATGTATAATAAATATAAGATTATAATATATAATTTAAAGAACCATATTCTTATACATAATATCATATATAGTTTTAATATGACTTTTTATTACCTACTTAATATTAGTTTTATGTTAAGGTTACATTTCAGGTAATATTTACTTTCATTTTTTGAATGTGTCTTATTGTTTTATATCTTTTGTACTTATATATATAAAAAATTTATATAATTTAAACCATGATATAAATATATTTTATATTCATTATATATGTATTATAACAATATTTATAATATATAAGAATAAAATTAAATACACTATTCATGGAGGCGGTAGGTCGTACATACGCATGATTATTGTTTCCATTTTTGTAATAACATTGAAACAAAGAATGTAAATGAATCATATCTAAATATAAATATAATATCATTAAATTATAATTCGTATGTCATATATATCATATAATTTCACTAAATCCATCTTTAATACATTCCATGCCGTGTGTGAATGAATCACATCGCCTAGAGGAGGTGGTAGTCCACACTTTCCCAAACGAAATTATCATATTTACATAAGATGGAAAGTATAATGGTGTATGTTGTAGAATAATTAAATGAGAATAAATAAATAATATAATATAATATATATCATATATTAAAAATGTGTCCCTCATTATTCCGAACCATGAAAGGTGGTAAAGGAAAAAAATTAACAATCATTGTTTTGTGAGGCGGAGGTTTGTCACACACGTAAATAGTATGTTCATTACCAAATAGATTTAAGTGTGTTTAAGTGTAGTTTAAAACCATATAATAAAAGCATACCAGTATATTTAGTATATTGGTGTTGTTTTATAATCATGGAAAAAGGATAGTGGAGGGGGTGGAAAATGAAAATAAGATAAAGGATCTTGAGGAAGGATGTTACCTCTTCTTTGGGTAACTCCTTTTGGTTTTCACGAAAGGGATTCTTTGGATTGGTTTTTTCATAAAGGTATGTTCTAAGGAGTAAGGGATAAATTTTGGTAAGTGTTTTTTTATATCTTGTCCAAACATATGTGGTTTGATCGGTGGGAAGAAGTGGCAGGAGAGGAGGCCTTTTATAGTGGTGGAAGAGTGATACTATTATATATACCAAATGGTATACGTTAACGGAAGTTATACATTAAATAATGTGCGTCCAAAATATAAAAATAATAGAATAAAGTTTAATAATGGTCTAAAAAATCTACACCACACATAGATAAGTGCATTTTTTAGTTTTGTTCCTTAACATCTAAGTTTCCCCAATTTTGTCATTTTGGTTTTTATTAAAGTATCGAGTATTGTAACATAAGTTAATTAACCGTTAAGACTAAATTTAAGTGATATTTATGGATAAAAAATACCTAGTGAATTATAATTATGATATATCACTTAAAAAATAAAAATATAATTTCTCTTGGAAATTAATTTCAAAAAAAGCACATGTAATGCACAAAAACTATACTTTAAACGGGACAATGTTAACAATATTTTTACTATCTATGGATCAATATGTTAATTATAGTAGTTTAATTGGTCCATTAATGTACAATATTTGATATTTATTATCACTTAAAAATAGTTTTACCAAAGGTATAATTTTTATTAATTAATAAATAATTTAATAAATTTCATTATTTGTAAAATAACATTAATGTCAATTGTGACATTATTTATTTAATTTTAATTCAATAAATGTAAAAAATATATATTTGAATACAAATATAATAAGTTACCAAATTTTTAACAAGATATATTCTAGTAAAATAATAATTAATGACACTAATTCAACCAATTTACTTGAATTTTAGTATTTATAACATCATTTATTGTAGTTAATTATTTATTAAATTATATCTTTATTGGCATATCTTATGGCATTTTAGTAACTAAATCATATCTAAAAATTATTTATAATTAATTATTATATAAATAACTCATTTATTTTTCAAAAAGATATCTTTAAACGAAAATATGTTGTTTTTTTCAAATCCCAAAGTTTTCTAAATGGTAAAGGTGAGGAAAGTTCCTTTTTTGTCATTTTCCTAACTAAACTTATGAAAGAGGATGCCTTTATTGAATATTATCATACTAACTCCTAAAATAATAACCATAAATAGATATAGTAAAAATATGGTGATACAATTACATTTGGATAGGTGTTTAGGTCATTTTGGCCTTGAATTTGAATATTTAGTCCCTAATTATGCTTAATTAGTTCTTAATCACTTTGATTAATTTTAATCACTTTCAATAATATTTTTTGGTCAAAAATTAAGTTGACCTTATTAGACTAAAGATATTATACTGATTATAACCATGTATGTATTCATTTTCAAATTCAAATCATAGAAGTGGTTTGATTAAGTTTAATTATAATCTTATAGACGGGGCGGGAAAAACGTTTTTAAAGTAAAAATTTTAAAAAGTTCAATAAGTTTGTATAATCAATTTAAAAATAAAAATGATTCTAAGACCTAAAATGTATTAATATATGTATAATTGATCTATGTTGACTTTAAAAAATAAATTAAAATATAAATTAATATTAGTACTTATCTAAATGAAAATAATTTTTTCAACTAAAATACAGTATTTTTTATTTTTCATCAAAAATTGAACCTTCTCTAAAAGGCCAAAAAATAACAATAAGATAATTCATACATTATGAATTCAAAAATGATGGTTATTTTGAAAAATATAATTTCTAAACTTCTCTATAATTAGATTTAACATATTTGCACCACTAAAATCTGGTAAAACTTGAAATAGAATTTAAAGTAAGCTAATATCAATGTTATGTATTGAGAAAGATAAACTTTATATTCTGTGTAGTGAATTATTATGTTGGTTTTATGCATAATTAAATACATGAATATTTATTTAATATAAAATTTTCTATTTTCGGAGTTGTAGGAAATGAAAAATATCAAAAATAATTAATTAATTTAAATCAATAATTCACAAAATATCTGGTTGTTACATTCTACACCCCTTAAAATGAATTTCACCCAAGAAATTTGTCTCGGTTATCAAAGGTATTATAAGTTCTAGTTCCTTTCATATAAACCTATGACATAAAAATGAATAATACAATATAATTTGAAAAAGAAATTTGGAACCATAACCGTTATCGAAAGTAACTTATAACTAAGTTTCCTTATAGGAGAACAAAGGTGGAAAGTGAAAACATGGACATGGATGATATATATAACCCTCATATTCTGAGGGTGAGTGATAGAGAATAGTGTCAGGAGAAATTAAACAATAAAATATCACTAAATTTGTGATTATCTAAGGGTCCATTTGATTCATCAAAAAGGTACTAGGATAATCTTTTTGGTTTCAAGATCCTTTCCCTAGAGTTAAATAATTTAATGAGAAGATATACCAACATGATTTAGTATAATATTACCCTTTTGTGTCTTGATCAATTTATACTTCACCTAGTTCTCCAAAACGTAATATGAATTTTTCATTACCGAAGTACTGAAATATCATGAGGATCATAAATATAATGATAAGTCATTCCATCTGTCACTATCACGATGAAAGATTATCATAGGTTATCCAATATGCGTAAATTTTCATGTGGATAGATAATAATTTAATCTAAAAACCTTATTTAAAGTTTAACATAAGCTTTCCATAAATGGTTAACCTTATAACCCTTTCATATGCTGAAAATATGAAACTTTATAAATAAAGTCACAAAATCCGGTTGAGATTATTCCCCTGTATATGATAATGTATATCTTGGTTTTCACATTCAAAACATGTAAAAAAATAATGGTATATTCTCATGAAACCTGGTAATAAGATGAATTACCATAAATACTTTTGGAAAACATGAATTATTATGTATTCTAATGATTAAAATATATATTCCTCAAATCCAAGAAGTTGTAAACTTTATCCATGATAACATTGACTACATTTTCAACAAATCCGTTATATTTTCTTAGGTAATTAGTAATGTCCAATTTACTTCTTCATATCCAACATATGTTTATCCAAAAATCATTATCTCCACATCAGGAATAATTTAAGGGTTACCTTCCCTTAATCAAAATATCACATTTTCATGAAATCACTTTTATACCTCACCATCACCATTAAAAACATCCTTCAAAATCCTTAATTAAATTCTTATATAGGAAATAATTATCTATTTTATGATTCATAAAGCATAATCATTGAATTCCAAAACATATATACTGCAATTTTCCAACATTATTCATATACCATTACTCGAGTATCATGATCTTATTCCTTGATACCCATTTCTATGTTTATGAAATATAAATCATGTATTATGGTTCCTCAACCTCAATTCAACCATTATTATTATGTTTAATGTAAATATTACTCAAATAACATCTCATACCTTTCACATGTCATTTTTGATACCCTTATTTTTAGTAGTATAACCAATACTCATGGACCTTATCGACTCTATTAATGATATTTTCACTTAAGAAATCAATTTTAATCATGACCATGCTTTCCACATCTCAAACATATAATATTAATCCAATTCATTCCAATTCCCTCTATTTAATAAAACCTAAAATCATATGGTGATATACACTTATCATAGAATAAAACAACACAATCCTGAAATATTACTTATAGGATGTCTAAATTATGACACATGCTTTATTAATCTATGACACCCTAGGTGTATCCTAGTTTATTCATAATAATCTTATATTTAAATCATTCATAATGATGTGTAATGATTTTTTTAATTCCTAAATCATATCCCCTGGAGTGTCGCATCATGTGTGCTACAAGGAATTTTGTCCAATACAAGGTTAAGCCATGTTAGGATCAAAACACCTTGAGGAATTTGTCACCCCTAAGTACCCTTGTGTTATAAAAACATCAACATGTACTATCCAGATATGGATTTATTTCTAGGAAACCACTCACTCAATACTTTAACAAAATTTGATGATATTTTCCTAAATATAAACTCATCTATATACTTATCCTTACATAAATATGTATATATATCGATAGAAATATTCCTAGGAATCTCACTAATGTTATCTCAACTTTTTTACAAAATTCAATTGATCCTTTTTTATGATACCAACTATATTTAACCCTGCTTTTCTTTTATAAAAATTACATCACTTATTTGGAATACTTAAAAAATTATAAAAATCGACACCCAAAGACTGTATTAGTTTAGTGCCTTTGGAAATATGGAAACATAAACACTTGTAAATAATAGAGATGCATTATCTCCCAATAAGTTCTTCATGACTAGAACCCTTCCTAAAAACATCATACCTAATACATATCTTCATAACTTGGGGAAGGGAGAAATAAAAAAGGGTGAGGATATATGCTTAGTAAGGGTAAACAAGGGAGAAATGTAAGTATAAATATGAGCGTAGAGGTTTGATAATGTGATCATAACATTAGAACATCATACATTTCATATCAAAGATCATAAACATGAATCATGGAAAAAATCTTGGAAGTAAAAAATGCATTAATAATCTATAAATAAATAACATCATCCATGAAAGCATAACATGAGAATAATACATGGAATTATGGAAGACATAGAAGTATATAAAATAATTACCATAGTAGTCAAAGAGTTGTTTCCTAGGCCATATTAGTTGTAGGGGTTCACTCACCATTCTATATTGTTAGTCATGGTTCACTCCCATACCCATCGTAGTAGTATGCGTTCACTCCTTAGACCATCTTGTGAGTCATGGTTCACTCTTGTGGACATTGTAATATTCAAGGTTCACTCCCAATAATATCTTATTCTATCTCATGAGATACAATTATTTACATAATTCATTGGTATGATAATTAGGTCCCACCCTTTGTTATAATTAAATCATACATACATGTTCCACAATATCATAAACAATCATATCATAACCCATGCAATTAGATGGGTGTCATAAAAATGTAATCATATCTTAACCTAGGAAAAAAGATAGGATTCATAATCACATTATAAAATAATAACCCATGAAAATAAATGGGTTTCATAATCATAAAACCTGTGGAAGAGGAATGGGCTTTATAAACTTATAACCCATGAATGAGTAATAGGTTTCAGAAAACATCATTCCATCAAAACATAAACCATTCTGAGAAATAATATGAATGAAAACGTTAAATCATTTCCCCTATAAGGGCATGAGTAACAACAACAGATGTCATATTAGATGGGAAATAATTTTGAAAGATATTTTAAAGAAATTTAATTGAGGAAAATATCATTTATTTATTGAAAATGTATTTTTAAAACCTAAAATATTTTGAAAACCATTTTCAATGGGAATACTTTCAAGCTTAGAAAGATGGATTTAAATCATTTTGAAAACCATTTTTCTCTTTAGAACATGTAAAAGAAGATTGAGATAATTTTGAAAACCATTTTACTAAAAAAACATTTGATAACTTATAAATGTGTATTTAAAAACAAATTAAAACCATTTCATTGAAAAAATATATATAACTTGTAAATAAATCCTTAGAACATTTTGAAAACCATTTCTTTGATAACACTTTAAAAAAATGTAAAGAAATCTTGAATACATTTTGAAAAACAAAATTAATTTAAAAAAACATTGAAAACATATAAAGGAGTTTTGAAAGAATATTTAAAACCATTTATTTTAAAATAATTTAAACCATATAAATAAATCTTGAAATATTTTTTGAAACCTTTTTGGAAAATATAGTTTTTAATGAACATAGGTTTCTAACTGATGATAGAGGTGAATTAAGACTTTCTTAATCATCTTTTGTACCAAAGAGTGTAAAAATAGTAACAATATGGTAATATATCATGAATTTAAATAGGATAATAAATTTCATGAGTTCTATTGATTGCTGGTTTATAATATTTCATCAATTTATTCGTAATAATAACAATCTCGATAAATAATGATATTGTTTCAATATACTCTTACCACTTGGTAACTTTGAATTTTACACCCCATGTCAGAAAATGAAATAACATGAATCATAAAATTTCATTAATGTAATTATATTCAAGATTTAACATTTCAAAGGTATTATATAAACCTCATAGAAAAATATTGGGGAATAACATGGCATGTGTCTAAAAGAAGGAAAATCAAGACAAATTAGTTTACTAATTTGGTAGATTTTGAAACCTAAAATCCATGAAATACATATAATAAAATGGATATTTAAATACGCATAAATTTAATTATAGGAATAATATAATAAATTTATGGTAATTAAACCTACCACATATAAGAAATACGAGGTTAACATGGAATTTATCTCATGAAAATAGAAAGTGAGATTAAATTCTCTTACCTTGTGTCTTCACTCTCTCCGTACTTATACAAGCCTCATACAGAATAAAAAAAAGTTTATTATAAATTTTTTAAAGAAAAATATTCTAATATCTAATACCATATATGGTTTTAGTATGCCTTTATATTTCCCACTTCTAAATATTTTCATGTTATGTTTTTGCTTCAGGTAATATTTTATTTCTTTTTCACGTGTCTCATAATTTGACATGTCTTTGGTCCTTATAAATATATAATTATTTACATAATTAAAACCATGATATAAATATAATTAATATCAAGTATATTTTTATTAAAATATATATATAATATATAATTATGAAATAGAATTCACCATTCATGGAGACAGTATGTCGTATGTACGCATGAATGTTGTTTCAATTCTTTAGGTAATATTGAAAGAAATAATGTAAATGAAGCATATATATATAAATATATATCATTAAATTACTATTATTATGTAATATATATCATAAATGTTCTCTAAAACCATCCATAATACATTCCAAGTAGTGTATGAATGAATCACATCACTTTGAGGAGCTGGTAGTCCACCCTTCCCTAAGTGAAATTATCATATTTACACAATATGGAAAGTATAATCGTTTTTGTGGTAAAATAATTAAAGAAGACAAAATACATGATAAATATAATACATATCATTTATTAACATAATTTTCATCAAAATACCCAACCATGAATGGTGGTACAAGAAAAGAATGAACAGTCATCATTTTGTGAGGCGGTTATTCGTCGTACACGTAAACAGTATATTCATTACCCATTAGATGGGAGTGTGTGTAAGTGTATATATAACCCTTATAATAACAATATATAAGTATATTTATGATATCAGTTTTCTGTATAATCATTGAATAATGAGATTTTAGGGGGGGGGGATAATGAAAATAAGATAATGGTTCTTGAGGAATAATATTACCTCTCTTTTGGGTAACTCCTTTTGGTTTTCACCAATTTCTTCATTGGATTTATTTATTCCCAAAGAGAGGCTTAAAGGAGGAATGGATTTATGTTTGTAATTTTATTGGACAAATATTTTCCCAACCTATATATTTTTATAGGTGTGAAGAAGTGGTAGGATGGGAGGCATTTTTATAGTGGATGAGGAATGACACTCTTGTAAATACCAGAAGGTATACATTAATGGGAGATCCCCTTTACCTAATGTGCCTGCAAAAGGAAACGTTATTGTATAAAGGTAAATCATGGTTTACTCAACTCTACACTATAGAACAATAATCTCATTTTTATAATTGTTTTCTTTAACATCTATTTTTCTCCAATTTTATCATGACCATTTATATTAAATTATCTATTATTCTAATATAAGTAATTTAACCATTAAAAATGAATTGAAGTGAGATTTATTAGAAAAACATATAACCACTTAATTAAAATTATTATTTCTATTTTACAAAATAAAAATATCATGTTTTTTGGAAATTAATTTTTAAAAAAGCGCATGTAACGCACAAAAACCCTACTTTAAACAGGACTATGCTAACAATGTTTTTATTTTATATGTGTCAAAATGATAATTATAAAAGGTAAATTGGTCCATTAATGGACCATATTTTATATTTATTAACATTTATAAATAACTTGGTAGAATTTATTAATTTTATTAATTTTTAATCATTTAATAAAATATCATTTATTATAAAATAACATTAATGTAAATTTTGACATTCTTTATTTAATTTTAATTTAATAAAGTTAAAAAAATATTGGAACTCGAATAAATTAAGTTCACATATTTTTAACATGATATATTCATCTAAAAAATAATTAATTATACTAATTCAACCAATTTACTTTAGTTTCAAAATTTATTGTAGCATTTATTTTTTAATTATTAAGTTAATAATCATTATATTGGCATTTATTAAGGATTTTAAGTAACTAAATTATCTCTAAAAAATATTAACAATTTGTTATGACAAAAAATAACTCAATTATTTTTCAAAATGATATTGTTCATAGAAAATAAGTGGTTTTATCATATCCAAATGTTTTATAAATGTTGAGGGTGGGGAAAGTTCCCTTTTTTTCATTTTCCATACTTAACTTATGAAATAGGGATCCTTTATGGAATAGTATCCCTCTAAACCATGAAATTCAAACCATTAAAAGTTATAGTCTACATATGATCATCCAATGGATTTTGGACAAGTGTTTAGGTCATTATGGCTCTTAATATAGAGATTTAGTCCCTAATTAAGCATAATGTTACCTTAATCATTATCATTAAGGTTTAGTTTAAATTTAGGTAATCAAATGCTTAATATGTTTTTATAACCAATTTAAATATAAAAAATCATCCAATGAACAACATTGGATTAATATATAAATTATTTATGGTGTCTTTAAAAAAAATTAAAATATAATTTTTTATTAATAATTATTTAAATGAAGTGGGAGTTTTTAACTAAAATACAGTGTTTTCACTATTCATTAAAAAATGAAACTGCTCATGAAAAAAAAACAAAAATTCACCCTAAGATAATTTAAACATTCCAAATTCAAAAATGGTGTTTATTCTGAAAAATAAAATTTATAAAGTCTAAAAATTTAGTTTTAACATAGGTTCCCCATTAAAAGGTGGTGAAACATTGTATTTCATTTAACATAATATTACCTCGCTGTTCCGTGTAGAACAAGATAAAATTTATTTTTGTGTATAGCATTATTAACATGGTGTTGTGTATGGTGTAGGAAAAATCATTGTTATTTAATATAAAATAAAATATTTTTAGTGCTACGTGAAATGAAAAATATAAAAAAATTAATTCAAAAAATTAATTCACAAAATGTCAGGGTGATACAGAACCCATTTAGATTCTAGACTAAAAGATCATAATCCACTTTAATCAGCAATAAAAAAAATTCTTTTAAGAGTGTAGATTTATCCCAAAAAATAAGGCATTAGATTTGTTAAGGAGATAATTACCCTCACCATAGTACATTGATAATTCCAAAACTATGGAACCCATAAAATCTTAAATATGAACACCATTATGAATGATTTCTTGAATGCAGGAACCATATGGGTTGTGAATTAGACCAAGACTAGGTTATTTCTAACACACATAATGACATAATCCTTATCAATTCCTTGAATAATTTTAAATAATATAGGGGAGCCATCTATTTATGAAATACAGTATGTCACAATTCTTGTTAATTGACAAAATATGCAACTAAAGAAAAATTATTACTTTGATACATCTTTCCATTTTTTCACTATTTTATCGTGCATCATTAAAAATCTACCAAATCTCTTAGTGTCCAGAAATAATGAGTATAATATTATCCAAATAATAGGAGGGACCACCTACATTAGTTTCAATAATATAATAATATAATTATCAATAGATTACAAGTGATCATCTGCCTCTATAAATCCTATGAGATGGTACCAAATAAAAGGATCCAATTATACATTACAGAATCAATAAAAATAGATTACATATTAGTACTTTCATAGAATACCCATTTCAATAACAATGTGATATATTTATTTTAAACTTCGATTTCCATTAGTAAATAATTTTTATACCCACAAAATAAGAAATTAAATCTTTCTAGGAATGAGTATTCTCCATAATTGAAAATATGAGGCATGCTATTTATTACCAATTTGGATGAGGTTACAAAAAATAAAAAGGATGAATATGTTAGAGGTAACTAGAGTGAATAAGTACAAGTTAAATTCATTAACCTAGTAAATATTGAAGTGGAAGATATTTATTTATAGTTCAGTATTGAATCAATGAATTAAGTATTTGATCACACCTATGTGAAGATAGTTTTTAGAGCCGTGAACCTTGGGAAATAAATGGTCATACCTATCCAATTTTCATTCCAAAAGTTTATGTCTCCTCTTCCAATGATCCATATAGAATAAATATTCATGGTGGTTATGGAGTCATGATTATTGTTCCAAATATGACTTCCCTTCCTATCCTATTCAATATATCAATCAGGTAGGTACCATAATTTTAATGAATTTAATATTCCCAATGAAAATTAATGGATAAAACAACCAATGCTATTTTATCCTGTAGACACTATAATTTTTTATCATTTTTTTTAAGATTAATTGCTCTCCCATGAAAGGGATTAGATAACCTAGGCCAATGGGTCATGTGATGTATACCCTCTTGTTATTATCCCAAATAAAGCTATTTAGGATTGTCTCAATTCTTTTTATGATATAATGAGGAACCCAGATGACAATGATGACTTGTATTGTAATGTAAGATATGTCACTATAGAAAAGGCTTATGATGACTCTTAAATATTGGTACCTACTCTTCTATTTGATTATTCTTTAGATAGTTATATTGTGGATTCCATAATGTATCTGATACTAACTATTTTTTTGAAAAAGGGAGCTCCCAAATATTCCATAGGTATTGTCTCCTAATAATTTATTTTCTACCTCTGATGGATTTGGATTTCCTTCCTGAGACATTACTAGGAATATAGTGGCTTTACATTCCCATATTGATTCATTATATACACCTACTACTATACATAGTTAAAATATTTTTGAGCATTTGAATTGAATTTTTTTATCATTAATTAAAAAAATGTGTCGTCTATGAAGAATATATGAGATATTTTAATGAATCCATACATTCCATTAAAACAGTGAAACATCCCAATAGAAATATCAATGTTTAAGTTCATACTATGAATATCCCAAACCATTATAAAAAACACTTAGAGAATGTGGGTCACCATGGTGAAAACCCTAGACCAATATTAAAACCCCAAACCCTCTCCCATAAGTGAAATCATAAACCAATGTGAAGAAAAGATGTGAAATAGAATAATGCATAACCATTCTGATAATTCACATCACCAAATAATTGTTAGAGTGTGGTTTCATTCCATTCCACCACAATATTTCTCTATATTAATCATGATCATGAAATTGGATCTGACCGCTTTCCTCTCAAAGTCCTCTAATATTTCTTGAGCTAGACCAACATTCCCCTAAATTATTATTCAATTTAGAAACCATAATTGTTCATCTTAAATTTTGAGGGGTGGGAGATCAGATAATCTCTTATTAAGGATCATTTTTAACACCTCATTAGAAAACTTATGCAAGATTATAAGTCAAAATTCTATAAATTTAATGGGATACATCACTTTAGGAAAGAGATCTAAGAAAATTTAAGTGGTAACATGGGGAAGTGGACCACCCTTGAAGAAATCCTAAATAACAACTAATGGATATTTCATCATGTAATCCCAAGCCACAATATTAAAGATGTCTGGGAAAACATAGAGATGGGTAATTATGATGACTGGGGAATTTTATAGAAGTATATATATAACCCTTCTCTGTGTTATATTTCAAAAAATGATTATCTCATTCCAATACTGATAATGAAATTGAATCAAAAAATTTATAATCATATTCTTTGAGAGGGATCACCTCACTCTCTTCATGATGAGGACCAGCTAAGAGATCCATAAAATGGAAGGCTGTATGAGGACCTACGGTCTCAAAGTTTCTACTATGGAATCCATCTTAATGTTTTTTATTGATATTACCAAATAATGTTTCTCCCTTAACCATGCATTGAAATAGAATTTATTCTATTTTCTTTACTTCATACACTAGATATGGTATCTATCTCATTTCTCCCTCTATTCAGTGATCCATATTTCTTCTAAGAGGCTATGTTTACAAGAATGTTAAATGAAAATATAATTATATTATCTCAATAATGAATCCTTCAATCAATTAGAATGATCTCATCCTATATCTATTCCATATAGGGGTTGGGGGAGTATTGATTATTTATTTAAACAGGAATTCCGACCTTCCTTCACCAATGATGTTTTTGGAACAATACCCATGAATTCCATTGATATTGTTAATTCTATGAGTTTTAGATGAGATACTAGAAATATTATTCCTTAATTTAACCATTAAAGTATTGGAATCAATTAATATGAACCATAGAACCATTTAATTTAAGTATAAGTATAGAATAATTGATGAGGACTTGTTAGGATATGTAATAATCATTAATGAGAAATATAAAATAGCATGGATGTTTTCTAAATTATTATCAAGATGACTCTATATCCTACTACATAATCTGTTTTTATTTTACCATGTGAATCTATAACCATATAGACCCAGGTCCAAAATATTACATAGAACTATGAAGCCATAGAATTAATCTATATCGATGCACAGTAAAACACTACCCCCCCACACACGCACACACATTTCTTTTGAAACTGATTGAGGATGGTGTTGTAGTCACTGCTTATAGACCATTGATTGTAGTCAGGGTTGAAATATGACTATTCCGGTAAGAGATATTACCTCTCTCCTACCATTCACTTGGAATATAGAAAGGTTATGATAAATGAGGATTAATATTCACTTACCTTGATAGTAATCTATTAAGATGAGGCTTTAATGAACTCAGCATGGATCATCTTATTCAACAAGATCCAAATATAATCATTATAAGGGATTCCATGTATAGTATTATCTATATTAATTTGGAAAGAATAATTCATGACAGATTCATCATTATACTTTTCTTTCTCAATAATAAAATACAAAATGTGTTTGTTCTTAATTAGTTTTGATAGGTAAGAAAATTTATTCTATGAATATATTCATTTTTATTTTATATCATCATGGTAGTCATTGTGAGAAAGATAAAGTGTGGATTGGTAATTACTCTATATATTGAGTCAATAAACGGCATTTTTCATGTAATAAAATTGGGGAATTATATTCATGATCCATACCATGTTATAGATTTTATTAAGAAAAATTTATAGGATGATAAAACAATTATTAAACATCCTTTCCAAATCTAGGACCAAAGGTAAATAGATATGTATGGGTATTTTATCTACTTGTTATGAGTTATCTAATGGTATAGAGAAGTTGAGAATAGTACTTTGGACTGGGAATCCCAAATATTCTAATACTATCAAGTTTGTTCTATCCTTTATTTTATTATGATTTTAATTTATTATTTTTAACAATAACCATGAATGGATAAGATGTATAAATTTTATTATTTATATCACATATTGTATTTTTAACTATCCTTTGTCTCATTTTTTCATTAAATACATTCAAATGAAAAAAATGATGGTAGAGAGGATGTAGGGACCCATAAATATTTTTATCTTAGATTTTGTGAAGATTATAAGAGAAAATAATAATCTTTATCACGCTAAGATTTTCAAATTGATAATTTGACCCTGATCTTTTTCTAAAAATGGGTTATTTACCCTAGGGTTTAGTTATAATTATGTTTCAAATATATTATATTTTTAGACCTATAAATGGATTGTGTGGTCATGAAGGTAATTGAGGGCTACAAACTAAAAATTAAAATCTTCAAATATCATTTATCTTATAATTTTCTCCCTCTTATCTATGTTATCTGAGAGATTTACAACAAATTAAAAATTCTACAAAATATTATATATGGAAACATGTAACACATAATGATTAAGAAATATATATTTCATTAACTTTCAAATATTGAAATATAGGTAGCCCAACAAACTCTTCTTCAAAGTAGTATTACTTATATAACTCAACCACATTGTCTCATATATATTTTTAAAAAAGAGGATATTAGTCAATAAGTATTATTGATATATCCCTTAAGACTTTTTTTATCTAATTTAAAATTATTTATTGAATTTAAATTTTCAAAAAAAATATCCTTATCTCTCACACTAAATAAATGACCAGATGAACCTTTATGTTAAAAAACTGTTATTTAAAAATAAATATCTAGTTGAAAAGGTATGATTAAATATTTATTCTCCATCATAGTTAAGAACATTGGATAAATTAAATTTATACAATTGGAATTGAAAAAGTCTCATAACATGATGATAGGCATTATTATATGTGTCAGAAATAGGAAATGTAGTGAAACTGATAACAGTTGTTTCTTAAATACATGAAATTAATTATATTTCTTCACAATTAACTTCAACTTTTTTTATTGACTCATAATTTTTAACATTTGAAGAATAACCACTAGGTAATTTAATACCACGTAGACATTAATATAAATTTAACTTCTTAAACTTTATTAAAATGTGATAATTCAATGGTAAATATGTTCTATTTTCCATTAATAGTGGGAGTAAATCAAAAACTATTACCATAAATATTAAGTCTAATATATCAATCAATCCATTTCTTTCTTTATTTTTATTTCTAAAAAAATTGATCAAAATTTCACATATATATTTCTGAATATACATAATATTAATGTTATGTTTTACCTACAAAATTAGTGTTTTTAAACTTATTGTAATATTATTCATTTGAAATGGTTTATGGATGGAATAAAACTCTTATAATATTTTAAATCATTTTATAATAATTAATAATATAACAACCAAAAATTAACATACAAAAATATGACATCATTTTAGATGAATTTTCTTTACATAACAGTATGATCCATGCTCTAACTACAAAGGTTTATTTTCTTAAAAAACATGGATACATAAAAAATTATTGAATAAAATATCCACATAGTCTCCGATTATATTCTTCACCACTAGCAAAATTCATATACATATCATACTTAAAAAGGTTATCCACGTATTATGGAAAAGGAAACATAAGAAAGGGTAACCACATATGCTCGGTAAGGGTAAATAATGGATATATCAATAAATGATCATATTTAATTATATCATGAGAATAAAAGTGTTATAACATGATCTTAACATTGGAAATTCATACCCAACAATTAATCAATTATAACCATGGTTCATGGAATATATCGTAGTATTACATAATACATGAATCTTAAAAGAATTAAAGAACATGATCCATGATAGCATAACAGGAGCATAATATCCTAACATAAAATTTTGTTACAAAGTGCACTATATTCAAAATAAAAGAAATCATATTTCATGTCATCCCACCAATACATTTATCAAAATTCAGTCTTGGGATAACCACTTATCTACCTCTTTTTGGATTTTGTTTATATCCTATGTACCCTCTTTTAAGTTTTGGATAAACTCCCTTGTGCGCTCTGAGAATACGTTAACCTATCACATACCCTTTGAACTCATTATAAATTAATCTATAACGAATTTATTAGAGGGATATAATAGACCCACCCACAACATAATCAAAATTAATTCATATATATTCCACAAGATCAGGAAAAATTTTATTAGATTATTATAAATTGGTACATGATATTCATATATATGCCATAAGATTAAGAAATCATTATTTCATTACAAATTATCCCATATAAAATAAAACTTGTTTTATCAATATTTTACTATCAAATTATTAAAAAAATCTAGTAAAATAATAAAGATATTAACAATGGATCACAGACCTAGTAAATAATAAAAAAATGTTGTTGTAATAGATGAAAATAACTTTAAATGATCAATAAAATACTTCTAGAAGAAAAGGCCATTTTCATTTTGAAATTTCTTATTTAAAATATAAAAATTTCTAGAATATTAAGTTAAAAAATTTCATTCAACATAACCATGACTACCTTTAAAGTATTCTTCAAAGAAAATATAATTCATGATGGAAGTAAAATATTCTCATTTATTTAAGGTTAAATAAATGATTTGTTTCACACTTTTTGTAAAAACTCAAAAATTACCTCATTCAGAAATCAAACAGAATATTCATTTTAAATAAAATGAAATTCAAACATGGGTAAAAATTATTTTATTAAATTACTATGCAATGGTGAAATAATTCTTGAAAATACTTTAAATATCATATAGATATAGAAGAAGAAAATTCTTGACCGAAGAGAGAGATAAATATAGTTTTCCTTAAAAATATTATTTTGATATCTTAAGTACGTAAATAGTGGAAAATAAAATAAAAATGGTTAATATAAATAAAATCATAGAATAGAAAAGTATATAATAATTTTTAGAATTATATCACATGACTTCATTGTCAAAAATTTAATAATAAACAGCCCCTAAAGAACCGAGATTGTACTATAAAACTCTTACCATAAGTTTTTGTTCTTTTTAGGAGATATTTCCTCTTATATAATAAATTTAATTTTTTTATAATTACTTACTATAATAATAATCATACCTATAATACCAGATATGGTCCACTTATAACTTTTCCACACCCATTTATTAATAATTCAATATTAAAATCATAGTTTTTAGGTGTTATATGTTTTATTTTTAAGGTATGTTTTTGTTCAGAAGCTACAGTCCTTGAACATTGATCAAGGTTATATCATATATTTAATCATAATAATTTCATAATAATAATAAATAATCCTTAAATAAACTTTTATAACTATTCATGTAAACCATTGATGAAAAAATAAATTACATTGCTCCATAGAAGTTGTAGTATATGCAAACACACAAGTGATATTTTCCAATTATCTATGGATGTAATGAAATAATGGTAAATAATAATTCACCTATATAGAATAATTATTATATCATATATTTGTTCTAATTATAGTGGAATCATCCTTCTATGGTATGACTATATTTTCTTTTAGTCTTGATGTATGTGTAATCGTTACATCACATGGTCAAAACATCTTGTTTAGTGAAAAAGTTATATTTGATGAATATATTAAAATACTAAAACCAGAAGAGTAAGATCTCACATGTAATTTATAGTAAATTTGTCATTGATATATAATAAACTCTACATATAATTATGCTTTTATTTATTATCTGGTTTGATTAGATATCGTCGTATAGTCATTGTGTTGTAGGATCCAAGTGAAAAATAATTCTAGAGTTTACCCACATGTGAAACAAAATATTTGAACATCACCAATGAATCATCATTTTCTATAATATCTAATCCTGGTCATTTTTTTCATTGTTGATCACAAAAATATTCTTCTCGAAAGATAAATAACTCTTCGTGATCTCCTTAAGGATTGAGAGAAGGGGAGGTGAGATTTCACTCAAGGTATTGATTAATCATTTCCCTATCCATTGTGGACATAAAAATTCATTTAGGAAATATTTATAACAAGATAATTATTATAGTAGGTTTAGGGTTGGAAATTTTCACACTAAAATTTTTCTAACTTTTTAATTCTTAATTAATCTCATGACTAATAATTATAATATTATTATTAATTGATTTACATATGAAACACCAGATAATATAAATAAATCTTATATATACAATTTCCATTTGGACCATTAAACTCATTCTGATTCTCTTTTTCCTCATTTACTAATCATCAAATAATAACTATTAAATAAAAAATATCCATGCATTATTCAATGATAAATATAATAAATATCATACTTTCAAAACATGAAAATATATATTTATTATTATTATTTGACTCAATTATCATTTAAATACATGTTATTAAATTATGGAAATCAAAAAAATGAATAAATATTATTTAATATAACTTGTTAAATTCAATACTTGAGTTGAACTGAGATTTCAGATACACATAGTGTGTACCCCTCTAGGCCTATTTCGTAGTGGAATTAGGCCTCATTGTCTAAATTCCAAGGTTAATATCTTGAAAGACTCCAAGACACCCATAGAGAAAGAAGTTAATTTCACAAAAACATTCAGCCTCACATGAATTATTACTTTTAAATAAACCTTTTATCCTAATATCATTAATCAAGTAGGTTCCATCTCTGTTCCATAAAACTTTATGATTGATGTCTATTTCTTTAGCTTTTTGGAAATGAACTCTCCCACAAAACACCATGTCAATAGATTTATGAATGAATTTCAATTCCCATCTAAGGTCCTAAGATATTAACTTTTTTCAAGGGATATAGGGGATAAATCCTCTCTCACATTATACATTAAAGAAATATCACCCATGATGCACCCAATGTATTCTACCATGTTGTGAGTATATGTCATAATGGTTTTTATCAATACATGTTAGTATACTAGTATTGATATTAATTAATGATAATATTAAATTATAAGGATTAATTCACACATCCATATATAGAAATGTCAAATGACACATGGAAATATGGATTCCTTATTTAATGGGCATATTCTCATAACCTATTATCTTAGAGATTACCAAAGGCAAAGACCATGAGAATGTGTCTAAAATAATTAATAGCATCCAACCTATTATAGTATTTATTATATGCAACCCAGTATACTATATTATTTTTTCAAAGAACATATATTCAATAATGATGTAGGGTAACCTCAAGGATATCATCATAGTGGTGAACTGTTATAGCCTTAAAGTGGGACTTATATTTATTAGCCATTTTCCCATAAGAATTTCATATAGAGGAAAATTAATAATTTCCTAAAAAACATAATTAATAATTAAAATTTTTAATCAGGTAATAAACATTTTGGTTCTATAGAATCAAATCCAATAGACTCCCACATAAAATAGATTCAATAGATAATAACTTTCAGTCTACTAAATCTCACATGACACTCATGCCTCTATTGAGATAAAGCCATTGTTAATCAGTCTTACAAGTCTTCCACAATGGATACTATGCTCATCATAACTTCACCTTTTTGATAAAAACCCCTCAAGAGATGAAACATAATAATTATGTGCTTTCATCTTTTGTGTGACCATGGTTCCTCGGAGAGAGCCAATGTTATAGTGTTATCATAGTAAAATTTTATAGGTTCTTTATTACTGGGAACCACACAAACCTCTTAGAAAAAATTTCAGATCCAAATTATTTCTTTAGCTGTATCATAAACTGTTGTATAAGTGGACTCCAATAAAAATTGGTGATAACCAGTTACTAAGAACCCTTCCAAATCACAGATCCTCTATTGATACAAAATATGTATCCATACAATGACTTCAGATCATTATGATCTATCTAAAAACTATAATTTATATATTCCTTTATGAATACATCTTCTTTTCCTCCATATATAAGGAAAATCTCTTTAACTCACATCAGATACATAAGGAATACCCTAACATCATTCTGATCTTCTTTAGTTGGATCTTCTTGATATCTACCTACCATGTTGAAAGTATAGGAAACATTAACTCTCATAGATAATATGAAATACATGATATATCCAATTGCAAAATCATATGATATATTACTCATTCTCTCTATTTCCACTTGTTTTTTAGGAAACATCTTATTTTAAAGATTTATACCATGTGGCATTGAAACCAATCCCCACTTGTATTCATCCATTTAAACCCACTTCAGTAATTGGTTAATATATTTGACTTGAAATAGTACAAGAATCATCTTAGAGCTATCCCAAATGATCTTGGTCCCTGGAATATATAATACTTCACCTAAGTTCTTCATAGATGTACACATTCTCATCTATGGCATAACCTCTTATAAGGATAGTATATCATTTTCAATTAGTAACTTGTCATAAACATTTTTAACTATGAAAACAAATACACTCCCACGAAACCACTTATAAACAAATGGATCACATTTTTTCTTAATGAAACCAAATTCATCAGTGGATTCATATAACTTAATGTACCATGACTTGGATGCTTTGTTTAATCCATAAATGGATCTCTACAACTTTCATACCATTTTGGAATTTTCTAGTGTCCCAAACCCCTATGGGTGTGTCTTGTACACATCTTATTGAAGGTTTTCATTAATTAAAACATTTTTATATCAATTTTCCAAATATCATGGTCATGGTATGCTGTTATCGTATGAAAATTTATGATGGAATCAAAAAAGGAAATTGGAGAGAATGTGATTTTTATATTTAATTCCTTAACGTTGTCTAAACCCTTTTGTAATTATTTATTCTTTATAGGTATTTACACTAACTTCTATGACCAAATTTCTCAAGATTACCCATTTAAACTCTAATAGATTTAAATCAATCGGTAGATCAACCAAGACCCCAAAATTAATTTTCATACTTAGAATCCATATCATAGTTCACGGATTATTTTTACCATTCAACATTTGAGATCTCTACTTCATTTTTTTGTAAGAGTGGGGATTTTTATTTTCAACCAATAATTATTCACCATCGCAAGTAACTAGAAAAGAAATATCTCTCAAAATTTATTACCTTTATAGTAATCCTATGTAGTACTTGTGATTCAGGAGAAAATTATTCCACGTGTACCTATAAAATCCAATCATATACCAACTTCTTTTTATCTTGAGCACTAACTTCATCTATGTTAATATTTTTCCTGTTATCCTCCTTGATGAATTTTACCCTATCAAAAAAATAAAATGTCTTGAGATACTAACCTTCTAATAAGAAGTATTTTGTAGGTATTATCCCCTTGTTCCTTCAGGATACCCTATAAATATACACTAATTTCTTCAGGGTTATAGTTTTTTTCTTGATCTAGCTTTAACAATCACCTCATTACCCCATGTATGAATATGTGATAAAACAGGTTTCTCTTCACTCTATAAATCAAAAGGAAATATTATTTTCAACTTCATTCGGTACTCAGTTTAGTAAGTATAATGTATTCTATAATGTATATCCCCAAAAGGATAATGGATGTCTTGTGTGACTCATCATTGACCTTACCATATCTAATAAGGTTTGGTTCCTCATTTTACTAACACCATTCCATTATACTATATATAGTGGTGTTAGATGAGATAAAATTTCATACTCTAAAAGAAATTAATAAAGTCTTATTCATGATATTCACTACCTTGATCTGATCAAAGTTTCATTATCTTCTAACCAATAGGATTATCAACTTCATTCTTCAATTATTTCAACATTTACAAGGTTTCAGACGTATACCTCATTAAGTAGATATAATCATATATGTTCAAGTCATAGGTAAAAGTAATAAAATATGGGAATCTACCTATATCCCCTACTTGAAAATGTATATACACATTAATGTATATCAAATATAAAATAATTATAGACCTTACCCTTGAACACTAAATGGTGGTTTAGTAATCTTACCTTGTAAACAATTATTACATAATTAAATTTGATTAATCTCCCAAGATTATCGGAAACCATCTTTGTTGATAATTGTTAAACATTTCTCATTTCAGTGACCAAGATGGTGATTCCACTACTAGGTGTTATATAATTTCTAGATATTTGTTTAATTATTAATTGATAATATTTTATTTTTTTCATTTAATACAAAAATAATTTAATTAAACAATGTCATATCATAACATTAACTATCTTTATAAAATTACAAACCATTATTTACAAAGATAACAAAAAATTAACCCATTTGTAAATAAGAAATATAAATAATGTTCTTGGTAACACATATCACATAATAAAAATTATTTAAACCGTAGTCAATCATGTAAGAAATAAGAGATGGCATTCTCTAATGTATAGAGTATTCAGCCTCACTCTATTTGAATCACATAGATTTAGCTCATCTCTAGTAATCTTTAGAAATCTACTTTGTTCCTATAACATGATCAAAATGAGAGAACCATAGGTATTATTGAATTACCATCTTTTAGATATGGATATATTTCACTCAGAAATAAATTAATCATCAGTTTCCCTGTCTTTGTCTTGCTGAAATTTTTATTATCATAGACATGATTTCCACCAGAAAATCATACCGAATCATTTTCCTTTCCTTTGATTTAGATATTCTTATTCTTGGAAGGCTGGTTCTTTGTTTCCTTATACATAGAATGAGTCTCTGGAAGCATTTATTTATTCTCCAATTTTTTATTCACTATAAGGATAACTAGTTTTTCATTCCCCATGTGTTTATCAACTTGTAAAATAATTGTAAGAAGTTATGAAAGTTTATTATCTCTATTTCTCATATTATAATTCATAACAAAACTAGATAATATTTTGGGTAGTGAGGATAAAAAGATATTTTTTCACATATCATTTGGGACTATAAAATCCATGATGTCCTAGTGCTCAATATAGCCAATCAACTTGACTACATGTCCTCCATCTCACTCTGACTCATCAATCTTTCTTGTGAACAGTGCATTAAAGATATCATATCTCCCTGATCTTTCCTTCTCTTGAAATAGATCCTTGTGGTGAGAAATGAAGTGGTGCAAATCAATATCCTCATATTACATTAAAATATCATTGTACATAGAGGATGACATAGAATATTGTACATCCATAGCATCCCCCATAAACTTCAAATTGAGAGAAACTTCTTCCTCACTGGACTCTATGGAAATGGACTCAGTAAGTAGGGTGTCTGACACATATATTTTTAGTTAGTGGTGTAGTATAACATAAAATAATCTATACCATTCCTAGAAATTTTTTTAGGAGAAGTTTATCCTTCCCAAGTATGAATCACTGTGGAACTTTATAAGTTGTTTTATTTACTATTTATATACAATAAGGGAATATAATTAGTACATTTTTTATTACAAATTGTATTGATAAATTTAAATTTAAGGAAACACTGTTAATCTACCACATTTTTTTAAACCTAATAGCCCTCACCATCAGTCTTAGAATATATTTTTTCTTAGATATTATTTATGGAAAGGATCCATATTCAACTTCTCATAACCCATACATTGTCCTCATAAGCTATTTGAAGTGTTTTAGAAAGTCTTAAATTTACGACTACATGAACTTATAGCTCTTTGATCTATTAGGTAGACTCCCCAATAATAAATTATTTTTAATATTTCTTCAACCCTAGCCTCTTGGTTACATAATTTCATGCACGGTTAGTCATCCCTTGATGTAAATCATGTTATATCAACTCAAAACATAAATCTTAAATCATCCATGATAATTTAAAGCTTCTTAACTTGGATTGGTCAATCAATTTAAACTATGAAGTTTATTTTAACTTAAGTAGTGGAAGGCTATACCAACTTAATATTTTCATAGATGGATTTTATTTTCTTGTTTGTAAAATCCAAATTTATCTTATTAGATGTCTTGTTAATATTTATTGGATTCAACATAAGTGATTAACAATGTATGATAAAAAAATTTCATAATCCTCTTATATTTTATTCAATCGTGATTACTTTTTAATTCATTTTTTACTTGATCGCACAATATCCATATAAATTATTAACCTTGAAAATAATAAAGATAAAATATAAGTGGTTTGATCATGATACTCTATAATGGTTAATTTATCTTTTGAATGATAAAATAACCCTCGAACCTAGGAAAAACACACCTTGAACCATAGCTTGGATCATGTTGCAGCATTCCACCTTGGCTCCTATGTGTAACCTTTGTTGATTCCACCTTGGCTCATAGAGTCAGAGTACCTCCTCTCCCTTGGTATTTTCATCTATAAATAATCTTTTACTCAGACATAGTAGAGAGGATCCAATATATTTGATAAAGGGGTACTTCATAAAAACCCATAAGTACACAATCCCTTACATAATAAGGATGATTGGATAAATTATATCCCATCAATAATAATTTAACCAAAATATATTAATGAAACAAATCACATACAAAGGGATGGTCTAATCTCATGATCATCCACATATTGAGTAATGAGGAAAAAATTTCAATCCAATTATCAATTACTTTGATTCATTATTTAATTATGATAATTCATTATGAACTAATAAAATTAATTCAATTTATCTTAATTCCATCAAAGAAACTTTAACTTACCATCATCTATAATTTTAAACAAAATTAATTTTATTCTAAATTTTAAATGTGCACAAGTTTACCTGGAGGAAACATCATGATTTTATCAAAATTTTAACATGGAATAGATTTAATATATAATTATCATTCTTATGATATAGCTTTTACTTTTTCCACTAAATGAAACATATAACACATCTGAATAGTTTTTATAATATATTTATCTTTTATCTATGAAACAAATATAGAAATACTACATTTAGCAGACCACACTACATGTAAAAAAATTATATAGCATGTACTATCTTCTTTATGTGTCCATAGAACATGTATTGGGTATGACCATATTACCTACCGTAGACACGTTTTAAGTAAACGTGTTTTTTCCAATATACAGGGCATGTACTTTCACCTGCTCGAGCCCACAACAGACACCTTGGGACTAGACATGCCTCTAATATATAGAATGATAATGGGACATGGCATGTACTAGGAATACATATCATGTGTCCTTGATGTTTCATAGACCATCATTCCCCATTTTGTTTATCAAATACATGGATCATTAGGACACCCCCATGTTCTTGTAAGTAAGATAAATGGGACTACATGTCATGTACAACGGTTACATGTTTAGTTCTTTAGGTCATGTTCCTCTCATTCCAGATCTATATAGTGGTTTGATTTTTTTAATCTTATATCTGATTAACACATATCTATCTAAATTTATCAAGTGATATGGACAAAAAAAAGTGCAGGGTGTCTATATACGAAATATATGTCCTGTACTCTGGTTTTTTTTCCAGTCATATCCTTTGGAACCAATATGTGGTGTTCCTCAAATATTTAAACATTTTTAAATTATAACTATTTCCTGGTCTTGTTATTTAGAATGTATAAATGGAATGTAGAAAGATGTTGAATGTTAAATCCAATTTATATAAGTTAAAAAATACAATCACATGCAATGAGTTAATGAAAAATAAATAATTATAAATTAAGCATGTGACGAAATTGATACCGCTTATAGGTTTTGGGAACAGTAGAAGTGTCCTTTGATGGTACGACCAAACCAACTTTTAGTCATAAAATATATGTAATCATTGCTTTATAATATCATGACATCATGTACAATGAAAATGGTAGGTTTATTTACTAGATTATAATTAAAACCCATTAATATGAGGATATCACATATAATTTACAATTAATTTATCCTAGATATATAATTACCAAAACTTTTAATTATACTTCTGTTGATAGTCTAGTTTGACTAGATCTCATCACACCATCGTTGCACTGTAGGATCCAAGTGAAGAATTTCTCTAGGGGTAATCTACATTTACACCAGAATCTCTAAACATCATCATAGAATCCTTAAGTTCTAGATTAGTGGATCCCGATCACTTTCATTGTTCGTGTTTTATTAAAATAGTATTCTTCTTGAAGCATAAAAATTCTTGGTGATATATATAAGGATTGAGAGACGAAGAAGATATAATTCACTCTAAGGATTGAGCAAGTCTTTATCTACCTTTGGTGCACACCAAAATTCATTTAGGAAAGTGATATAATTATATATTTATTATGGTAGGATTAGTGTAACACCCCAGGTAAATAAAGAATATGACATTTTTATATTTATCCCTATTTGTGAATAAAATATTAATATAACTTTAAAGGGGATGCTATGCTCGATGGCATACCCAACACGCAATAACGAGTTTCTTGGGAATCTTACGTTGCACTATAATAATAAAATAATATTATTTTAAATAGTAGTTAATGCCTATATGTTGTGATGTCGGGAATGAATAGAAATAACTAAAAACTGATTATATATTTTTGTCAAATATTTTTACTTTTTACAATAAATGTTAAAGGATTGAAAATGTGAATGAATCCAATTTTAAGCGTAAACATTCTAATTTTCTTTAAAAGGTCAATGAAATGCCTTTTGATGGCGAACCTCTTTTAAATCCACTTTTTGACAATTTTATGTGTTATATTTGACAAAATAAAATTCTTCTTTAGAATCTGGACATCAAAATTTACTTTGTGTAAAAATTTGGTATTTTTCCGATAAAGTACATTTTTTTAATGAATAATGAAATATATTGTATTTTAATTCAAAACCTATTTTTAATATAATTTATTTACATGATTATATTATCTTTTAAATTATTTTTAAAGTGTAATTAGAATATATTTTTACCAATAAATCCAATGGTGGTCATTGGAATTAATTTCACTTTGAAATTGGACTTAAACTAGTGTTAATCTTTTAATAGATATTGTTTCTTAAAAACACGCTATTTGTTTTTACAGCGGGAATTAATTATTAAATTAATTAATTAAACTTATATGTTTTTAATTTTTTAAAATAGACCTCATTTTTGAATTCATAATATCAAATATAGCCTAGGGTGAATTTTTTGTAATTTTCTGAAAAACTTCGATTTTTAATGAATAGTGAAACCACTAAGTGGTTCTTATAAAAACTGATTTTTCCATTTAAATGAAATTTTGCCACCATTGTGTTATGAATTTCAAAAATACGACATTAATTGTTGTCATTAAGAAGTAAAATGTGGTTTTATGGAATTAAAATAATTTTTTGGTGAAGAGTAACTTTTATGTTTTTAATCACGATTAGAGGTAATTAGTGTAGTTTAAGGTAAAAATAATGTTTTAATAATATGAGATGAGCTTAACACATGTCATACCCTCATTGGATGTTTCATGGACAACCAATAAAATCCATGGGTAAACTTAGGGACCCCATAAATCCACTTTGGTTGGGAAATGACATAAATAACTTTTTATTTAATGTTAAAGTAAAAATGACACAAACATGAGATGTTTTACTAAAAAAAATTTACATGGGGTTATAAAAGTCATATTTTTTACAATAAATATTCATTAAAAAGATAAAAAGATTTACTACATCATATTATTTGTTTTTATAATTTTTAGACATTAAATAAATTAAATTATTTATGACATCATGATGATGCAGCGATTACCTCATTATTTAACGATTTAAATAAAATGGAAAGATAATGTAAAATCTAAGACCTACATATGTCCAAAACCTATTGTATGGGTGGATTTAGAACCCTTATCACCTTATCCTAGAAACACATAAATGTGGGACCATTAAAATCCGAAACTCATTCTAAAATAAAGTAACATTTCCTTACTTTCCAAGAGTGCCCCTCCTCTCCTCTTATAAAAGGCCCCCAGCTCTACCTCCTTACCCACACTTCCAAATCCTTTGGCCCAGCCAACCCCTGCCCCTTTTGTCTCTCCACATCCCTCTATAACTATTAGAAGCCTCACTTTGGGCAAAAGTCTTCCCAATGAAGCCTTTGAGCTCAAACCCAAGGGAGTTACCCGATTTTAAGTTAATGTCTTCACTTGAGTCCTTTTGTTTTATTTTGCTTCTCCAACCCCATAAATATTTTTATTAATTTATTTTGTAACAACTCCAGTATCTTCAATATACTAGGATGTTTTTATAATAAGTATTCGAGATAAACATACACACACCTACATCTAATGGTTAAAGAATATACTGTTTCCGTGGATGGTGAATTTCTGCCTCACGAAACAATGATTGTTCAATATACTTCTAACACCTTAAAAGGTGGCCATTAAGATTTCAGTATATTTATATATGATATATAATATGTTTATGTTTTCCTTAAGCTTATGTATTTTTCATTTATGGCATACCTTTATGGATTCCATTAAGGGTATACACGATATCTTCATTTTAGGAAGTGCGGACTACCGCCCCCTCAAAGTGATTTGATTCGTTAATACCATATGTGGTACGTATAAAGGATAAATTTAATGATATTATATATGATACCATACTGTAATTAAAATACTATTATTTATCATTATGTTTTAATTCTATTAATATGAAATAGAAATGGAAGTAGTGTTCATGCGTACGTACGGCTTACCGTCTCCATGAACGGTGCATTTCATTTCTTAACTCTTATGTAATATTATAAATGCATGAATATATTGTATTTATAAGATATATATGATATCTACATCATGAATAAAATTCTGGATATAATGTATATTTTAAAACATGAACAACTTGTAATTATAAAGAGTTTATTTTTGACTCAAGTACCAATGATCGTTAAAACGGCTGTTATTAGCTTAAATAATAACATAGTGTTCATGACATGGTAATAAGTGATATAAAAGGAATAATAAACTTTAGAAAGGTTCTTAAGGAAGTAGAAATTAACTCAAGTATATTATTCAGGAGATTAAATAACGATCGAGTCAAGTCTGGCCCGAGGTAAGGGATCCTACCCCTCTCTTTCTTTTTAAGTACTCTCGTTTATGTCATTTATTTTAAGCTCATCTTTATTATGTTTAGGGATGTTATTTTATATTAATCATACTGTACTTTTTATGTTCATATTATGAGATAGCCTATTTGATCTCATAAATCCATTTTTGGAAGTTTTAAGTGGCGATGTTAGGCTGCCGAGTTTTCGTAAGGGATTTTTCATCTCACTTTTATTCCCGTGACATTTATGCTACATTTTCCACTATTTCCTTTGAGTGGTGTATTTACTTCCCATTATCATACTCTTTGTGTAATATAATTTCATTTATGGGTATTTAAATATTCATTGTATGACCCTTCTTCAATGGGGTGTACGTTTCGAAAGTTACCCAAGTCGGTAAGGGAACCTTTCACCCTCCGCTTTTTAAAAGACTTCTTTTGTTATGTCTTTTAATTCACATACTATTATGTTGGGATATGTTCTTCTATATCCTTATTGATGTAAATTTTATGTGAAAGTGATTAGATACCCTTTTTATCTCTCATCAAATCTTTTTCTGAATTTTGAAGTGACACCGTTAGGCTGTCAAATTTTTGCAAGGGAACTTCTTAACCCAATTTTGATTCTTTGGGTTAAAATTATACTCCTTGAATATGTCGTTATATGAATATGTGTGAATGTCCTATGATTTTTTTACACTTAATATCCACTTATATTTGTTTTATTATTTTGTCACACATAATTATGTAATTGATTTATCCTTAATCCAAGGATACCGTCTTTGTAAGGGACTTTGTCTCAATCTCCTTCATTGAGGAATATTTTGGTTTATACACAACTTTCTTTTATACGGTGTATAAAAATCTTTGACTTTTTAATTTATTCAAAAGGAATCTTTTTTATACGAAGCCTTTTACTAAATGACAAAAGGAATGTATTTTTGTCGTACGTATGAGGCGACAACAACATTTCCGCTGCCATGACCATTATTTGAGTTTCGGCTTCCTCTAAAAGACATACTTTTTTTAAAATGAAAAATAAATACCATGTTTTAATTTTCTTTTATTTTGGTATTGGAAATGGTTTTCATAATGTTTTTATTATATCAATGTGTTGTATTGATATCTTGTGATTGAAATGTGGAAATGTTATGTTTCCTTTATGCGTGTTTTATGTGATACGATTATGTGATGGTTCTTGGGCATTATTATGAAGACGGGTGGTTCCATGTAAAACTAAGGGTGGGTGAGCCCGATATAGCTCTCCACTGCATTGGGTAACGCGAAGGAGTGAAACGTTAAGGTTTATCCAAAGATATTTAGGTAATATACTATGGTGGGTATTCCAAACATAACCAAGAGGGTTACTCCCTACGTAAGAATGTTATGATTGCCTCAAGTTACCTTTTATGTCTTATGATTTCTATTATTTATTCATGATTTTATGAGGTATGTTAAAGTGCTTATGTTTTATGAGTAAAGTATTATTTCATTGATTCTTATGTGTACATGTACTCATGTTTCCTTTCCATATTTTTATATCACGTACTGAGCTTTTTATGCTCATCCCAAGTTTTTTGAAATGTTTTTCATAGGTCAAGGGAAAGGTACATGATATGATGATAGTGTCAAGGAAGTGTAAAGAAAGAATCCATGTTTTATTTTAAATATGTTTCCATTTATGGGAAAAAATGAATACTATCTTTATGTAACCACTTTGTTTAAAAGTGGAATGTAATGCATGTTTTATGATCTAATTCTCTAAAACTATAAACCTGAAAAGATCCTCAATGTTTAATCTTGTATTAACTCAAGATTATGTATGGTTTAATGTTGGGGCCTTATAGTTGGTATCAGAGGTCGGTTTAGAAAACTTTAGGGATTATGAGTTTTTGTTAGACACATGATTAGTCCCAATATCTATTATTTCAGTTAAATCCTTATTTTATAACTTTTTTCAGGTCAAGTAAAGTCAGTTATGAATGGAAGGAGAAGGATCTCAAATGAAATTCCTATCTCTTCCTGATGAAATGCTTGCAATAATTATTGCAAAGTCATGTTCGGATGATTGTGAAACTTTTTCTAGTATACAAATCACTTGAAAGCAGTTGTTTGAGATATCAGACACCTCCACTATACCTCGTTATCATCATGGATCATGGGTTGCTTTTAGAAAAATACTATTTTCCAAATATTCTAATATTTTCAAGAAAGGTAAATATTATCAAGGTATTTTCAAATATTTTACCTTATCACAAGAATTTGAAGCATATTATGATTTTAAAAATGTTTCTGAGGAAGGAGGCCCTTGCGCAACCTATTTATATTTGCTTTTAAAATATAGTCTCTCAACACACACTTATGGTATTTTAAAAGGACCAATAGTATAAAGTTTCAACTCAAATTATGTCCGACTATTTTATAGAAATCATGTTTTATCAGATATTTTGGAATTATATGTCATACATGATTATTTTCCAAAACTGTTTTTCTGTGAACACCCATATGACCCATGTTGTACAAGGTGTATTTGGATGGAGGAATCAAATGATTTTGAAGGATCTCTAAATCATTGTTGTAATGCATGGGACTTCTACCTACATGAGCAAGATGATGATGAAACCGAGTGGACGCCATGATCAAGGTATGATGTTATTCATTTTGGGAATCATTTTATTTTATATTATGGTGGTGAAATAAGACTTCAAGAATTAAGATGTTGAGATCATAACGAATTTGGATGAAAATGAGAGGTATAAGGAAACTATTGAGGTTAAAACATGTTAGGGTTATTTTTGGAGTTTTATAAAAGGACAACACGTAGACCGTGTGACAACCCGTGGTGTCGGACAAAGCTGCGGGAATCGAACCAACAACCAAAGTGTGACTGCTAATTATCGCCTACCACTGGACTATGTGAAGTCTCGGGTTAGTTTGACTAATTCTTTTTAGTTAGATGATTTTATGAATTAATAGTAAGTTGATTTTGGGTTATCTATGGAAATTTATTAACCTATCATGGAGGATATGTGATTAGGTTAATTACTTTTCAATACGAGACATTAAGAGCAACTGATATTGTTTGGAGATAAATGTTACGATTTAACTTGGAAGACTATGTGACTAAATCCTTAAAATATTTGGGTTTCAATATTAGTTTGGTTTACATTGAATAATTTTATGGACAAATTGTTTATCGAATGGTCCTCGTTGAACTTTGGGTTTTGTTGGACAAATTTTGGAGATTAAGAATAGATTTTCTTTTTATAAAGGGTTATCCTTTTCTAGATTATCTGATCTTGTACTAACTTTTTTGGTTTTGGTTTTGGTTAATGTCTAAAGACGTGGGAAGTATATAGTTCTCTTTTTTGGATTAGGTGATTCTCTAGAAGATGATTATAGTACTCTTAAAGTGAACAAGTCTTCCTAAATACTCATCTTTTGGAGAAAATATGAGTTTGTGTAAGGAATCTAATAAAAGTTGAAAGTGAACATGAAAAGTGATTATGTTTCCTTATGAATAAATTCCTCAATAAAAAGTAACTTAAAAAAAATGTTCTATATTAACTTTTCCTAATGGGGAATCGAATACCGTTTAACCCATCACAAGTTTGTGATTTTCTTGTGGTTAACTTTCTCCTAAACATGTTTTCTATCACTCTCCATCAGAACATGACCCTATGTTTTCTCCTCCATGTCCATGTTTTCTTACATGGAATCCTAGTATGGGTTAACTAGGGTGACATATGTACTTATCTTTCTTTATTTTAAAGTGATTGTTTTACCGACTCTTGTTCCGATGTGGGACTTTCAAGAATGTTTCCAAGCCCAATTTTAAAATTGCAAGGACGCAATTCCCAAAAGGGGGGAAGGATGTAACAACCAAGGTAAATAAAGAATATGAAATTTTTATATTTATCCCTATTTTTGAATAAAATATTAATATAACTTTAAAGGGGATGCTATGCTCGATGGCGTACCCAACACGCAACAACGAGTTTCTTGGGAATCTTACGTTGCACTCTAATAATAACATAATATTATTTTAAATGGTAGTAAACGCCTAGCTGTTGTGATGGCGGGAATGAATAGAACTAACTACAAAATGATTATATATGTTTGTCCAATATTTTTACTTTTTACAATAAATGTTAGAAGATTAAAAATGTGAATGAATCTAATTTTAAGCGTAAACATTCTAATATTCTTTAAAAGGCCGATTAATCGCCTTTTGATGGCGAACCTCTTTTAAATACACTTTTTGACAATTTTATGTGTTATATTTGACAAAATAAAATTCTTCTTTAGAATCGAGACATTAAAATTTACTTTGTGTAAATTTTTGGTATTTTTCCGATAAAGTACATTTTTTTAATGAATAGTGAAAAATGTTGTATTTTTAATTCAAAACCTCTGTTTAATATAATTTATTTATATGATTATATTATCTTTTAAATTGGTTTTAAAGTTAAATTAGAATATATTTTTACCATTAAATCCAATGGTGCTCATTGGAATTAATTTCATTTTGAAATTGGACATAAAGTAGTGTCAATCTTTTAATAGATATTGTTTCTTAAAAACACGCTATTTGTTTTGATAGCGGGAATTAATTATCAAATCAATTAATGCAACTTATATGTTTTGAATTTTGTAAAATAGATATAATTTTTGAATTCGTAATATCTAATATAGCCTAGGGTGAAGTTTTTGTAATTTTCTGAAAAACTTCAATTTTTGATGAATAGTGAAACCACTAAGTGGTACTTATAAAAACTAATTTTTCCGTTTAAATGAAATTTTTCCACCTTTGTGTTTTGAATTTCAAAAATCCGATATACATGGTTGTCATTAAGAAGTAAAATGTGGTTCAATGGGATTAAAATAATTTTTTGGTGAATAGTAACTTTTAAGTTTTTAATCGCGATTAGAGGTAATTAGTGTAGTTTAAGGTAAAAATAATGTTTTAATAATATGAGATGATCTTGAAACATTTCCTACACCCATTGGATGTGTCATGGAGGACAAAGACAATCCATGGGTCATCTAGGGGACCTCATGGAGCCACTTTGGTTGGGAAATGACATAAATAACTTTTTATTTAATGTTAAAGTAAAAATGACACAAACATGAGATGTTTTATTAAAACAATTCTTACATGGGGTTATAAAAGTCATATTTTTGACTATAAATATTAATTAAAAACCTAAAACGATTTCCTACATCATATTATTTTATTTTTAATTTTTAGACATTAAATAAATTAAATTATTTATGACATCATGATGATGCAGCGATTACCTCATTATTTAACGATTTAAATAAAATGGAAGGATAATGTAAAATCTAAGACATACACATGTCCAAAACCTATTGGATGGATGTATTTCTAAGCCTTATAACCTTATCTTTGAAAAACATCAATGTGGGACAATTAAAATAGGAAATTCATTCTAAAATAAAGTAACATTTCCTTATTTCCAAGAGTACCCCTCCTCTCCTCTTATAAAAGGCCCCCACCTCTTCCTCCTTACCAACACTTCCAAAGACTTTGGATCGGCCAACCCCTGCCCATATTGTCTCTCCACATCCCTCTCTAACTCTTAGAAGCCTCCCTTTGGGAAGAATTCTTCCCAAGGAAGCCTTTGAGCTCAAACCAAAGGAGTTACCCGATTTTAAGATAATGTCTTCACTTGAGTCCTTTTGTTTTATTTTGCTTCTACAACCCCCTAAACTCTTTTTATTCATTTCTTTTGTAACAAATCCGGTATATTAAATAAACTAGGATGTTATTATAATAAGTATTCGAGCTAAACTTACACACACCTAAATCTAATGGTTAAAGAACATACTGTTTCCGTGGATGGTGAATTTCTGCCTCACGAAACGATGATTATTCAATATCCTTCTAACACCTTCAAAGGTGGTCATTAAGATGTCACTATATTTATATATGATATATAATATGTTTATTTTTTCCTTAATCTTCTATATTTTTCATTTATGGCATACCTTTATAGATTCCATTATGGGTATACGTGATATCTTCATTTTAGGAAGTGCGGACTACCGCCCCCTCAAAGTGATTTGATTCATTAATACCATATGTGGTACGTATAAATCATATATTTAATGATATTATATATGATACCATACTGTAATTAAAATTCTATTATGTATCATTATGTTTTAATTCCATTAAATATGAAATAGAAATGGAAGTAGCGTTAATGCGTACATACGGCTTACCGTCTCCATGAACGGTGCATTTCATTTATTAACTCTAAATGTTATGTAATATTATAAATGAATGAATATACTGGATATATATGATATATATGATATCTACATCATGAATACAATTCTGGATATAATGGATATTTTACCACATGAACAACTTGTAATTATAAACAGTTTATTTTTGACTCAAGTACCAATGATCATTAAAACGACCGTTATTAGCTTAAATAATAACATAGTGTTCATGACATGGTAATAAGTGATATAAAAGGAATAATTAACTTGAAAGAGGTTCTTAAGGAAGTAGAAATCAACTCAACTTTATTATTCAGTAGATTAAAGAACGATCGAGTCAAGTCGGACGTGAGGTAAGGGATCCTACCCCTTTCTTTCTTTTTAATTACTCTTATTTATGTCATTTCTTTTAACCTCATCTTTATTATGTTTGGGGATGTTATTTTATATTACTCATACTGTAAATTTTATGTTCATATTTTTAGAGACCCTATTTTATCTCATAAATCCATTTTTGGAAGTTTTAAGTGGCGTTGTTAGGCTGCCGAGTTTTCGTAAGGGATTTTTCATCTCACTTTTATTCCCATGACATTTATGCTACATTTGCCATTATTTCATTTGAGTGGTGTATTTACTTCCCATTATTATACTCTTTGTGTAATATAATTTCATTTATGCATATTTACATATTCATTTTTATGACCCTTCTTCAATGGGGTGTACGTTTCGAAAGTTACCCAAGTCGGTTAGGGAACCTTTCACCCTCCGCTTTTTAAAAGACTTATTTTGTTATGTCTTTTAATTCACATACTATTATGTTAGGATATGTTCTTCTATATCCTTATTGATTTAAGTTTTATGTGAAAGTGATGAGATACCCTTTTTATCTCGCATCAAATATTTTTCTGAATTTTGAAGTGACCCCGTTAGGCTATCAAATTTTTGCAAGGGAACTTCTTAACCCAATTTTGATTCTTTGGGATAAACATGTACTCCTTGAATATGTCGTTCTATGAATATGTGTGAAAGTCCTATTATTGTTTTACACTTAATATCCACTTATATTTGGTGTATTTGTTTGTCACACATAATTATGTAATTGATTTATCCTTAATCTAAGGATACCGTCTTTGTAAGAGACTTTGTCTCAATCTCTTTCATTGAGGAATATTTTGTTTTATACACAACATTCTTTTATACGGTGTATAAACATCCTTGACTTTTACATTTATTCAAAAGGAATCTTTTCTATATGAAGCGTTTTACTAAATGACAAAAGGAATATTTTTTTGTCATACGTATGGGGCGACAACAACTTCTCCACCGCCGTGACCAATATTTGAGTTTCGGCTTGCTCTAAAATCCATACTTCTTTTAAATGAAAAATAAATACCATGTTTTACTTTTCTTTTATTTTGGGATTGGAAATGGTTTTCATAATGTTTTTATTATATCAATGTGTTGTATTTATATCTTGTGATTGAAATGCGGAAATTTTATGTTTCCTTTATGCATGTTTTATGTGATACGATTATGTTATGGTTCATGGGAATTATTATGAAGATGGGTGGTTCGGTAATAAAATAAGGGTTGGTGAGCCCGATATAGCTCTCCAATGCATTGGTTAATGCGAAGGAGTGAAACATTAAGGTTTTTCCGAAGAGATTTAGGGAATATACTATGGTGGGTATTCCAAACGTAACCAGGAGGGTTACTCCCTATGTAAGAATGTTATGATTGCCTCAAGTTACCTTTTATGTCTTATGATTTCTATGATTTATTCATGATTTGATGAGGTATGTTAAAGTTCTTATGTTTTATGAGTAAAGTATGATTTCATTGATTCTTATGTGTACATGTACTCATGTTTCCTTTCCATATTTTTATATCCCTTACTGAGATTTTTATGCTCATCCCAAGTTTTTTGAAATGTTTTTCACAGGTCAAGGGAAAGGTACGTGATATGATGATAGTGTCAAAAAAGTGTCAAGAAATAATCCATGTTTTATTTTAAATATGTTTCCGTTGATGGGAAAAAATGAATACTATATTTATGTAACCACTTTGTTTAAAAGTGGATTGTAATGCAAGTTTTATGATCTAATTCTCTAAAACTCTAAACCTGAAAAGATCCTCAATGTGTAATCTTGTATTAACTCAAGATTATGTATGGTTTAAGGCTCTAGCCTTATAATTAGGGTTAGAAAATTGAAAAGTAAAGCCTTTCCATATTTTTAATTCTACAATGAATCCATTTCATATAATAATATTATTATTATTAATCACCTGACAAGCACAACAGAAAATAATATAAATAAATATAATTTCTACCATTTAAAATTAGACCAATAAACTCAGACCGCTTTCCCTCATCCATATTTATGGATCCTCAAATGATTAATATTTAATAAATAAATGTCACTACATTATTCTATGATAAATAGAATATATATTATATTTAAAAAACATGAAAATAAATATTTATGATTATTAATTTAGTAACTTATCATTTCAAATAATTATGAATAAATTATGGAGATCAACGAAAACCTAAATAAATATATTTTATTTACCATGTTAAATTTAATACATTAAATTAACTAATATATTTTATACACTTAATGTGTATCCCTCTAGGCCTATTTCTATGTTTCATTAGTCATACCCGCCTAAATAGGTTAGCATCTTACAACATGCCATGGCACCCATTGAGAATGAAATTAATTTTTCAATGACATTCAATATCCCAAGAACACTAACCATGTAATATAGTTCTATTATCATGATATATCAAATAAAGAAGGTTGATGTTGGTTATATAACCTTTTATGATTGATTTCTCTTTCTCTAAAATTTCCAAAATGAACTCACCCACTGAACACTATAGCCATGGATTTATGCAGGTAGTTCAATTATTATAAAATGTCAAGAGATATAATCTTTTGTCTAGGGACATAAGGGATAAATTCATTCTCACATTATCTATTAAATCATTATCACTTATGACACACCAAATTTATGATAACGTTTCATGATCATATGTCATCCTAATTTTGGTCAAAACATAAAAATACACTAGTCATGATATCCATTAATGAAAATCTTAAAGTTTAATAATCAATACACAAATCCAAATATATTAAACTCCCATGAAACCTGGAAATGTAGATTCCATATTCAACGGTATTGTTATCACAACATCCTATCTTGGAAATCACAAAATTCGAACACCATAATAAGGTGTCTAAATGTCATATTAGCCTCCTAAAACTAATATCATGTATTTTTTGTGTCCCATCGAAACATATGATAATACCATAGAACATATATTCAAGAATTATTTCACATCACATCAAGTTTCTCATCATAGCATGGAACTAATATTCCCTTTCAGTGTGACATAAAATCTTAGGACATTATCACAGACAAATTTCATGTAAAGGGATAATAATAACGTGATAAGAAAACCTCATTAATAATGAAAACATTTAATCTTGTATTAAAAAAGTTGGTTCTAGGGAACCAAATCCAAAATCATAAATACCATATATATAGATTAAATCCATCATAATAGCCTACCATTAAATATGGTGATATAAAATGAATCGTATCCCTATATGGATGTGATATTCTACACATATGCAAGAGAAATGCTTTCATTTTCCATTTGATGGAGAATAGGTAGGAAATGGATGTGAATTAATCATAATAAAATATTGGTATATTTATGATACTTGATTCATCATTTTCTAATTGATAAAATAGGTTTAGAGAAGGTGTAAGAAGAGATAAAATTTAAAGAGTTTGGATAATATTTACACCTATTCTTTGAGAGACCTCCTTTGGATACCAGTATTACCATTAAAGAAAGGTTCTTACAAGAAGAACATGGGATCAAGGATAAAAGGAATTAATCTAGAAATTTCTTGGGTTTATGTCTCGTATGACCTAGAAGGATCAAATTTTGAGAATAATGGAGGAGAATAGGTTCCGTTTTATAATATAGGTGAGGGAAACACATGTAATTATTTAAAATATTTCAACATCATAAGGTCACTTTCATGGAAAAAGTGGAAACAAATACCAATAATTTGATCGTAAAATATTTAAGGTTGTAATCCATTAAACCAAAAGTATTTATAAAATTTTATATCGAATAACTACCCCTATTTCATAGTTTAATCCACCCTAATAAGCCCTTTTTAACATAAACTGTGGTCCAAAAAATACTATTTTTGTTATTTATTATGATAAAGAATTAAGTTAAACCTATTAATTTATATTAATTATGTGTATTCCAAAAATAGAATTAATTTTAATAGATTCATCTTAAATAATTGATATAATTTTATTTTAAATATGTTCACAAAACACAATGAAAATCCATTGTTAGAGAAATAAATCCTTTTAAAGCATAAAAAGGAATTTACTTCCATTCCATGCCTTTTGTAAATAATAAAATTAATGTTAAAATAATTTATTGAATATATAATATATAAATTTATTTAAAACCATTAATAAATATATATTAATTCAATTTACTATGATAAAAAGTCATTGCACTCATAAAATTATTTTTAGAAAATTTTGTTTTTAATTCCAAACATGAACTTACACCAAAAAATATAATAATGATTATTATATAATTAATTATATTATTCATATTTAAATGTGTTATTTTTTACTTAAATATCTAATTAATAACCTAATATTGATTTTTAATTTTTTTATTTATAAAAATAAAAGACAGCTTTATAAAAATAAATATTTTCACAATTAAGTGAAAAATATATTTTTTTAGAAAAATAATAAAAATTCACCCTATGATATTATTTAAATGGTGATTTAAAAAATTATATTCATTCTGTAAAATAATATTTCTAAAAATCAAATAAATTAGATATATTTTTCTATAGTAAATTGAAATAAATTGTTTTTTGAAGAAAACATATTTTTAAATCATAAAATGGATTTATTAAAAATGGAGTAATTATTTATTATGAAATAATAAAATAAATTGGAATTATTTAAAACAATTATACATATTTTTTATAATGTGTTTTTTTCTATTCATATATTTTAATTTAAAATATGCGTTAAAGATTATTATTTCATCACGATTCGTTTAGATTTGGGGTTGCATATAAAGCAAGATTTCGAATAAATCATGTTCGTTTCAAAATAAATACATATAAAATCAATGGGAAGTAAAATTATACCCCCCCCCCCCCCACAATTAATTTAACTCTCATAATTTCATCTATCCTATAAAAAAAATTAGGATGTATTTGCTTTATCACATCCCCAGGTTCTCAAGTAGCTTCCTTAAATTTTTCATTTGTATAATAAACTTTAACTCGGTGAGTAGTCTTATTCCACTAGACATTGTCACAATGATCCAATAATAATAGTTTTTGTTATTTACAGGAAAAATCATTCTCTAATGGTAAAAAGTTTTATTTAATTTCAACTTGAGGGTCATATATATACTTCCTCAAAAAAGATACATGGAACACATTGTGAACTTGAGAGAGGTTTGGGTGAAAAGTTGCAGTCCCTACTCAATATAGAATATTGAAGGGTAAAATATAAGTAGGGATCAAAATTACCTTATTTTTTAATATCATTAACTTATTCCATGTATAAATTCTTAGGAATTCCTTCTCATCAAATCTGAAGTCTAGATCTCCATAATGGTTGTCAACATAAATCTTTTGTTGGATCTTAACTGCCTTGATGTATTGTTGATTGTCTATAACCATCTTATCAAATTCATCCACTACTTATGTTCTCAATATATATATTTATATAGATCCATCATAGAATGTTAGAGTTATGTTATACATTACATAGATGTATTCATATGGATACATGTAAATACTTCACAGAAATTAATTGTTATTAGATAATTCAACTAGTGGAAGGTATTGATCCAAACCACCTTTCAAATACAGATTAGAAGTGTTAAAAATATCCTATAGGGTTTTAATGGTTTTCTTAGACGAAAAATATAAGTTATGATGATATGTAGTTCTCAAACACAACTCTATATCCAAATCTTACAGAAAACATCACCATAACTTCATGGTAAAGCTCAAATCTCAATCAAATACTATAGAATGTGGCACTCCAAGAAACCTTACCACATCCTTAATGTATATTTCTGAAAGATTATTAAGATAAAAATCTTATCTAATATTAATCAAATGTTCTTAAATCATACGGTGAATAACTGAAATCCAAATATAATTATATCCATTTGATTTTTTGGGGAGTCTTATGATCAAATCTGAGTTGATGTTTTCCCATTTCCATTCTAGTATGGTTAATGGCTGTAACATCACATTAGGATTCGATATCTTAATATTAATTTTCTATGCTACCAAGAACTAATACACATTATCTTTGACATATCCCTTAATTTTGTCCCATTGTAAATACAATTTCATATCTCTATACATATTTTTTACTTTTGTAATGGATATAGAATGATGATCTATGTGTAATGACCTCAACTCCAGTGTCCCAGAGTCAGTGATTACTTTATTATATTGGTATATTATACAAGTAATCACATCCATAAGGACTAAATAGTTTAGTAGTTTTTAAAACTAGATACATACTTAAAATATACATAACAATTGAAACTATAAAATAAAACATAATGATTCCTTTATGAACATTATTATTATCCTAGATTATCCTTACAAGTCCATCATAATATACATCTGGTATCCATGGAAAAAACATAAGAAATGGGTGCGAAAAAATGATCAATAATGGAAATAATATTGTGGAAGTTATCATGAATAAATAATAATAAATGTTAAGGAAAGGTGAATAACTAAAACCCAGGCCCTTTAAACATAATTTTGATCTTAATATGTAAAAAAATAAATAATAATCATATAATTCCTGATAAATAATCATATGGATATTGAAACATAACAATGGATATTATAGTAATCGAATGATCACATGAAATATGAGTAACTAATATCATAATGATGGAATGCATAATGTCCAACATTATAAACATTTTTTCAAGGCGTAGTCCATGTCACCATATATAAATTGGTAAGGCATTTTCCAATACCCAAACTATTCATTCTCATGAGACCTAACAATTCATCAAGAGGATATAGTTGGCCCCTCCTTTCAAATACAAATTACATTGAATTCCACATATGAAATGGGTGAAATATAAAAAAAACATTCATATGAAAAACTAGCATATAAAATGTGAATATGTTAACCATAAACTATGAATGGTATCAAAATAGAACATCCACAGTCAAACTGGATCATAAAATATTGAATAGAATATCGTAATGATATCAATATAGATAAACCTTAATTAATAATAAGATTAAATATAGTATATTGACCTAGATGAATGTACTCTAATAAAATCATTTAATGTTTTTGAGATAAATACCATTTTTACAATGAAATTGTTTATTTAAAAATTTACACATTTATAAATGAAAACATTTTATTTAAGAAAAAACTTAAAAATTGTAATGGAAACATAAAAATAATGAAGCATCATGATAGAGAAAAATAATTCTCATTCCACATAAGTTAAAAACAATCATTTCAAATTTTTGTCGGAAAATTCATAAAGTAGCTCATTTGGAAAATGAAAAAAAAGATTCTATCAAAAACAAATTGAAAAAATATCATACATGGGTAAAGAAAAGGCTTTAAACAATCATATGAGAATAATAAAAACCATTTATTAAAGCTTTTTAAATAATACTAATATGGAAGAGAAATATTCACTAATGAAGACATAGATAGAAACATTCACGATTAATGGTGAGATTGCGAGTTAAACCCTTACCTTAGGTTTTATTTCCACTATACATGTATAAAACTCATATATAGAGGTTTTAAACAAATTATTAACTAATAATATAATCATAGTAATATTTATTATATCATATATTATCCCTTTATCACATTTTAAAACTCATTTCTTAATAATGTTTATCCATTTCACTGTTTTGGGTGTTTATTTCCATGTTTTCTCTTGAATGTTTTGCCTTTAATGTACCAGTTTTATAGCATATGAGATATTTAATTCATATTAATAATGATATTAAGGTCATAAATATCATATTTACCCATTATAAACATTCTTATAATCATTATTAAATTAATAACATGGAAAACTAATCACATCTAGTCTTGAAGATAGTAGGTTGTACGTACACACGAGCAAAAGTATCATTCCATTAACGGTGGAAGGGTAATGAATTTTATGGTATATTAAAATTTTCAGAATAAATATTGTGAAATATTTATTATCTATATTCATTATTTCTATCTTTATACCCATCCATGTAAAGTGGTGATGAAAAAAAGATTACACCATGACGTGGAGACGGTAAGCTATATATACGCATGTGAGGTGTTTTCATTTTTCATAGGATAAATAAAAAGTGTAATATAGTATTCCAATAACCATAATAACCACTTATCATATACATTATTCTATAATTATTACATTATATGGAAACAACATGTGAAAATGATGTATAAGAATAAATGAACTTGAATGAATCGGTAAATATTATTACCTCATATTTGGTGGAATCCCTTTAGATATCTTCTTTAGGGATATTGTATTCGTATTTTTGGACAAAATATATATCCAAAACATTGATAAAGAAGTTGTTAATATAAATGGGTAGTTTTTGGTCGGTCTAGAAGGCTCAATGTGGTGTGATAAGTGATGGATGAGGTTCTCTTTTATAATTTGGGTGAGGGGCACTTTTGAAAACTCTCAAAATATTAAATTAATATAAATTAATTTTAAATTAAAAATGTCTTTAAAGTGATTTATTTATAATATAATGTTATTATTGGTTGAAGTAATATCATAAACTAATTTTTATACATGTTTAGGTCACATTATTACCCATATATTTTGGTTTTGACCCTTATTTAAACTCTTTAACTATTACTGTGACAAGAAGTGATTTTACACTTTCTAGGTTAATATAGATACTAAAAATTTACAAAATAACAATAAATGAGTCATGGGTAAAATTTTATACTTTATTAAAATCATTTAGATTAATTTTATATTTTTACAAATTTTATATCATTTAGAAAAATATTATTTATTTTAAAATATCATTTGTGTCTGTTTTGAAACGATTTATTACATGCCTTTTTAAAAATATTATAATAATAATATATATTCATACAAAATATTTTAACTCATAAATAAAATGTCAATGTAATCTAAAAAATTCTTGTTTGATATTAATTATAAAAATTTATATTTATTTTAATTTTTTTAATAACATTTATTTGATATGCCCATTAATTAAACAATTATTGCATGATCATGGTCCAGTCCTTTAAATTTATTATTTCATCCATAAAAATAAAAATAAATTATAATAAGGAAGATAAAAATTTTAAATTTATAATTAATATTTAAAGTTGAAGATGTATGTTTTATAACAATAAATTAAAAATGTAATACTTTTTATAAACATGAGTTTGACATATTTGACATTCATTAAAATAAAATACTATAAAAAGAATAAATTCATCTGTGTGGCTCTAAAAGAACATAAAATAGGTCCAATAATTATTATTGTCAGTAATCATTCATCCAATAATATTATTATAAGTGTAATAGTAATTTCATGAGACTTATAATATTATTTTTATCCTTAATTACCTGATTTACCCTTAATCGTGGTAATTAAAAAAATTACTAAAGTTGCTATTAATATTGTACAAAAATAAAAGGGAAATATTTACCGAATTTGGATTTTTTTTCATTCCATATATGGAATCAATTTTTTCAAATTAAAAACACAAGATTAATTAAAATTAATTTCATACTAATCACATTGACTGGGTGAGAAGACAATTTTTTAATGGGAAAACATTTAAAAATTAAAATTGTTTTATATCCAAATTAAATTTTAAATTTATTAAAATGATCTAAACTGGATTGAATAATGTAAAATTCATATAATAATACTTTAAAACAAATAAATATACATTTCAAAAATATAAATGATTTAGATGAAAAATTTGTTTTCAATTAAAATACATTATTTTTCATTAATCACCAAAACATGAATCTCATCAGAAAAATATTATCAAATAAATCCAAGTAAAATTTAATATTCCAATTTTGAAGTGATTTTTATTTTTTCGAATAGAATTTATAAAAGTGTAAAAATTTAGTTTTATTAATAGTGCACCCTAAAAATGTTGTAAAACTATATTTTTTATAAAAATAAATCTTTTATGTGTAAAATTGGATTTTTTTCGTCTTCCCAACAATTTAAGGGATAGGTTATAACCGTCATATTACAATAATGATATTTAATTTTATATCATTATTCATTTAATCATTATATTGTGTGCAATATAATCAATCGAAGAAATTAAATTTATTTAAAAAGAGAGAGGTCATAAAATCTTGGAGTTTTTCCACCTCCTTAAATAAATTTCATCTTTGAAATTTGAAATTGCACTTCAAAACTCTATGGTTGGTACATTAAATTTTCTTTTTGGTATACCCACATTAAAATTAGGGTCAATAAAACACCCTATTAATAATTGGAAAAGTAAAATGCAAACATCACCACAAAATTAGGCTTTTAAATAGGATAAAATTAGAAGAAAGTAAAAACATAGACATGGAAGACAAATATAGAAATTATGTTTTGTTAGAGACTGATAGAGAACATGATCACTAAAAATATAACCATATAAAACCATTAAATTTTTGATTTGTTGAAGGGTCATTGATTTATATCTATGAAAATTTAACAAATAACATTTTCATTTCAAAATCCTTTTCCTAGAGTTAAGGAATAATTTTATTTCAATAAGTAAATATACTTAATTAATAGGAAGAGTTTTATCCTTTAAATAATTTCCACCAAAAACTCATATTTTTCTTCCAAAAGATATTAAAATTAAAAAAATGTTCAATTTATCTTAATGATATAGGTTTCCAAAAATTAACTTATACCTTATCTATCGCATCGTCTAAATAATGAAAATTATGTTATACTATGTAGGACATCATGTATGCATGTTGTAGGTGATGCACCACTTTTGCTCTTTAATTGTGGGTTGAAGCCTCTTATCCTTTATAGATGTGATTGGTTGTCACCCAATATAAGGGTTGTCCTTTTTCTAAAACTATATTATTATAATCCCCAAAACACTCCAAAAATAACCTTAATACATTCAATATTAATGAAATGTTTTAACCTAAAAGGTTATTGCATCATTCTTTCTTGGTGTCTTTGGTAAATCCGTGATAAAGTACGTTGTAATTTCATCCATTGCATCTAAGAAATAAATATCCAAAAATGAATTTATTTTATGCATGAATCACTAAAATTCACATTTAATAGAACCTAATGTCCTTAATAAGTGAAAATTCATTTCTTCTATCTCAAACATTTTCCAAAACCAATATGGTTAGAACAAGTTATCCATTATGCATAAAAATGTTAATATATAAACCTAACCTAATGTTCAACTTAAACTATTTCATAAATGGTTAACCTTATGACCCTTCCAAATGATCAAATTTTTACATAATCACTTTTTTTGTTCATCAATACCATTAAATTTATACTATATAATCCTTAAAGAATACATATTTCAGAACAATACTTATATATTACATGATAATTATAATAATAATACCCTTGATAAAACACTTTTAAAACATAATTTCTGATTCTAAATAAAATCACTTTAATCATTCCACTTAGACTATAGTAATAACATAAGCTTGACATTGATTCATTTATTTATTCTAGTCTATATTTCATTGATGCTTGGGGAATTTGTTTGTAGAGTTCCCCATTTTTTATAGTAAAAATATTTTACATTTATATATTCTTTATTTACCTTAAAATCATGTGTCTGGTGACCTTTCTCTCTATATTTGTGTCAAAATATCATTCTCTTCAATCATGTGCCAGTGTGTTTCTTTCCACAATTATCACATGTGGGAATATAATTCTACCCCTTTTTCTCTTTATCCATATCATTCTCCATCATTATATTCTTCTATTTTTCCCATTAAAGTCATAAGACAGAGAATTATTTCTCTTTCTTGATAGCAAATGTGATTATATCTTCGTATAAAGAGAATGTTTGGGAGACCGATTCCCTTCAGATAATTGGTTTAATCCCATCAATGAAACTTCCAATTTCAATCATTGAATTATATATGTAATAAATAGCACACCTTGTAAACCATGTAAATTTGGATTCATATTTAGCAAAATTCTCATCCACCTTTTCCCTTAGACATAATAATTTTCTCTCTATATCCTCATTCTATTCATGAGGAAAATATTTTTCCAAGAAAATTTCCTTAAAATATTACAATTTCATGTTTTAGATTTCTTCCTCATCATTATAATTTTCAAAAAATGACCAAAATTGATCCAAATCTCTAAATGGATGATAAAACTCTATGATAACCTTCTCCATTTCATTAATTACCAAAGAAAGAAATATCTTTTCTAAGGATCTTATCCATTTATCCGCTACAAATGGATTTTTAGTCTCATTGAATGATGGAGGATGATATCTCATGAAGTGGTATAACATTGTTCCTCTAAATTATGGATCTGGATGCTCCATACGAGTGTGGTTATTTCTCTAAACCTAACTCATTTTTCCTAGAATAGTTATTATTTTTTCAGCACCATTTGCAACTCTAACTCAAAAATCATTAAATTTCATAGGAGGAAAATATCTGTGTGGATTATGTGAATTGATATTGTTTCAATTCCATCCAACACGATTTATTTCTAAACAATGGAATACACTAGATTATATCATAAAATTATGAAACATAAGGTATAATCTCAAAACTAGTGAATCAGATTAACTAAAAAAATAATATCTAAATCATAATATTAGTTTATTTGTATATATTTATAAATAATTTCATAGGGTCACTACTGGAAAATCACCCAATGCCCATAGTCTGGATCTATGGGTACCTCCCATAAAATCATGGGTATATGTTATACCCATGGTTTAGAGAATTGTGGGAGACTAATAAATCAGTATATGTTTAATATATACCAATAGTTTTAAAGTTCTATTATCATGGTTCATAATTGTAGAAATAGGTTTCTTCCACTGTGTCAATAACCTTATACCCACAGTTCAGAAACTCTCACTGTAGGATTTTAAAAAACACACGGCATAGGATGTCAACCCTGGAATACCATTATAGAGTCCAAGCACCTAAACACTATTCAATATTATATTATTGGTATAAAATTAGATATTTACTTATATATATTTTTAAATTGTGTAAATTGATTGAAAAAATTAGCAATATGTATTTCCATGGGAATTTGTTTCTCACGCTTACTTGAGAAATCTATAGACATGGTTAAAAAATCATAGATATAGGGATGAGGAACTACACCCATGGTTTTTTCCAAAACATTGTATATAACACTACTTACTAGTATTGGGTTTTATTCTATAATCTATGGGTTTTAAAATCTAGTTCCCATGTTGTGTACTATGCTTCCTCTAATTCCAACTATAATGACCCTAACCCCAATAGCCTAGATTAGGTGGTTACATTATTACATTGTATTATTATATATGTAATATCATCCCAAAGAAATGAAAATTTTAGATGTTTTATAAAACTAGATACGTACTTCAAACATACATTACAATTGAAACTATAACATACTACATAATGAATCCTTTAATAACACCATTATTCTCCTAGATTATACTAGTATGTCAATCATAATTTATATCGTGGCATCCTAAGAAAAAAGATAAGATAGTTATGATCTCTAATGATCAGTAAGGGTAATCATACATCAAAGTATATCATGAATAAATTAGAATAATCATTATGAAAAAGTGAATAATTTAAACAAAATCAATTTAAACATAATCTTGACACTAATATGGAATGAATTAATAAAAATGAAATAATACCATATAAATAATAACATAGATATAGAAACATTAACATTGATATTCTAATAATAAAATGATCACATTTAGTATCAGTAAACTGTCACATAATGATAGTATTTATAATGTGAGATATCATAAACATTCCGTCAAGGCCTCTGAATGGGAACCAAATATAAATGGGTAAGTACTTGGCCAACAACCAAACTAGTTTATCTCAAGAGACCTATCGATTAATTTAGGGGATAAATAAGGCCCTTCCCACCACATATTTAGTAAAATTAATTCCTCCTGAGAAAGGGGTGAAACATAAAAAATATAAACATTTAAATAAGAAACTTCCATATGAAATGTTAATACTTTTACCATAAACATTTAATGGTATCAAAATTCGACATCCATAGTCAAAATGAATCATAAAATATTCAATAAAATATTGTAAATGACATCATAATAGATTGGCCTTAATTAATAATAAGATTCAACTGAGGGTGTTCACATAGATTAAAATAATCTAATAAAGTCATTGAATTGTTTTAGAGAAATACCATTTTCATATTGAAAATACATATTTAAAAAGTCACGCAATTATAAAATAAAAATTTTCATATGAAAATAATATTAAAAAATTATAAATTATGCATCAAAATATTGAAGCATCATGATGTTGTAAATATCCACTCATGTAGTATAAGTTAAAAAACATTAATATTATATTTTTTATAAAAGTTAAAAAGTAACTCATTTTAAAAAAAAATCTTTTCAGACCATTTTGTAAAAATTCCTACATAGTTAAAGAAAACACATTATAAATTTGTAGAAATATAGTAAAATGTAATTTTAAAACTGTTTAGAAAATACTAAAATAAAAGATATATTTTCCTCAGTGAATACTTAAACAAAAACAATCTTGATTAATGATTAGATTTTGAATTAAACCCTTACATTAGGTATGATTTCTTTCATACTTGTTCAAAACCCTAATATAGTGGTGTTAAATATATTATTAACTCATAACAGAATCATAATAATATTTTTATATCATATATGATCCATTTAAAACATTTTATAACCCATTTATTAATATTTTTTTATTCATTTCACTATTTTTTGTGTTAATCACCATGTTTTCCCACGCTTGTTTTGTCTTGAAAGTCCTAGTTTTATAAAATAGAATATAGTTATGAAATATATATATATATATATTAAGGTCATAAATATCATGTTTATTCATTAAATGCATTCTTAGAATCATTCTTTAATGGTTAACATGGAAAATGAATCACATCATGTTGTGGAGACGATAGGTTGTACGTACGTAGGAGCGATGATATTATTCCCTTAATGATGAAAGTGCAAGGAAGTTTATGGTATATTAATTTTTATAGTATCAATATATTTTCATATTTATTATATATATCTATTATTTTGGTAATTTTACTCATCCATGGAAATTGGTGATGAAAAACATATTACACCACGACATGGAGATCGTAAGTCGTACGTAAGCACATGTGGTGTTTTTAATTTTCTTTAGGATGGATAAAAGGTTGAATATATTTTTCCCATAATCATAAAAACATATAATAATATAGATGATTCTTTATTTATTACTTTATAATTTAAAAAACCCATTAAGATGAAGTAGAAAAACAAACGAACTTGAAGGAATTTGTAAAAACGATTACCTCTTCTTTGGAGGATTCCATTTAGATATATTCTTAAGGGATCTAGGGTTGGAATTTCCAGAAGACTGGCATCTCCAAAACATGGATAAGGATTTTGTCAGATTAATGGTTAGTTTTTTTTAGATATATGTCTCAAAGTGGTGTTAATATGTGATGGAGGAGGTTCCTTTTATAATTTATATGAGGGGAAAATTTTGGAAACTCTCAAAATATTAAATTAATATAAAATAATTTTCTATTTAAAACATATCAAAATTGAATTATTTAAAATATAAAATTATTATGGGTCTAAATAATATCATAAAATAATTTTTACACAAGTCTAGCTCATATTCGTACCCCTGTCATTTTTAACCCTTATTTAAACAATCTAACTCTTATCGTGACAACATGTGTTTTTACACTTTGAAGTTTTATATAGTTACTATAAAATGACAAAGGAACTAAAAATGAGTCATAGATCAACTTTATCCAAAATATTTGGAAGAATTATTTTATTTTTATTAATTTTATTTCATTTAGAAAAATATTATTTGTTTTAAAATATCATTAATGTCAATTATGACACTATTAATTACTTGAATTTTAACAAATATTATAACAACATATATTCTAAAAAATATTTCAAATAAAAAATAACATGTAAAATTCATCTATAAAATTATTTAATGACATTAATTATATAAAAGTATATTTATTTTAATATTTGAAATAACTTTTATTTTATATGCCCATTAATAAAACAATTACTTAATCTACATTGTGCAAGCATTTAATTTAATTATTTCTTCCCTAAAAATAAATAAAAAAATTATTATAATGAAGATAAAAATTATATATTTCTAATGAATATTTAATGTTTTTTATATCTTCTAAATAAATTCATATTAAAAATGTGAATCTTATTAAAAACAAGAGTATGACATATTAGACTTTCCTTAAAATAAAATACTATAAAATAATTAAATTCATCCAAGTGGCTCCAAGAGACCATAAAATCTAAATCAAGGATATTTTTTGTCAACAAAAACTCATATAATAAAATTAGGTCAAGTGTTAGGGAAATTTCACAATACTTATAATATTTTTTGTGACCCTTAATTACCTGATTTATCCAAAAACTTGGTAATTAAAACAATTACTAAAGTTACTATTCATTTCATCTAAAAATAAAATAGACACATTTAAATAAATGATATTATGATTAAAAATATTGGATTCATTTTTTAAAACACATATTTAGCTAAAATTAATTTAAAATTAATCCCATTGATGGGGTGAGAAATGGGTTGTTAAAATGAAAATGTTCAAAAGATTGAAATGATTTTTATTTCACAATTCAGTGTTTCATTGATTCAAATAAATTAAATTATATTGAATAATATTAAATTTATTAAATTAAACAATAAATCAAATAAAATATATATTTTAAGACTATAAACATTTGGATGAAAAAGCTATTTTCAATTAAAATTTTGTATTTTTCATTGTTCATCAAAAAAATAAAACTTATCCAAAAAATACCAATAATTCAACCAAAGTAATTTTTAATATTCCGATTTTAGAAATTATGTTTATTTTTTAAAATAAAATTTATAAATCTTTGAAATTTTGTTTTTAAAACAACTGATCCATTAAAAATCTATAAAATTGTCTTTTTATAAAAATAAAGTTTTCTTGCATAAAATTTGATTTGTTAATATCTTATACCTATTAAATATATTGAATTAATGTCAAAAAGTTTTTTTAAATATATAATATATAAATTTCATACTTTTATTAAAACTATTCATTACCTCTAATTTAATGGATTTGGTATAACTGTCATGTTAAAATAATGATATTTAATTTTATATCATTATTTTTTTATTCTTGGTGTTGTGTATAACATAAGATATTTAAGAAATTATATTTATTTAAAAAGGGATATATCATAAAATATTGGGGTTGTACACTATTATCTTCTTCTAATATCCCACTATTATGTCATTTTATTAATGGGACACACACTCAGTTCATAAACCTTATCATTCCATCACAATCAAGGTTGAACTAAGGAACATTTCTCATCTTCTTTTGTAGTTATATATCCTAATTTTCCACCACATTAATATTCACATTGATATAAGGATGAACACTCACTTGATCATGATAATACTTCTCCTCTTCATTCATTATTTCAACATCCATAATTTAAAAAGAGATTAATATTGGATCTTTTGTGATCCTCATTAGAGATAATCTATCATGATCCATTCAACTCAAAGTATCTACTAACATGTTCACTTTATTAGGGCAGTAATGTATTGAGTGGGTATAATCATAAATCAACTCCAAATATATTCTCTCTTACATATTCAACCCTTTCTATATGAATACATAATTTAAACTTTTTTGATTAGTATATATGTCACACATTTATCTATAGAGATACTTCCTCCAAATGTTTAGTGCAAAGATTACCATTTATAACTCTAAATTATGAGTTGGATAATATTTCTCAGGAACGTCCAACTTTTGTGACGTATAAGTTATCACCATATCATTTTTATTAAGAACGCATACCATACCCATCCTTAAATCATCCCTTTAAATCACTAACCCTAATCCACTACAAGGTAGTGTGAGAACAAGTGTACAAACAGACCTTCAATTAAGTTCCTTGACATTTTTTTCACATTCATCAGTCCCAAGGAACTTGAATCACTTATATCCTAACATGATGAGTGGATTATATTACTATGATAAATCCTTTATAAGTAATTTTTAATATCCAACCAATCCATGAAAACTATAGATGATAGTTATATTGGTTTGTCCATGGAATCCTTTTTCAGGTTAGATCCCTCTTTAATTCATTCTTTGGTGGTGTCATCTCCCTCTCCAAGGCTACCATGTCCCGATATTCTTCATCCCCCAGTAAATATAGATCCATGACTGGATGTTTTTGGTTTATCGATTGAGGTGTGATATGCGCTACAAAAATTTTCCGGATCCCTATTTTCTTGAACCTCCTCTATATCCAGTTTTGGACCTTCCATATTGAAAATCCATGGTTTCCTCCTTGTCTAATTTGATAGGTTCAATTCCATTAGATTTTGGTCTTTGGGGTACTTCTCCTCTTCCTCTCAAAAATTACTTTGATGTTTTGTTGATACATATGTCCCAATTAGTGGAATCAGTGGTTCCTTCTATGGATTCTATTGCATTGTTATCCTCTTCTAATGGTGTTTTCACCATATCTCAATTCAGAAAAAGGATGTACAGAATTCATTTCCATACATGGTTCTCCCCAAAACTAGGATCTTTTTCTAGTTATATACACCTTCAATTATTTTTATAATAATTTTAAATTTATGGAGAATAGGTTCCCTAGTGAATACGGACTTTATCACTAAAATTTTTTAACACAACTCTGTATAACTTATTGTGGTATGTGAATATAATAGAAACCCTTCCAGGATATTATCTTTTTATTAACATTTGGGAATCTGAGACTAAATGCAAGGAACTAAAAATTACCATAATATATAGATATTTTATAATAATAGTATTTCAGTTGATATGGTTCCCACTTATGATCTTTGTATCACTATTAAGGTCTTTTATGGCTCTACATCTTATTTCTTCTCTATTTTCAAGGCCAAGTGTGAGGTGATATTCAAGGATGTGTTATGTCTTGTTCTTGGTTCCTTCAACTTAGGTAACTAAAATTGGTTTATTTGTTGTGATTTTAACATCATTTTGGATTTATCATAGATGAATAGGGAATGAGAATATCCTAGTAATTCCAAGAATGATTTTGTCAATTTTTTTACTTGAAGAGGTGTTTTATAATTTCGTTTCATGGGAAATAAGTAAATTCGTGAAATAATCATAAGGGGGAATGTATATATGGATGTTTCTAAAAAATACTTAACCAACCTAAAATCTATCTCCATGTACCCTAATTCCATTATCTCCCACCTCACTCGAGCCCTTTCATTCCACTATTCACATCACATAAACCTAGAATCCAGAAGTGTTAGAGGTTAGTAATTCTTTTTCATTAATAGGTGGCTCTCATGACCATTTTTTCTCCCTCTATTTTGGGATTCATGGGACCATCCCAAGAAAAGTAGGCCACGGTTCAGCCTACATAACAAGTTAATTAATCCAAAATGGGACTTTCATTCATTGAATAATAAGGAAAATGGATCAACTTGAGTAAGGCTGGTCTGAGGTTATCTTTCAAGTTCTTATGTGTAAGAAGATATATCTGGTGGAATTTCTTTTCGAACAAGAGTGGGAATCCAGACCTCATTCTAGGGAAACATGGTTTAAGGAAGGTGAATGAAATACAGTTATTTTAGTCCAATATCAAAGAAATTATGTACACTATTAGTGAAAATATCCATCTGTTGGATGGTTCCTCCATGAATGATCCTAATGTTATTGGAGGTATGGCTAGTTTTTTTAAATAACATCTTATAGATGTTAATCATTGTATATACACCAGATACCCAAAGTGGAATTCATCTCTCTTTGATTATATTCCACATGTCTTGACCAATAAAAAACTTAATAATTAGAACTATTCCTTGAGAAAATTATATATTTTAATCCATTAAATATTTTATCCTAGAGAGATATATAGGCCAAAATACCCCCCTAAGATCCTTCTTTGTGGGTTTATGTGATCTAGTGAAGAATGATCTCATTGAGGCCTTATAGGAATTTTTCCATGGATGAGGGCTCTCTCCAGTGACATGTCCTACTACCTTGGTTCTTATTCTGAAAGTGAAGGATCCATAATCCGAGATCCACTTCATACAAATCAATATGTGTCACCTTTCATAAAAATTAGTTGTAAGTTTTTTTAATAGAATGATGTCTTTTATCATACACATTTGGGTCTCTAAGGAGCATCATGGGTTTACCAAGGGGTTCTCTATTTAGGGTTCCATAATTACGACCGTGAAATGATATGAGATATCAACAATAACGGTTAAGGTTCTAAAATTTTCATCAATGTGATAGGGAAAATTCCTATGATGGGTTGGAATATAACTTTATCTTCAAGGGGATCAATGGAATTGGATTCTCTACATTAGTTACATATCTCTATTTTAATGCTATTGATACACTTGGATTTCTATTTTTATGGGTAGTAATGTTTGTTTCATGAAATTTGTCAAGGGGAAGAGGCAAGAGGACCCATTATCCCCTAATATATTCATTTTGGTCCAGTACTCTCTTAGTAAATATCCATCTCATAATATCCATAATGGGGAAATTCAATCATTTAACAAAAGGGGTGGTTTTCTAGTGTCTATTATTACCTCCTAACTAATGATATGATTTTCTTGGTGAATATAAGTAATAAAAAACTACAAGGATTTAACAATTTCATGGAGGTGTATTGTTGTTAGAGTGGCCAAATTGTTAATCATGATAAGAGTAGTTTCTACTTTCCATGTTACTATTAAGAGAGTCACACTAAGATGATTTAATACTCTATTATTATCTACAAGTTTTTATTACCCTTAGAGTATTTTAGAGATCCTATGTCACTCTATGGGATCCACCTTCAATATTTTTATGGGTTAGTAGATAAGACCTCTATTCATATTAATAATTGAAAAAATCTCATGGTTTATTTCTATGGTGGGATCACTCCTATAACTTTTTTTCTCGCATAAATTCTAATACATGTTCTCTAAGTATTTAGGGTGTTAAATGAAGTTATCAAGATCATTGAGAAACTCGTTTATTATTTCATTTGGGATACCCACTCTAATGGGATATGTCATTGGGATTCATGGGAGAGAATGTCTAAGACATGGGATGTAGATGGCATAAATATAAGGGATGATTCAATAATGATAAATATCTTATAAGAAGAGATATCTTGGTAAGATATTGAAGGTAAAAATCTCAAAGGAAACATTATTGTGAGAAATTAAAAGAAGAACTTGAGATAATCTATGGGGAGGGTCTCTGGTTTTTGGATCATAATATAAGGGCACATATTAGTTATTCTAGATAACTTTTGATGGGTCATGGGATGTGGGGATATTGATTTTTGGGGAAACAATTTGGTTAGGTGATGTACTTGGATTTTTGTGGTACCCAACCCCAGACATATCATTTAGGGTTGGTAGTAACTATCCATTTTTCGTTAATTTCACGTTAAACTAGTATAAAAGGGGTTTTTTAAAATAATTTAAATGAATGATGATCGAGAAAATTGTGTATTCATGGGAACAATGTATGTTGTGTTCTTGGTGAAGGCTTATCATCGGGTCTTGTAAGGTAATGTGGTGCATGACACATGGGGTAGTATTCAATTGTATAAGAATACTCCACTGAATTAAAACATTTGGATATATAAGATTAAAAACAATGCACTTCCAATGGGTGAGAATAACAGAGGAAAGAGTATCAATCTCATTTCGATGTACTTCTACTACATAAACCCTAAATAGGATTCATTTACCCATTTCTTCTACGAAAGTGACTGGGATACATTGCTATTGTGTGTTTTTGTTGACTGTATATGGGTTGTGTTCCATGATCCTAATAATGGAGTTTTCCCCCATTTTTAGTTTAGTGGAGTATCTAAAAATATCCATGATTTTTAATCTAATCTGGTTCTTTTAGAAATTGGTTCCTAGTGTATCTCAGAAGCAATGAACAGGGCCCTCCATAAAGTTGTCTTTAGATCATGTTATTTTTTGGTTATAAAAACTATATTCTTAATGGATGATCTGAACCTCCCCTTAAACTATGGGAGAGTTCTCTATTATTAAAAATTGTTTTTATCACCCACAATTCACCCCCCCCCCTTTGGGTAGAAACTGACTCCTCAAAGGAACTAGACCCATTGGCTTCCCCCTTTCAGTGGCATCAAACTTAACGTTGATGGTTCTTATAACTCTGGTTTATGTGGGGTAGAGTAATTTTTCGAGACTCAGTTGTTTCTTTGATCATTGCCTTTAATAAAAGATATGTCCAAGGTGATTCTCTTATATCAAAGGCATGTTCCATGCATAATGGATTGGATTTTTCAATTAGAATAATGCTGAGCTAACTTTAGTTGAGAGAGACTCAATGATAATCCTCCACTCACTTCAATGTCAGATATCTATCCCTTAGACTTTATTTATCTCATTCATAGATATAATCCATCAATAAATGTCTATATTAACCTACTTCACACTTCGTGATAATAAAATAAACCTGTGAATATTTTTTCTTAGACGGTTAATTTTTTGAGTGTATGTATTTATTTTTCAATTTTTATCACCATCCCCCATAGTTTTATAGATATTTTTAGGGGTGATTCTCTTTATTTTCACGACTTTGGACCCCCCTTGACCTTGTTTCCACTATTACTAAAAATTATAGTTATTATTTACTACCACAAATGAATCATGGTAATCTCTAAATACTATGTTCATTAAATCCATCAAGATGGAGGGTAAATATGTAGAAACAAAAGGGACCACTATAAATTCATAGTGTCTACGCCTTGTATGTAAGGATGTATTAGGTATGTTTTAACTTTTAAACATCAACTTATAGAATCCAGAAAAAAGATGAATCTTGTAAATATATTGGGATCCACATAATTGGTCAAACAAATCATCAATATAGAGAATAAGATAATTATTTTTTATCATTATCATATTATGTTCTTGATAATAAATATAGAGTCACTTTGATCCATCCTTATTCTTAACAAAAATAACTGGTGCACCACATGTTTATTCACTTGGATGAATGAATACATTCTCAAGATTCTACAATATTTATTCTTCAATTCCAACAACTCAATCAACTACATTCTATATGAAGTCATTGTAATAGGTGTAGCACTAGGTATGAGTTCTATTGAAAATTCAACTTCATGATTTAGAGTAATATTGGGAAACTCTTTTGGAAAGACATTAAAAACCTCTCATATAATAGTTATGACTTCAATGTTGAGTTTCACCACGACAATATGAGATAAATTACACATTTTAATAGGTATTAAGACGTATAAATCGAATGTAATTTCTATTGGATACTCATATTTATCATCACATTGATATATTTCCATAGGTTAGTTAGAAATATCAAATGTCAACTCCCTTCCTTAAAATTTGATATGGACTTTTCATAAATACATCCAATCCATAACCAACGTAACATCAAATACAACTGGAAGAAAAATAACAATTTGTAAAGGAATCAAATTCCAAAAAACATTAATTGGAGAATAATCATAGACCTGAGATTATATCATCATACAATTAAGAGTTCTTATTTCTAGTTATACATCTAATCATTGATGCTATAATGTGATACCCTTAAAAAATTATTTGGGTATAAAATAGTGGATAGAACTAGAATTAAATAACATAATAACAATTCTAGAGTGGATGGAAAGTGCACCTTTCACCACTTTATTATCATTCCCCATATCATAAATAGTGATCAAATGATATTTACTTTTTTTCTAGGATTAATATTTTTTCATGTTTCATCATCATCATTAACCCTCATATTTTAGAAACACTTAGCATAATTCCCATACTCCTTGTATTTGAAACAATAGAGTGTGGGTGGTGCATTCTATAGATCTTTAACTCTATTAAAATCATTAGATAACTTCTTCACATCACTTCATAATTTAATTTACAAATTACATTCCTTTCCCTAATTAAATAATTTACTAGTTCCCTTAAGAAAATTTCCTCCATGTTTATTTCCACAACTCTGGCATAAAGGGTGACCCATCTTATTCCCTCTATGGATTTTTTATTATAATTTTTATTAAAATAAATCCTTATTTTATATTCAAAACCATGATATTTATGGGTGACCCTAATATATATTTCTACTATAATATCACAGAGAATTTCTTTTTTAAAAGATAATAATTTCACTTAGGGATAACGCCATTCTGAGACTTGGTTTTAATCTACTAAATAATGGATCAATCTCACTTTCTAGTTCAATGATAATACTAAAAACATATCTAATAAATATTTTAATTTTTTCCTCTATGGTACTAATGGATTATTCATCCATATAATATAGATTAATGAATTTTATCTATATTTTTTTATGAAAAATATAGTTAATGTAATTATTGAAAAATAACCACCTAAACATATCTCAATTTATGGAGATAATTTATTTTTATTTCCTTGTATTCTTGATAAGATTCCACCATTGATATGCTTCAAATATCAAATGATAAAGTTTTAAATTAAATTTTTCATGCTCTGTGTACTAGAGAACAGGCAATTTATTTTTAATGGTATTAATCCATTACTGAGAAATTAATAGACCTACAAACCAGTAAAATAAGGTGGGTGTTTCCTCATGAAGGACACAGTTATATATTCTTCCCCCATTTTATCATTTCTGAGATTAGCATGATTCATATCTTAATAAAGTTATGTAAGTATAGGAAAATATCTTTTTCATTCCATCATTCTCAAAATTTGGATTCTTAAGAGGAAAATCAACACATTTTTTTCATATTCATCATCAACATGGTTTCTTATAGTTTCAACCATTAAATAAAACCAAAAAAATAATAATATAAAAAAAAATCATTGTGGGAAATCATATAATCATCAAAATAATTTATAGTATTTTTCAATATTTACACCTTATTTTCAATATATTGTAACTTAAGTTTAATCTAAGTCATCCATGATCACTATCTATTCAAATAATTCATAATTATTCAAAAAGAAAATATGAATTAACCTAATCATATCCCTCAAACCTGTCTAGACATATGTGTAGTCTTAAGTCCACTTATCTAGCACTAGTGAAAATTGTGTTAATACCCAATCCACCCCATTCAGAGTTATTATCCGTAGATGAATATGTTCTATAACCTCATCTACTTTTTAGTATTCTGATCGGGATGTATTTTTTAGGAAAACTATATTCCTTTATTTACAATTACATAAGATATCCTTCAATAGAACAACTTATCATAATGGATCTCACTGAAGTTTTCTCATATTAGTTTCCAAATATAATTAAACCTTACTTTAATACTAACTATAGAAACCTGAACATAATATAAATAAATTTAAAATCTTATTAGATTGATATTCATTAAATATTATTATTTTCTATTCCAAAACAATAAAGGTTTTGCGAACTTAGAAAATTTGAAAAATAAAAAAACAAGTACATAAAAGATCTACTTCATCACTCACTAAGATCATCACCACTATCACCCTTTTCAGATATATCACACTTAAATGCTTTTTTATACCCTGGGGAAAGAGAAACAAAAAAGGGTGATATCAAATTCTTAGTAATGGTAAACAATGGATTTATTAATCAATGATCTTATATAAACATATCATGAGTATAAGGTTATAATAACATGAGATTAACATTTTAAATTTATAAAAAAAAATTCATAGATCATAATCATGATTCATGGAATAGATCATGGATGTATAAAATACATGAATTATAAAGTAATAAAAGAACATTTTCCATTCGAGCATAACATTAGAGTTATATCCTATCATAAAATTCTAGTATAAAGTTTGGTATAATCATAACAAAAAATTATGATGTCAAGGCTTCCCGCCAAGATATTTACCACAAGTTAGTCTTGGTAGACCCACTTGTGTACCTATTCAGGATTGGGATAACCTCTGTGAACCATCTTTTAGGTTGGTTACAACCTTTGGTGTGCCCTATATTGGTCTTGGGATAACCTCCCATATACTCTTTGAGCTCAAAAAACATTAATATTTACCCAATAAATTAGAGGTCTATGACTAATCCACTCATCACATAATAATAATTCCTTTATATATATTCCAAAAAATCATGAAAACATTTATCATTTCACCATAACTTTACACACAAAAAAGAATAATAGTTTAAAAAATATTATATCATCATAATAATAAACCTTTCATAGAAATAATAAAGACGGTAAAATTAGATCATATCCACATTAAATCATAAGATACATAAAATGAGGTTTTTATAGTTTAAAATTACTTTTAAATCTAATTTATTAATTTCTTGAGGAAAATACAATTTTAATTTTGAAATTAATTACTTAAAATTTAAAAAATTACATAATATGAAGGAAAATATATTCTTTAAAAAGAACCATAGAATATTTTAATGTAATAATAAATTAATTTATAATTCATGATGGTGGGAAAAGTTGTTTATGCATTATTTTTTTTAAAAATATTCCTCTCAAATTTTTAGTAAAAATTATAAATACCTCATCCAAAAAATAACAAAGGGATTCCTTTAAAAAAATTATAAAATAAAATATTGGTAAATATGAATTTATAAAATCAATAGGTTATAGTAAATATGATCTTAAAGACATTATAAATGAAATATGGATGTGAAAAAAAAAATTTCTACTAAATATATAAATAAATTTTGTTTTCCATAAAACAATTATTTTGGTGTCTTAAGTAATTAAATAGGGTAAAATGAAAGTAAAAAAAGTAATATCTATAAATAAACATAGGAGAAGAAAATTTATAATATATTGGGGATATATATCATAAAATTTCATCATCATAAATTTAAGCAAAAAAATGGCTGTAAAAAATTACATTGTGATATAAAACTATTACCTCAAGTTTTCTTTCTTCATAAGTACTCTAAAATCCTATATAATGAATTTAAATTTAGTATAATTCTATAAAAAAAATATTTAAACATATAACACCATATATTTTACACTTATAAATTTTCAACAACTATTTAATTATAATTATTTAATAAAAATCCACTCCTCTCGGTGTCACTTGTTTTATTTATCGTTTATGTTTTGGCCTAAAGATTCTGGTCCTTGAAATTTAATCATGCATCCATCATATATATAATATTAATAAATTGTTAAATATTATACATAATAATTATATACACTTTAATAACTATTCATATAAAGAGGTGATGAAAATAAAATTTTCTCACTTCGTATATATAGTTGTTCATACATACACATGAGTGATGTTTTCCATTTTTCAATAGTTGTAATAAAATAAAAATATATAATAATTTAGATTTACATGATAACTATTATATAATTATTATCATATATATATAATCCATCATAAAAACAAACAATGAAATACGGTGATGCAAAATAAATTATATCATTGTATGGAGGCAGTAGTCCATACATACGCATGAGCGATACTTTCATTTCTCATATTATTGATAAACGGTGGGAAATAGATATTACATCGTCATAATAAAATATCCTTATATTTAAAACATTATATCCATCATGCTTGGATTGATACAACTATTTTAGAGAAGGTATAAGAGTAAATAAAAATAAAATATCTCTGTTAGGATCTATAAATGTTATTTGAGATAATTTCTTTGGTTTAAACCATAGGCCTTGAAATATTGGTCTTATGTGAATTTGAAGGTCCCAACTGTAACACCTAGAGATTTTATGAAATATTTTTAAAAAAAAATTAATTTCTTTGACAACTTTCATTAAACACAACATCAAGTTTAAACGAACTGTGATATACTATTAAAATATTATTATTCAATGTGACTGCATCCTGCCCTTTCTGCCTGAATATTCCGGAAACGTTTTGGCACGCCATCATCCACTGCCTGGGAGCAAAAAAAATCTTGAATATATGGGGCCCAACATTAGATGTTTTACTGGAATTTGTTTTTCAACTCCCTCAACTTCTGATGTGATGATGTTTCTCTCCTTCATTGGTCGATGCAAGCTCTTATTTTACCCTGGCCTGGATCATCTGTGTTCGACGTAATGATTCGGTCTTCCACTACGTTCATTAACCTCCTGAGTTCTGGATTGAACGAGCAACTTCATGGATTGAGGGATGGAAGGACCTTAAAGGACACGTTATTCCAAGTGTTACCCCCTCCTGTCCCCCTCATGGAACCCCCCCTCCCCCCCCCCCACCGGAAGGGAGTCTTAAGATTAATGTGGACGCTTCTCTCCCCCAGAATGGGCCTATTGTTATCGGCCTCCTGGTGCGAAATTATCTGAGGCAGATTATTGCAGTAAAATATGAATCCCATCATGCTTTCTGGGAACCTGTAGTTTCTAAGGCCTCTTCCATCCTTGCAGGTATGATGCTCGCTACAGAATTTGGATGGGTAGATTTCATCCTTGAGTCTGACTGCCTCTCTGTTATCAATGTCATTGACCACAATGATGTCGGGCTCCAGCCCTTTGGCTTCATCATCAAGAGATTTCTCTCGCTGTGCCAAAGCTTCTCTTGTGGCACCTTCTCTTTTATAAAAAGGGAAGGAAACAATGAGGCCCATCAGCTGGCCGCCTCAGGCCCCTTAAATGTCAACCAGTTATGGCTGGATAATTTCCCTTCATGGCTCTGCTTATGTTTGACTGCTGATCATCATCATTAATTTTATCCTTCGTTCTTCTCAAGAAAAACAATATAAATTTAATTAATATTTATTAGTGAATGATTTAAATAAAATTTATATACTATATATTCAATAAAAAAATTATAATTCATATAAATTTTTTTATATGAATGGTATAAGAATAAATCCATCTTTATGCTTAAAACTATATTTTTTTAAAGTGATTTCTTCTAATTTTTCATAATTATTTGAAAATTCGTTTTTCCACATTTAAAATATTAATTTGAAATAAATAAACTTAATTATAGAAATAATAATTTAAGAATTATATTATAGTGATTTGTTTATAATTTATTGAAAATATTAATTTTACAACGAATAAAAAATAATACTAATTTTTATTGAATATTTAATTTTTGTTAAAAGTATTTATAAAGATAAATTGGATTTTAAAATGATTTTTAATATAAAGTTTGTAAAAGAAAAATATTGGAATTAATTCAATTTATATCATTGTAATAAATTCCATGTTAAAATTTTATATAAAAATGTATTATACTTATGAAAACTTAATCTTTGGAAAACAGTTATTTCATCACGTCAAAGAGTTTTATTTTAAATTAAATTCTGTTACTTTCGAGTATTGAATTTGATAAAATGGATTCCATTTTATGAATAATAAAAATTGATATTATTTAATAACTTCTAATTAATTTTTTTTATCAAAATGAATACTAAAAATAGTAAAAATTAATTACCACGACTCGGGTTAAAACAGTTTTACCGAGAGTTAAACAAAAACCTTAGCTAAGATGAATTAAAAATCAATCTAATTTATATTAGATCTCTATATTTATACCTAATATCATAAAAAGTTAAATAATGATCCATTTTTTAGCTATTTGGTTTTTAAAAATGATGGTATATTTTATTCTTTTCAAAAATTCCATGTGGGTCCTCTCCCCCACATATAAAAGGACTCCCCCACCCATCTCTTATTCACACTTCAAAATAATTTTTTTCATCCAAGACCATCCGAAATATCTTCCTTACTTCCCATCACACATCCTAGATGAGTAGGTTTCTTTAAGAAATCCTCTTAAGAAATAATTTTTTGCAAACATATATAAGTTATATGAATAAGAGTATGTTCATGTGCATATAATGAAAGTCAAACCTAAGTAACATATTTTCATCTCACTTTTATTTGTATGATACATGTTCTATATTCATTGCAAATTTATTTTTTGGGATGTATATACTTCCCATGGATATAAATTATTATTATTCCCACTAAAATTAGGGGATATACTTATCCATATAAGTTTCATTCTTTCATGGGGATTACAATTCAAAACTTAACAAAGTTGTAAGGGTTTTATGTTATAATCTCAATGTTTATATAGATTATTTAATATTATGCATCTAATGGTGAAATATTTTGATCTATCTATCATGAAAATCATGAATTTTCTTCTCCTATGGTCTTACCTAGAGAATAAATTATTCCATTTAATTTTACTCTCTTTAAGAACTAAAAATATAAAAAAAATATTTTTAAAAGAAATTGAACTTATTTATATCTTTGATTGAAAATATGTTCTCTTCCATGTCAATGTTTTTTAAAAATATTTTCAAAACAATTACTAAACTAAAATGATTGATTAATAAAATTTTGTATCTAATCATTTATTTATAGAATAAATCATATTCATATTTATTAATATTTATGAATTTCATAGTCATTTTCACTACCAAACATATTAAGTAATTTTTAAATCAAAAAGGAATTTTTTTAATGAAAATTGTTAGTTATATAGTTATATTTAATGTATTAGTATATAAATTATTGAATTTTAATTTAAAAAATAATAATTTAACATTTTAACTAATAATATCATAATAAAATTGGGGTAAAGTTTATTGATTTTTCAGAAAATACTCACTTTTCAGTAAATAGTGAAAAATATCGATTCTTGTAAAAATGTCATTTCTTTCCAATAAATTAAGTAATTGAAAAGTTATATTGAATTTTTAATATGATACTAAGTAAAATAAGTATTCTTTAGTTTTTTTAATCCATATAATTTCATTTGAATCGTCTTTTTATTGGATTTTAGTACAAGTTTATTTTGGGTTTCAAATGGGGTATTTCATAAAACTATTTTCAAGTGCATAATGATTCTCTTTTTTAATTAATTGAAAAAAACTAAAGATGAATTATTTAAATTAAATATATAGATTAAATATCAATAAATATTAATTTAAATTTATAAAAAATAATTATTACTAATCATAGAGTTTATATAATATCATCTTATGTTAGAAAAATAAATTTATTGAAAAATATATTTTTTATCATTGTGCTGGTTTTATTTTAAATTAAATTCTTCCAATTTTGTGAATTAAATTGGTAAAATGGATTCCATGTTTTTAATAAGAAAAAATTAAATTATCTAATAAGTTAAAAATATTATTTTTAATAATTACTGGTGAAAATTATAATAACATTTTACTGTAATTAAGGTAAAAATAGATTTTTTGGGGGTTAAACCTAAAAGGTAAGGTTTAAAATAACCTTAAAATTTTACTAAAATATATTTTATGGCCATATTTCAGAATTATAGTTTCTATTTACTGATAATGTTCCATTTTTAATTTTTTTTTCAGTTGAAAAACATGGGTATCACTTTTTCTTTTCAAAATTTACAAGTGTTCCACTCACCTTATTAATAAAAGGCTACCCCATCTCCTCTACTATTGAAACCTTAAAACCATTTTGTATCATCAAATACCTAAAAAAATTCCATCCTAAATTTACATCCCAATAAATATATCCCATTTTTTATCATAAATCCACAATAATAAGTATTTTAGTACAAACCAAAGAAGGTTTTCTGAAGAAGATATGTCGTGCTTAACATGGTGATTTAATTTGATTTCTTCTCCCACCATCATAAAATATCCTTAAATTAGGATGATATAATAACACAAGTATATCCCATATACATATATGTTATTATTTTAATGTAATAAAATAAATTCATCTCTTATTCCATCTAATGTGAAATGAAATCGTCCTTCATGTGTACAATGGAACACTTCATCATGAACCGATGTGATTTGTTTCTCATCATCTCCTATAATGGCTTGTTATAAAGATGTAATTAAATTATATATATTATATTTGTAACATGATTATACTTATGAAATTATCATATCACATCAACATTATTACTTACAATTCTGTAGGGGATATGATAATACCGCTAATGTGTTTGGTGGACCACCTCTTCACGAAGCGATGTGATGCATTTTTCACTAATGCTTTACATATAATTTAATAAGGATAAATAAAATTAATATATGTTATATATATGAAATAATTTTGATATTAATTACATATTTATAATTCTAAAATGATAATATATATATATATCATTTACTTTTTACCTTTACATTCAGTGAGAAATGATAATGTTGTTTATGGGTACGTGTGGACTACCGCCTCCATGAAGTGTGGTGAATCTTTTTTAAACACCAAATCACATGGATAATATATGAAAGTATATTTAAATAAAAAATATTTTATTTATTATATTATAATCATTTAATAAAAATAAAATATTACTTACCTTTATTCCATATTGATTGTTGAAAATGGAGATGTTACTCATGAGTATGTAGAGCATTCCCTTTACCAAATTGTAATGTAGTTCTTTTTTAATAATAATATTTAATAATTTGTTTTAACATTATACTTTAAATATAAAATTTATTACAATAAAATTATTATTATTGTAGATATAGTTAAATAACAACCATTTGAACATAGTCAACTAACTGAAGTCATTTTGAACACATAAGACAAATATCATCAAAAACTCTGATGTAAAATTAATTGATTAAGTAATCATAAATATAAAAGTAATAAGTGAAATAAAAAAATAATAAACATGAAAATATTATTTAATCAATTAAATATTTAACATATTTTTATTATTTAAGATGATAAAGAATATATGTGATGATTCGAACTCAAGGTAAGGGGATTCTATTTAAAAAAAAATACACTTTTAAAATTTCTTTATAAATATAATTTTCTGTCATGTACATTCTTTTTAAATTGATTTTATGAATTGTCTATATTCATATATCAGATTTGTAAATATAATTTTATGTTTTTTTTGGATTTCATTCAATGTTTTTAAAAATGAATCTTTTTATATATTTTTTATTTAGAAAATTTAAAAAACTAAAGGAATGGTCTCTTTTGAGATATACGAAGACAATGAATTTTCCCACCGCCATAAAAATTACTGAATTTTGGATTACATTACAAGATTTAATGTTTTATTTAAATAAAAATACTCTTTTTGGGTATTCCTGTTTTGAAACTAATATTTTAAATGAAATAGGTAATTTTATATCTAAAAGTGATTTTCTTATAAGTTTAAAAGAGTTTTTATAACAATTTTATAAGGAAATGTGAAAAATCAAAAATATTATTCTTGAAAAGGTGTTTGATAAATATAAAATATATTCATTTGATCCGGATATATATTATATGAATTTTTTATTGCCATTAGATCTTATAAGTGAGCCATATATATCATATATGATGGGTGTGTCAAGATAGCATCGAGTGAGAAAAATATTTCTTATACAATTGGTGTGCCCAGATTTCACTCCAATATATAAGGTAATGTTTTTTATATTAACAATAAATAAGGAGGGAATTTCAAGATAGTTTCTCATATTGATATAACTGGTCTCCATCTATTTTTGACATGGGTTAAAAATAAGTCATGAATGTGATTATCAAAGTTTCAAAAAAATGTTTTTATATGGGTTTTAATGAATTTATTTGAGAAATATGTGTATATTTTCATATGTAAATGATTTATTCCATTATCAAAAATAACATTGATATAAATTTAACCATTTTATTGGTTTTATGTTTTTCACTAGACTGTTTTTTTCTTTCATTTCTAGTCCCATACAAATATTTTTGTGCTTATACCACATTTAAAAGAAATCATAGGGTTTAAGGATAGTTATGTGAATGGAAAATATAAAATTGAAATAAATGAAGAGTTTTCATAAAAATATGTCATGATTTATTTTAAAAGTATTATAATATGGTAAAATTGATATTGATATGAAGTTTACATTTTTTTCTTATATGGTGTTGTTATGATTGAGTTATGACCTAATTCAATAAAAATATAAACCTTAAAAGATCCAAAAATCTAATCAAATGAATTATTTATGTAAAGCTCAAGATTATATAATGTTTAAGACTAGGTACTTATAGTTAGTATAAATTTTTTAGATAATATTTGAGTTTATGATAATATTAATAACATTCCCTTGAAAGATTTTATATTATGATTAATTTAAAATGTTATATAATTCTATGATTAACACGACGCTTCATCTGTAGTATGTTTTTTTATAATGGTTTCCCATAGAGTAAATAGGGAAGTTATAATAAGAAGGCACTAATAAGAAAATATATTTCCAAAAAACATCTTGTAATGGTGTTAATTAGAACTATATAATTTTTTATCATGATTGATTAGTTGAAACAAGCTATAAATGGTGGTGAAATCCATGCTAGTGAGCACACAGATCTTTCATAAAGGAGCAGGACTATTTTGAATCATTTTATAAAAAACATCCTCAATATTTTAGTGGATCCTCAAATCTTGTGGTAGTAAAAGGATGAATCATTGTACAAGAGAATATGTTTGAATTCATGGTGTGTTTAAAATTAAAAAAGGTAACTAACGAATCAATGGTTGTATTTGGTTAAGAATACCATTGAGATACATCATCTTTATTCCATAGAATGGGGAACATTTAAAAATATTTTTCTTGAGAAATATTTCTCTAATGTTTTTTGGATATGTATAGAGAAAAAAAATTGAAATTGAGGAAAAAAGGTGAATATTCTATGGCCATGTATGAATAAAACTTTAGAATACCATCCAAGTATGTTCTAGATTTTATTCAAGAAAATGATAGTAAAATTAATAGATTTTACTTAGTGTTGAAACCAAGTTTATAAATATATTTTTCCGTATAAAAATTTAAAACTTATGAGAATGTAGTTCTTCGTGCTGAGAATCTTGATATAGTTTTTTCTGACACTTATGTTCCTTTTGGTGACAATAGTAAAAAAATGTCAAATAAGTAGGAAATAGAGAATCAAGTTATTAAAAAGTTTAGAGGTAATCCCCCAACATATTCCAAGTGTGGTAAAAAAAACATTTCAATGAATGATTTACAGGATATAGAAAGTGTTCCCAATGTTTTTAGTTTTGTAAAGGGGCTCATGACTATAAATAAAATAGTAATGAACAATAAAATAATGGAGTAACAAACAACCATCCAATGGTAGGATGATTTAGTTGAAATTTATATGGAGAATTGTGCTAAAATGTGTCCAAAGTTAGTTTCACATGATGTAAATAATCATTATCAAAAACACAAAGGTGTAGAAAAGTTATTTGATAATATTATATTTGATGTTAGACTGAAAAATAATATGGTGAAAGGTAAATTAGTAATTTATTCTAATTATATCAATGCCCTATTTGGCATTGTATCTTCACATTCCATGATTTATGAGAAATTTTAAAGTAAAATGGGAATATCACCATATAAAAAAACCGAAAACTTTTAGTGAAAACTCTTTGTGAAAATATTTAAGAATCCAAGATTTATAAGAATCTTCTGATTGTTATTAGTAGAATGGTATTTATTGAAAATCATGTTAAACTTCCCATAGTATAGTTTGATATAATTCATGGTATGGATTGGCTTACAGTTTTTAATTCAATGATATATTAAAGATCCAATATAGTTTTATTCAATGGTTTATTAACTTTGATAACATAACAAGAATTAAAAAACATTTACAGATCATGGTGAATGATAGATTGATCATGTTGTTAAAAAGAAATAAACTATTAGAATTAGTGATGTTATAGTATTAAATGAATATATGTATGTATTTCATGATGAATTCTTGGATGTTATTCATTATCTGTAGATTGAATGTACTATTTACTTAGTGCCTATGATAAGCCTATTTCAAAACCCCCTAATCAAATGGCTCAAGTAGAAATTTTATAATTTTAATAAAAATTGTACAAGTTTCTAGATAAATGTTTTTTTCCTCAAATAACTTCACTCTAGGATGATCCTATTTTGTTGTTAAAAAGCTATAAGGTTTAATGAAATTTTTTGATGATTATGGTGTCTTGAATAAAATTATTTTTAAGAAAATGTATCATTTTTATCATATCAATGATTTGTTTCATCACCTTTAGGGGTATAATATTTTTAAAATATTGATCATAGGGTGGGGTACCATTAGTTGAAATTGATGGAAGCAGATATTCCAAAGATAGGATTTTAGACTAGATATGGGAAGTAAGTGTTTTTATTTTTCAGTATGGGTTATCAAATGCACAAGTTGTATTTATAGCCATTATGAATAAATTTTTCCATGGGTTATGGGATAAGTTTTTGGTTATGTTTATTGATAATATCTTGGTATATTCTAAAATTCAAGAGGAACATGAAAAACCCCAACAAATTTTTTTCTTAACATAAATGAAAATAAATAATATTATGAATTTAGTAATGTTGAATTTGGTTGTAAAACATTTCTTCCCATGGGCACAATGTATCTAAATATTATATTAATCTTGACCTGAGTAAACTAAATTTTGTTAAAACTTAGCCAAGATAAAAAAATGCCACAAATATTCATATTTTTATTTTTATAGTGGGTTACTACTGAATGTCTGTTGAAAATCCTGATTGGGTTTCTAGACCAGTAACAATATTAAATCAAAGGGAATTTAAATTAATCTAGGCAAAAAAAATGTGTTTATTTTTTTGGAAGTGATAAGAAGATTAATGAATTCTCCATTTTATCCCTTCCTTACAAAAATTGTGAATTTTTTATCTACAATGAATCTTAATTGAATTTACTTTATTGTGTCCTGATGCAGAATGATCAGGTAATTACTTATGCTTCATGTTAGTTTAAGCCTCATTATTTAAATTACCCTACACATGATCTGTAATTAGCTACTATGTTTTTTTATTTAAAAACATTGACGCATCATTTATATAGATTAAAGTATGAAATATATACGATCGCAAAAATTTAAAATATATATTCACTCAATAATAATTGAACATGAGATAAAGAAGATGGTTTCAACTAAAAAAGTATAAGGATTTAATTATTCACTAACCTCCTAGAAAATAAAACAATGTTTTTGATGATTTGGGTTAGAATAATAAGGCTATAATAACACCTTAGTGTATAGAACAATACCATTTGGTTAATAATTTGATTAATTTTTTCCTAGATGTTATGGATACAAGCACATCCTCTATTTGGTTTCAAGTTTCAAAACAGTTGACATTGTTAAAATAATTAATAAATCATAGAAGAAGGATCATGTTTTGCATGAAAAGGTATAATTTTTAAGAAGTTATTGATTTTTTTGTTCAATTTTGATTAAGAATTTGTTGTAAAATTTTTAAAAATATTATGTTTTCCCAGTTATTTCCTATAGAAGAAAGATTTTCTAAGTGAAGTTCATAGTTCTCCATTTTCTTCTAATCCTGGAATCACTAAGATGTATCAATACCTTTATCTTTATTATTTGATGTATGGTATGAAAAGAAATATTTATTACTTTACCTTGAATAATATAACTTTTCACAAGGTTAAAGAACAATGATAATTAATGGAGGGAATTCTTTAACCTTTTCCAGTGCTAGAGTGGAAATAGAAAGAAATATCAATGGATGTTATGGAAGGATTTCCTTGGATATCTTGAGGTAATAATTTGATTTGGATTATTTTTGATCAATAAACTAAATGTGCACATTTTCTTCCAATTCCAGATACTATGTATCTGTATCAGCTTTCTTGATTATATATCATGTATATAGTTAGGTCACATGGATTTTCTTTGTCTATTATATCAGACCATGATCCAAGATTCACTACTAATTTTTGGAATTGTATTCAAAAGTCATTGGGTACTGAATTATATTTCAGTATATATTTTCATCCTCAATATGATAGAAATCCTATATTGATTATTTCGATCATGGAATATATGATTTAGTCTTGTTCAATGAATTTCCATGTAATTTGGGATAAATATATTTCTTTGGTTTATTTTTATTATAATAATAGTTTTTATTCCAGTATAAAAATGGAACTATTTGAGGAATTTTATGGAAAGCAGTGTCAGTAAATAAGTTTTTTAGATGAAGTAATAGAAATGAAGTTTATGGGAATATTTTTAGTGAATTATATGGATGAGAAGGTTGATTTTATTAAGTAACATATGAGGATGTCACAAAATAGGTATTAAATATATAGAGATAAATAGAGTAAATATCTTTCCTTCGAGGTAGGTGGTTATGTTTTTCATAAAGTGTCTCTAGGGAAAAGTGTTATGTGTTTTGTTAACAAGGGGAATTTAATTCCACAATTCATTGGACTATATAAAATCTTAGATAATTTGGAACAGTTTCCTACTTAGTGGATTTTTATCTAATTTTATATGAGATACAAAACATATTTCATGTTTGAATGTTTAGGAAATATGTTTTAGATTCATCTCATGTGTTTATCCCTAAAGTAGTTTAGTTATAAGTGACTCTTTATTTCATGGAACATCCTTTTAATATTATTAAACATAGATATAAATTTTTTTAGAATAAATTTATTAAACTGGTTAAGGTTTTATAGAAAAATAAGATGGCAAAAGAAGCGACATGGGAATATTAAAATGATATGATGGAAAGATATCCCCGATTTTTTAATAAGTGAATAAAATTGTGAGGATGAAGTTTCTAAAATAGAAGAAGAATGTACCAACCCATGTAAATATAGAAAAATCATTTTTCATGTTTATTAACATTTATTAATTATATATTAATTTTCATTACAAAAAAAAATAGGAAATTTCTAAATCAAAAGAAAATATTTTTAAATAAACTATTTAATTATAAGGTATTACCTAAATGTTTAAATTGTATATTATATAATTTTGAAACAAAAAAAATAATTTCATTTTTGAGATAAACATTTCAAAATTAACTTAGTGTGTAATTTTTGGATTTTACAGAAAATATTGATTTTTTGGTGAATGGTGAAGATGCCACTTTTTTAAAAAACAAATTTAAGGGCACAACCTTAAAATGTTACTCAATCTTAAATTTTAGACAATAAGACACATTATTACACATTCAGGATCTTCTCGGCTTTATTGTTTTAAATAATTAGGATACTTTACATACATAACATACCACATTCATACAAGACGATAATACTAAAAACAGTTTCTATTTTTTCAAAATATAAAACATGAAAGCTTAAAATGTGATTTCTTTAACAACACTCCATATCAAAAATCATGAATCCCTTATTTCTATTAACCATAATTATATCCAATGAAAAAAAAATTAAAAACATGGCATGAATATAAAACTCAGTAAGGGATATAAAGATTGAAAGTGTTAGTCAAGTGATTACATAAAACCAATAAAACCCATATCATAAAAACTTGAATGCATAGTATACTCATGTTGTATCCTTATGAAATATTTACCATATCACAATTACATTCACCAATACTTATGGAATAACCTTTTGGTCAACTACTATCTCTGGAGTACCTAATGCATTGGAGAGTTATAATGGGGCTCAACCGTCATATCTTGAGCTATAATGGGCTCAAACCAACATATCTTGACATATAATCAGCTCAACCAAACATAAATAATGTACATGTAACATATCATGGTAATAAAGTCCATTTAAATCATGAAAAATCAATCATTCCATATACATATAAAAAGACAATTCCTTTGAAATTTATTAAAGAGACCTTTAAAAGGGTTTTAGAAAGAAAGTCCCTTAAAATATAATCAGAGTGATAATTAATAGAATGGAATGGAAATGTGTATAAAATATAAATACTCATAATTATTCAAAGTATAAATAAAAATTCATCACACCAATAATCTTAAAACAACATAATGGATAAATTACAATGTTAACCCAAAGAATGGAAATTAGGATAAGAATTCCCTTACCTTAGGTTTGTCTTACTGTAATCTTGTTTAAACCTTTATTATAATGGTTAAAATAGTGTTATTAATATCTTAGAGAAACATATAAATCTATAAAATATCTTATATTCTCATTCCAGTACATCATTTCACCCTTTAATTGTTAGTTTTTTGTTCCTTTCATTGTTTAGGGTGTTTTTCTTTACATGATTTCCATGATTGGTTCTTGATGGGTATTCTTATAGATTGGAAGTGAAACACAAGAATTGTAATGTAAATGTATTTAAATATTTACATTACCATAAATTATACCATTTATCATTTTGATGTTTGATATAAGGATGACTCATAAGTTAAAACATTAATGATGTTTGTTTAGATAATTTTAGTGGTTATTTGATAATAATGACCTCATTTTGTATTATAAATTAAAACCATGTGTAGAAAATAATTCCAGAACCATGTATGAGACATAATACATATATTATAACCTGGTTCAATCATAAATATTATTTCATGGCCAGACTTGAAAGAATTAATGTAAATTTAAATAACAACGTCCACGATGTCAGTAATTCAACACATCACAAAAAATGTTTTTTATTCCTGGAATATGTATGAGAGGAGAAGATGAATGATGATGAATACTCCATGAACATGAAAAAATCCATAATATAAAATATTTTTGGAGATTTCATGCCTCTTGGGTAAGATGATATGAGTAAATAATAAGAAAATAGAGGAACTCAAAATAAAATATAGTTGAGAAATTCCTTACAAAATAATTGGCAGCCTAATGGCTATACAATAGGGTTTTAGAAAAAAAATAAAAATATAAGGGAAAAGGTTAACCCATCCAAAAATGAATCAAAATATAGAATAGGTCAATAATAATATGAAAAGAAGAAAATTGTATGGATTCTAAAATTTAATACCAAAAAAAGAGACCTTGAATGACAAAAGAAAGAAGTTGAGAATTTTCCTACCTTGTAGAGTAACTCTTAGAACATGAAGGTTGGTACCTTGGGAGCCTGAAGAAACCTTCAGAGGACTAATAGTGATGTAAGGAGGCTAGATCTTTTTTGATAAGGAATTTGGAATGAATTTAATGAAGGAATTGGTTGTTATTTATAGCAAAAGTGAGGGAATATTTTAATAATTTCCAAGAGATACCTCATTAGTGGTACTTGAAATCGAATGGGCTTGACCATGGTATTTTCCCAGCATATTATCCACTTGGGACACCTCATAACTTATTTTACTGTACACAAGTCTAATATATTTATTACATCATTATTACGTCATTAATGATGTCATTAACACACTGATACTCAAAACAGTATTTTTTACTATTCGATGAAAAATCAATTATTTTAGAAAAATCCCAAAAAATCACCCTTACCATATTTTGACATGTAAAATACAAAAATGACTCTATTTTTTGAAAATAATTTTATAAATATTATTAATTTAGTGTTTAAATAAAATCACACTTAATTAAAAAATTATCAATATTAATTATATAACTGCTTTTATATCACATTAATAAATTAACCAAGATGTCATTATCTTAAATCCTTATATAAAAAAATAATAATACAATTTACTATTAATTAGTCTCATATTACTATTCATGTTACTATTCATAAGGGTATGTTACTATTCACCAAAAAAATAAGTTTGTTCTATTAGACTTCAAATAACTTACTGAACACAATTGTAGATGACAATTTTTTGAAATTAAAAAAAATAGAAGCTGAAAATTGTGTTTAAAATCTTGTTATAAATATCTACTTAAAACAAAGTTTCATGCATTTAATTTATTTGTTAAAAAATTATTTGGAATGTTTCGAAAAATGTCATTTATTTTCAATAAATTAAGTTACATAAAAGTATAATTACGTTTTAAATATGATTTTATGTAATATAAGTATTATTTAGTTATATTAAATCAACATAATTACATTTTAATCATATTTATATTATCTTTTATTATAATTTTATTTTTTGTTTAAAAATGGGTTTTTTTCTTCAAATTGTTTTAAAGTGTGTAGTGTTTAACCATTTTAATTAAGTAAATAACCCATAATAATAATGAGTTAAAGTAATTTTATATATTACATATCAATAAATAATAATTTAAATTCATACAATGATGATCACAATACATAGAGTTAATATTAAATCATCCTATGCTTGAAAAATACATTTCTCAAAAAGCATATTTTTTAGCACATCTACTGGTTTTATTTTAAATAAAATTATACCAATTATATAAATTTAAATTTATAAAATGGATAAAATATTTTGAATAATAAAAATTTATATTATCTAACAAGTTTAACTTAATTGTTTTCCATCATAAATAGTGAAAATAGTAAATATCTTTTATTGGGGTTAAGGTGAAAACATATTTACCATGGATTAAACTAAAACGATAAGGGTTAAAATGACCTAAAAACATGTATAAAAAATATTTTACAGAAATATTTGACATTTTATTTTCTATTTATTTCCAATAGTATATTTTTAACCTTTTTTTATGTTGAAAATTTTTTATCACTTTTTATTTTCAAAATTTATTTGTGTCTCACTCACCTCACTTATAAATGGTCACCACATCTTCTCTCCTATCCACACCTAATATGCACTTTGGTTAAACAAATACATACAAAAATACCATCATTTCTTCCTTATATATGAAATATATTCCATTTTTATCATAAATCCATCGTAAGAAGTCATTTTGTGCAAACCTAAAGAGGTTGTTTGAAGAAGAGCCATTGTGTATGACTAAGCTATTTATTTTATTTATTCTCCCACCTTCTTAAAATATTATAAAATTATTATTATATTAATACACCATTATATAAGGTATAAAAATATTCTATTATATTAATTTCATAACCTAAATATATCTCCTCTTTCATCAAATGAGAAATAAAATCATCATTCATGTGTTTGGCATACTACTGCCTCACAAACTGATATGATTTTTTTTCCATAATTACCTCTCATGTCTTCTTATAATAATGAATTTAAAGAATATATATTATATTTTTAACATACTTATACTTATTAAATTATTATATCCTATATAATGTATTACTTTTCACTTCATGGGGGATACGATAATGTTGCTCATGTGTACAACGGAATATCATCTTGTGAAGTGATGTGATTTGTTTCTCAACAATGATTTACATGGAATGTGATAAATATAATTTTCATGTATATATGTGATATATATGAAATAATTATTATATTCATGATATAATTATAATTTTAAATATATATATATATATATCATTTACTTTTTACATTTCCTTTCACTGAGAAATGATAAAGTCATTCATGTGTATGTGTTGACCACCGACTTCTTGAAGTGATGTGATTATTTTTTCAAAATCACATCCCATGTATAATATATAGAATTATTTTAAAATAAATTATTTAGTGTTAATGATATGGTTATTATTATATAAATATAAACTATTACTTACCTTAATTCTATAATGATGGTTGAAAAATAGAAACGTTTCTCATGTGTATGTATGTCCTATCATCGCCATGATTATCACATAATTCATTTTTCATAACAATATTTCACTATTTGAGTTAAAAGTATAATTTATGTAAAAAAAATATAATTACCATGATCATTATTCTATATATTTTTAAATAATTACCTCCTTGGCCATAGTAAACCTATTAAATTCATTTTTGACGCGAAAAGTCAATATCATTAAAATATATGATATAAAATTAGTTAAGTAATCATAGATAATATGGTAATAAGTGAAATAAATGGATTAAAATCATTAAAAATTTTCTTAATAGAATAAATATTAAAAAAATTATTTTTCATGATGATAAAGAACTTACATGATGATTCAGACTCAAGGTAAGGGTCTTTTCTTTAGAAAATCATCTTTTAAAGTTTTCAATAATACTCACTTCTATTACATGTCCTTGTTTTTAAAATAATTTTCTAAATTTATTTATATAGAAATAAAATATCAATAAAGGTTATTTTTGTCTCTTTTTTCTTTATTCCATTTTTTTAAAGGAAAATATTTTACTAGTATTATGTGAAAAATTTTGTTAGAAAAAAAAACGAAGGTTCCATTTTAACATATACGGTGATAATAGCTTTTCCCACCTCCACAAACATTATTTATAGTTTATATTACTATATAATATTTATTGTTTTATTTTAATAAAAACACACTTTATATTATTTTTTATTAAAAACGGTTTTAAAAAATAAAAGGGTATTTTGATATCCTAAAGTGAATTCCAAACAAGTTTAAAAGTGTTTTTCATGAGTTTTATGATGAAAAATACAAGTATAAAATATTTTATTCTTAAAATGATTCATGAGAATTATAAATGAGATACGGGTGATCTTGATACTGCATATACCAAGGTTTCATCCCCATTATAACTCATTGGGGAGCCTAATATAGCTTATACGATGGGCAGGCCTAAATAGTATCGGGTGAGCCCGGTATAGCTTATACGATGGGTGTTCTAGATATTGATCCAATAAAATGGGTAGTGTTTCTTTTATTAAAATTAATGAAGGAGGTAGTTATCAGAGTGTTTCTCCTATAGATTTAATTAAGATCCAGTTATTTTTTAGATGATTTTAAAATGTGATATGAATGTGATGCTCTATGTTTCCAAAAAGTTTTTTTATTTTCTTCTTATGCATTTTAATGATTTTATTTGAGAAAAATGTGTGTTCTTTTTCATGTGGAAATGGTTTATTTCATTATATCAAATAAAATTTATATAAAGGTAAACATTTCATGGGTTTTTGTGTTTTTCACTAGATTAATCATTTTCTTTTTTTTATGTCCCTTACTAAGCTTTTTGTACTCATATCACATTTTGAAAAAGTTTTTCATAGGCTTTGAGGATGGTAAGGGAAAGGAAAAAATCAAGGTAAAATTCATGAATTTTTTTTCATTAAAATAAATCATGTTTTATTTTAAAAAAATTATATTATGGTAAAAAAATATATACTAATTGGAAGTGTACACTTTGTATTATATGGTTTTGTTATGATTGTGTTATGACGAAATTATATTAAAATATAAACCAAAAAAGATCCTTAAATGTAAGATAATTAACTCTTCAATAAAAATTAAATATTATTTAAAGTTTTATGTAGGTTCCTTTACATATTTACCCAGGTTTTAATTTTTAAAAAATGGTTTAAAATGAATCTTACTATAGTCCTTCAAATGAGACACTTTTTTACTTTTTACTTAAAATTTGAAAAAAAAAATTTGTTTTAACATGTAATGAATGAACATAATTTTCCACTATCATGAAAAATAAATGATTTGAGGCTTTCCTTACATGTTTTCATTTTTTTCAATGAAAATGGATTACTTAATGTTTGGTAAATTTTTATATATTTAATAAGTGGTTTCAAAGTGAAAATTTCATTTTCCTCAAGAAATGTTCCAAGGGATTTTTGAAATCATTTTCAATATAAGATAAAATCCTTTGATGCATCCTAATATTTGCTATGGATATGATCCAATGATACTATAATTATTATTTTTATTGATGTCTTATGATTACGATGAAAATATTTTTATAAAACCCATTCCTTTTCTTTTGGTTATTCTAGGATGAGTTTATGAAATTATTACGAAACCCATTTCTTTCCCATGGGTTATGCTATGATGAAATGTTTATGAATCTCATTTCTTTTCCATGGGTTATTATATAGTGAAATTTTTATGAAATGTATTTATTTTTTTATGGGTTATGATGTAATGAATGTTTTATGATCTGATGGAACAAAAAAGTAATATTTTCATTATGTTATGGGTGGGACTTATATTTCTCTCCAATGCATTCCGTAAATATGGATATCTCAAAATATAAAATGGACTATAATATGGAGTGATCCTAGTTTATTAGAGGAATTTTTTCATAAAGATATTATATAGAGTTAACATTGACTACATTCATGGTTTGGGGAGTGAACTCAATCCACTATGATGGCCTTGTAAATTAGTTTTGACTGTTAAGGAAATGGTTTTATATACTTATGGTCATACCACAAACTTATGTATTATGTCAATGTTATTATCTTATGGATCGTGTTCGTTTATTACTTTATTATGTTTTTCTTATGAACTAACAAGTCTTATTCTATGACTCGAGATTATAATCTATGGTATGTTGGGTATGGTTTAAAAATGTTATGATCAGGTTATTGTTATTTTATTCTCCTATGATTTTATGTGATCATTGAGATCTCTAATGTTTACCCCAACTAAGCATTTGAGTTCTCCCTTTAGTTTTTTTTCATTCCCATAATTATGAATAAACTTTTTAAGTATGATATGTATAATAATTGTTCTGGTTATGAATATATTAGTAGGAGATGATGTAGTTCTCTTATGAACTAGTTTTTATATATCTAATTTTTCAAAGATACTAGACCAATATGATTCTAGAGTGTTTCATTATGTAATATAATGAATTTTCACATAAAAAGATATAAAACCTATGTATGAAAATCCTGGTTCACAATAGTTAGTATTAGAGAATGTTTTTCTTATCATTTGCATACTATGATGACAAAAAATTATTTAGAACCCTTATAGGCCTTATTTTACATATAATTAGTTAGAACCCTAATAGGCCTTATATCAATGTCAAGATACTACAAGTGGATATATATCTTTCATAGTTTTACATTGGGGTAATAACTTTAAAAAGGGTTCATTATTATTTCACTTTTTCAACACCTGGTTCATGATAATAGGCCTTATTTCACACCTAGTTTGAAACTCTCAAGGTATATGCTTTGAAAATAAACAAACCCATTACAAACCATAATTATGGATTTGAAAAGATAATAACCATGAAGGGATAGGTTAAACCTAAGGGGTAATATTTTTAAAATAATGTGTCATGATTTAGACCACTATAGGAAGAATGGCTTTTTGAGATGGTGCATTTGCGGTAGGATCTACTTACAAGTATCCCATTATGGAAAAGGGAATCAAAAATATAACATTTTGTGATATTCTATCACAAAAAAGTTAATATTTGTGATGGGAATATGTAACGTCACAAATAGGTACGGTAATTTCTTTAAAAACCCTATTACGTCAGGCCTACCACCCGTCGCAAATAGTTTTTCAAGTTTTTTTAAACAAAAAGGGAAACAAACCTTCACAATTAGTATTTGCGATGAACAATCACAAATACTGTAAAAAAATAAAGCCTTTTGCAACAGCTCTTTGTTATTAGTATTTGTGTTGGGCCCGTCACAAATAGTTGAAAAAAAATAATAAATAATATAAAATTAATAATAATATAATATTAATATAAATGTAATCATAATATTAATATTTGTACAATATAATTATTTATAAAATAATATTAATAGTGATAATAATTCAATATTAGTATAAATATAATATTAATATTAATATTAATAATATAATAAAAACATCATTATTCACAAAAATATAAAAATATATTAATCAATAAAATAAAAAAATATAATCAATAATTAAATAAATAATAGAAACATTAATATTTGAAAAAATGAACTATTTAAAACAATAAATAGTTAATAGTACAAAACAAATCTATTCAAATGTTTCATTATAAACTAACAAAATATCACTGAGGGGGAGGGTCGTCTAAAGGAGCCGAAGAATATGGTGAAGGGAACTTCATCCCTAAACTGTGTTTCAAAAACCACATGAACTCCATCTACTCCTCCTGTTGATGCCTCCATAGAATCATATCATCCTACATCTCTTGATGTTTTTATTTCTATTATTGGAACTCTTCATGCTGATGTTGTAGCCACTAACACATCTCCTCTTACTCCCTATGCATAGTCTCTAAAAGCTCACTCTTAGCTCACAGTTACTCCTGATACTATGCATGAGATGAGGATGACTCTCTTCGAGCTCCTCTCGATTTGGAATCTGACATTGCAGAGGTTCCATAAAAACACCCATGGGTTAATCGAGAATTGATACCAACAACTCAGCCTTTATCAAAGGGATACTGGGTCATCTGCATCCATGCTGCCACATCAATTCGGGGGGCACTGGTCTGACCATCATTCTCAGCCTGACTCTCAAAATTTCTTTGAGACATCACATGCATATATGACTTTTTCAATTGAAATGTTAAATTAAAATACTTAAAATATTATTTGTAGTTAAATTTAAAACAAAAAAATAAATTATACTAACCAAAATCTAACGATGGTGAGCACCTCTAATATCATCAGTGGTTGGCTCACTATATATCCTCCTATAAACATTGTAATATATAATATCATGTTGTGTGACTGCCTATATGAATATAAAATAAACTTATTACATTTATAGTTATATAAAATATTTAAAAAAATGTACTTACCAAATGCTCTCTATTCATACTGAATGTACAACTACCAGCTCAATGTGTCACCTCCTATCTCCCCTAATTTTTCCGACCTACTGATGATCTACTCTAATATCACCTACTCAACCAGTGTGTATATAATCCATCCCAAACATGAGATGAAATATAATCAAGTTGGTATGATATGTCTCATCAAAATCTATCACTCCTACTTTCTCTATTGCTTTTCTTTTCAAATTGTGCAAAAAGTAAGTGCAACGCCGATGCATAGCTCCCTACCATGCCTTTGATATATCCTCACTCATGTTATCATCAATGGGATACCATAAATGATACAAATAATTTATAATATCAAGTTATTAATTGAATTAATTTCTAAATAATAATTATTTATTTATATTCCAGCCAATGCTCAAACATGTGGTGTTGTACCTCAATAGGAATCTTATCCCATGAAACCCCTGTATCAGAACAATAATTGTGCAATATTGCGCTCCCATTTCCAACAACTATAGGTCTAAATATATGAAAAAAATTAATCAAAAAACTATAATATAAATAAATTAATGGAACTTAACTAAAATAAAAAGGTAATCATACCTATTTGTGCATAGATCGAACCCAAGATGTGGATGCTTCTCAAGGATAGGGTTGGGAATCATCAGTCAAGCAAGACCACGCCCCCTCTGATTACTTTATAAACTACTTATATTATGAGGGTCAGATGATCCAACATCCGGCCCATCTAAATGTAGATCATCCTCATGAAACAGGCAATTAAGATCCTTGTCCATCTGAAACATGAAATGGTTGTCATTAGAAAATAGTTAAAAACAATTATTATATATCGATATATATTATATATGATTATAACCAGCATTTAACTGTGTTAATTTCCATCTTTATCCTCATCTTCATAGTTTTTAATGTCAATGTCTTCATCTTCCTCCTCAGCGTCATTAATTTCTATATTATTTTTAGTTTCATCATCTCTTGTCATTTCAAACTCAGTTGTAACATCATTAACATAATTTTCACCATCGGCCCATAAATGTGGGGTGTCATTAATAATATTTGTGTCTCTTTGTGATAAATATGGATTTGAAGTAGTCTCATGAAAATTTTCAATTCCTTGTACTTCAGTAGAACCACAATTAATTTCATTAAACTGATTCTCTTGAGATTTAATTTTTATTATGATCCACTAATCACCCATCTCACATCAAGTAGTATAGTAATTTTCATAATAAATTTTATATTCCTGATGATCCAATAAAAATGGTTTGTTTAATGTAAGAATACTTTTATATTTAATATCAACGATTCCAGGGATTTGATGAACAAGAAAGTCTCTCTTAGTATCCAACCATTGATAGTTAAACATTGTTATGTAATTTTGTCACATATAACAAAATTCAATGATTTCTTCCAGCATGCCATAAAAGTCAACTTCATTTTCTCTATGATGAGATCCCCTTAATAAAACACCACTATTAATTATTTTTTATTCCCCATATTCATGTGTATGAAATTGAAAAACATTCACCACATATGTATTATAATATATAACCATTTTTTATAGTGGGTTACTCAATACACACAAACGATTATCAAATTTATAACCATGTTGAGATACCTGAAAATTTGTAAAACTATTATCACTATAACAAGTATTAAATTGATTTTTATTTAAAATAAAAAATAATATATGTCACCATGTTTTTTAAACCATTAGGAAAAAAATTGACAATGTTCTTCAAGGGAAGTTGTTGTAATCTGTGGAAACTATTTTTTGATATGATTATCATATAATCTACAAATAAAATAAGATTAATGTAATGTTTCAAATATTATAGAATAAGTGATAGGAGTAGTCACAGTACAAATGGTTTTATTTCTTCATAGTCGAAGAGATTATATATATGATATCTATGATGTTCCTTATCTAATGTTCATCGTTCATAAAATCAAGCGAATCCAAGTTTAGTCTGATTGAAAAATGATAATTGGTTGATCATTTTATTGTCAATATCCCCCTCATTATGGCTCATGTGGTCGTGTTTTGAGGTATATTCATATTTAAAGTATTGAGAGTAGAAAAAATAAATTTCATCTTGCAAATATGCTTCAGTAATTGAGCCTTAAACTGATGCTTTGTTACATACCTTTTTCAATTTTCTATTTGCATATCTCAAATGTGTACATCAATCAGAACTATACTAGACTTCCACATTTTGTTTAATGCCACAAATGTAATAACAAATGTTTCATTGATTCAAACAAACCTGGAGGGAAGATTTTTTCTAGTTTACATAAAATTAAAATGACATATTCTTACAGTTTTCATACTACATCATAGTTTGTTATTGATGCACCAATGTCTCGATAAAAATATGATATGTCTGTTAGTACATCCAAAATCATTGGATTTAAAAAACCTCTCAACCCAATTAGAACAAGTATTTATATTAAAACATGACAGTCATGAATTTTTATTCTAATAATATAATGATTTCTAACACATCTGTTCAAGTTGGAATCATAACCATCTTGAAGCCTCAAATCCACAATCCACTAACAAAATAATAAGCGACTCTCTTTGAAAATTGTATAATATTATTTTGGATTCATTAAATACTGTGATCTAACATTTTAAAATATTTCAAGTTATGGTCGCTTGCAAATTTGGGAAAAATCTAATTGTGCCTTTACACTGTCTTTGATCTTACCTTGTGTATCCAAAACGGTAAGAAATAAATTATCAAAACAGTTCTACTCAATATGCATCACATCAAACATGTGATAGAAAAATAGATGATACCAGTATTGTAAATCCCAAAAAAATGTTCTATTTTATCAAATTGTTCTCTTTTCCAACATCAATTTTCTATTTGTTTATTGTTGGTCCAAATGTGATCACAGTTAATGAAGAGATAATTGACTTTAACTCTGAACCTAAAATCATTGTTTGAGGCCAATATTTTAAAAAAATTACTTTTCTAAAATGATATTTGTTTCTTATAAAAGGATGATCAGTTGGAAGAAATCTCCTATGACAGTCCAAAAAACATGTTTTCTTCCATTTACAATCATAAACACTTTTTTGTCTCACGTATAGTGCGGACATGATTTTAGAACATATGTACTTTAACCAGATAACATACCATATACTGGGAAGTCATTAATTGTGCAATGTAGCTTTCAATAGGAAGTTTTGTATCATAGCAACATCATACCTACTAACACCATTGCACCATAGTAAATTTAACTCATCAATCAATGGTTTTAAATAAACATTATTATTATTTTTCAGATGACCTGGAATTAATAAGGTTCAAAAGATATATGGCTCCTTTATCAATATCAATAGAGGTAAATTGTATGAAGTTATAATGACAGAATAACATGAATACTGACTACTGTAAGAACCAAATGAAGAGAAACTATCTGTAGAAAAACCCAATTATATTTTTTGGTATTAAAATGAAAAATATGGATGCACTTGGTGAAACGCTTTCAATGAATCACTATCAAATGGATGATTTAAGGTTTATGAGTTTAAATGATGGTTTTGTGCCATGACATCAATGATTTTGTATTCTGAGACATAAATAAATGCTGAAATTTGGGTATGAGTGGTAAATATCTGAATTATTTATAGGAATAAATCCATACATCCATGGTTGAGCTTCTTTATACATTTATTTTCCATATGAAGGACAACTATCCAATGACTCTTTTTCACTATAATATAACATGAAGTCATGTGAACATGAATGAATCTTTTGATTACCAATACCCATATTATGAACCAGCCTCTTGCTCTCATATAAATTTATAGGAAAAACATTCCCATTGGGTAGCAATGTTTTTAACAAATATAATATAAAATCAAAATAATTATTTGACATTCCTTTATTTGATTTAATAGCCATAAATTTAGTAATTGTTTCAAACATTCTTATCTTTCAACCAGGATATAAGGCATCCTTAGTGGACCTCAACAACTCATATAATTAAGATGGTTCCAACACAAGAGTTAAATATATATCATCTTGAGTTTCAATTTGTTGGAATGACATACCTCTTAGATCATGTACTAAATTTTGAAGTCGTGTTGGATCTGGAACCAAATTATTAGTATCATCTCTATAACTATTTTCAACATGTTGATATCAAAAAAACATATTCCGGTTAAAAACCAAAATGCAATAAATCACCTCCAACATTTTCAAATGTTTCAAACATCCTCAGAGAACATTTTTTATAAGGACACTTAATTTTCCATTTTGAAACGAATTTTGGTTTTCATGATACAAATGATAAGAAATCTTGAACACCCTCAATATATATAGGATTTAGAACAAAATAGTTTGGATTCCTGTACTGATTTATCTAATCACGATCATTTAATAATGACTATATTCGACTTCCATGTTCCATATTTTTCTAAAAAAATGAGAAATAATTAGTTATTTTGTATAAATAGATATATGATAAATACTATAAAAATAGAAGACAATTAAATAATATTTTATAGTAATTTATAATAATTTCAATTAATTTATAATTATTTATACTATTTTTTAAGCTTATATACTAACCTAAACTCATTTATAAAAAAATTATATTGACCACTCATTATTATTAATTGAAGGTATTTTTTACTAATTGTTTTTAATTACTAGTGGCATAATTTCCAACGAATTTCTGGAAGCTCTTTTTTCTAATGACTCATCCCCTTACAACTTTCTATGACTAAAATCAATAAGAAAAGTAAACTCTGATGTAAAAATATCTATTTTTATATGCACAATTATGGGGATTATGGAGGCCACACTACACTGCTCTCTATACTCGTGCATATGAAAATTGATATTTGTACGTCAAAGCATAATTTTCATAGTGATTTCAGTTTGAAAAATCACAAGGAGATGAGTCGTTGGGAAAAAGATCCTCTTTTGTTCGACAACTCACCTCCTTACAACTTTCTATGACTTAAATCACTGTAAAATATTTGGTCTTCTGTATGTTAGAGAAGGTTTATTAAACTGATTTTAGTGGGAGAAGGTTGCAAGGAGCTGAGGAGTCGATCAAAAGGAAGGTCGTCAATTCACTGGAAATTATGCTAGTTTATTAATGTACTCAAATTTTATCCAATTTATTACTAATTAAACTTAATTATTACTAATTAATCTTAAATATTACTAATTGATCCTAATTATTACAAATTAATCCTAATTGTTACTAATGAATCCTAATTGTTACAAATTGTTACTAATTGGTACTAATTGTTAATAATTAATCCTAATTAATCCTAATTAATCCTAATTGTTTCTCATTAATCCTAATTATTACTAATTAATCCTAATTATTACTAATTAATACGAATAATTACTAATTAATCCTAAATAATACTAATTAATCCTAATTATTACTAATTATTACTAATTATTAATAATTAATACAAATTTTTTATTAATTATTTCAATTTATTACAAATTTTTTGTAATCATTGCTAATTAATCCAAATTATTGATAATTATTTCTAATTATTTTTAATTATTGATAATTATTAATAATTATTCCTAATTATTGATAACTATTACTAATTGAGCCTAATTATTGAAAATTATTACTATTTAATACTAATTATTGATAATTATTAAAAATTATTACTAATTATTAAAATTTGATACAAATTATTACGAATTATAGATAATTATTAAAATTTATTACACTAATTATTAAAAGTTATTACTAATTCCAAAAAATTATTACTAATTATTAATAATTATTACTAATTATTATAAATTATAACTACTTATTACTAATTATTACTAGTTATTTCAATTTATTACTAATTATTACTAATTATTACTAATTATTATTATTTATTAAAATTTATTTCTAATTATACTAATTATTACTGATTATTGAAAATTATTACAACTTATTACTCTAATTATTACAAATCATTACTAATTATTACAAATTATTACTAATAATTACTAAATATTACTAGTTATTACAAATTATTACAAATTATTACTAATTATTACTAAACATAACAAATTATTACTAATAATTACAAATTATTACAAATTATTACAATTTATTACTAATTATTATAATTTATTGCTATTTATTCCTAGTTATTACAAATTTTTTCTAATTAATTCAAATTATTACAAATTATTTCTAATTAATCACAATTATTACTAATTATTACTAATTATTACTAGTTAGTACTAATTATTACTAATTATTACGAATTATTACTAATTATTACTAATTATAACTAACTATAAGAATTTGTTACTAATTATTACTAATTATTGATAATAATTACAATTTTTTTACGAATTAATCCAAATTATTAGTAATTGTTATTAATTATTAAAAATTATTAAAAATTATTACAAATTATTAATAATTATTACTAATTATTACAAATTATTTCTAATTATTTCTACTTATTTCTAATTATCACTACATATTTCTAATTATTACTAATTATTACAAATTAATACTAATTATTACAAATTATTACTAATTATTACTAATTATTACTAATTATTACTAATTATTACTAATTATTACTAATTCTTATTGATTATCACTGATTATTACTAATTATTAAAATTTATTACTAATTATTATAATACATTACAAATTATTACAATTTATTACTAATTATTTTTAATTATTACAAACTATTTCAAATTAAAACAAATTATTTCTCATTATTTATAATTATTTCTAATTATTTCTAATTATTACAAATTATTTCAAATTAATCATAATTATTGCAAATTATTACTAATTATTACTAATTATTACTATTTATTACTAATTATTACTACTTATTACAATTTATTACTAATTATTACTAATTATTGCAAATTATTACAAATTATTACTAATTATTACAAATTATCACTAATTATTACAAATTCATTCTAACTATTACTAATTATTACAGTTCATTACTAATTATTACTAATTATTAATAATTATTACAATTTATTTACCTAACAACTACAAATTATTACTACTTATTACAAATTATTACTAATTGTTACAAATTATTTCTAATTATTACTACTTATTACTAATTATCAATAATTATTATAATTTATTACTAATTAATACTAACTATTACTAATTATTATAATTTATTACTAATTATTACTAATTATTGATAATTATTACAATTTATTACACTAATTATTACTAATTGTTACTAATTATTACAAATTATTACAAATAATTACAAATTATTAAAAAATATTACATATTATTACTAATTATTACTAATTATTGCAAATTTTTACAAATTTTTACTTATTATTAAAATTTACTACTAATTATTAAAATTTATTACTAATTATTACAATTTTTTCTAATTATTACAATTTATTACTAATTATTACTAATAAATACTAATTAATACTAATTGATACTAATTATTACTAATTATTACTAATTAATACTAATTATTTCTAATAAATACTAACTATTACTAATTAATACTAACTATTACTAATTAATCCTAATTATTACTAATTAATCATAATAATTACTAAATACTCCTAATAATTACTAATTAATATTAATAATTTCTCATTATTTCAATTTATTGCTAATTATTTCAATTTATTACTAATTCTTTCAATTTATTACCAATAATTACAATTTATTACTATTTATTACTAATTATAACAATTTATAACTAATTATTACAATTTTCTACTAATTATTACAATTTGTTACTAATTATTTATAATTAACCCTTAGACATAATTATTCATAAAGATTAATACTAAAAAAACAAATATCTATTTCTAATTTAATTTAATTACATCTAATTGACAAAAATTATAAATCGTTTAAAATAAAATAAATTAAATTAATAATAATAAAAATTGATAAATAACTTCAAACTGAAGCTTTCGGGGTATAAATGTCGCGGATTATGCTCTGATTTAAAAGATTAAACTATGAAAAATTTTAGAAGAATATTTTCTAGAATAGATAGAGAGAAAGTTGAGAGAGGAGTAGAATGAGAGAATAAACAGATTGGGGTATATAGAGGTTAGAGTATTTGCGACAGGCTTATTTACGACGATAAGCCCGTCGCAAATAGTGACATTTGCGATGGGACTCGTCGCAAATGCAAATTGCCCTCATTAATTATGGTAGGTTGAAAAAAGTTATTTCTGACAAGTCCCATAACAAATGGGTACCTGTCGACATATTATTTGTGACGGGATAAGTATCTCATCGCAAATACTAAAAACCGCCTTCGAACATTTTTGATAGTAATAAAAACTCATCGCAAAATACATCTACCCAGGATTTGGCGATAATTTCACACCAAACCTTTTGTGATGGGTCCTTACACCCCCCCCCCAATATCTATTATTTGCGATTGGACAATTGTCCAGTCGCAAATAACCCCTTCTAATGGGTTATTTGCGACGAGCCCCTGACCCGTCTCAAATAACATGTCAGAAATAGCCATTTTCCAATAGTACTCATCCAGTAAATGATTTCCCAAGATTATGTGGTTTCTGAATATGATTATTATTGCTCGCACCAGGATTTTTTGTTTTAGTTAATGGTTATAACCCAAAGGAATCTTTTTAATGCTGGATACAATGGACAATGCAACTATTTCTCTCCTAAGAAACCAAATTTTATGGGATATGGAATGAAAAATCATATTGTTGTCCTAACACAAATTTCTCATGCTATGAATCATACTGAACTAGAAAACAAGAAATAGAGGTAACTATATTATGTTATGTCCTTCATAAGGAAATATCCATATTCTATTAGTTGTTTTAATGATCTGTTATTTTCCAAGCAATGGATTAGTATAATTGAAAATATATTTTCCATTCTCAGTTGTTCAGACCGTGAAAATTTCATTTTAGTTGTCTATCGTTTAGTTGGTGAAGAAGATCATAGGTGGACTCTTATCAAGAATACGAGGCAATATGATGAAATTAACTACATAGAGTGGGATGAGTTTAAGAGATTATTTTTAAATATTTAATTTACTCATATTTCTTCATGAAAATAGATAAGAAAATACATGGGAAAAAGTAGATGGATGATGAATCTATTTTTTTCCTATAAGGTAAATTTTACAAGACATGCAAGGTATGCATCTGGTATTATCATACAACTTGAAAGTAATGTCAATCTATTCTTTAGTGGCTTAAAACCAAGTATTCAAAAGTTGTTTTCTATAAAGGACTTATGTAGCTTTTAAGAAAACATTTTATGTGTTATCATTATGGAAATTTATTTTGGAGGTTCCCATCAACATCATGGTTTGGATAAGAAAAGAAATATGGGATTAAAAACAAACTTTAAAAACATATAGAGAAGAATATAAGATTGTATTCATGCTCGAAGTGTGGAAGGAAACATAGAGAAAACTTTCTTAAGGGATTGGTAAATTTTTTAGGTTTTAAAAGGAAGGTCATTAGGAAATTGAATGTCAAAGTTATTCCAATATGTTAGCTAATGATGGTAACATAGAGAAATCTCTAAAAAATAAAGCACCCACACTTTAGTGTTTCAAATACAAGGAGTACGGGAATTATGCTGACTAGTTCCCAAATATGATGGTAAATAATGATGATCATTATCAAAAACCTATTAATCCCAGAGAAAAAGGGAAATATCATGTCATCACTACTGCTGAAGTGGATAATGAAGTGGTGAAATGTACACTTATTATCCACTCAAGAACAGCTAATGGTCTATTTAATTTAAGATATAAAAACTCTTTTATATCTAAAACATTTATTAGGGTTTCACAATACCACCTAAATGGTTAGACATTGAATTTGTAGTGAAGTTCCCTTATGGTACAAGGATCATATCTCAAGTATATGATTCTTCTCCAGTCTATGTTTATGGGTATTTTCTACCTGTAAGTATTGTTATTCTCCCTATCATTAAATTTGATGTTATCTTAGGCATGGATTGAATTTATCTATATAAATCCCACATCAATTTCCAAGGATGGGATTTCCTGTATTATATTCCAAACAAAACTATGATAATATATTAGTGTTATAATAAGTATGAAATTCTTATGGGAATCACATCTATTAAATGGGTCTTGATTTTTGATAATAATGGGAGTTTATCACAAATGGTTGGGTAATAACTCAACATCGATGATATGTCTATTGTGCAGGTGTTTTTCAATGTCATTCCAAAAAAGTTTCACAATCTTCCATGAGATTCTGAAGTTTATTTCACAATATAACTCATAACTAGTGCTACACATATTTAAAATACTTTCTATAGAATATCCCTAATTGAGTTTTACGTATTTAAGATGAAACTATAAAATAATCTTGACATGGGATTTATTCATCCAAGTGTATCACCTTGGGTTGTACCATTTCATTTTTTAAGAAGAAAGATGGATCTATGCGATTATGCAATGATTATTTGGGACTGTATAAGATCACGATAAAGAACAAGTATTTTATACATGGTATTGATGACTTGTCTGATCAACTAAGCAAAGATAAATACATTTCCAAGATTGATCTTCAATCATAATATCATCAATTCAGGTCCAAGGAAGAGAATCTACCTAAGAAAAAATTCTATAAAATGTGTAGAAACTATGAATATATAGTGATGCTTTTTGGTTTTACCAATTCCCTCACTATATTTTTTGATTTAATGAATAGAGTCTTTAGATATTACATTGATTAGTTTTTTGAATTCATTATAGACAATATTATTATATATTTAAAGATAATGGGGTACTTTGAAGATCACTTAAGGATTATACAAATGACCCTAAGAAAGGATAAATTGTATGAGAATTTAAAAAAGTTTTAATTTTGAGAAGAAAAATGTTTCACATTTGGGTTATATAATCTCATTATAGGGTATATCTATAGATCCGTCAAAATACAAAGTTATTGAATATTCTCCTAGATGAATCATTTTGACTAAGATCCATAGTTATCTTGGTTTGGATCGGTATTTTCAATTCAGAGTGGATAATTTGTCCCAATAATCTAATTCAATCACCAAGTTAACTCTGAATGGAGCCCTTTTCCTTTGGACAGATGGATGTGAGGAAATTTTAAAGGAATTGAAGAGAAGGTTAGTCAGTACACATGAGATTACATTACCCTGCAATAGAGAAGGGTTTTTAAGCCATAGTGTTGTATCAATGAAGGGATTAAAATGATTTATCATTCATAATGATATGGCAATAGCTTATGCATCACGACAATTGAGGGTTCATGAGAAAAAATATCCAACTCATGATATAGATTCAACTGTGGTAATTTTTGAATTAATGATATAGAAGAATTATCTTTAGAGAGACAGCTGTGATATATATATATATTAATCATAAAAGTTAAAACTATATATTCTCAGAGAAATATTTAAATATGTTCCATAGAAATATTTCGATCTAATAAAATATTATGAATTCATAATACATTACAACCCTAGAAAGTGAACAAGTTGGATGAAGCATTGAGATGAGTAGATCATGAATGTTTTTTGATATTGAGGATCACACAATATTTAATATTTTTTTATTTGAAAAGGATAGATCATGAAATTTCTAATTATGGGGGGAAATATTATCTTTATCAAATGAGTGTTTATCCATCTATTTAAGTGAATATAAAAGCGGCACAGAAGGAAGATGTAGGGATGCAAAAGAATGTGAGAAATATTCCTGATTTTAACCATTATTATGATGTAATGATAAATTTTAATAAACATAAATTTTTTACTTTCATTCTATATTGAAAAAATGATTTCTTAGATGAGGATTATGGTGCTCCATTCTATATTCATCCTGGAAATAAAAAAGATTTATATAGATCTAAAACAGTATTTTTGGTATGATAGAATGAAGGGAGATGTTGTTGAGTAAGTATATCAGTTCTTAGTATGTTAGTATGTTAAGTATGAGAGAAATATTTATAAGGGGATTTTATAACCATTACCCATGACATAATGGAAATGGAAAAACATCATCATTGATTTTGTCATTGGACTCCCAAAAACTTAAAATAGGAATAATGTTATATGGGTTGTAGTCAATCACCATAAAAGAGTAAGCACAGTTAATCACTATAAAATAATGTTTCTCGTTAGATCATATTTACATATTTTATACTAATAAAGATTTAAGGATTCATGGATTATCATAATCCATTTTATCTGATGAGGATCTGAGGTTTACATCATAGTATTAGATAAGTCCTTAATAAGATCTTGATGTATTTTTGAGTTTCAGCACTTCATATCATCCTGAAATAGATGGTCATGATTAGGGAGAAATTTAAACCCTAGAGGATATTTTGAGATATTTTTATAATTATTTCAACTGTGTTTAGTATCATCACCTTCATCTAGTCTGGTTTTCATAGAATAATAGCTTCCATTAAAAAAATTCTAATGGCTCTTTATGAATCCCTCTATGAAAAGAAGCGTAAAACTCTAAAACTACATTAGGTAGTTAGATAAATGAATATATTAGGAACTGATATAGTAGATGAAATGGAAGAGAAAGTTAGTGCCATTTAGAAGCATATCAAATCAACTTAGAGTTTGTACGAAAGTTGTGCTAACAATCATTAGTGTGATCTAGAATTTGATATTGGTGATAAGTTTTTTCTATGAATATTTTTTATGGAAGCGATTTATGAGATTTCAGAATAATGTAAAGATGATCCCTAAGTATATTGACCCATTATAGATTATTGATCAAGTAGGGATCGTAGCTTATGATTAGATACTTCCACTGAATATCCAAGTTCATGATGTCTTCCATGTATCACTCCTGAGTATGTACTTACTAGATCCTTCACATGTACCAAACAGAGAATTCATACCACTATAGCATTATATATCTTATGATGAATAACTGGTGGAGATTCTAGACTGCATATATAAAGTTATATGCAATAATACCACCCACTAGAATAATTTTTTCTAGCAAAACCGCCAATTTGAGGAAGCTATGTGGGAACCTAAGGATATTATAAGGAAGAAGTACCCTCATTTTTTGTATCGAAGTGATATAATTTTTAGCATGAAATTATTTTTAAGAGGTTTAGAATGTATCACCCTAATATTTTATAAAATTTGTTTTCAAATAAATTTAACTTCTTTGATAACTTACGTTACACAGAACACCAAGTTTTAAGAAAAATCAGGATATACTATTAAAAGAGTATTTCTTTAATGTGATAGTTATCTACTAGGATTTGGATTGGAGGGTATTAATAGGCTTAAATAAATTATGATAAATTTATGGTTTACACATGTATAATATAAATTCATTGATTATGAATTAATTTTAAATGAAAATAAAAATCATTTTGAAGTAAAATAAATATTTTTTCTAAAAAACTATTTTTTATGCATGTAATGTGTTTTTTTATTTATAAATTAATATAATATCTCTTAGTGAATTATTTTAATTAAATTTATATATTAAATAATCAATAAAAAATTATCATTCAGTAAATATTTTTTCTAGGAAAGGGGTAAGAATAAATCCAGATATTTGCTAAAAACTATATTTTTATAAAAAGCAATTTCATCTCATTTGTGCCATTATTTTAAAATTAATTTTTCCATTTTATAAAATATATTTTAAAAAGTTAATTTCATTTTTAAAATCATTGTTTCAAAATTATCTTATAGTCAATTTTTTATAATTTTCTAAAAAGATTAATTTTATGATGAATAGTGAAAATAGAGACATTTATTTAAAATTGCCTTCCCATTTAAATTATTTAAAATGTTAAGTTATATTTTTAAATTGTTTTAAAATTAAAATTGGTTAAATTATATTATTATTAAACAAATTTATATAATTTTATTCAATTTTATCTAATATTTTTATATAAAAACGTTTTATAATTATGAAAACTTTCTCTTTGGAAAATGGTTTTTCATCACGTCTGTAGGTTTAATTTTAAATTAAATTACACCACTTATGGGAATTGAATTTGATATAATGGATTCCATATTTTGAATCAAAATATTTAATATTATATAATAATTTTAACTTAATTTTTGGCCAAAATTAATAGTAAAAACAAAAAAAATTACTATGACTAAGGTTAAAACTGTTTTAACAGGGGATAAAGTAAAATGATAAGGGATAAAATGATCTAAAAAATTATATAGTTTATATTGGGTGGATATATTTCAAATTTATCACATATTATGGTTTTTAATAGACCATTTTGTATCCATTTGTTTGTAAAAAAATCGGGGTATATTTTATTCTTCTCAAAACTTCCAATTGTGCCCTCTTTCCCGCTTATCAAAGGACACCCCCTCTCCCATTATCTTCACACTTCAAAAACCATATGGTTCTAAAAATACAATCCCAAATACCAGACTTAATTACACTACTATTTCCTAAAGTAATTTTTTCTTATTAAACCCTCCAAATAAATCCTTTAGTAAAAATAAAATAGTTTTTCTAAAGAAGTGGGGGCTCAAACAAGTATGAAGGAAGTCAAACATAATCTAAGTGATTTTCATGTCACTTTTATTTTTGTGGGAAAAATTTCATATTCACCACTTTTTAATTTTTTTGTAGTTTATATACTACCCCATTGTATTTTTTTAGGATTCTTATCATGAATTTTGTGCGATATACATATCCATATAAAGTTCTTTCTTTTATAGGGCCCATAATTCGAAAGTTAACAAATTTGTAAGGGTTTTATATTTCAATCTCATCGTTTATCAGGATTACTTATGATTTTTAATATTATAATGAGCTTTTATGATCTATCTCTTAAGAAACTCATGAAATTTATTCTCCTTTTGGTTTTCCAATAGAATTATTTTTTTCCTTTTATTTTCCTGTCTTCAAGAACTAAAAATACTAAAAGACTGTTTTTATACAAAAACTTTATTTATCTATTCTATAAAAAATCTATTCTTTTAAAAGTACATGTTGTATAAAATTATTTTTACTACTCTTCCATGACTAATTAAATGAATTTTTAACCATGTATTATTTTTATAATGTATTTTAAAAGAAATCTTCTTGACATTTTTTGGATGAGTCACTTGTGACTTTTTACTAGAATTGTAAATAGAATCCTAATTTTAACAGGTGCATAATGAACAAAATTCTCCAACATCATGACCACTAAATGATTTGAATATTAATTTATGATTTTTCATGTTTCCTTTCAATGAAAATATTTTCTTTAATATTTTGGGAATTTTAAAATTTTAAATAAGTGATGTTAAAGAGAAAAAGGTATTTTACTAAATAAATGTTCTAAGTGGTCTTTTAAAATCATTCTCTATCTATGATAATATCCTTTGAAGTTTACTCATATTTACTAAGGACATAATCTAATTATACCATTATTTTTCATTCTCTATATGGTTTACTATTATGATGGAAATATGATTATGAAACTTGTTCCTTTTCATAAGGATATGCTATTATGGCTTGATAAAATGATTATGAACCCCATTTATTTTCGATGTGTTATCCTATTATGAAATATTTATGAAACATGTTTCTTTTCAATGGTTTATGCTATTTTAAATTGGTTATAAAACTCATTTATTTTTCATGGGTTATGGTAAGATAAATGTTTTAAGATCTTATGGTATACATATGTATGGTTTTAAATATGTGATTAGTGGTATCTATATCTTTTTCCAATAAATTGCTTAAATATGGATATCTCATGGGATAAATATGACTGAAATTGGGAGTCAAATCAGTTCAGTAGGGGTATTTTTCCACTATGATAGTCTTGGGAGTGAACCTTGACTACTGTAATAGTTTATGGAACAAACACAATCCACTGTGATATCCTTTTAAATGATCCTTGAATACCAAGGAAATAATTTTTTATTCTTATATGTATTCCATAAACTTATTTCATATTCCAATTTTATTCTCTCATCACTCATGTTCTTTGATTCATTTATGATTCATTTCTTATGAACTAGAAATATTTTTTAATGAATCAAGATTATTATCTAGGATTTTAAGGGTATGGTTTGAAAATTTTATTCCCAATTTCTCAACCACCTATTCAAATTTGATTCTCATGTGATCATTTATATCTCTCATGTTTACCCTTTTTGGACATCTATGATCATCCTTTCTTATGTTTTCAATTACTCAGGTTATAAAAAAGGTATCAAGTATGATATTTATAATAAGGGTGCTAGTTTTGAATAACATAATGGGATTTGATTTAGTTATCTTAGGAACAGGTTATTTAGGTATCTACATTTACAAATATACTTGACCTATACAATTATACAAGGTATCATTGTGTTATGTAATGAATATTCACCAAATAATATATAAAATATATGTATGAAGATTATGGGTCATTATATCAAGGCTATTTCAAAGGAATAAAGGAAGGTTTTGGATAGTAATTATCTAATCTATAAGGATTAAAAAAATTTAAATAATGGCGGAGAATATTTTTCCCTTTATAATTGAAGAGATGGACACACATGGAATTATATAAATGATTTCAATAAAATAAGGTCACATTTTTGAGAATGTGGGGAAAATGGCTAATAATTAAAAGTTAATATAATTTAAGGTTGGATTATATTAAAATAGATATGAATTATAAAATTTTATGTGTTATTACTACACTTATCTATTAGTTTAACCCCCCCCCCCCAACACTTCTAATAAACTGGTTTTAACCTTAACCATGGTAACAAATTTTTCAGTTTTTACGATTCATTATGACCAAAAATTATGTTGAAAATATTAAATTATATTAATTTTGATTATTCAAAAATTTTAATTCATGTTAACATATTAAATATCTATAAGTGATGGATTTTAATTTTATATAAATGTACAATGTACAATGAAATTTTATTTTTAGATAAATTCATTTTTATGCATAATTAAATTTAATTTCATTCCTTTCATTATAAAAATCATAAAATTAAGGATACAATATTTTATTGAATATATAATATATTAATTTTATTAAAACCACTATTAAATATAGACTAATTTAATTCACTTATATAAAAACACATTGTGTGTATAAAAACAGTTTGTAGTCAAATAAGTTTTTATTTCCAAAAATGAACTTATACCAAAATAGAGAATAATTTTGATAACTATGTAATTAAATTTATTTTTTATAAATAAAGGATAATTTTTTATTTTATGATAAAACTAAAAACATAACTGGTCTTTTTAATTAATTTATTTAACGAACAGATATGACACTTTTACAAAAATCATTATTTTTTATTATTCTCTAAGAAATAAATATTTTTATAAAAATACTAAAAATTATCCCTAAGATAATGTCAACATGATTATTTCAAATATGATATTAATTCCGTAAAATAATTTTTAATAAAAAATAGTAAAATTAATTTCAATTTCTACATGAAAAATTCAATAAAAATAATTGATTGAAGAACTTATATTTTTGAGTAATAAAGTGACTTTATTGAAAATTAAGTACTTATTTATTTTGAATTATTCAAAAATTTACAATATTTAAAACCTTTATGTCGTTTTTTATAATTACTTTATTGATATTTATACATACTAATTTAGTTTCTATATTAAATATTATTACAATATGTCGTATCATTTAGATTGATGGTGGCATGTAAAATAAACTACTAACTACCTCAAGTTTATTATAAAGGTAATACATATAAAATATTTGGGTGAAATATATAGTGTTGTTCCATTAAAAAATATTCAATGAATAATTTATATTGTCTTTATACCATTCCTAAATTGATGATATGAAGTCCCTTCTTTAAAAATTAGATAATATTGATATCCCTTACTAATATATCCCAATATGTTTCTATATACAGGAATGTAATTTATCGTTAACATTATCATTTCATATAAAAGAAAATAATATATATTGTATACTTAAAAAAATTAACACAATTCTGCAATATAAATTTAAAATCATCAATCAATGTGATAAATAAACATCAATATCATTTTCAGAAAGTTTTGTTGCAGAAATCAACAGTCACATAATAACACATTTTTTCTTCATATATATTTTTGGGAATAAGTTATAAACTAATAACATAAATCCTTAAGAACTACTTTGGATACTAATTCTCTAATGTGGATTCATTCAATATAAGAAAAATCTCATTTATATATTTTAAACAACATTTCTAAAATTAAGAAATTTTTAATCAATTCTCCCCCATTGTGGTGAATTTGAAGTGTTATGTAGGTTTTCATAAGATATTCGCTCATATGTTTTTCATCTCAACTTCTTTGTATCATTTGAATCTAAAAATAAAACCTTCAAATTTGGAATTATTGGATGATACAAGATTTTCATAGATGGATTTTTGGTGATTTTCCTTGATAATGAATCACAATTAGATCTCCAATCTATTTTATATCCTTATGTCCCATTATTAGAAAACTTTTCCTAACCATAGTATTCCTATTTATATACTAGATAGTTATTAGGGAAAGTATGTATTTTCCTATATCCTAGTCCCATTGGACATAAATGTTTTAATTTTTTATAATTCAAATCAATAACTATATTTCCCTTTATAAGTAACACATTCACAATTTTAAGAAATCCAATGAAACTTATATCACACTTGAAATTTATTATTTTTAAGATTACCAATCTCAATACTATTGATAACACTATCATTTTAGTATATACTAGGAATAGTGTCTTTCCATTTTCTCTATATAATCATTCAACATGTGATTCTTTTTAAATAATTTCAATAGCAGCATCATGAATTAATTCATCAAGAAATTCATATGTCTCATACTAAATATCTTCATAAACATTATATATTGACTTATTTGTTATTTCACTATGCCATATCTAGCATGTAAAACTATAATAAAAGCCATATCAAATTAGATACGCTTTAATATCTTTGGCCCATAGATTTTTTATATTTAATCACTTTATGCATAGACATAAAAACATGTCTTTATTATCAAGATTCTATTTGTAAAATTCTATGAAATATTTAACCCATTTATTATATTTGTCACTATTTCTTCATTCATTTATCAAATTAAGATCCAATATCTATTTAAAATAGAAATGAAAATTATTAATATATTAAAATATTTAAATATTTAAACATATATATAAACAGATAAAAATAAAACATATAAGCCTAAAAACATATAAACTTAACATGTATAAATTTAAAACATTTAAATTGATAAAAATATATAAATATATAAATTTAAAACATATAGATTAAAAGTATATATATAATTAAAAAAATAAAATATATAAACATATAATGTTATTAATATAGTACATATAAAAAATAAACAGACAAATTTAAAAATATATATTTAAAAATATAAAATTTAAGCATATATATTTAAATATATATTTAGTTGGGGTGGAACATGATTGGTCAACCCCATAATTATGCATCCAAAAGAATAGGGTTAAAATTCTAGAAAGGCCTTTAGGGTATGTATGATGCTAGTGGTGACACAGGCATGATGTAGGACTAATGATGCAGACATCACGCTGCACTAGGACATTGCGCCACAATCATGGGCCACTTGGCCTTGGGCCAACAGTTTATGTAATGGGTCTCCCTTTACCCTGATAAAAAAGTGGTATCCACTTTCATAATAAAAATAAGATTCAACCCCAACTTTAAACAAATATAAATTTAAATATATAATTATAAATCCAAAACATATAATTTAAAATATATATACAAATATAAAATTGAAACAAATAAAAATATAAACATTTATATTGTAAATGTATATGTACACACATTTTAAATTTTATAAGCCAATATAAATATATAAACATGTAATCATTTCAAAAATTATAAATATATTTAAAAACATAAAAATATTTATGTACATATAATCATGTAATATTATATTTCAAAAAATATAACGAGATATTTATATATAGAATCAACAATTTTTTCACTAAAATCAAAAATAATTTCACATAAATCCATATATGAAAATTAATATATCAATTTTTTACACTTATTAAGGAAATAAATTGAAAAATATTTTTAATAATAAAAAAAACAAAAAATAATAATAAAACAATTTACTAATCTAAAATATAATGAAATATAAACTGATAAACCTATATATAAACATGTATTCATGTATTTATATGTATCAACATTTATACCAAAATTAAATCTATCTTCAATATAAATATATCTTTAATTAATAGAAAATAATGATTTAGAACTCAAAAAAATGGAGATACATGTCATAGATATGTGTCTTGGAGAGGTTATATGATGATAAAAGGATGGAAGATTCTATGATAGGTAGGAGGATTGAAGATGAAGGATGAGGTAAGAGGATAAAGGTGTTCGAACATGACTGAAGGAGGAAGAGATGAGATGATATAACAACACATCAGAAGGTAAATAAATGAGGAATATGTTGAGAAAAGTAGTGTTTTCAACAATACATGTTAATGTTATTTAAAGGGGGAGATTATTGAAAATAATACTCTCTCTTTATGATAATTTTGATGCTGAAAAATACCCTTTGTTATTTTCTAATTATTTTATTTAGTAATTTTCAGGAATTTATTAATTTATTTTACTCGTGAAATAACGAGAATTTATTACTTATTCAGAATCTGCCTTAGCGCGTTCTAGAATCACCGTTCATACTTTATGTAGATAAATATAGCGCAAAATCTGCTTTAGCGCGTTCTGGAATTACTATTCATACCCTACGTGGATAAACATAGTGTAAGGATGAAAAGCATGTATACTTTTTGAGATAAGAGAAAAGTATGGTTAAACAACCATACGTTTTCAGTAAAGTATGGAAGGAGAACCTTACATTAGGAAGGAACCTTACATTTTGGTTATCAGCAAAGTATGGAAGGAGAACCGTACGTAAATTCTAAGCATTATGTTTTTTTCTCAAAAGTATGGTTCATCAACCTTACTTTAGTAAACAACCATACATTCTTGGAAAAGTATGGATCAAGTAAAAGTATGGATCTTTTACCGTACGTTTGAGTGTTGAGGAAAAAGTATGGATGATTAACACTACGTTTGTGTTCAAAATTACATTGTCAACCCAAGTTTGTATTCAACCTTACGTTGTTAACCTTACATTTTAAGACTATGTTATTAACCCTATGTTTTGAGGCCACGTCATCAACCTTACGTTTGACGTTGGAAATACTGACAGACGATATTTATGTACAACAATTAGTAAGCTGATTTCTGGGCGGATTCCAATCTGGATTTAATGTCATTTTTAAAGTACGAATTTGACTAATTCAAAGACATTTTATTAATGGATTTAAGATCAAATTAAAAGGATATTTTTATGCCGAGTCTTAAGGGAAGTTATGACTTCTCTGTAAATTCAAATTTTTGAATATCGTGAATTAGAAGGAGATTTTTATGGATATAAATGTGCAGGAGATATGCTTTATTATATATGTTCTCTCTGAAACACCAGGTACATATGTATGGTGATCGATCTATTATTTAAAAAGGTGGAAAATAGAGATTACAACTATTCACGTTGATCTGCTAATTCAAAAGGAGCATCAAAGCTCTGTTTGTTCAAGAAGAAGGAACTCGATAGAATATTCGCCTGTTCTACATCGAATATCTACTGTGGATCTACTACTGCTGATGTTGTGAACTATATCTCTATATCTACTACAACTGGATCAACTCATAACTACTTCATCTTCAAGATCAATATTTCTAGAGACTTCGATCCATCTGCTGTCAATTGCATTCAGTTGCAATTGTGATGATTAACTGGAAAATTTCTTCCTAAAATTATTTTTATTCATGAGTAACCAACTTCTCGTTCTAAGCTATGTAGGTTCATGTTTGAACCAGAAGGATTTGTTTGGCCTTGGATTGTAAAGGTGTCAACTGCCTGTACTCAGTTGTGAATCGGTCTGTGTAAAAGAGGACCAGATAGTGAAAATCACCAAGCTCGTAGAGTTGAGCGTTGGTGGAGTGGACTAGGGGCCTTCTGTTCCCTGAACCACTATACATCATGGTGTTCTTGATTTTACTTATTCCACTGCACGATCAAATCTGATAAAGTATAAAGGATAGAACTCGTTCAAGAAAAGAGTTATAGAAAAATTGCAAAAGACACAATTCACTCCCCTCTTGTGTATAACCTGTAGATTCATATACAACAATTGGTATCAGAGGTGGATCTTATGATAAAGCCTTATCAAGCTAGAAGAATTTAAGGATTATACAAGAGATCATCATGAATGATACAAGTGACAGGATGTCAATGGTCAGAGAACCATATTTTAATAGAGACAACTATGGTTGCTGGAAATCACGCATGATAATATATCTGAAAAACCTCGGATATAGAGTCTATTCAATGATTCTGAATCCTTATGAAATTCCTGAAAATCCTGAGACATGGAGTGCTGCTATAGAGGCAGAGTACGATATGAACTCAAAGGCTATGAATTCAATTATCTGTGGTCTAGGACTAGATGAATTTAATAGAGTATCTCAGTTTCCGACAGCATATGAGATGTGCCAAACAATAGTTGTGGCATATGAAGGAGCATACAATGTGAGGCAAATGAGATATGAAACTGCCAAATTGAAATTTGATACTTTCCGAATGGTTGAAGGTGAGATCATTACCCAAATGAATGGGAGATTGACAGAAATTGTCAATAACATAACTTCTCTAGGAGAACCTATCAAGCAGGATAATCAAGAATTACAAGTATTGAGAGTACTTCCTACTCAAAGGAATGGTATATCTACTGCAATTAGACAATCAACACATGTCAAAGATCTAACTATGAGAGAGATGATTGGTACACTGATGATGTATGAAGCTGAAATGCAAGATGAGGCTAATGAACATAAAGTGCTTATTAAAAGAGAAGTTATTGCCTTGAAGGTAACTTCACAACAAAAGTATAGAAATATGAAGAACAAAGAATTCAAAGCTAAATCAGAAAGCTCTGACTCATCCAACTTAGATGAAGAACCGGTTTAGCTAGCCAGAAAATTTAGAAAATTCTATAGCAAGAAAATAGGCTTCAAAAAATCCTTTAAGGTAGATAATAAGGAAGTAAGATGTTATGAATGAAAAAAATGGGTCATATCATACCATATTGCCCACAATTGAAGGATGCAAAGAAGAAGAAGAAGTTCTTCAAAAGAAATGACTTTGAGTAGAAAGACAAGAAAGCTATGAAATCCACATGGAGTGTATCTGAAGACTCCAATAGCTCTTCTGAATAAAGCTCAAGGAAAGAAGAAGTCAATCTAAAAGCAAACATGTGTTTTATGGAAGAAATTGATGAGGTATACTCATATTACTCCTCTAAATCAAATTCCGAATCAAGATACACAAATGAAAAACTTGCAGCCTACTGCAATATGCTTGAAGAAAGATATGACTCACTATTTAAGAAACATAAGTCACTAAAAAATATACATAAAGCCATTTCAGATGAAAGAGATAAAATGCTGAAACGACATAAGTAATTAACTGATAAATACAATTCGATTAACACTAACTATATTTATTTTGAATCAAGAATAAACACACTGCAGGATGTAGTAGAATCTTACAAATAGGCTACATTGGTTTTTACAAAAGGAGAGAATTCATTAAATGAAATTCTTGGAAAACTGTCATTAAAAAGGAGAGATTTGGAATTGGCAGTAAAGGAGAAAAACCAAAGCTATATAAAAATTATTTTGTTCCTAGATCTAAAAAGGTTAATTGTAATTTTTTTGGGACAAAGGGACATGTAGCTAAAAACTGCTTCTTAAGACAACCTCAAATTTGTGGTATTAAGAAATCCTATGTTTCAAAAGACTTATATGATTCAAATAATTTTAAAAGAACAAAGAAAATATGGATACCCAGATCATTGCTAGATAACACCCCTAGACCCAACAAAATATGGGTACCAAAGCAATTTGTTTGAATGTCTTTGCAGGTAGCAGGACACCAAAGAAGAAACGATATATGGTACATGGACAGTGGCTGCTCAAGATATATGAGTGGAAACTCATTGAATTTTTCTTCACTCACTCAAAAGGAAGGAGGACTTGTCACATTTGGTGACAATGCCAAAGGAAAAATCATTGGCATTGGAACTGTTGGAGATCCAAAAATAGTCTTAATCAACAAATTACTTTATGTACAAGGACTAAAACACAATCTGATAAATATCTCTTAACTTTTTGATGATGGATATACTGTTAATTTTACTAACAATTGATGCACTGTTTCGAAATATAAACTTTTTAAATTTAAAGCACCAAGAAATGAAAATGTCTATACTTTGGATTGAAATTCCTTGTGTAAACAACAAGTAAACTAATTGACTGCTAAAGTAAGTGAATCCTGGATCTGGCATAGAAGACTTGGTCATTGCAATGTATATGTTTTACATAAGTTATCTAAGAAACATTTAGTTTCTGATTTACCAAGTCTCAAATTTGAAAGTGACAGATTTTGTGATGCATGTCAACTTGGAAAGCAACAAAAATCATCCTTCAAAACTGTTAATAAGGTTGCTACATCTAAACCTCTAGAACTTATTCATATGGATTTTTTTGGACCTTCAAGAGTAGCAAGATTAGCTGGTAAATTATATGTATATGTTTTAGTTTTTGTCTATTCAAGATTTACATGGATTTTCTTTTTGAAATATAAAAATGAAGCTTTTAATTTATTTGAATGTTTCTGTAAATCTGTTCAAAATGAAAAAGGGTTCAATATTATCTCACTGAGAAGTGATCATGGTGGAGAATTCTAGAATCTAGAATTTAATTCCTTTTGCTCAAATATGGGTATTAAACACACCTTCTCTGCACCCAGAACACCTCAACCAAATGGGATTGTAGAAAGAAGAAATAGAACTATTCAAGAAATGGCTAGAACTATGTTAAATGAATATAGCCTACCAAAATATTTTTGGGCAGAAGCTGTGAATACAGCTTGTTATATAATTAATAGAGTTTTAATTAGACCTATTTTGAAAAATACACCCTATGAACTATGGAATAACAGAAAACCTAAAGAAAATTACTTTACAGTTTTTGGATGCAAGGTTTACATCTTAAACACCAAAGATAATCTTGGTAAGTTCGATCCAAAATCTGATGAAGGTATTTTCTTATGATATTCTACTACCTCCAAATCTTATAGTTTTTATAATAAGAATTCAAGGATTGTTGAAGAATCAGTTCATGTGAAATTTGATGAATCTGATCTCTTTGAGAAAAGGACAAAACAAATGGATGAACTTGACTCTAATGATAACATGAGACTTGAGAATTTAAAGAATGATTTTGAAAATGATATAAAAGAAATTCAGTCCCATTTAGAGGAACATGATACTGAAGAACCTTTAAATATATTACCTAGACAATCTAGAACCCTAAAGAATCACCCTTTAGAAACTGTAAAATGTGACCTATAAAATGGTGTTCAAACTAGAAGAAACTTTCGAAACCTAGTGGAATTCTCTGCCTTCCTATCTCAACAAGAACCCAAGACTATAGAAGAATATTTAGATGATGAAAGCTAGGTAATATCATTGTAAGATGAATTAAACTAGTTTAAAACAAATGAAGTTTTGGAATTAGTGGAACGAACTAAGAATTACCATGTAATAGGAACCAAATGGGTCTTTAGAAATAAACAGGATGACCAAGGCGCAATAACTAGAAATATAGCTAGATTAGTAGCTAAAGGATATAATCAAGAATAAGGAATAGATTATGATGAGACTTTTTCACCTGTAGCTAGGTTAGAATCCATTAGAATCCTTTTAGCCTATTCATCTTATATGAATTTTAAATTATTTCATATGGATGTTAAATCTGACTTTTTAAATGGTTATTTAATGGAGGAAGTTTATTTTGAGCAACCTCCTGGTTTTGAAAACTCTCAAAAACCTGATTTTATTTTTAAACTTACTAAAGCTCTTTATGGCCTTAAACAATCACCTAGAGCTTGGTATGAAAGATTAAGTTCTTTTCTTTTGAAAAATGATTTTACTGTTGTAATGGAAGACCCAACACTCTTTAAGAAAACTGTGAAAAATAATTTTTTATTGGTTCAAATTTATGTTGATGATGTAATCTTTGGATCAACTAATAAAACTCTTTGTCATGAATTTTCAAAATTAATGCAAGAAGAATTTGAAATGAGTATGATGGGAGAATTAAATTTCTTTTTGGGTCTTCAAATATTTCAAAAAGATTTTGGAAATGTTTTAAATCTAAACAAATACATTACTGATTTACTTAAGAAATTTGGACTTGAAAACAGGAAGCCATTTACAACTCCTATTTGTACTAATATAAAACTTGATTTCGATGAAACTAGGAAATTAGTTGACAACAAGTTATATAGAGGTATGATTGGTAGTTTGTTATATCATACTTCTAGCAGGCCAGATATAATGTATTCAGTATGTCTTTGTGCTAGATTTCAATCAAATCCTAAAGAATCCCATATAACTACTGTTAAAGGAATTTTTCGATATTTGAAAGGAACTGTTTTTCAATCTCTTCATTATCCAAAAAATTCTGATTTCAATTTCATTTCATATTCAGATGATGAATTTGGAAGTTGTAGATTAGATAGAAAAAGTACATCTGGTACATGTCACTTTTTAGGAAAGTCTATAGTATCATGGTCTAGTAAGAAACAACATTCAGTTACCCTGTCAATAGCTGAGGTAGAATATGTTTCTGCTAGCAGTTGTTGTGCACAAGTGTTGTGGATGAAAAACACTCTTATGTACTTTGGATTGAATTTTAATAATACACCTATTTTATGTGATAATATAAGTTCAATTAATATTTCAAAAAAATCCTATTAGTCATTCTAGAACTAAGCACATTGATATAAGGAATCACTTTTTAAGAGATCATGTTATTAAAAAAGATATATTTTTAGAATTTATAAATACTGAAATTCAATTAGCAGATATTTTTACTAAACCACTTCCCACTGCAAGGTTTGATTTTATTAAGAGGGAACTATGTTTATTTAATTTTAAATATTTTTTTTTAATTTAATTTTATTTATTTATTGAAATTTTATTTTGTTTATTGAATAATGTTTAAGATTTTCATTCTTTTGCCACATGAAAATTTTATTTGTTTTAAATATATGTAATGATTACTGATAACACGGTAATCAAGGCTGTCAGGGCATTTTCGACTTCTAAACCCTTTCACTTCTATCGAAACCCTTTCGAAATCCGAAAATCGCACTTCCTCTCCAAAACCCTAACCTTCAAACCTCTAAAACCCTAACCTTCAAACCTTCAGAGACTCTTGTAGAAATGGTAAGGAATAAAAGAGCCAGTGAAGCCGAGCTAAGAAATTTCAGGAGACAACGCACTGAGGGAAGAAAAATATTACAGGGAAAGGTAATCGATCTCGACTGGTTATTTCAGACAAATCTATTGCTAAAGCAAGCACTGTCATTTCAGAATCTTGAACAAATTTTCAATAGTGAAAATATGGAATTTATTTATGAAGTAGAACTTAGATACTTCTACAAATCTGTACAGTTTAGTCTGGGAGATACCGTAGATAGTATGTTGTCTAAGATATAGGATAGGGATTTCTCAATCTCTTCAGTAGAGATCAGTCATATTCTCAACTGCCCTCATGAGGGAGTTTTTCATTTCTATTTGAAAAATATTGGAGATTCTGTGCATAAATCTGAAGACATCATGTCTTTTATTTTTGGTACTAAGACTATAAAGAAAATGTTTGTCAAGTATTTGGAGTCTGGTCAGAAGACTTTGGTCAAATTTATTCAGACTGGAATAGCCTTATAGATGGCAGAAATGGAAAAGATTTTGTACCTAGATATGTATATAATGTTTATTTTGTTAAGTGATATTAAGTTAAACATTCCAAGATACATGATAAGGTATCTCAGTTACTGCTGTCAAAGCGAGGCCCGAATGAATTTCTACCCTTTTGGTTGATTTATTTCTAAACTATTGTTTAAGAAAGACATGGTGAGATTTTTGGATGCTCGAGTTAACTGTCATCATAGTAATACGTTTATTTCTGGAACTTTGAGTAAAGTTAGATATTTCGGGAGCACAATTAAAGGAAAAAATTGGCCAATAGGAGCTGAGGAAGACTCAGAGAGTGCTCAGGATCAACCAGCTAAGTCCAAGGAGGGACAAGCTAAATCCAGAGTCAGCAATGTTGCAAGAATGATTCTCTTTGAAGTGGCAGATGTTGAGGAAGACAGAAGTTAGGAGGGACTTCAATCAAAAATAAAGAGGCCAGTAAATGAGGAAGTCACTTCCCCTGCTTTGGAAACAACCACAGAAGCTTTATTTTCTTATTCTTTTGTAAGGGAAGCTATTTTTTATAACACCATGGAATATGTTACTGAAATAACAACACCAATAGAGGGATTAGGTGTTCCAGAAGAAGCTCAAAGGGAGAATCAAGAACATATTGTAGCTGATGTTGAAGTTTCACTTCAACAGGAACAAGAGATGGAGGCAGTGCCTGGTGAAGAAGTGGCTAGACCTCAGGAAACTACTGAAAATATTATTCTTGAAATTCTAGTGGAAGAAAAAGATGCAGATGAATGTGATGAGTATGATTCTGAAGCTCAAACAGAGGTACTTCAAGAGGATATTTCTGTGGAGGAGTTTGAAAACTCTAAGGAAAAATCTGTGGACCAACCTTCTCAGGACAGAGAAAAAGAAAAATATAATACTGAATCATTTCCTTTGGTACTGCTGCATCAACCTGAGACTGTGAATCAAGCACAGGGTACATATGATTCAAGGAAAGAAGAAGTTGAAGAACTGTACATAAAGGTATCTTGATTGGAATCTGAGAATGTTTCTCTGAGAAATGCCTTAGACTTAGAGCATTTGAAGTTTCAAAAGCTGTAGGAGTGTAAAGTTTCAAGTCAAGAAGTTGAAATGTTTAAAAAGGATATTCTGACTACTTTTACACAATTGAAATCTGAAATGGTTATGAAGTCAGATTTATTAGATCTGAAGTTGTTTATGGAGAACCAATTTTCATCAGTTGCAAATAATGCTGTTAGTGGATCAGGTACTTCACCTGATTTAATCAGAAGGTTTCAGGCTATGATAGCTGTGATGAGCAACATGAATGACATGATACAAGATCTTTAATGTAACAGTGCTCCTTTTTTAGTGTTTCTGGATAATCAGAAGTTCTTAGTGGATTAACTGACATCTAGTGATCTATCGATCAGAATTCTGTTAAATCAGTTATCAGAGAAGCTATCAGTATTTTTTGAAAAAGAGGAAAGGATGCATGAATTTTTTATAGTCAGTTTAATTGAGGATATTCATATGACTCAAGAGAATAGAGATCTCATTATCATGCTTGGAGATGGGATGATGAAGAGACTTCGAGAACAGTTTACAGAAATCAAGTATGCAATTCAGAGGAGATAGAACCTGTTGCCTATCTTACCCAAACCTTGATTCCTATGTATATCATTGTCATGTATATACAGCTGTTTTGAATGAAATTTTTCTTTATTGTTTATTTGTTTCTCTCTTTATTTGTTTTTTTTGTATGCCAGTACTCCAGAATTTATTATTGATAAAAAATTCATAATATAATTTACTAATAGTTCAGTGCAATATTAAAAGTGTAAAAATCCATGATTTTTCATTCTTTTTTATATCAAAAAAAGGGGGAGAATTTGGATAAACACAACATCAAAACCTCAAAATTTTATTTATGGGGATAATTAAATGAGACATTTGGATTTATAATTTTTTTTGTGGAGAAGTCTTTATTTAAAACTTTATAATGAATTTTGAAAGTTAATTTTGTCTAAATAATTATAATTATTTTATAGGTTTTGTGATCATCAAAAAGGGGGAGATTATTGATCAATGTATTGTTTTCAACAATACATTTTAATGTTATTTAAAGGGGGAGATTATTGAAAATAATACTCTGTCTTTTTATGATAATTTTGATGCTCACAAATACCCTTAGTTATTTTCTAATGATTTTATTTAGTATTTTGCAGGAATTTATTAATTAATTTTACTCTTGAAATAACGAGAATTTATTACTTATTCGGAATCTGCTTTAGCGCATTCTGGAATCACTGTTCATACCTTACGTAGATAAATATAGCGCGGAATCTGCTTTAGCGCGTTCTGGAATCACTATGCATACCCTATGTGGATAAACGTAGAGTAATGATGAAAAGCGTGTATACTTTTTGAGATAAGAGAAAAGTATGGTTAAACAACCATAAGTTTTCAGCAAAGTATTAAAGTAGAACCATAAGTTAGAAAGGAACCTTACATTTTGGTTATCAGCAAAGTATGGAAAGAGAACCATACGTAAATTCTAAGTGTTACGTTTGTTTCTCAAAAGTATGGTTCATCAACCTTACTTTTGTAAACAACCATACGTTCTTGGAAAAGTATGGATCAAGTAAAAGTATGGATTTTTTACCATACATTTGAGTGTTGAAGAAAAAGTTTGGATGATTAACCCTACGTTTGTGTTCAACCTTACTTTGTCAACCCTATGTTTGTGTTCAACCTTACATTGTTAACCTAACGTTTGAAGAATATGTTATTAACCCTACGTTTTGAGGCCACGTCATCAACCTTACATTTGAAGTCGGGAATATTGACATGCGATATTTATTTGCAGCGACCAGTAAGTTGATTTCTGGACGGATTTCAAGACGTATTTAAAGTCATTTTTAAAGTACGACTTTGACTGATTCAAATCTGTTTTGTTAATCGATTTAAGATTGAATTAAAAGGAGCTTTTTATGCTGAGTCTTGAGAAAAGTTATGACTTCTCTGTTAATTCAAATTTTTGAATATCGCGAATCAGAAGGTGACTTTTATGGATCTAAATGTGCAAGATATATGATTTATTATATATATTCTCTCTAAAACACCAGGTACATATGTATGGTGATCGATCTATTATTAAAAAAGGTGGAAAACAGAGATTGCAAATATTCACATTGATCTACTGATTCAAAATTAGCGTAAAAGATCTGTTTGTTCAAGAAGAAGGAACTCGATAGAAGATTCACATGTTCTACATCGAATATCTACCGTGGATCTACTACTACTGAAGTTGTGAAATATATCTCTATATATACTGCAACTGGATCAACTCAGAACTTCTTCGTCTTGAAGATCAATATTTCTAGAGACTTCGATCCATCTACTGTCAATTGCATTCTGTTGCAGTTGTGAAGATCAGCTGGAAAATTTCTTTATGAAATTCTTTTTATTCTTGAGTATCCAGCATCTTGTTTTAAGCTGTGTAGGTTCGTGTTTGAACCAGAAGGCTTTGTTTTGCCTTGGATTGTAAAGTTATCAACTGCCTATACTCAGTTGTGAATCGGTCTGTGGAAAAGATGACCAGATAGTGAAAATCACCAAGCTCGTGGAGTTGAGAATTGGTGGAGTAGACTAGGGGCCTTCTGTTCCCCAAACCACTATACATCTTTGTGTTCTTGATTTTACTTCTTCCACTACACGATTAAATCTGATAAAGTATAAAAGACAGAACTCGTTCAATAAAAGAGTTATCGAAAAATTGAAAAAGACACAATTCACCCCCCTCTTGTGTATAATCTGTAGATTTAGATCCAACAAAACATTGAAACTAAAGGATGGGGAATATAGTTGAATAAAGGGAAAAGGTGGGTGATTACTAGTCATAGGGCTCTTGGTTTTAGAAAATCAATCATTTGAAAAATGAGGTAAAAAAGAAAGACCCATCCATTTTAATTTTTTAAAATTTTTTTATAGTCACAATACACTAAAATAAATGTTAAATTGAATCATTTAATAAATTTTTATTTTAATCGATTTAAAATCCATCTTGTTGTGGATTTTAACATCTTTTATTAAATAACTGATATTAAAAGGTCATTTGATATATGATATTCTATAAATAAAGTTAAAATTTCGACACATTTTCTACCTATTTTACTAATGATCTCACATTCCATACACAATATCTGGATCCTGAATAAAACATTATTGTATCGAGCTTTAGTCCGAGTGAATTATTCGAAAGGGATGGTGGAGTATCAAAATCTCATTCTTTCTCAACCAAATAATCATTTCAGAATAATGAACTTATTAATATGTGCAGTAACCATTCAATGATCTCTTTATTTCATATCTCTCAAAATCCCTTTCATTTTATTAAATATAGCACACTTTGTTTCAGTTATTTTCTTTCATTGATTCACATTGAATCATTAACAAACCCACTTGATTTTATATTATTTTTAACAAATATAAAATACACAATCTTAATCATCAATTTTCCTTAAGAGATAACATAGGCTCTTCCCTATAATAATTTTATTTTCTCAAAAAACAATTAATTTTACATGCCATAATGGTATGTTAAAATTTTTGTTTAATTGATTTATAGTGAATCATTAAAAAAACACCTAAATTTAAGAGGATTTCTCACCATCAAAACCAAAACATATAGATTTATCCTTTTCAGAAGGATACAGAACTCATATTTAATAATATAAATCCCACTATTTCAGGATTCTAACATGAACCAAAATCTAAATTATAGGGAATATCTACAATTAACCATATGTTAAGTGAATTAATTTCATAAAATTTTAAATATTACCCATATTATATCCAAATCCTTGATGAGGTCCTAATTTTGAATTAAAATCCTGTTTAAATCACATGTTACCAAAATTTTATGGACATGGTCAAGAGGACTATGTAATAACCCATGTATATAATGTATGAAATTTATTTAATTTTGATCATTTCATGTATATTTTCATTATATTTTATTACATGATTTATTATAGGAGTTCAGATGTAAAAATATTATAAAATAATTGAGGTGTAAATAATATGAAAAAGTAAAAAATATCAATATAAATCATTATTAAAGTCCACCAAATTGTTGGTTTTCATGAAAAGGTTCCTTTCCCCCATGGTAAAGAGTCCAATGGGGGAACCAAAGACTCGATATCCCATAAAAATTATTATAGGGGTTATTAAGATTATATTTTAATCCTAACCCTCTATTTTTAGTGGGTTCTTTTAGTCTTTTTAGGTAATTTTTCTTATTGTAATTCCTTTTATCCCACCCCCATTATCTCGTACATATAGTAGCTTGATACCCCTATAATCATCCTTTTATGTGTCTTTTCGTACCTTGATTATTATTTTAATAAGTCATTATTCATTGAGTTGGTCATTAATCCTTATGGTTAACCTCATGTTATTATAAATTTATATTTTCTCAGGATGATTCCTTGTGTTTCATTCTAAATACCTAAATTAGTGGATTTTTTTATCTTTCATGAGTAATATTATTTTTGGTTGATTCATCCAATTACATTAAATAAGTACACTCATACCATCATGAGTTAGGTGGACCCAATATTTTCCCTCTATTTTATATGAGTTTCTTATATTGTTTGATGTTTGTGTGGGTGTGTGTCTGTTGATAAGAAAGTGTGAACTACCTAGAATGAAACTAAATTTCATATAATTATATATTGAGTTATTTATAAGAATTTAAAAACCATTAATAGATCCTTTGAACATTATTCTTTGATCATATGGTCATTGATGGCCACATCTCTTATAGAAAACGTTTAGAAACCTTTTAATTGGAACCAATAAAGGTTTTCCTTCAATATAACATTTGTTATTATACCTTAATAGGTTCCTTTGAGAGTTATTTAATGAAGGAGTAGATTTTACATGTAGTGGGATTTTTAATGTTATCCTTTTGGATTATTTTTAGGGGATATAGTGTCTAATATAGCTCAATAATGATGAATAATGGTTATATAGTGTTGAGGACTGTGTTATGATTTTTTGGGATTATGCCATTTATAAATAAAAATATGAACAAAAAGGAAAGGGTAACATAATGGGTTAGGTGGGGTCAAGTGAGTATTATTATGAGGTTTGAGTTTCCACCTTCATTGATGTTGACGATAAATCCTTTAACTTTTCTTTTATAAGGGTTAGTGATAACCCATTCACCATTTAATTCCATATATATTGTGATAAACTATTCACTTAACCTTTTATGTATAGTAATAACCCATTCACCCATGGTTTTTTTATATGTTGTGATAATATGTTCACATATTATTTAGTCCATTATTAGTGGTAATCCATTCACCTTCGCTTTTCTTTATGGTTAGTAAAACCTATTCACCATTATTGTATCTAGAATAGTGATACTCCAATTATCATAGAAAAGTAGAATCATAAAACCGGTGTGTTTATTCAATAATAATCAATTAACTATTTATATATTATAACCTATAGTTTAATATTGGTATGACATCTCATTATCTGGTTCACTTTGGCCTGAATGTTCTATGACAGTTCTATGAATCCTATGTGATCAGATCATGGGAACATACATCTCATACAAACACTAGATAAAGATAATAGGTTCAGTCATTTAGGTGGATTATTAGAACTCAATGATATGTCATTTTTATAGATCTTGATGGATTTGGATGTTTGATAGGGTATGGTGTCAGCCATCGGATCGGGCATGTGCTTTGACACAGGACACTTGCTTTCCAAATAGAATTGCAACGGTGGAGAGTGTCATCAAGATCACATGCTTGTGAGGGGAAGTTTCATGTTGTTAGTCTGATTTTTCTCTCTCTGACCTTTGAGTCGTGGTTAGTCTTATGTCCATGAATTCTTTTGGGTTTCCCCTTCTTTCCTTAAAAGGGGGTTTATTTATAAAAAAAAATTGAATGCCTTAGAGCCATTGTATGAATGATATGATAATAGTTATTCTAGGTTTTATTTTTGATCATATCATATTGTTCATGTAACATATTTACCAGATTTATTTAGGGGAACCATGGGTAATATCTAATTAAGTATTATTTTCACACCATACACAGGCACATTCGTGGGTGTACAAAATTCATTATCCATGATTCAAGTTGAAGAAAGGTTCTATGATTGATGGGTATGTTAGAGATGGATGGTATGGATTTGGAGACAACACTGGGTGTGGTCTTAGAACCATTAATTTTTATGCATATTTTATTTTATATTTTTAATTTGTACCTTGTATATGATTGGCCCATCAGGTGATCTAGAATACAATGTATTTCATGTATTCCATTTATGTGGGATTATATTTTTTATGTCATATTATTTGTTATTACAGTTATCTCATTATCATAAATTATATATTTTTAATTATACTATGGATGATGGATATTCATTATTTAATCATCATTTATTTCTTTTTTATAGAAGGAATATTTTTCTTAAGTTATTAATAGACCCCCACCAAAAACAATTTACCTCTAAAATATGGATAGACAAACATAAGGTTATATAGTGTCTCTAATTGGTTTTTATGGACTGTCACCTAGTCTAGGATGTTCAAAAGTTACATCTGAACATTATTTTTATTTTTATTTTACAATTTAATCATTATATTTAGATACAGAACTAATTAGAGCTTTAGATAAACCCTCAATTTATGAAAATCTTACAACCCTATGAGGAATGTCTATGATATGAAGGAGTGGGACTAAAATTTTCATTTATGCGTATTGTAGTTTTATCATATCAAGGAATGTGAAGTGTGAGTTATTTTTTATTGATTACTCTTTTTTGACTGAAGATTTTTTTTTCTAAGATTTTCCAAAAGTCATTTTTATGGATTATCGGTAACCTATATACCACATAGAAACCCATCGACTACAACCAAGTTCAAATTTCAAAACTCAAAAAGAACCCCACATTTTTGAATCATGATTGAAGATCTCCCATGTCACCTTGTCACTAGCATCATCATTCTCCATCATCATCCATCACTACATCAACATCACCACCCAACCACCACCAGTCACTTGAGATCATCGGAAATCTTAAAACCCACCATAAAACATCTCACAGTATTGATTAATTGTCTCCCCCCAATGAATAAAAAACCATACAAAAAAACAATGATAAATATTATGAATAACCATAATCAAATAATATCTTTGACTACATTGATGCCACACATTATAGGAAGGTGAATTGGGTGACCTATTTGATATATAAAATAGACATGCACTAGTGGGATGTATAGTTGTTGGTAGAATGAAAAGAGCGATATAAATTTAAGATCTTCTAAATTTATTTCTTTGAGTGTTTTTACCATGGGTATCTAAATATAAAGATAATATAATAGATCATTCATATCACTAAGGGTGATGTTTTAATGATGGATTATAAACCAAATATTATGAAATTATTATATTTTACTTCGATATTATAAGGTAATGAGACTATCAAGTTTAAATGATTTTAGGTTGGGTTATAGTACCAAATTTGAATATAATTAATTTGTTATATATGATTTATTTTACTCGGATCATGAACCATAACCTTATTACTAATAGAAACATGGTGGATAGTGGTGTGATATGTTAGTCTACTTCTCTTTTTGGGTTTGGGAGTGGATATTCTTATAGTAAAAAAATAATGTAATGGTGGTTCTTATAAGTGTAAAAATAAGTAGGTAAGATAGGTTTGAGGTTTATCTATTTCCCCTCAATTGATTAACATACATAAGTGTTTTAAATGCATTTATAAATGGAATAATTTGCCTTATTTTGATATATTGTTGAAGGAATTCTATTCTTGTGGTCTGCTTTTGAATTAATATTAGTTATATGGGAGTACACTATGGATTGGTAGGGGAGAGATCAATGTCAAGATCAAGGATCAAGATCATATCTTGTGGCATAAAATTAGAGTTTTAATTGAGTTTTCATAAGATTATATGGTGTATTAGGTTCATAGGGAAAATCATAGTAGTATATTGGTCTTACATAGGGTCAATTGATGTTGGAAAACCATGATTAAGGCACCGATTTAGCCATATTTTTTCAATTTAACAAACCAGCATCATAGTGAAAGGGGGATATAAATGGTAAAGGTTATGAATCTCATAACATATACTTTAAAATAGGTACCATTTTATATAAATGTGATTTATTCTTTTATTTCATCTCAATTATCTAGTGATCTGGGTAGGATATTAGCGTGTCTGAGTGGATGTTAACCATTATCAGTTCATTGGGGAAATGATCTGAGGGTGTTTAGAGGTGTTCATTATGTGTCATAGTGGTGGGTGGGTATGAGATTTAATTTTATTTCCTAATATTAGGAATGTAAAGCTTCAATGATATCCTCAATATGGATTGGATGGATTATTTCATAGTACACATTGATTTATACTAGAAAAGAGTGGATTTCATTTCTCTAATAGGTGATTTCTAAAACATAAAATGGGAGTGGGATTTTCTAGCAGGTCATGCGAGTCTGGACCATTAGTTGAAGGGTAGGATCTTATCCTAGTCTACGAGTATAATTTTTTAGGAAAAAGAGGATATGATATAGTTGGTCCTTCCTTATGTCATAGATCTATATCATAATTTTTATCTAATGGATTTATTTATAAATTCACCTGATAATGGAGATTGATTTATAATTAATCAGGTTTTGGGTGTGGAGACTATATTGACACATAAAAATAGGATAGAAAAATCTATGTTAAAGAAGTACAAGGTACCATTATAAGACCTATGGTTTAATGGGTTTATTCACAATAGTACTTATCTTTGTGGGAGATCTTATTCATTTTTATAACAAGGGATATGGAAGATTAATTTTTTATATGGGTTACACAAAATTAATTAGGATAAGATTATCAAAAAGTATCATTCTTCCCATATTAATTATTTCTTTAATTATATTTGCAAATATGTATGTTTCTATAAGATTGATATGAGGTTCGGTTATCACTAGTTTTGGTTAAGAGTAGCTGATATTCAATGGCCTATATTTTGGATCATGTGTGTTTATAAAAGTTCTATGTGATTTCATTAGTTTTGATGAACATTATACATATCTTTATATCATATATGAATAGGATTTTCACCTTTATTTCCCTATTATTTTATTATTTTATTCATCGATATAATCTTATCATAATACTAGACACGAGTGGACCATGTTCGGCATCTAGAGATCATAATTACTTTGAGTGTGAATCATATTTATACAAATATCTCAAAGTTCAACTTCAGGATATAGAGTGTGTGTTTCTTGGAGAATGTGATATCTTATATATGTTTATTTGTTTACTAAAATAAGGTCAATATTTTTATTTCATGGGAATACCATAAGAAATTATTCTAGATCTTGAACTTCCTATTATTTATAAGATATTTTTATTAGAAAATTTGAGGATTATATTGTTTTTATATGACAATAATGGCCTTAACTAATAATGGGATGACAAACAGGTAGGATGGTTATTATAAGAGAGCTTTATATGAAATAAATGAGATGTTGAATTCCACTTATATCTTGGACTTACCTTCATTGGTAAGAAGTATATAGTATATTATGATACATTAGGGGTCAAGTTAGGTAAATTTTAAATACTATATAGTTTGGTAATTACTTTTGGGTTATGTTAGTTTAGATTATATTAGTGGGATTATCTAACTATTATATAAGAGGGGCTTGTGGTATTTTTTACTCTAAACTGTTTATTTCTATATATATAGGGAGAGAAATTTGTGGATAAAATAGACCAAAAGAGCCTCAAATATATATACTATGAGGCTGAATAAATCCTTTAGGATATTGGGTGGGTTGAGTAACAATAGGCCTTCTGTTTTCAGATGGTATACACCCTTATAAAGGTGAATGTTGTAGTATATTCTAATAGTAGAAAAAATGTTTTGGTATAGTTTAATGCCAATGACTTGTGGTAGTTTTAGATCCATTTGTTCAAGTTAATTATAGATGTTTTGGATTGTTAAATGAGGTGAATATTAGTATCTATATGCTTCAAAAATTCACTATTGGTTTTGGTGAAGGAGAGTTAGATGAACAAATCATACTATACAATGGTAAGGGAGAGAATATATTGTGGGAATCTACTTCAAGATTTGATATAGGAGTAAAAAATTTACATTATGTTTGAGGTAGTTTGGTGGTCCCAAAAAGTATATAAGAAGAGATTTTATGATTCTTTCATTCCTTAAAATAAGTGACATGATCTAGGTTAAACAAAATGAACCCTGAAATTTGGTGTTAACTTTACTAGCCCTAGATTATGTGGGATGTGATGGGTAATGTATCATATTGGATCACCTACATCATTATAACCAAATTGGAATTCTTAAATTTCTACCTGTTCTAAAATGGAAATAGAAATTTATCACTGTAGACACTTAGAACGGGTTACTAAGGGTATCCTGAGGTAATAATATAGTGTGGTTCACTGTTGATTTGTTAACCATGGTTGCACAGTTCCTACGAATTAGGGATACATAATTGCTTGAAAAATGGGGAAAATTGTATGTATGGGAGATGGCACTACACTATGAAATGTTGATTAGTGATATATGAAAGTGGGATGTGATGTTTAATTTATGTTTTTAATAGAGACTATAATTATTACTAGGAACCCTAGAGAAACTTAGTACAGTTTACCAAAATTAGTTTGATAAGTGGTATACATATGATATTTGTGTTCTTAAGATCATCCTTTGTGAAAGAAGCTAGATTTTATTTGAGATACAGAAACTTTTAATTTCATGTTAATTCCTTGTTTTGGACCAAATAAGAATTCCAAGTACAGTTGTGGATGAAATGAGTGTATTTTGGGGATTTTTTAGATCCCAAATCCTCATATTTTGGAGAAAATAATTGGGCCTCATGGTTAGTATAAACCATGAAGCACAATCCACACAGTTAGATTTAACCTTGGGGGTGTATCAGTGCACTGTATATGGTGACATATTTTTTCCTAACTATGTGACATAGCCAACATGACCATGAGAATTGTCTCAAACATGTGACAGATAGGTTTCACATGTGTCGTTAATGGTTAGTCAACCATAAACCAAGCCCATACAAGGGATATCTTGACGTAGAGTTGGGAACAGGTTTGGGGCATGGTTTTTCCAACTGTGTCACCAATCATGCACCATTTTAAAAATTATATGAATGACTATATTTCCCTTACCTCTTTATAAATCACCTCCCCTATTTCTTTTCATCCTTCGATGAATAGAACCCCCTCCCATCTCCCCCATTGGATGCTCTCACCCCCCTTAAAGCTAGGATTTCAGGAAATTTCTCTCTCCAGACTCCAAATCAAGATCTGTTTGTCATGTTGGATATCCTAGGATAATCTATCCACTCTTTAGGCGCCTTTATTTGTTCTTCTTCCTATCAAAAATTCTATTTTTGGTGTGAGATCATATGACCTATTTTTAGGGCGTTCATATATTCTTCTATTTTCATCCAATTCATGCCAAAATAAGGTCTAATACTAGACAAGGAATCAACTTTGGGCATAATGTAGGTGGTCCCTGACTTTTCCTTCAATGTATCAACTTTTTATAAACTTTTTTCGTTGTGCGCATTTCGGTTTCACCAGGCATTTCTCTTTAAAATTCATCTAATTTATGTTAATTTTTTATATTGTTTTTAAAACACTAATGATACTTTTCAACACCATTTTAGTTTGATACCTCAATGCTAACCACCCCATGTAGGGTGAGTTCTTTTCTATTCCTTTAGTTACCCATTTTGGGTTTACTTGAGACATCTTTCGGGTGTGATGGACTTTAACGTTTTTAACATTAGTGTCCCATAACAATTAAATGAATCATTAATTTACTAAAAGGAATATATATATATATATATATATATCACTTTTCCTTACCCTTTATAATGACTTTTATAAATGGTTTCATATACTTAATTTACCTTCTCATTTATAATGAAATGTAATGTAATGAACTTAATGAATTGAAATAAGCATGAGTATCACATGTATTATGATTACATGTGTGTTCAAATGAAATCTGTTTAAGGATACCACTTCTAGTAGACAATTTTCATCTTTAGAAAAATGGTTAGACTTCATCCTTCATTGGATTCTGGAGAGAATTCTTTGAGAACTCAGACGATTCCGCCTATTCATTGAGCTAATTTTCATGGGAGATACCAAATAAGAAATATACCATTTTTATTATTACAATATTTCCTTTGTGATATACAAATGAAAAAATTTAATCTCTTATATATATTCTAATTCCTTGGATACACCACTAGGATTTTGGTTTATTCCTTCGGAAACATAATGCAATGGATTATCCCCATTGGGACCAGTCATGCTTAGCCTAGGATAACTATAGACAATATCCTTGAACTCATATATAATATTTTATAGTTGAATTTCTTTATTGTACCCCTTGGATTAACACTCATACCCCTTATAGACAGACTGTATTAATTATTACTCTTAGTTGACTCGACCCTTAAGGTTAAGGATTCCTAGGATTCACCTTAGATCATATGTTATTATCGTTATCCTTTGCAGTACTATTTACCGTTTTATATGAGCTCCTTATATTATCATCACTATAAAATGAACCATGAAATTAATTAAATGAAAAAAAATTTAGAGGCAATAGTTGAGGCAAAAGAATGTTTGGGTTATTTATATAGCATTGTTTACTTTTTATATGTCCCTATAGTATTAATGTTTATATTCATAGACTAGATTTGTATAGATAGTGTAGACGCCGGAAAAGTCCGTTGTTCCCAAACGAAGCTCCGGATGCGGAAAGCGAAGTGATATTTGGAGTCAGAGGCACGTTCCGGAGGGCCCGGAGGACTTGCGCGAAATTTCAGAGGCCCGCGCGCAAAGTTGAGTCGCGGCGCGCAATCCTCCCGGGATGCGCGCAATGCGCTGGGCCGGCGCGCTATTTTGCGCGCCCGCGGCCTGCGCAGCGCCCTTGCGTGCCGGGTCCTGATTCCGAGCCCGCGAAGGTAATTCCGCGCCCGAGACCGGATTCCACGCCCGGGGTTGCCTATAAATATAAGGCGACCCCCGACGTTTTGAAGGTTGCCAGATTCCGAAGCGTCGCTCGTTCGCGCAATCCAACCCCTTCCGCGCGCAATGCCGATCTTCAGGTAACCTCCTTTCTTTCGCGCAATAGAGCCTTGGGGTTCGCCTTCGCGCGCAATCCCCTTGGATCCTTTCCTTTGAATAATCCTTAACCCGAAGGCCTTTGTGCACAAAAGAAGCCTCTTGCGCGCAATTGCCCCCGGGTGCGCGCAATCCAGCCCGATTGCGCGCACCCCCCATGTTCAAAGTGGCCATTCGTTAGAGAATGAGCTGTTGCCCCCGCGTGCTACCCGAAGCCCGGTGCGCGCAATCTCAATCATCCGCGCGCAAAGGGCTGGACCGATTGCGCGCCAGCCCGCCATTTTGCGCGCCGACCTGCTGTTTTGCGCGCAAAGCTCCTCTTTTGCGCGCAATCCGCCAGGGTCGCCCCCCTTGACCCCCTGAGGGTACCCGCCTGCGTGGCGCCCGATGATCTTCATCCTGGGTGCCCGCACCGTGCGTTTTCTTTCCGTGCGGCCCTCCAGGCTCGCGCGAAGTGACACGGACCCATCGGCGGCAACCAACGTCCAGCATGACGTTAAACTGCACATACGTCCAGCATGACGTTAAACTGCACATACGTCCAGCATGACGTTAAACTGCACATTCGCCCTGCATGACGCTAAACTGCATCCGTCCAACATGACGTTAAACTGTACTACGTCCAAGCTGCACGACGCTAAACTGCCTAGCCCCTATCGTCCGTGTTGCAAGACGTTAAACTGCCAAGCACCTTCGTCCTCAACACACGACGTTAAACTGTACTTCGTCCGGCAAGACGTTAAACCGTCCGCTTCATCCTCAACACATGACGTTAAACTGTACTTCGTCCGGCAAGACGTTAAACCGTCCGCATCACCCGATCTCGTGCCTCGCACGCAGGGTCCCCCCCGGTTTGGATGTGGCCCCCACCCGCTCGTCTCTGCAGGGATGTTGGGATTGCCCCTCTTTAGGGACGATTTAATGGGAGCGGCTTTTCCCTACGGGGGTAGGGTATTACAAACCCCTAGTTTCTTGTGGGGGGCTGCACATGTGTATCTCCATTGCGCTCCCCCACTACCGAAGCCAGTAGAGGGTGTGACTGGGATCGAGGTGTCTCCTACTTTCGGTCCAAGTCCCTTCCAACTGAGTTTTGCCGCATCCGGGCTGCCTCAAGTGCGTAAGTCCGGACAGAATGAACTACGTGGACTATGATCCCTGTCTTCTAAACAGGGTACGTAGGAAACCTCCCTGAGGTTCAAGCCCACCACCTGGTCGTCCCGGTCGTATTCACGTCGGTTCGTCCATCAGTGGACCCCTCCGGGGTTCACGCTTGCGTCGATTCACCTATGAATCCGCCCCTGTGGGAGACTGCCCATGTGTATCTCCACTGTGCCTCCCCACAGCCCCTTTTTCCATTTCTCCTTTTATCGTCCAGTATGACGTGAAACTGTGATCCACCCGGCCGTTCCATCTCCCCCTGTGCGAGGTGGTTCGGTTCAATCCTCCGCCCGGCGGCCTCGACCCCTTCGTGAGTCGGCTTGCCGACGTCCAGCATGACGTTAAACTGTATACCCGATCTACGTCGACTTTGATCCGTGCTAACGCGCGGTACGTAGGAAGCCCCTACGGGGTCCAAGCTCTTCACTCCATCATCCATCCTGATCCTTACACGGGCCGCCACATCCCGGTGGGGTCATGCCACTTCACTCCACTCCATATCACTTGGGAAGCCACCCATGCGTTGGCCCCAGCGTCGGAGGTTCCCCGCAAGGGGTTCTGTCATCTGATCCACTCTTCGTGTTGATCGGTCCGATGCCGTCCCCGCTGGACGTTAAACTCGCGGCATACCCCGTGTTAAACATGGGAAGCTGAGGAAAACCTCAGGGGACACATTTCCCCGCACCCAGTGCGGGATGCCTCAGGCCATCATGCCTTCGAGAAGCCCTATTAGGGACGGAAGACAGACGTGCAGAGCCGCAGTGTTACGACACGCCCCCAGCACCCAGAGCCACCCGGCCTCCTCACCGCAGGTTGCTGCCCCGACCAGACTCCTTGGAGCATCCGGGCGGAAGCAGCGTAATTAACCGGTGTCCATGAAGATATGGCGCGGGGAACGAGATTCACGAGCATGTCTTAAATCTATGAGGGAGACCCGGATTAGGCGACGAGTTCCGAGGAGACGTCCAAGGAAGGAGGAGCCGACATCCCATCATCCCGGTTTCGATCAAGGAGCAGACGCCCCTGAATACGGGACGGATGCCGCCCGCCTTTGGAAAGCGGGACTGTGGGACCACAAGCCGCGTGCCCATCCCCTCGGGTTGACGGGTGCACGCGCGAACGCGTCCTGGCGGAACAGCGTAACCTGACGCACATCCGCACCGAAACAGAAAAATGGTGAACCTGACGTGAATCTCTTCTCCTCGATACAAAGACCGATGGCTTTCAGAGGTGTTGGAAGACCAGCATGTTGCCCGGCCAAGCATTCAGTCTTACCCGCCAGGGGCTGGGGAAGGGACATCGGGCACTCCGTCTCGCAACGTCGAGGGCCTGGGTTCCCCCCACGGAAGGCGTCGTGGCGCTAATGGTTGGTGGTCGATTCCTTTTTCCTGTCAGTGTTAATGGGTCCTTCTCCCTGCTTTCAGAAATCAGGTTGCCCGATCCAGTGCCCGATCGCCACCCGCCCACTGGCACAGGGGTAGGGGAAACACCGACGCGGCTACTCCGCGCGGTCCCGCCCGTTCCACAGCCGTCCCAGCAGCCGCAATTGCGGGACGACCACGCCCTCTCTCCCCCTCGGAGGTCATCCAGAGAAGGGTGATCAACACCCTGGTGCGGAGATATGAGGAATAGGGATTCATCCCCACTAGGGACATGGCTCGCCTAGACCTTGAGGAGGCTGCACCTCGCCACCACCGCCGCCCCCAAGGGCCGCGCAGGGAGGCACCGCTGCCTACCTCAACATCCAACCGCTTCGGGAGCTTATCCCCGGGGCGCTCTGACAGTTCCCTTCCCTATGCGGATGAGGTGGAAGATGCCCGGGATCACCCTATCCGGGATTCGCTCCAGGGATCTACGGTAAGGACTCCCGCCAGGCCACGGCGACACCGCCGCCAGGCCTCTCAAGTCGAAGAGCGGGCTCTCCACCTGCCCGCGCCGCTCATCCCGACTCATCTGTCCCGACGCCAACGTCGGGCACGAGCGGAAGAGGATGCCCACCTTGGGGCCCTAGCAACAGCGGCCGCATTGGCCCAAGCCACTGTTGGATCCAGTCGCCAGGCCCCTGCGCATCCTGAGCAGGGGAACTTCTATGCCCGACCTGGATCGAGGCCTCGACCGCCCCAAAGGCAGGTTGGGTCGACTCTCCCGGTTGCTGGTGCAGGCAGTAGCCACCGCGGACCACCTCGCGGTAGCGCTATTCACCAGCGGGATCTACTCCGTGTGGCCGATCCAGGAGGCATGGGTCATCCCACCTTCCGATCCCGGCCCGGAGGCCTGCCCGGAATCATCTCTCCCCGCATCCCCTTTGATATCTGTCCCGGTGCCCCTCACACCTTGGTTTCCAGTCCTCTTGGCCCCAGCACCAGTGCGGCCGGAGGACGCCAGGACAGAGATCAGTCCTGCCCCGAAGAACCACCCAGGGGCAGGAAGGCAGGGCGTCGACGCTGAGGGAAGAATGTTACGGAATTCCGGACAGAGATCCGACCAGTTCGCTTCTCTGATTCAGAGGCGGAGTACGATTCGGCGACAGAGCCCTTTCCCCAATCCCGCCAGTCAAGGGCAGGGGTAGGAATGTGGCACGTCAGCCTCGTGCTCCCCGAGAGCGAGATCGATGTGATCCCCGCTTCTCTACGAAGGTATATCCGGAGTAACGAGGGCCTGGTAGACCCCCAAGGATCAAGCTTGCGGTTGGTACCGGCCCCTCCGGAAGTGCCTTCCGTCTCGGTCGGAGAAGCCGGAGACTTTTTCTGGGGACCGACGGTCGAACCACGATCTGGAGCACCCTCGGCGAGCACCGATGCTACGGCAGGATGTTCGCTCGCCCGCCCGTCCTATCGTGATGTGGTATCCAGGGCACCGCCACCCTCAGAGGGCGGCCCGGGATATGGAGGCCAATCGGCCTGTTCGCCGTATTCACCGCCGGCCAGCCCGTCAGCCCGGCGGCCCGCCTCGGCACCACTGCCGGTTCCCCGTCCGTTCCCAGCCATTGAATAGGACCAAGGAGATCTGGGTCCCGAGTTTGAGTCGTGGAGCTTCTGGACCGTCCTTGCAGAGGGCCACTTCCCTGAGAAGTTTTGGCCAGTCGCAGGACCTGGCTTTGATGCACCCGAATCGCTCACCCCGGATGAGTTCGAATGCTTCCGCCGAACTCTCCGGGAGACTCGCTCCTGTCTTCACCGCCTACAAATGCCATACCCCGGGAGTCAAGCGCACCTGGAGGATATTGGTGAGCAGTGCCGTCAAATTGACCTGGCCATGCTCCCCGCGGTTCGGCACCCCGGGTCATTTGGGCACCACGAGGCCCTCCAACAACGATGCGTTGAGTGTTTTCAGGTACTCCGCAAAGTTATCGAGGAAGCCACTCCCCACGTGTATATCCGTGGATGGGGGAAGTACGCTGCCCTACGCTTCACTGTGATTCGCCGACAGCCCGATTCGCTGGGTGACCCTGAGGGTATATCCCCAGGGACAGAAACGGTCAATATGGCTGACCTGTCGGGAGAGGGGAACGACTTGGAACTTCTCGACGGGGGCCTCCCCCCCGAAGACAAGCCGTCGTCAGAGCCATCGGTGAGAGTTACTCGTCATCAGAGGAACCTCCTGGGGCTCCCCGCACCCACTGAAGCACTGACGTTGAGCCGAAACGTCAGCAAAGGAAAAGAGCACAGCGAGGGTATAAAGCCCGCCGACCCGTCTGCCTCCATGCAGAGGGTAGAGGAGGATCCCGAGAAGGCTACGCTACGTCAGCAGCTCGCCGAACAGAAGAAGCTGGTTGACCAGCTCCTCGCCGAGCGCGCTGCAGAACGGTGGCCTGACTACGGTGATCCTAGGCCAGGACAGCAGGGACCGGAACAACCGCTCCTCGATGAGACTCTCCCGGGCAACCGTGATTACGCCGTGTTCGCCGACAGGAGAGAGACCATTGCCTACGGCAAGAGGGCGCGGTATGTTTCGCCACACCCTCCCGAGCGGCGTGACTACCTGAGAGACCCCGCTCGGATTCCTCCCGCTGCCCCAAGGACCGCTCCGCCCGCCATCCCACGAGCTGCCGAGTTCGACGACCCGGTCGACGACCCGATTGAAGGGCCATGCAATGCGCTCGTGGTTAGAGATCCTCGCCAGGACTGGAACCCATGTCCGGACGATCCGATGGCGGCACTCATTGCCCGCTTGGAGGCCTTGGAGACTCGGCAGGTGGCGATCCCACCGGACGGCAAGCCCTACCCAGCATGGGTGGATGACATGCTGGCGCCTCCGGGATTCGGGAATCCCACTTTCGCTCCCTTCAACGGGACTGGAGATCCGCCACAGCATTTATCCCACTTTAACTCGAGGTGCGGGCCTATGTTGGGGACTCCGGCGCAGCAAGAGGCCGCTAAGCTTCGCTGCTTTGTTCAGACACTGGAAGGGCCAGCATTTGTCTGGTACAGCCAGCTCTCTGTCGGGTCGGTAACCAGCTGGGAGGACCTCCGTAGACAGTTCCTCTACCAGTTCAGTTCCACAACCCGGAAGACAAGTATCACAGACCTCTTCAAGTGCAAGCAGAGGCCTGATGAGCGAGTCGCGGACTTCGTCGCCCGATGGAAGGGTCTCACGTATTCCCTTGACATGCCATTGACTCAGGAGCAGTTGCTGACAATGTGCATCGGGAACGTCAAGACCGAGCTGGTCCCTTCCCTGATCACTCAAAATTACCCCGGAGGGTTCAGGGACTTCTCAGACAAAGCTCAACGTCTTGAGGAAGCCCTACAACAGGCCAGCCAGGCACACCCGCTGCCTCCTATGATTCCTACAAGGAGAGTCAGCAGGGCTGATCCCGCTGCTGTTGCCCAGATAGAGGCCCCCAGGCCGTTGGAGCTGCTGCCGGCGAGGCCAGCTCCACAGCCTCACAGGAACCCGCCTCCACGGGCTCAGTTCCCAGCCCAGCAGCGGCAGCCTCAGAACCGGCCGGCCCCTCCGCGTAATGTACCGCCGCAACCCAGGCGAGATAATCAGGGTCCACCTCCTCGGCCGGCCCCTCCAGCCCCTCGTCAAGACCACGCTCCCAGGGGCCCACGACACCTGACTTACTCATTCCACGAGGATCAGGTCCCCGGTTATTTCCGGAGCGCCCTGGAGCAGAGGATTGTGCGACTGCCTGAGTGTTGGAGGCCAGAGGAGGCACATCTTACGAATAACCCCCACTACTGCCCCTACCATCGGGCCCTGGGGCACACCATCCAGCGGTGCTATGTGTTTAAGGATTGGCTCCAAGACCATATTAACAACAATGTAATCAGGTTGGGCCCAGCTCCAGCACAAGTGGCGGGCGTGTTCGTGGGATCAGATGACGATAGTGGCAACGAGGACGAATGGCAGCTGGTCTCCAACCGCGGATCCCAGAAGTATAATAACTGGATGGCCCGCAAGACGACCATTCGCGCCCATGGAATCATCCGCGCGCGCTTGAATCAGCCTGAGCCCCCATAATCTGCGGGTGCTGCTTCGGCATCGTCGTCCCAGCCTGCCTCTTCCAAGAGGAGAAAACGGCGGCAGCGCAAGAAGGAAGAGCGCGCCCCGCCGGTTCCGCCACTATCCCGCACTCTCGGCGATTTCATGCCCCCGGAAATGGGGGTCCCTCCTCGGATCCGCCCGGTGATGGATGATTCGTCCGATGACGGTGTTGGGTACGCTTCGGTTAACACCGTCGAGCTGGTAAATCCCTTTTCGGTCCCCGACGTTGAAGAACACCAGGTGGACCTCCCTAGTGTCCCCAGTCGTCGCCACCGTCGGAAGAACCGCAGCAGCAGGAGTCCCCGGGGCACAGTCGTTGGTACCTCCAGCCAGGCCGTGCACGCCACTGAGACTAGGCAGCAGGCTCAAAACCGAGCACAACGTGCGCCGCCCCCCCATTCGGGGATGACGGATTCGCCTCCGCCGCTGTTTGTGGTGTGGGACCAGGCAGAACCGCCTCAGCCGCGTCACGACCAGCTCCGCCCTGCCACGGGTCCATCCCGGCCTCCTGACCTCAGTACGGTAACCATTTCTCGGACTGCAGCCAGTGAACAGCGAGATGCGCCAAGTACCAGTCGGTCGCCGATCCAACCGGCAAGGCCCGTCATGCCGCCAACCGCAGAGCCACCTCCTGCAACCAGGGGCTCGCGCTTGGCCAAAAAGTATGATGTCCTGAAGCACTTGGCCAACATCCCAGCAAGGCTCTCCATCCTTGAGGCTCTGCGCATGTCATCTGAGATGCGTGAGGCACTCGCTGAAGCCCTGAAAAGCCCCCTCCAGTTTGAGACAGAGGTTGCGGCTGCAGAGGCCTTTCACGCCGAAACGATCGAGGACGCCGAATGTCAGGCAGTTATCTCGTTCTCTGGTAAGGATGAAGACCCTCCTATACAGGGACATATTCGTCCGCTGTATGTCACTGGCCAGTTCAATGGCCTTGAAGTCCGGCGCTGTCTTGTCGACACGGGGTCCGGGATTAACCTGATTCCAACTCGGACGCTCCGGAGATTGGGGTTGTCTGAGGATGACTTGATTCCCTCCGACCTCAGGATCCAGGGGTACGACCGCACCGAGCAAACCCCGGTCGGCAAGATACGTTTGAAGACCCAGTTCGGTGACTTGGTTGCCAACACCGAATTCATGGTAGTCTCTCAGGACACTGCGTACAACGCATTAATGGGCAGGCCATGGCTCCACCTTCACGCGGCGGTTCCCTCGTCATACCACCAATGCCTCAAATACTCCCTTAATGGTCGAGTAGGCGTGCTTCAAGGAGATGCCTCTCCTTTTGCCTCATGTGAAGCCCGCTATCTGGACGCGGACTATTACAAGAGCAAGGATAAGCAGATCCTGGCAGGTGAGGTTGAGCCTGTCGCTGTTGCAAGTGATCCCTGGGCAAGTCTGGATGACGCTTACGTCCTCCCGATTCACCGGTTGGACGTCGCCATGGTCTCGACGGCCCGCAAGTCTCCTGATGAGATGACCGCGACCGCCCGCGCCAGCACCAGTGGCCCAGCAGGATCTGGTAGCCCCAATGCAGTTTCCAACGCAGTCTCTCCCGTGGACGATCCCTCCCCGAGTGGAGAGGATATGGAAGACGCACCCCCAGCCTTTGAGGAGGGCGTCCCCGCCACGGTCGATGAGTTAATACAGGTGAACCTTGGAACCAAGGCCGATCCAAGACCCACATTGGTCAGTGCCGCCATGCCCTCTGAGGAGCGGCAGCAGTACGTGGACTTTCTCAGGCAGCACCGTGATGTGTTCGCTTGGGGCTATGACGAGATGCCGGGGCTAGATCCTCAGGTAGTCGTCCACCGCCTTGGTCTCCCGGCGAACCATCGCGGGTTCAAGCAGCCTCCCAGGAAGATGCACCCGTCCCACGGTGCCATGGTTGAGGCCGAAGTTGACAAGATTATCAAAGCCAACTTCGTGAGGGAAGTTCAGTACCCCAAATGGCTGGCCAACATTGTGCCGGTCAGGAAGAAGAACGGGCAGATCAGAGTCTCCATCGACTTCCGCGATCTCAACCGCCACTGACCGAAGGATGATTTTCCCCTTCCAGTGACAGAGCTGTTGATTGATGCCACGGCAGGGTTCCAAGCCCTCTCCTTCATGGATGGATACTCCGGATACAACCAAATTCGGATGGCCCCTGAGGATGAGGAGTTCACTGCCTTCAGGGCCCCCCAAGGTACCTTTTGCTACCGGGTCATGCCTTTCGGCCTGAAGAATGCAGGTGCCACCTATCAACGGGCGATGCACCGCATATTCAAGCCAATCCTCGGCACACCGGTGGAATGCTACGTCGACGACTTGGTGGTCAAATCGCGCCAGCGTCGGGACCATCTCAAAGATCTTGAGAAAGTGTTCGGCTTCCTCCGGTCTCGCTGCCTGAAGATGAACCCGTTGAAGTGTGCCTTTGGGGTCACCTCCGGAAAGTTCCTTGGATTTGGGGTAAGATACCGGGGTATTGAGATCGACCCAGAGAAAATCAGGGCGATTAGCCAGATGCCTCCCCCAGGTACCATCCGGGAACTGCAAGGGTTCCAAGGCCACTTAGCCTATATACGCCGATTCATCGCGAATCTGGCCGGAAAGTGTAAGCCCTTTTCTTAGCTCAGGAAGAAAGGTGCCACCTATGTATGGGATAAAGAGTGCCAGACCGCTTTCGAGGAAATCAAGCAGTACCTGCTTCAACCTCCGGTTCTGATGCCGCCTGTATCCGGGAAGCCGCGGGTCTTCTATGTGACCGCCCTGGAACGGTCCCTGGGTGCCCTTCTCGCCCAGAAGAACAACGAGGGAACGGAGAATAGCCTCTATTACCTCAGTCGCATTCTCCTCGATGCGGAAGTTAGGTATTCCCCCATCGAGAAGAGCTGCTTGGCGCTCGTATTTGTCATACAGAAACTACGGCACTACTTGCAGCACCATGAGGTACAGTTGGTCTCTCGGGTAGACCCGTTGAAATATATCCTGAGCCGGCCTATGTTGACTGGACGTCTAGCACGGTGGGCTGTGATTCTCCAGCAGTTCAACATCAGGTATGTGTCTCAGAAGGCCATCAAAGGGCAAGCATTGGAAGACTTTCTGGCAGCTCACCCGACCTCCGCGGATCAGCCGCTGGATCTAGGCTTTCCTGATGAGACCATTCTCTCGGTTGATCGAGCCGATCCATGCTGGCAGATGCACTTTGACGGTGCCTCCCGGAGCCCCACCGGTAGAAGACTCGATAATCCTAAGCTCAACAGAGTGGGCTTGGGCATCGTCTTCATTACCCCGGAGCGATCTGTGCTGCCATACTCTTTCCTGTTGTCAGAGGGCTGTACCAACAATGAGGCGGAATACCATGCCCTCATCACCGGCCTCGAGTTGGCTCTCGAGATCGACGTGCCCCGTCTGTGCGTGAAAGGGGACTCCGAGCTGGTCGTTAAGCAGATCAATGGTGACTATGTTGTCAGGAAGCCGGAACTTGTGCCATTGTTGGAGTGCACCCTCCTTTTGATGGCCCGGTTCCCTTCTCGGCCAGAAATTGTCCATATTCCCCGGTCGCAGAAGGGTCGAGCAGATGCCTTGGCTAGCCTTGCCGCGTCACTTGCGGAGCCTGAACAGGACAACCTGATCGTCCGCGTGACGCGCCGCAGGCTCATCGCTCCCGTTATCCCGGAGGAAGATCGCGGTCCGTTGGTAAGTAATCTCACCACGGTTGCCCCTATGCCCGGAGCCCCGAGTACCCCAGATATGACAGTCGGATCAGCCCCTGATTGGAGGATGCCTTTGGTTGAGTACCTCCAACATGGCATTCTTCCATCGGATCGGGCCGAGCGCGAGCGAGTTCGACGCCGCGCATCGCAGTTTGTCCTCCAGAGCAGCCCCGGCCTGGAGCAGATCCTTTACAAACGCGGATTTGATGGTGTTCTCCTCCGTTGCCTTCAGGGAGTTGAGATCCCACGAGTCATGCAAGAGGTTCATGCCGGTTCATGCGGTTCCCACCAGACTGGGCCGAAGCTGTCCCACCAGATTCGGAGGTTGGGATACTTCTGGCCCTCCATGATCCATGACTGCATCGAGTATGCCAGGAGGTGCCATGCGTGCCAGGTTCATGCGAACTTTGTGCATCGGCCGCCGGAGCCTCTCCATACCACTAAGTATTCCTGGCCCTTTGCAGTCTGGGGTCTGGACGTTGTGGGACCTTACCCACTGGCGACAGCTCGCCAGTGTCGGTTCATTCTGACCGCCACGGACTTCTTCTCCAAATGGGCAGAGGCGATTCCGCTCAGAGAGGTCAAATCCTGTTCGATCGCTGACTTCGTGACCTCCAACATCATCTATCGATTTGGAGTGCCTCACGCTATCCTCACGGATAACGGAACCAATTTCCGAGCAGCCGAGTTGAAGAAGTTGTACGCCAAGTATAATATTCGCTCGAACCATACATCTCGCTATCATGCGCAGGAGAATGGATAGATCGAGGTGTTTAACAAAACCCTCTCTAACATTCTGCAAAAGATGGTTGGTCAGAACAAGAAGAGTTGGCCGGACAAGCTCCCCAACGCCCTCTGGGCTTATCGGACGACGACTCGCAATTCCACCCAGATGACCCCTTATTCCCTGGTGTATGGAGCTGAGGTCGTCCTGCCCATTGAGATCCAGTTACTGTCCTTGCGCACTGCGGTCTACGACCAGCAAGCGCCGGACAGAGTTGCTGAAGCCCGTCTAGTTGAGTTGGAAGCACTGGATGAGAATAGACTTCGCGCTTTGCACAACTTGGAGAGGCATCAAAGCAGAATGGCTCGAGCTTTCAATAAGAAGGTTCGCCTCCGCTCCTTCCTGCAGGGTGATCTAGTGCTAGCCCTAAGAGCACCGATGATCCCCGGCCGGAAGCCGCCCAAGTTGGAGCCCAAGTGGGAGGGACCTTTTGTTGTCCACAAGGTCTATCCCAATGGCGCGTACTCCCTAGCGACTATGGATGGTGACCGTGTCACTCCTCCCACCAACGCTAGGTTTCTCAAGTAGTACTTTGTCTGAGTGTACCAACGTCCAGCATGACGTTAAACTGCACATTTGTCCAGCATGACGTTAAACTGCACATTCGTCCCGCATGATGCTAAACTGCATACGTCCTGCACGACGTTAAACTGCATACGTCCAAGCTGCACGACGTTAAACTGCCTAGCATATCGTCCAAGCTGCACGACGTTAAACTGCCTAGCATATCGTCCGTGCTGTAAGACGTTAAACTGCCAAGTGTTTCGTCCAACACGACGTTAAACTGTACTACGTCCGAGCTACAAGACGTTAAACTGTTCAGCATTCGTCCTGCATGACGCTAAACTGCACCTCAAGAACTACGTGCGGCTTGATTCCCATCCTTATGGGATACGTAGGACCGCCTGAACATTCATGTTTCAGGCCCAGCCCCATCCTTTGGGAATTTCCATCCCATCTCGGGCCCTTGGCCCAGTTGCCTCCGGGTGTGCGGCGTATGGTGTGAACGCGGGGCTATGCCCTCATTCACGTCGGTTTGCTCGCCACGTTGTACGCCCCCCACGTTTGGGGATGCTTTCTGCTCCCCCCTTCTTTTATCGTCCTACATGACGTTAAACTGCACTTCAAGAACTACGTATGGCTTGATTCCCATCCTTATGGGATACGTAGGACCGCCTGGACATTCATGTTTCAGGCCCAGCCCCATTTCCCAGGAATCTCTATCCCGCGTCGGGCCTCTGGCCCAAGTTCCCCTCCTTTTTGTGCGAGGCGTATCGCGTGAGCGGGGGATTATGTCCTCATTCGCGTTGGTCTACTGGCTGCGCCGTACGCCTCCCCCCGTGTGTGGGACCACCTCACACCTCTCATCGTCCTGCATGACGTTAAACTGCCTCTCAAGAACTACGTATGGCTTGATTCCCATCCTTATGGGATACGTAGGACCGCCTGGACGCTTGTGTTTCAGGTCCAGCCCCGTCTCTTGGTTGATCACGGGGATCTGCCCTCTTTTGGTTGCTCTCAGGGTGAGTCCTCCGACCCTTTTCGGTGATCTGTTAACATGTTTTGGGTACTTCGGTCTATGACTCGTAGTGTCAGATTCAATCCCGACAAGTCCTGTGTTGCTTGTCCGGCCTCGCGCTTCCTCTTGTTCGAGTCTTCACTCAAAGGGATCCTCGTTAGCGGTTTGGGTACGATGCCTCAGAGCTCTCCTACCGCTCCGGGTCGATTTACCGGCGGGTCTTGGGCCGCAAATCGATATGAATCCTGCGATTGAGCGGTCGATGCTCGTTTTCTTGCCCCGTCTTAGGCTGACGCGATCGGATGTTGTGTTGCGAATATGGTCAGCAACGTCCTTGATCGCCATGTCGGCTCTTTCAGGCTCTGAACATTGGTTGTGCAGTCCTCATCACACTCCGCCTTTGTGCGTTGTAGTGGAATCTTGACACTCTCTTCATACTGACCTTCAGTACACCTCTACACGTTAGGCAGACCAACCAGGGTAATGATGTCGTTCGAGGCTCCCATGATCTGAGCACCAAGGATATATGCGGATGTCCTCCCTAAGGGCCATGCGTAGCTGGACCCTCGTCCCCATAAGGAGGAAGGAGTCGCCCGAACAATCGCGTTCTGGGCCCAGTATATCTGGAGGCTAGCATCTCTGCCCCTCGGGTGATGGACATACGCAGGCCCCGATCCCAAGACTCTTCTCTTGGAATCGTGCGTGACCGCAGGGCTGGGTATGTTCCCACCCCCGCCGTGTCCGCCGTACCGCAATAAGCGGATTCCTCCATGGTCCGAACCACATGACCTTAAACTGTGTTGTCTGGTCCTACCACACGACCGTAAACTGTGAACGTCTTGGCCGCCCGACGAGAAACGACACTGCATCGTGATGTTCTCCTCAGGGGGCACTCATGTTGGGCGCTAGTTAATAACCACGCCATTCATCAATGCCTTCCGTGGCTTGATTATTGTGGCGACGCCGGAGATTTCTCAATCACAGGCATGTCGCCGCACAAAGAAAAACCATTCATCTTTAAGGACAAACAAGAAATATCAAATGCCGCTCCTTCTATGTGCGAGGGTCAGACCCGCACCCTTCCCCGCGCAGGTGCCCGATTGTGTTGCGCCGCGCTTCAAGAACTACGTGTGGCTTGATTCCCATCCTTATGGGATACGTAGGAACGCCCGGATGTTTGAAACTTCGGGTCCAGCCCCCCACCTCTTAGAGATTCCCCCTTCTCTGGGGAATCCGCCGCCTTCAGGTCACCCTCAAGGCGTGTTCCCCGACCCCTTGCAGTGGTCCACCGGTGTCAAGAGTACTCTGGTTTATTGCCAGGAGGGTCAGGATCCGCTTGGTCAGGTTTCCTCCACTTTTCATGCTTCGTGCTCCCTTTCATTCGGACCCATCGTCTACGCCCTGGGTGGAGCCCCCGTGAACGGTTCGGATACAATGCCTCAGTGCTCTCCCACCGACTCGGGCCGGTACCCCCAATGGCCTCGGGCAGCAAATCGATATGAATCCTGCGATTGAGCGGTTGATGCTCGTTTGCTGCCTCATTCCACCAACGGTTAGTGCGATATTGATGCTGCTTTTCCGCCACGGTCGGCAGTACTCCCATATCGTTACTCCGGTGCCTCCTGTCCTTGAGTGAATGGCCGCATGATTCACATTTTCCACCTCCCATTCTGACCAGGCGAAACCTCGGCACTCTTGACACTATCCCTCAGTGCATCTTTGCATATCCAGGGGATAGGACCACGATGTGGCATACTTTGAGGTCCTTATGGTCCGAGCTCTAAGACCTTAAACTAAGATCTCCCCCTATGGTCCGAGCTCTAAGACCTTAAACTAAGATCTCTCCCTATGGTCCGAGCTCTAAGACCTTAAACTAAGATCTCTCCCTATGGTCCGAGCTCTAAGACCTTAAACTAAGATCTCTCCTTATGGTCCGAGCTCTAAGACCTTAAACTAAGATCTCTCCTTATGGTCCGAGCTCTAAGACCTTAAACTAAGATCTCTCCTTATGGTCCGAGCTCTAAGACCTTAAAATAAGATCTCTCCTTATGGTCCGAGCTCTAAGACCTTAAACTAAGATCTCTCCTTATGGTCCGAGCTCTAAGACCTTAAACTAAGATCTCCCCTTATGGTCCGAGCTCTACGACCCTAAACTAAGATCTCCCCTAAACGGGATTCTACGTCCTGCATGACGTTAAACTGCACTCTCAGAACTACGTATGGCTTGATCTCCAGCCTGATGGAGTACGTAGGAACGCCCGGGCATCTCAACTCGGGTCCAGCCTCAGGGATCGTTAAGTCCTGCCCCTCCTCGTCGTCGGCCGTCTGGCCTGGCTTCTGGTAGAGTGGTGCAGTTGTGATATTCTCCCCGATTCAGCTCGGGATTCCCCACTGCAATGGTGGGAAGCGACGGTTTCCTCATCAAAGAGGTGCTGTCTGAGAATTGGGGTGACTCACGGCCAGATTAGTGCATCCGCCTAATACGCTTTCCCCACGGTGGCGCAATTTTGAGAGCGTTGGATTCTGTCCGAACAAATCGTCACTTCGCCCCACGCTTCACATGCCCTGTTGATCTGGATTTCCACCCTTGTGTCTAAAGGAACCCCCAAAGCGGTATTCATGATGACATGTGGTCCGCCTCCTGCAATATGAATGATGACCTTCGGTCCGTCTATTGCAGTTGTTATGGTCGATCCACTGTCCGCCTACCGTCTTGGGCATTTCCTGGAAGGCCGACCGTTGTGGATGTCTGGATTCGGGACACGCGATTCACCCTTTCTCATTTCCCTATGTTCGGATAAAATCTCAACGCCCCTAGCGTTGTCCCGCTCGTGTGTTGGAACAAGTTGGGGGGATGATACATTGATTAGGTCTGAGGTCTCCTTTCCTAGGAATGACCTCCCTCTTTTCTCCAGAAATCCAGGCCCAATTATGGATGCCTGATGCTTGGTTAACACTCCCGCAAAGACAACGAATTGTGGTTGACCATGTTAAGCCAAAAGATGCAGATAAATATATTGATTCATACAAATGGATCAAAGTAGCGGAAGAAAATGTTTTGGGAATGGCAAAACAAAGCCCTTAGGGATTAGCGTGCTGAATGAGTCTTTCTAATGCCGCTACCCTTTGGCTGGTGGCCTCCAGAGCTGCTTCTCGCTCTCTGCATGCCCTCTCTTCGTCGGCGGTCGCAGCACGCAGTTCGTCAATTCTGGCCTGTGCACGCTCCCGCTCGACCTGAATTGTGACCATCTGTTGGCCCACCTCCATCAGCTGTACCTGGGCGTCAACCAGTTGGGCCGCTAGTTGCTCCACAAGCTCGGTACACGCTACGACGAAGGCCTCCTTCTCTGCCGCCTGCCCTTCGAGGCGCCGGACTTCCTGCTCCGCCGCGAGGAACGCCCGCGTGCTCTCCGACATGTCCCGACTTTGTGTGACGTCGGCACGCCGGCAGCTCTCGCGCATCTTTTCAGCCATGAAATCACGGACCGTCAGATGGAGGCATTGAGCATCAGCTCCCCCGGCACACAGGAAGCGCATCCAGGTTTGAAGTGATCCCATGCGCCCCAGCCACTCCGATGGGTCTCGCTTGAGGAAGCGCTGGATGCACTTCCACCCCCTGCGGCGCATTATCCGGCTCTCCTCGACCGCCTCCGCGTCTGAGTCGTCCATCTCCTCGGGGTCGGCAGGCCGGTAGGCAGGGAAGGCAGCCAGTAGGTCTGCTGCAGGGTCCGCCCCTGGGAGGTCCTCATGAGGGATGGGTTCCCCAACATCCGGGCGAACTTCTTCTCTCTCCCCAGCGGCGCTGACACCCTCGTCAGCCCCCGACCTCTCTCCGACGTCAGCACCGCCGGCGTCCGCAGCCCCCTGATCAGCAGTTGGTGGGGTCGGCTCGGTTTGGGAAGTCTGTTCCGGAGCAGGCGGCATGTCCACCACTGGTCCACTCGTAGATGGCCCGGGTTCGGCAAACCGACGAGCCTCCAGTGTTGAGATCACTACGCGGGGCACGCCATGGTTAGTCACGGATCGTCAATGGCAGGCACCAGCAGTAAAGCAAGGAGACTTACGGGAGGTCAGAGCGTCATCTTCCGCTATCCCGGCCGCCGCAGGAATAGTTGCAGCAGGGGGCCCTTCCGCGCTTGTCAATTCGATAATGGGTGTCTGGCCCCCGCCTTGTCCTGCTGGCGCCCCTCCTACTCCCGCTGAGGACGCCTGACCAACATCCGTGCGCTCCTGAGAAAGATGGAGAAATGGGTTAGAAGCTGCATAAGAGAATGGATGAAGCAGATTGAGTAGGGATAGAAGCGGACCTCGAGGAGCTTAGTGACATCAACATTGTCAGAGCCGGCCACCTCGCCGCTCTCCCGCGGACTCCCCTGATGGGATCTTCCCTCGGAGCCTTCATCCTCCCCCATTTCCTCCTCTTCCTTGGAGTTGTTGCTACTGTCGTCTTCTTCCGGCGGCATCTGTTCTAGAGCGGGCTCTAGACCGAGCATCACCTTCACCAGAAGGGATGGCTCCGCACGCTGACCACGTTGGCGCGCGTAATCGTCCATGGCCGTCAGATACGCATATTGCCGGTTGATGTCCACCCTGTCGGCAATATGGAGGCGCCCGACCTCTGGCAGATGGATTCCTTCTCTGAGAATCTTTCGCCAGATGGCGTCGGTCCCCAGTGACTGCCGCAGGGTCATCCAGGCCGACCACAGCGCCGGGAAGACTGCATCGTGGGAGGGTTCGAGCAGACGTCTCACCTGCTTCCCGGGCCGCTCTTCGACCACCGCGCGTGCCCCCTCTCTGGGCGCCGAGGTCGTGGCGGCAGCTCGCGATGTGCCCGCCGCCGAAGTCCCTGCCCGCGCCGGCTCCGCTGCTTGGCGCGCCTCCGTTCTCCCCCGTGTGGCGGCGCCTCGCCTCCTTCCTTGACGCCCGGTCTCCGCACGGGTAACCTCGAGCCGCCGAACTGGCTTCCGTAGAAGCCCCTCGGGGTACGCGATGGCCCAGTGTTCGGAGTACTCGGTCGCCAAGCCTGCGTCAACCCCGGTAGGAGGGAGAGTGATGACGTCGCCAGAGCCGAAAGCGGCAAACATCAGCCACATCTTGCGAAGGACGCAAGGGTTCGTCTCCTCCCGGACGGCAGTGAATACCCTCTTCGGCATCCGCTGAAGGCACCCGAACTGCCTGGAGAACCGGGTTGGCACGTAAGGCTCACAGATCACCTTCCCGTCGATCCGAGCCACGAGCACTCCGCCCCGCATGTTCAGGAAGTATTCGTGCTGCTCCAGCGGACCCTGCCCATTGTCGATCATCTGGCCGACGGGAGTGGGGAACGGACTGAAGTTGAAATTGGCATGATTGCCAATCCGAATCCTCACGCCCTCCTCACTTAGGGTCATCGGAGCGACCCCCGCGATGTTCAGCAGGGAGGGTCGCAGGCCGTTGCCCGGAGGAATGATGGCGTTCGGAAACGTGTACCCACCGAGGTAAGCAGCCACCCAGCCGTGGAAGAACTGAAAGGGCCCACAGATCCTTCGTGGCGACCCCCCTCGTGAGATGCGTCCCAGGATGGCATACAGCCTCGCCAGCACTGGGACCCCGAGGTTGTATCTTTTGTTGGCGGCCATAGCGCCCGCCACCGCCAGTGTCGTCGGGCGAACGCCCATTCTCGCGTCCCGCACTGGCAGGAGCCACCCACTCAGAAAGGCGGCCAGGAACGCCGCGTACCGGACATTTGGGTCCCGGGCCTCGATGACGCGGTACCCCCATGAGCGGTAGTCGCCTGTCTCCAGGACCCGCCAGTACGACCCGTTCCGGCTCCTCTGAGCTGCGGTCGGGCACCGCTTCCCCCTGCCTGGCATCTTGACCGCCGGGTCATGCTCCAAGAACTGGCCGAACCACTCCTTGTAGGCTATGTCCTTCTGAAAGTCCTTGATCCCGAGCCGCTGCGTAGCCAGGTCAAGCAGATGCCAGGTCAGAATAGGAATCCGTGACCTGTCTTCCCAGGTGTTCTTCGGTGGCAGGAACTCATCGTATTGGTAGCCCTCCAGCGGGATACCTCCGATGCAGTGGATGTCCCAGAGACCGATGTCGACCTCCCCATGGTGAAGATGGAAGGTGTTGGTATCCGGAGACCAGCGGGTGAACAGCTCCGGCCCGAGCTCGGACTGCTGATAGAAGTGGAACTGCGACGTCCACACCGCCTCAAATAGGCCGATGTACCGCAGCTCCTCTGCGAAGTGATCGCAAGTGTGGCGTACCCAGAACGCCCAGGCCCACTCGCTGGTGAAATTTCCCCCAGACCGCAAGTCCTAGTCCTTCAGCCAGCCCTTGGTGTCGTCAGTGACACTCTGGCGATATGTGCTCGAGTAGAGGGCTGGAGAATTCTCCGCAGTAGGCTCACCCCCGTCAATGGTTCGCGTCCTCGGGTTCAGGACATAGACGTCCAAGTGCCTGGTCTTCCTGGCAGGATGCCCATTGTTGGTGATGTTATAGCGGGGAAGCTCGTCCTCCCGAGTCACCAAGGTCCGTGGCGCATCAGCCTCGAACCCTGGCACCGGAACCTCATCTAGGATGCCGAAGTTCCAGAGCGGCAGGTTGTCCGACAGTGGATATGTCTTCTGGGCCGACGTCAGTAAGTCGAACAGGGATTGATTGTTGGAAACAATCTCCTTGGCTCCGTAAACCTCCTCGTTCGTCGCCATCTCAGCTCTGCGAGTGGCGGCATCCCCCTCATTTCCTTGATGCGCGGTCATCTCAGAAGTTTCGGGAGTCGTGCTGGTTAAGGGATGAAGCGTGCGGGATCGGACGAGGCTGGTAGAGAAGTTTGAAGGTTGGCGCGCAATCCAAGTGGACGGCGCGCAATTGGGAAGAATGTCGCGCAAAGTTCTGGGTTTTCGCGCAAAGACAGGCGAATTCCGGATGGTTTTGCGCACCGATCGGGCGAATTTCGCGACCGGAAAAGGCAATTTCGCGCACGAGAGCGTTGGAGCTTATCGCGCGGAAGGCCTGTGTACGGAACGCGGAACCCTGGACCCCTATTTATAGACGAGGCCGGGATTCCGCGCCACGCGGAACGCTCGATTGCGCGACCGCGGCTACGAATTGCGCGCCCGGCGGCCCTTTTTTCGCGCCTAAGTCCCGCGCAGCCCAGGACTTCGGCATTCCGGCGTCTCCCTCGGAACCCGATCGTTGCGGCCTCTCGCCGATCCGATTCCGAGGGGGGGCTTTTGTAGACGCTGGAAAAGTCCGTTGTTCCCAAACGAAGCTCCGGATGCGGAAAGCGAAGTGATATTTGGAGTCAGAGGCACGTTCCGGAGGGCCCGGAGGACTTGCGCGAAATTTCAGAGGCCCGCACGCAAAGTTGAGTCGCGGCGCGCAATCCTCCCGGGATGCGCGCAATGCGCTGGGCCGGCGCGCTATTTTGCGCGCCCGCGGCCTGCGCAGCGCCCTTGCGCGCCGGGTCCTGATTCCACTCTCGCGAAGGGAATTCCGCGCCCGAGACCGGATTCCGCGCCCGGGGTTGCCTATAAATATAAGGCGACCCCCGACGTTTTGACGGTTGCCAGAATCCGAAGCGTCGCTCGTTCGCGCAATCCAACCCCTTCCGCGCGCAATGCCGATCTTCAGGTAACCTCCTTTCTTTCGCGCAATAGAGCCTTGGGGTTCGCCTTCGCGCGCAATCCCCTTGGCTCTTTTCCTTTGAATAATCCTTAACCCGAAGGCCTTTGCGCGCAAAAGAAGCCTCTTGCGCGCAATTGCCCCTGGGTGCGCGCAATCCAGCCCGATTGCGCGCACCCCCCATGTTCAAAGTGGCCATTCGTTAGAGAATGAGCTATTTCCCCTGCGTGCTACCCGAAGCCCGGTGCGCGCAATCTCAATCATCCGCGCGCAAAGGGCTGGCCCGATTGCGCGCCAGCCCGCCATTTTGCGCGCCGACATGCTGTGTTGCGCGCAAAGCTCCTCTTTTGCGCGCAATCCGCCAGGGTCGCCCCCCTTGAGCCCCTGAGGGTACCCGCCTGCGTGGCGCCCGATGATCTTCATCCTGGGTGCCCGCACCGTGCGTTGTCTTTCCGTGCGGCCCTCCAGGCTCGCGCGAAGTGACACGGACCCATCGGCGGCAACCAACGTCCAGCATGACGTTAAACTGCATATACGTCCAGCATGACGTTAAACTGCACATACGTCCAGCATGACGTTAAACTGCACATTCGTCCTGCATGACGCTAAACTGCATCCGTCCAACATGACGTTAAACTGTACTACGTCCAAGCTGCACGACGCTAAACTGCCTAGCCCCTATCGTCCGTGTTGCAAGACGTTAAACTGCCAAGCACCTTCGTCCTCAACACACGACGTTAAACTGTACTTCGTCCGGCAAGACGTTAAACCGTCTGCTTCATCCTCAACACATGACGTTAAACTGTACTTCGTCCGGCAAGACGTTAAACCGTCCGCATCACCCGATCCCATGCCTCGCACGCAGGGTCCCCCCCCCGGTTTGGATGTGGCCCCCACCCGCTCGTCTCTGCAGGGATGTCGGGATTGCCCCTCTTTAGGGACGATTTAATGGGAGCGGCTTTTCCCTACGGGGGTAGGGTATTACAAACCCCTAGTTTCTTGTGGGGGGCTGCACATGTGTATCTCCATTGCGCTCCCCCACTGCCGAAGCCAGTAGAGGGTGTGACTGGGATCGAGGTGTCTCCTTCTTTCGGTCCAAGTCCCTTCCAACTGAGTTTTGCCGCATCCGGGCTGCCTCAAGTGCGTAAGTCCTGACAGAATGAACTACGTGGACTTTGATCCCTGTCTTCTAAATAGGGTACGTAGGAAACCTCCCTGAGGTTCAAGCCCACCACCTGGTCGTCCCGGTCGTATTCACGTCGGTTCGTCCATCAGTGGACTCCTCCGGGGTTCACGCTTGCGTCGATTCACCTATGAATCCGCCCCTGTGGGAGACTGCCCGTGTGTATCTCCACTGTGCCTCCCCACAGCCCCTTTTTCCATTTCTCCTTTTATCGTCCAGCATGACGTGAAACTGTGATCCACCCGGCCGTTCCATCTCCCCCTGTGCGAGGTGGTTCGGTTCAATCCTCCGCCCGGCGGCCTCGACCCCTTCGTGAGTCGGCTTGCCGACGTCCAGCATGACGTTAAACTGTATACCCGAACTACGTCGACTTTGATCCGTGCTAACGCGCGGTACGTAGGAAGCCCCTACGGGGTCCAAGCTCTTCACTCCATCATCCATCCTGATCCTTACCCGGGCCGCCACATCCCGGTGGGGTCATGCCACTTCACTCCACTCCATATCACTTGGGAATCCAACCATGCGTTGGCCCCAGCGTCGGAGGTTCCCCGCAAGGGGTTCTGTCATCTGATCCACTCTTCGTGTTGATCAGTCCGATGTCGTCCCCGCTGGACGTTAAACTCGCGGCATACCCCGTGTTAAACATGGGAAGCTGAGGAAAACCTCAGGGGACACAGTTCCCCGCACCCAGTGCGGGATGCCTCAGGCCATCATGCCTTCGAGAAGCCCTATTAGGGACGGAAGACAGACGTGCAGAGCCGCAGTGTTACGACACGCCCCCAGCACCCAGAGCCACCCGGCCTCCTCACCGCAGGTTGCTGCCCCGACCAGACTCCTTGGAACGTCCGGGCGGAAGCAGCGTAATTAACCGGTGTCCATGAAGATATGGCGCCGGGAACGAGATTCACGAGCATGTCTTAAATCTATGAGGGAGACCCGGATTAGGCGACGAGTTCCGAGGAGACGTCCAAGGAAGGAGGAGCCGACATCCCATCATCCTGGTTTCGATCAAGGAGCAGACGCCCCTGAATAAGGGACGGATGTCGCCCGCCTTTGGAAAGCGGGACTGCGGGACCACAAGCCGCGCGCCCATCCCCTCGGGTTGACGGGTGCACGCGCGAACGCGTCCTGGCGGAACAGCGTAACCTGACGCACATCCGCACCGAAACAGATACCATTGTTGGTAGCATACTAAGTCTATCTCATGCCCAATCAGGGACGTTTTTGGTACCCAGAAAGATTATATGATCGCAGAAGTAGAAAATAGGAATCATACCTCTTTAGAAATCATGCTTCATTCTTTTTTAGATGAGAGCATAGTATTAGATGATGGGTCTAGTTCTCAATATTCTTGGATAGTTTTATTTTATTGGATTTATTTGTATATCATGTGTTGTACTTTCTGATTGCTTCCATGTATTCCTATTTTACCATTTTGTTGATACATGAAACTATATTTTTTATATGATATTTTTTACATATTTTGATGATTATTCATTATGTTTATGTTTATGCTTGTTTTTGAAGCCTTATTCATTATCATTATGCTTCCATTGTTTATTCATATTTTCCCTATTATGATCAACTCTGGCCTAACAGAATATTCTCCTCTTGGATAAACCCTATGTACTCATTTCAAGTCAAAAGCCACAAAAACATGAGGAGGTTTGTTTGAGGCTGTGTGGCTTGCTGGTTTTGGTTAATCAAGAGTGAATTGGTTCTGGTATGTCAAAAACGTTTATCATAGGGGTTTCATTCTCTTGTATTTTCATATGGAAAGTTTATATATGATATTAGGAACATTTTGGAATTTTATCGTAAGTCATGTCTAGAAGTTACTAACACACTTTTAGGGTAAACACAAAATTTCCTGGAAATGGTGAATTGTTGATCTATATTCATCCAATTAAATTTGATATATTTTCACTATTGGGTGATGCCCAAGAATTGTGGTATTTGAGGTTTAAGGTGATTCTATCACGGCCCAGTATAGAAATGAGAATTGCAACATGCATCATTATGGGAACCTAGGGATTCACATTCCATGCATATTTCAATCCATATGGTTATTTTACTGTTTTCATTTTCTCTAATGCTTGTGATTCTTAAGTATTTATTGTTTGTGATATATTTATGTTTCACTAACTTATTCTATAAGAATGACAAATTAGTAGTTTAATGCACAAAAATAAACCTAAACGGTGTTTTCCAATATCGATTGATGATGAAATATTAAATAGAATATTCTGAACCATGTAAGGTATATTCCCATGGTTACAATAGAAGAACCATTATTATGGTTACACGACTACCAATTCCAATTTATAAAGTGTATGTACCAATATAAATTGGAAATGGAAATTCATGGAATCATTCCATCATATTTTACTCATTACATTCTAGACAAAATTTAATGTGGGTGGTGTCAATTACATAGGTTTCAATCGTAGTTTATAATTATTATAATACATTATAAACTAGGGATGTTAATCCATTTAATTAAAACTTATATTATATATATACACACTTAAAAAAATTAAATATAAGTGGGTAGTTGGGATATTATATTGTGTTTCTGAACCCTTTTCTTTTATTCATATTTTTTTAGTGATCCTATTTTCATTCAAATCTTGTTTTAAGGCATGTTATTGGAATTTGCAGCGCTATGCCACCATGATTTTTTCAAGTTGTTCACTAGAAGATTGGTTTCAACCATGGTCCCAATATGGTGGTCCCTAAGATAATAGTTTTACCTCTAATATATCCACCTAAAACACCACCCGCAATTCTAGAACTAGGCACTGATGCTCAGTTTTGAGAGAGTTCCCTATGATTAATGTAGTTTGTGTAGGGTGTTCTACAATCTACACCTAGGATGTCTGGTCTTAATTGTGAGTTCTAGTAGCAGCATCCACCCATATTATTAGTGGATGTTATTCCTTAGACTACTGGTTTGTGGAAAGAATCCATTTTATCTATCTTTGAGAATCTTGATATGCCTCCAGAGAGGATTCTAAATCTCTCCACCTATATTTTGAATGATTCTACCAAGCACTAGTGGAATGTGATTATCTAGAGTGGTCAACATCAAGGCATGGTTTGGGTAGACATTCAGACTGCCATCTACAAATGTTTTTCCCTGAGATACTGAGAGATAATCGAGCATGGGATTTCATGCACCAGGAGTGGGGTTCTATGTTTTTCAAGTACTATTCAGTGTGCTTCATCGAGTTATAATGTTTTCCATCGCTTCTTTCCATAGAGGATATATCATGAGAAAGGCATTTCAATGATGGTATCAGGTATTCCATCTATACTTAGGTAGATTTCATTCACCTTCCTACCATTTCTGAGATTTTTAATCAAACTCTTATCACTGAACACAACATGATGGAATGTGGTATTCCAAAGAATAGAGGGTCAGATTTAAGAAAGGGTTGTAGTTCTTCCAGTGGTAGGAATAATATCCTTGATGTTCCTTATGACAAACCTGCTCTTTATTAAACACTAAAACATGATTTATTACATAAACTTCACTTGATACCACATAAAATATCGATAGTTATACTGTCTTTGGGGCTTAGGATCATTACATAACAACTTAAAAAATTAAATACAACATCTTTACTGAAAACATCCTTTACATGACCACTACATTCCCTCGTACTAAGCATTCCAAGGGATAGCCTGAGGGAATGCATAAGAAAAGGGTGAGCTCTAAAGCCCAGTAAGGGTGTAAAAAATGAATAACATAAAGATTATAATACATGTTATGAAATAGGAATATCAATTAAGCACAAGAGATACATGAACATAAAGGAATTATAAAGCATGATAATCATAACATAGAAATGTGCCAACAACACTTAACATAGAATTAGCATGAGCCAAGGATCATTGCACATGGAGCATGAGTAAACCCTATTTTCACATGAATTATCATGAGTCAACACCCATTTCACATGAAATATCATGATAATATACTTTACCTAATCCATTGGAGTGCTATCAGGGCGGACCCTTCTTAAACATTTCATTTCATGCATAAGTGTGTCACATGGAACATATAACATGGAATCAATCAACATCGTAAGTTTTTACACAATTAAGTAATGTGGAATAAATACATGAATGTACCATTCAATATATATATTTTCATAAAGTTTAATACCCTTGATTGAGATATGGATATTGTATTCACTACACAATGATATTGGCTAGGAAAAACGTGGTGAAATTTCGGCAGCATAATGGTGTGACATATGGATTCATGAAAATGGTTGATGATACAGAAATGGGTCTCTCATAATATTTACACGAAATGGACAGTACAGGGGTCATATAGATACATGTCACAACAAACTTAATGGAATTTAGATGCATAATTCAAAATAATTACTTGGATGTAAAAGAGGAGAGAGAAATACCTCACAGAATTTTGGCATGGTAAAGGGTGTACATGGGAGGCATTAATGAGTGATAAAGGGGTCTCCAGTCATCCAAACATAAATAGGAAAGTATGGGGGAGGTTTGAAATCATACCCCAACATTTTTAATTGAAAACTAAAGGGAATAACAACTTAATGAAAATTGGAAAATATGAGAAAGGAAGAAATCCCTTAATTGGAAGTGTGACCCCAAAGGCTTGAGAGGGGCTTCTTGGGATCTTGGGGACCCTTGGGATGATTCTAGAGAGATGAGGGTAGAGGTTAGAAGAACTAAAAATTCTTTTAGTGAATATTAAGTGGGATCTTGGATGGGTTTATATAGGTAATGAGAGATAATTCATTATTATTTAGGTTTTGGTCACCACACATTAAACTAATCAGTACAACAAAACAGCCCATGGTTTTTTACCATGGTTCTTTCCAAAGGGTAGTGGAAAAAAATATTTTATAATTCCAATGGATGAACTTCTTAAAAAAATAGGGTTGCTTATGTGGAGGTGAGTCACACTCTCAAGGAAATTAATTTAAAAAGTGAAAATGTTTTATAACTCTTGGAGGGTCTACTAAAGTTTTGTAAAATAAATAAAAGAAACCTAAAATCACATTATATTAATGTAAAAACATATATTTTCCGAACATATCATTTATAGTATTTTATTACATCACTATTCGGTCATTATGATGTCATAAAACACATTATATATTTAGATGATATTTATGTTTTACCCAAAAATTCGACTATCTCAGAAAATTATGAAAAATTCACCATTGGATAATTTTAAAGTCCTGATTCCAAAAATAATATTCATTTTATCTAAATAATTTTCTAAAAATTTGAATTTTTACTTTTAAAATAAAAATTGACCTTTATAAAAAATTCAAGGGTTTTGACAAAAACAGCTTTCAAACTTTAACAAAAATTACAATTTCATTCATAAAACTGTAATATAATTTATATTTAATAAAAACTAATTTAATAATAATATTTTAAAAAAATATTATTAAATTCAAAAATCCTTTAATTCCTCAAAATAGATTTCTTAGTTGAATATTAACTAAAAATGATATTTTCACTTTAAAAATTATTTACAAAGTAACAATAATAAAATGAATGTATATTCATTATTATATACAAAAATAATTCACATAATAATAGTGCTAATGTCTTTTTACATAACCCCTTATAACACCCACATAATATCGAAGCGTAAGGTGTGTGATGGTGACAGACTCTTGATGTGGTTCAGATATCATTTCTCGGGTGGTAATATCTATCAACTTCAACTTCTCTCGTAGGCAGTTCCGTTTGAGCTTAACATGTTGAAGCACGACATGGTCTTGGACAAAAGAAATTTCCAATGATGACACCTCCTTTCCGAGCTCCAAAAAATGGGCTTCATACGGGGCAAGTCTACTGGTTGAGGTCTTCGATTCCTTTGTCTAAGTAAATTGGATTTGTTAAAGTCTTATATTTATACTAATAATATGATCACTGTAACACCCTGATATTTTATGAGAAGTATATTTTTTTGTGTAATATGTTATACGGAAAGGAATCTTCCACTACACACAACACTAGCTTGGCTTACGTTACACACAATCGCGACCTTCCTCGATAGCGTGTGTAGTACGCAATACCGAGTTTTACTAAACAACGATATCTTATAATATTATAAACTAGTTGTTATGAATAGTATTAACTGAATTTTTAATTTTATAACATTTTAATTCATCTTATACATTTTCTAGAATGAGGTATGAAAACAAAATCAATTTTTTTGAGAAAAGAAGTATTTTTCAAAAAATGCAGTTTTACCGCCTTTTGATGGCGCACCCACATTAAATCTAGTTTTTGACTAGTTTATAAGTTCAATTTGACAAAATAAAATTCTTCTTTAGAATCAGGATATAAAAATTTATTTTGGATAAATTTTTCATATTATTCTGATAACTTTCATATTTTAATGAATAGTAAAAACACGTTATATTTTAATTAAAAAAAAAATTTCATCGCAATACTTTATATGGTTAAATTATAATATTGAATGTTTTTAAAGTATAAATATAATATATTTTTACCATTTAATATAATTTATTTCATTAGCATTAATTTTACATTTAATTCATAGGTAAAAACATTTCAATCTTTGGCAATGTTTTAACTTTTAAAACCAGTTTTCTTAACAACGGGATTAATTTTAAATTAAATACTGCAAATTCTATGTTTTGAATTTTGAAAAATGGATTCCATATTTGGAATCATTGGGTCCAAATTATGTTAATAGGTTACTTTTTTTTGATATTATGAATAGTAACTATGGTAATTTTTATTTACTACGGTTAAAGGTAAATAGGGTAATTCAAGGTTAAAAGAATATTATAATAATTCAAAATTACCTTGACACGTATCCTAACTATATTTGTTGAGTAGTGGCCGACCATGGGCATCCTTGGGTCGATTTTGGGACCCCATTGGGCCACTTGGTAGTGACAATGACAATTTGGATTAATTAATTTAATGTAAAGACAAAATTGACATTAACAAAAATATTTTAGTAATTAATTTTTATAAGGGGTTATATAAATTATATTTTTGACTATAAATATTCATTGGAAATCTAAAAATATGTTCTACATAAGGATATTTTGTTTATAATTTTTAGACACCAAATAAATTAAATTATTTATGACACAATAATGATAAAGTATTTACCTCATTAATAAATGATTTAAATAAATAAGATTATAATGATTAAAACATTTTCCAAAACATGTCCAATTCTGATTGGATGATCTTATTTCGTCCATGAGTCATCTTAGCGTCATCTTTAATGATTTTTGGACCTTATGAAACTGAATATATGTATATAATAAAATAATATTTCCACACTTTCAAAAGGTTCCCCTCTCCTTTCTTATAAAAGGCACCTCCTCCCTCTCTTCCTCACACCAATTTGAGCCTTCAAACTCAAAAAAACCCTACCCATTTTACTTCCCCACTTCCTTATAAACCTACTATAGTTACTGGTCTTCTCAAAAGACCGACTCTAGTGCCTTAAGAGAAAGGTTAAAGGAAGCACTTTGAGAAAGAGGTAATACCTTCTACTATTTTCTTCAAGTTCCATTCTTCTTCTACTCCCTCTTCTTTAGTTGTTTCATTATTAGGTAACAACATCAGTATCCCTAATATACTGATATGTTATTATAAATATGAAACAACCCTATTTCACCTCTTATCCATCCTACGGAAAACGAAATCACCGCACGTGCGTACGTACGGAATACCGTCTCCACGCCGTGGTGTAATCTGTTTTCCACCACCACCTTACTTGGATGGGTATAATGGTGCAAATAAATAACTATATATGATTATTTTAAAGTGATATTGATTCTGAAATAGTATACATACACTCCAATACAATTCCATGATCATGGGAACAATATCATCGCTTGTGTGTACGTACGTCCTACCGTCTCCACGATGTGATGTGACTCGTTCTATATGATCTTAATTGAATAATGATTATATAAATGAATTGAATGAATTAATATGATATATATTACACTAATAACATTATGTAAATGATGTATTTATATCCTATAAATAGGAATAAGAATTTATTCGACAAAACACGCATAAGAACAAAGAGTAATAAACACCCGAATAACAAGTAGTAATGAAATATTACTAATAAAAATCTAAGAATATGACCATATATGATATCATAACAATAAATATGATTATAGAATAAGTCAATAACATTATTTAAATCATTATATAGGAGGTTCAGACACTTATGAAGCAAATCAGACCTAAGGTTAGGGACAATCTCGCAATCTCAATTTTTATCCGAGATTGTTTATACTTCAGAATTTACTGGGGAATATTTATAATACATATCCATGTTTCCTCAATATGTAATATTATTTATGTCCTCATAAAATTTTTTAAATCCAATTTTACCCTTCAGTGATTTTTTATTAAAATATATGAAAGGAATCTTTTATCGTTTTTCGTACGAGGTACTTTTTGACTTTTCCGACAAAAGTACGAGAAGAATGTTTTTTTAACTTATACGGAATGAATGGGTTTTTAAAACATTATTTCCAAGAATATTCCTTTACCAGTTTTCATGTTTATTTTTAATCAACTTTGTTTAGTTTAAAATTGTATGACATGTTAAGAAAGGAAAAATGTTTTTGAAGTAGAAATGATATTTTCCTCAAAAATGGAGTTCAAGTGTTTTATCAAAAACATTTTACATCTAAGATAATATAGGGTTATGTTTATATCCCTATTATTACATTGATTTGATTATTTTGTGATGGAAATATTTTTATGAATTCCTTTATCTTATATGAATTGTTTTATGATATCACGATTTTTAAGATTCCCATTTTTATTACATGGGTTATGCTATGATGTATGGTTTATGATTTTGTGAACACATAAGAATGGTATCATTATGAGATGGGTGGGACCTATATCTCCCTCCAATGAATTGGGTAAGGATTTTATATCTCATTAGATAGACATGGCTGGAACGGCAGGTTAAACCGGTTCAGTGAAACAGGACTGAAACGGGGTGTGAACTCGGTTCAGAAATGGACTTTGTCCACTAAGATAGTCTTGGCAATGAGTCGTGACTAATAAGAAATGATTCTCTATGATTATGTGTGTATGCCACAAAGTTTCATGTTTTAATTTATGATTATTGGGATTACATTTCACTACCATGATTTATCCCATGTTATGAAATTATGATCTCTTTTGCAAGGTAAGATTTCCAAAATGTTATGTTCTTATGAATTTGATGTGATTTATATTTCTTTTGTTTACCCTTACTGAGCATTTGAGCTCACCCTTTTGTATATTTTCTTTCCCCGGGTCAGGAATAAGTTTATTAAGTAAGATATGCCAAAAAGGGACTATAGATATGATGAAATAAATGGGAGACATTGTAGATTCTTTATGAACCAGTTGTTTCTGTTTCCCAGTTTCTGAAGACACTATTCCTATATGGTCATTTCGTGGTTTTGTTTTATGTTGTAATAAGTATGCTTCAATTTTGAAGTATCAACCATGTATGTAAAGTATGGGTCGCTATAGTTGGTATCAGAGGAAAGGTATAGTCAACCTTTGGAAACTAGGATGTGAAAGCCCTAGTAAGAAACCAAAGGTTATGTCTAAGCATAGAACACAATCTTAGTGTTTTAGAAATGTCCATGAACAACCTATGATAAGACCTTAAGTGTGAAATTTTATTCTTGATTATGTGGTTTTCCTATTATAATTAGTGTTGCTCACACTATTCTTCTTGGTTTTAGTCAATGGATGGAACCCGAAGGAACCGTGTTAATGCGAAATGCGACGGGCAATGTAATGATTGTCCCCTGGAGCAACCAAACGTTATGGGAGCTGGAATGAAAAATCTTGTAGTCATGCTCACACAACTTTCTCAAGCTATGAATCATGCAGGACATCCAAATGAGAAAAGGAAGGAGCAACATTCTGTTGAATCCTTCATGAGGCAGCGTCCACCTTCATTCAGCGGGTCTTCTGATCCATTAGTGGATGAAAAATGGATCAGTACCACTGAAAAGATATTTCCAGTTCTTCAATGTTATGAACATGATATAGTCATTTTAGCAGTGTATCGTTTGGAAGGTGATGCTGATCAATAGTGGAATCTTATTAAGAATACGAGGAAAAGGGTTGAAATTGAGTCCATGGAATGGGACAAGTTCAAGATCTTATATTTCAATAAGTATTTCACTTGTATTCTTCGAAAAATGATGGAGAAGGAGTTTCTTGAACAGAAGCAAAAGGATGATGAATCCTTTGGTACCTTCGAAGCAAATTTTACAAGACTTCAAGGTATGCTTCCAGAATTATTATCCAACCTAAGAGTAAGATCGATCGATTCTTTAGTGGCTTAAAACCAAGTCTTCGAAGGGCGTTATCCATAAGGGACTTCAATAGCTACGATGAAATTGTTCGATGTGCTCTCAAGGGTGAGATGGAGATTGGTGTAACCCATCAGTCACATGGGTTTGATAAGAAGAGGAAAATGGAATTCAAAGGAAATTCTAAAGACTACACTGAAAAAAAGATGAGTTTTCCCTTATGCTCAAAGTGTGGAAAGAAAAATGGAGGAAATTGTCTTAAGGGGACAAGAAAATGTTATAAGTGTGGAAAATAAGGTCATCGGGCAATTTAATTTCAAAATAATGGGAAGAAGATGTCTAATGATGCAAAAAAAGGAAGGGATACACAGAATGAACCTACTATACTTCAATGTTTCAAGTGTAAGGAGATGGGGCATTATTCCTATCAATGCCCAAATCCAAGGGTTGATGATGATGATCAACTTCAAAAAACTCTTAAGGCCAAAGACAAAGGAAAGTAACATTCAATTACTATCGATGATGTGGAGTACGACAACGAAGTGGTAAGAGGTACACATACCATCCACTCTAAAGTAGAAAATCTTTTATTTGATTCTGGATCCACCAACTCTTTTATTTCTGAAGAATTTTCTAAGGGTATCACCGTATTACCTCAACAATTAGATGTTGAGTTGGCTGTGACAACTCCTAATGGCACAACAGTCGCATCAAAAGTTTACAATTATTCTCTGATTGAAGTTTGTAGGAAAGTGCTTCCTACAGATCTTGTGATCCTTCCTATAGTGGAATTTGATGTGATTCTTGGCATGGATTGTCTTTCTTTATATGGAGCTCATATCAATTTCCAATGAAGGGAAGTCACATTTCATATTCCAGATCAGTCTATGATCGTCTATTGATGCAAGGATGAACATAACCTTCCAGTGGAAATTTATTTTATCTTATGGGTCTTGATTCCACTAAATGAAGGTTATTTATCTCAAATGGTTGGAGAGAAACTCAGGATTAATAATATGCCCATTGTACGGGAATTTGATGATGTCTTTACAGAGGAATTTCTAGGTCTTCCACCAAATCGTGAAGTTGAGTTTTCAATAGAACTTGCACCGAGTGCTTTGCCTATTTCAAAGACACCTTATAGAATGGCTCCAATTGAGTTGCAGGAATTGAAGAAACAACTCCAAGAGAATCTTGATAAAGGATTCATACACCCAAGTGCGTCACCTTTGGGATCACCTGTTCTGTTTGTTAAGAAGAAAGATGGATCAATGAAACTTTGCATTGATTATTGAGAACTTAACAAGATCAATATCAAGAACAAATATCCTCTCCCATGCATTGATGACCTATTTGACCAACTACACGGATCTCAATCCTTTTCCAAGATGGATCTTCGTTCATGGTATCATAAATTAAGGGTCAAAAGGGAGGATATACCAAAGACGGCTTTCCGTACAAGGTATGGACACTATGAATTTAGAGTGATCCCATTTGGTATTACTAATGCCCCTGCTATCTTCATGGATCTGATGAATAGAGTCTTTAGAGACTATCTTGATCAGTTTGTGGTAGTCTTTATAGATGATATTCTTGTCTATTCAAATATCAAGGAAGAACATGAAGATCACTTGATAATTGTATTAAAGACCATGATAAAGGAGAAGGTTTATGCCAAATTTACAAAGTGTGAATTTTGGCTTCAAAAAGTTGCATTTTTGGGTCACATAATCTCAAAAGAGGGGATATCTGTGGATCCGGAAAAAACAGAGGTTATTGAAAGATGGTCGAGACCAACAACTGTAATTGAGATTAGAAGTTTTCTTGGTTGGCTGGATATTATCGGCGTTTTTTGAAAGCCTTTTCATGATTATCCAATCCACTCACCGGGTTGACTCGAAAAGAAGTTAAGTTCGTGTGGACGGAGGAATGTGAAGATAATTTCAAGGAGTTGAAAAGAAGGTTATCCAGTGCACCTGTGCTCACACTTCCTTGTAGTGGATAAAGGTTTGTGATCTACAGTGATGCATCCAAGAAGGGGCTGGGGTGTGTTCTTATGCAAAATGATATGGTGATACCTTATGCCTCACGACAGTTGAAAATCCATGAGAAAAATTACCCAACTCATGATTTGGAGTTAATTGCAGTAATATTTGCATTAAATATTTGGAGGAATTATCTTTATGGAGAAAATTGTGACATTTATACTGATCATAAAAGTTTAAAGTATATTTTCACACAAAAGGAACTGAATATGCGCCAAAGAAGATGGTTGTAGCTGATTAAGGATTACCACTGCTCAATTCATTGCCACCCTAGGAAAGCAAACAAGGTGGAAAATGCATTAAGTCGACAAGGCCATGCTAGCTTATCAATGATGAGGATCACAAAAGATCCAATATTTATGGATTTACAAAGGATGGATCTTGTAATTATAATGAAAGGGGAAAATCGTATCTTTCTCAAATGAATGTTCAAACATCTATAAATGTGAAGATTAAAGAGGCGTAGAAAGAAGATGTCGAGTTACAAAAGAAGGTGAGAAATGTTCCTGAATTCAACCTTGATTGTGATGGGATAATAAAGTTCAGGAATCGCGTTTCTGTTCCTCCCATCCCAGAATTAAAGGAACTGCTAGATGAGGCTCATAGTTCTTCATTATCTATTCATCCTGGAAGCACGAAGATGTATAGGGACCTGAAAGAGTACTTCTAGTGGGATGGCATGAAAATAGATGTTGCTGAATATGTCTCTCGATGCTTCGTTTGTCAGTAAGTTAAAGCTGAGAGACAGAAGTCTAAGGGGATGTTACAACCATTACCAATACCTGAATGGAAATCTGAAAACAACACTATGGACTTTGTCACTAGACTTCCTAAAACATCCAAAGGAAATAATTCTATTTGGTTTATAGTTGATAGTCTTACAAAGTCTACACACTTCATTGATATTAGAGAGGATTTATCTCTAGATCATCTTTCTAGGATATATGTAAAGAAAGTGGAAAGATTTCATGGAGTACCACTTTCTATTATATCTGATCGGGATCCGAGGTTTACCTCAAAGTTCTGGCGATGTATTCAGCATACTCTGGATACAAAGTTGAGTTTCAGCACTGCTTATCATCCTCAGACAGACGGTCAGTATGAGAGGATAATTCAAACTCTAGAATATATGTTGAGAGCTTTCTCTATAGATTTCAAAGGTGGTTGGGATCAACACCTACCTTTGGTGGAATTTTCTGATAATAATAGCATTCACTCCAGTATTCAGATGACTCCTTATGAATCTCTCTATGGAAATAAATGCAGGACTCCAACTTGCTGGGATGAAGTTGGGGAAAGAAAGCTATTAGGACCTTATCTTATTGATGAAATGGCAGAAAAGGTCAGATCTATTCAACAACACATAAGAGCTGCTTAGGGTCAACAAAAAGTTATGCCGACAACCGAAGAAAAGACCTATAGTTTGAAGTGGGTGATAAAGTGTTCTTATGAATATCTCCTTAGAAGTGAGTAATGAGATTTGGAAATAAGGAAAATTTGAGCCCTAGATATATCAGTCCTTTTGAAATTCTGGATAGTGTTGGGAAGGTAGATTACCAATTGGTGCTTCCACAGAATCTCTCTCAAGTTCACGATGTGTTCCATGTATCTCTCTTGAGAAAGTATATACCATATCCTTCACATGTACTCATCTCAGAAGTTGTACCGCTGGAACAAGATCTTTCTTATGAAGAACAGCTGATAGAGATTCTGGATCATAGTGAAAAATTCATATGGAATAAGACCACTCACTTGGTGAAAGTTTTATGGAGGAACCACCAATTAGAAGAAGCTACATGGGAACATGAGGATATGATGAGAGAGAGGTATCCTCATCTGTTTGTTACGTAGTGACAAATTTCGAGGGAAAAATTCATTTTAAGGGGGTAGAATGTAACACCCTGATATTTTATGAGAAGAATATTTGTTTATGTAATATTTTATATGGAAATGAATCTTCCACTACACACAACACTAGATTGGCTTGTGTTACATGCAATCACGACCTAACTCGATAGTGTGTGTAGTATGAAATACCGAGTTTTACTAAACAATGATATATTATAATATTATAAATTAGCTGTTATGAATATTATTAACTGAATTTTGAATTTTATAACATTTTAATTCATCTTATACATTTTCTAGAATGAGGTATTAAAACAAAATCAACTTTTGGATAAAAGAAGTATTTTTCAGAAAATGCAGTTTTACCCCCTTTTGATGGCGCACACAAATTAAATATAGTTTTTGACAAGTTTATAAGTTCAATTTGACAAAATAAAATTCTTTTTTAGAATCTGGATATAAAAATTTACTTTGGATAAAGTTTTCATATTATTCTGATAACTTTCATATTTTCATGAACAGTAAAAACACGCTATATTTTAATAAAAAACAACTTTTTTCATTGCAATACTTTTTATGGTTACATTACAATATTTAATGTTTTTAAAGTATAAATAGAATATATTTTTACAATTTAATATAATTTATATCATTAGCATTAATTTTACATTGAATTCATAAGTAAAAACATTTCAATCTTTGGAAATTTTTTAACTTTTAAAACCCGTTTGCTTAACAAAGAGAATAATTTTAAATTAATTACTGTAACTTCTGTGTTTTGAATTTTGAAAAATGGATTCTATATTTGGAATACGTGGGTCCAAATTATGTTAATAGGTTACTTTTATTTTATTTTTTGATATTATGAATAGTAACTATGGTAATTTTTATTTACTACGGTTAAAGGTAAATAGGGTAATTCAAGGTTAAAAGAATATTATAATAATCCAAAATTACCTTGACACTTGTCCTAACCTTATTTGATGAGTAGTGGTCAACCATGGGCATCCTTGGGTCGATTTTAGGACCCCATTGAGCCACTTGGTAGTGACAATGACAATTTGGATTAATTAATTTAATGCATAGACAAAATTAACATTAGAAAAAATCTTTTAGTAATTAATTTTTATAAGGGGTTGTATAAATTATATTTTCAACTATAAATATTCATTGGAAAGCTAAAACGGTTTACTACATAATGATATTTTGTTTATAATTTTTATTCACCAAATAAATGAAATTATTTATGACACAATAATGATGAAGTATTTACCTCATTAGTAAATGATTTAAATAAATAAGATTATAATGATTAAAATATTTTCCAAAACAAGTCCAATTCTAATTGGATGATTTTATTTCGACCATGAGTCATCGTATCTTCATCTTTAATGATTTTTGGTCCTTTTGAAACCGAATATAAGTTTATAATAAAATAATATTTCCACACTTTCGAAAGGTGCCCCTCTCCTCCATTATAAAAGGCACCTCCTCCCTCTCTTCCTCAAACCAATTTGAGCCTTCAAGCTCATCCAACCCCTGACCATTTCACTTCCCCACTTACATAGAAACCTACTAGAGGTACTGTTCTTCTCAAAAGACCAACTCTAGTGCCTTAAGATAAAGTTTAAATGAGGCACTTCGAGAAAGAGGTAATACCTTCTACCGTTTTATTCAAGTTCCAATATTCTTCTACTCCCTCTTCTTTATTTGTTTCATTATAAGGTAATAACATAAGAATCCCTCATATACTGATATATTATTATAAATATGAAACAACCCTATTTCACCTCTTATCCATCCTACGGAAAATGAAATCACCGCGCCTACGTACGTACGGAATACCATCTCCACGCCGTGGTGTAAACTTTTTTCCACCACCACCTTACTTGGATGGGTATAATGGTGCAAATAAATAACTATATATTATTATTGTATAGTTTTATTGATTCTTAAATAGTATACATACACTCCAATACAATTCCACGATCATAGGAACGATATCATCGCTCGTGCGTACGTACGGCCTACCGTCTCCACGATGTCATGCGACTCGTTCTATATGATCTTCATTGAATAATGATTATATAAATTAATTGAATGAATTAATATGATTTATATTACACTAATACAATTATTTAAATGATGTATCTATATCCTATAAATAGGAATATGAATTTATTCGACAAAACACGCATAAGAATAAAAAGTAATAAACAACTGAATAACAAGTAGTAATGAAATATTACTAATAAGAAGCTAAGAATATGACCATATATGATCTTATAACAATAATTATGATTCTTGAATAAGTCAATAACATTATTTAAATAATTATACAGGAGGTTCGGACACTTACGAATAAAATCGGACCTAAGGTAAGGGACAATCTCGCAATCTCAATTTTTATCAGAGATTGTTTATACTTCAGAATTTACAGGGGAATATTTATCATCCACATCCATGTTTCCTCAATATATAATATTATTTATATCCTCCTAAAATTTTTTAAATCCAATTTTACCCTTTGGTTAGTTTTTATTAAAATATATGAAAGGAATACTTTGTCGTTTTTCGTACGAGGTACTTTTTGACTTTTCCGACAAAAGTACGAGAAGAATGTTTTTTTTAACTTATACGGCATGAATGGATTTTTAAAACATTATTTACAAGAATCATCATTTAGAAGTTTTCATGTTTATTTTTAATCAACTTCTTTTAGTTTAAAATTGTATGACATGTTAAGAAAGGAAAAATGTTTTTGAAGTAGAAAGCATATTTTCCTCAAGAATGGAGTTCAAGTGTTTTATCAAAATTGTTTTCCATATAACATAATATAGGGTTATGTTTCTATCCCTATTATTAAATTTATTTGATTATGTTGTGATGGAAATATTTTTATGAATTCCTTTATCTTATATGAATTGTTTTATGATGTCACGATGTTTAAGATTCCCATTTTTATTACATGGGTTATGCTATGATGAATGATTTATGATTTTGTGGCACACATAATAATGGTATCATTATGAGATGGGTGGGACCTATATCTCCCTCCAATGCATTGGGTAAATATTTTATATCTCAAGAGATAGACATGGCTGGAACGGCAGGTTAAACCGGTTCAGTGAAACAGGACTGAATGGGGAGTGAACTCGGTTCAGAAATGGACTTTGTCCACTAAGATAGTCTTGGAAATGAGTCTTGACTAACAAAAAAATTATTATATATGATTATGTGTGTATGCCACAAACATTCATTTTTTATGTTATGATTATTGGGATTACATTTCACTACCATGATTTATCCCATGCTATGAAATTATGATCTCTTTTGCAGGGTAAGATTTCCAAAATGTTATGTTCTTATGAATTTTATGTGATTGATATTTCTTTTGTTTACCCTTACTGAGCATTTGAGCTCACCATTTTGTATGTTTTATTTCCCCAGGTTAGGAAGAAGGTTATTAAGTAAGATATTCCAAAAAGGGACTATAGATATGATGATATAAATGGGAGACAGTGTAGATGCTTTATGAACTAGTTGTTTATGATTCCCAGTTTCTAAAGACATTATACCTATACGGTTCTTTCATGGTTTTGTTATATGTTATAATATGTATGCTTCAATTTTGAAGTATTAACCATGTATGTAAAGTATGGGTCGCTATAATCACTGTTCAATGGCTATATTTAAAATGGTCACAATTCTTAATGGTATTTTAAAATCTAGAAACATTAAAAAAAATAAGTGCATATGTTATATATTTATTTTACATTATAATACATTTAATTAGATAAAGAGGAATTTTCTTTAATGAAAGTTTGGGTCATTATAATCTTTAGCCCTTAAGAAATTTCACCCAGAAAATATCTTTTTCCCACACTAAAAAAGATGAGCGTAACTCTGCTTCATCACTTCCTTTGATTCCCACATCGCTTCTTCAAAGTTGAGGTTTCTCCAAAACACCTTCACAAGGGGCATTGTCTTATTTTGTTGGACTTCTTTCCTACAATCTAAGATCTTCACTAGGTTCTCCTCGTAAGAATGATCATACTCTAATTGTACTACCTCTAAAGAGAGTACATGTGAACGGTCTGGTATGTACTTTATAAATAGTGATACATGAAAGACATCACGAACTCCGGCCATGGTAGTTGCGAGTGCTAGTAGATAGGTCACAGCCCTGACACGATCAAGAATCTCGAAGGGGCTGATGTACCTAGGACTTAACTTACCTTTCTTTCCAAACCTCATGAACTTATTCCATGGATATATGCATAGGAGTATGAAACTTTAAACTCAAAGTCCCATCAACGATTATCATCATAACTCTTTTGTTGAATCTAGTCTACCTTGATATGATATTAAATGGTTTTCACATTCTCTGACATTTCTTGGACCATTTCTGGTCCTATCAGCTTATGCTCACCGACTTCATCCCAACATGCTGGTGTTCCGCACCTCTTCCCATACAGGTCATAATAAGGAGTCATTCAGATGCTCGAGTGGAAACTATTATTATATAAGCATTTAACTAGATGAAGATGTTGATCTCATCCTACTTTAAAGTCCATTGAACATGATCTTAACATATTTTCCAATGTATTAATAGTTCACACTGATTAGACACTAGTTTGAGGATGATAAGCCATACTGAAGTTCATTTCAGTATCCAGAGCATGTTGAAGACTCTTCCAAAACATAAAGGTGAATCTTGGATCTTAATTGGATACAATAGATAGTGGTACTCCATGCAGCCTTACCACTTCCCAGATATATATCTGTTCCAGTTGATCCAAATAAAAATCATCTTGAATTGAAATGAAGTATTAAAACTTTGTTAGATGATTCAAAACAACCCGGATTTCATTATTGCCTTTGGATGTCTTTGGAAGTCCGGTTACAAAGTCTGTGGTGATGTTATCCCATTTCTATGCTTGTATGGGCAATGGTTGCATCATCCCCTTAGACTTCTGCCTCTCTTCCTTCATTTGCTGACAGACCAGAAACATTGATGTATACTCAGCGATCTCCTTCTTCATCTTATCCCACCAATAATGATCTCATAGATCTCAATGAATCTTTGTGTTTCCTATGTGAATAGAGAAATTTGAACAATGTGCATCATCCAAAATTTCCTACTTTATCTCCGGACATTATGGAACACATAGTCATTTCCCAGATCTCACAATTCCTTCTTCATTAACATTAAACTCCCAGGATTTCCCTTTCCTTATAGCTTCCACTTTATTTTAAATTCCTACATCATCCTTTTGAGCATCCTTAATACTTTCCAAAAGAGATGGTTGAGAAATCATTTGTGAAATAATTGATGATGTTCCCTTCTTTATGATTTCAATGTCCATCTTCATAAAATTCAAAAATATTGGATCCTCCTCAATTATCATTAATGATAGAATCATTAGGTCCTTTCTACTTAGAGAATCTTCCACCTTGTTCTCTTTCCTAGGGTGGTAATTGATTGAGCAATCATAGTCTTTGATCAGTTCTAAACATCTTCATTGGAACATGTTCAACTCTTTCTATGTGAATATATACTTGAGGCCTTTGTGGTCCGTATATATTTTACACTTCTCCCCAATGAGATAATGCCACCAAATATTTAAGGCAAATATCACCACATCCAACTACAGATCATGTGTTGGATAATTCTGCTCTTGAACTTTAAATTTTATTGAAGCATAGGAAATGACTTTGTCATTTTCCATCAACACACAGCCTAGTCCCCTCTTTGAAGAATCACTAAATACCAAAAAAAGTTCTCAACTTTTGGGTAAAGTGAGAACGAGCACACTGATAAGACTCATTTTCAACTCCTAGATTCTTTCTTCATATTCATCACTCCAACAAAACATGACTCCCTTCCGAGTTATCTTGGTAAGAGGGTTGGACAATTGTGAGAAATTTCTCACAAATCATCGATAATATCTAGCTAACCCCAAGAAGCTATGGATATATGTTACCAATGTTGGCATCGACCACCCCTCAATTATAGCTGTCTTCGAGGGATCAAAAGATATCCCATTTCTTGTGATGATATGTCCCAAGAATGAGACCTCCTTCAACTAGAACTCACACTTTATGTACTTTCCATAGAGCTTCCCCTTTTGTAAGGTCTCCAGTATAGTTCCTAGATTCACATCATGATCCTCTTTGGTTTTAGAGTATAATAGAATATCATCTATAATGATGAACACAAATTTTTCAAGGTAATTTATAAAGACTCTATTCATCAAGTCCATGAATATTATTTGATAATTAATGAGTCTTAAAGGCATTACTATGAATTCTTCGTACCCATATCTTATACAAAAAGAAGTCTTGGGGATATCTTCCTTCTTCACCCTTACTTGATAATATCCCGACTGCAAATCCACCTTGGAGAAGTATTGTGCCCGACACAGCTGATTGAACAAGCCATCAATTTATGGGATAGGATACTTGTTATTTATCGTGATTTTTTTAAGCTCATTATAATCAATGCAAAGGCGCATTGACCCATCCTTCTTCTTAATGAAGAGGATTGGTGCACCCCATGGTGAAAGCACTTGGGAATGTAAATCCTTTATCTAGATTCCCATGTAGTTGTTTCTTCAGATCCTCAAGCTCCACCAAAACCATTCTATATAGAGTCATGGATATTGGAAATGTCCTCGGTATAAGTTCAATTGATAATTCAACATCTCTTCTAGGAGGAATACTAGGCATTTCCTCAGGAAACACTTCAGAGAATCCCCTAACAATAGGCATGTCTTCAAGGATGGTTGCTTCCTTGGAATCAATCATCTGAGCCAGATACGCGTGTTTATAGGGTAGAAATATCCATTCTTGAGATGATTGAGCTAAAGAAGATTCATCTTCCTCCTTGCACTTGTATAGAATTAGGGGGCGATTCTCTATATGGATAGTGATTTCCATCTTATGGAAATTTATGTTGGATCTATATAGGGAAAGCCAATCCATTCCAAGAATTGCATCAAATTATACCAGAAGGAGAATGATGAGGTTCGTTGGAATTTCAATCCATCGATTATTATAGTAGAGGAGTTATATTCATGGGATGCAACGATTGTCCCAATTTCCGTACTCACTGAATTATTTAATTCCATGATTTTTGGTGGTGGTGGTATTGTTCTACTAAACATTCAGGATATAAAAAAATGTGTTGAACCTAAATCCAAAAGTATGTTTTCTATTCTTTAATTACTAACTAGCGTACCTATCATCACTTCATTGTTGGGGTTCACTTTAGCACTAGTGATGGAAAATATGCTTTCCCTTACTGCCTTGGAGTTTGTTGGTTGCCTCCAAAAACCCATGGATTAGGGAACTAATTTTCAAGTTTCCCTAGTTCTTTAGAATTGAAGCAATGAACAACGCATTGAAATTCTAATAGAGTGTTATTCTCCTATTTCATAGTTGCGGGGTTTTCTTACACATAGTTAATAGTAAGGTTCCCTTCTCTTCCACACCTAAATCATTTCCTCATCCCCTTCCAAAAATTTCTGAGGTGCTTTTTTCCGCACCTTTGGTAAGTGGGGTACTATATTTTCTTAGTACCGTTGGATTTATCCATTGGACCACCATAATGGAAATCCACCATATGATTCTTATCCCCATGATACCCCTGAGGTTCTCTGATCTCCATTTCAACCTTGAGGGAACATCAGATAATTTCCTCATAGTTATCAAAGTCGCAGATCACCAGGGATTTCCGCAAGCTAGGTTCCATCCCACCAAAGAAGTTGTCAACCTTGCATTTAGGGGTAACAACAAATCCAAAAGTGTATCGTGCAGGGCTTGTGATGGTTTCCTCATATGCTCTGTTAGATTCATCATCTTTTTTCTTGAGGGAAAAGAAGTCCATTTCCATCTTAAGATAGAGGGTGTGCAAAAAATATTTATCAAAAAAAATCTTCCGGAAATCCATCCATTCCAACACCTTAATCTCCTCCTCAGTCTTCGTATTTTTGATCAATTTCCACTATTGATCAGCTTCACCCTCCAGACGATAAGTAGCCAAAAGAACCTTCTCTTTTTTGGAAGATTAAATGATAGAGAAGATCATTTCAATGGATTTGATCCATTGTTTGGTGATTGAGGGATCAGATTATCCATTAAAAGTGGGAGGCCATTGTCTCATGAAGCTCTCGATAGCGACTTGTTCTTTCTTAGGGGGGGGGGGCTGAACATTCCTCTTGACCCATGTTTCTATTCAAAGCTTCAGTTAACTGAGATAGTATCATGTAAAATTTTGTGATTCCTACTCCCATCATATATGGCCTCTCATTACCACAATAACCACATCGATCTTCACATTGGTTGTTAGCCTGAGTCCTCCTATTAATGGCTATTGGCTGGAATAAAAGGGAAAGTTAGGGGTAACACATAAAGGGTAATCCAATGACAAAACATATGATTATAAATAGATTTTATTTCCTTAACTTATGAACCTATAGTCTTTAATCTATGTTATCAACATATATTATTAGGGTATTTTTTTAATACCTTAATAATGGTTCATACTAAGATTGTGAATTTACCAATGCATATCTCCTAAGAGTGTCATAACCAAGAGTTTAGAAAGGCCCATTGTTGTTTACTAGGATACCCTAGGTCGAGCCTGAAACTCCTTTTTTGGGTTTTCACCCCTGGGTACATCTATTCTAGAGCCAGCTCAACCTACTCATATCCATACAGGGATATATTTTCTTGATAAACCACATAGTCAATACCCACCAAAACATAGGGATGTTTTTATTATACTTAGTCTTTTCTTTAAGGCTTTACAAGGGTTTTCTAATCCTAATCTCAAAAATAATTGAACTTGTCCTTTAATACCAACTATGAGAACCCTTCTCTTTATTACACACTAAAACATGATTTATTACATAAACTTCACTTGATACAACATAAAAGATCAATTTTTATAGTGTAATTTGTGCTTATGATAATTATATAACAACTTAAAACATGAAATACAACATCTTTATTGAAAACTTCTTTTACATGAATAGTAAAATCCCCCGTACTTAGCATTTCATGGGATAACTTGAGGACAGGAATAAGAAAAGGGTGAGCTATAAATCCTAGTAAGGGAGTAAACAAGAAATAACATGAAGATTACAATACATTTTAGGAAATAGGAATATCTATGGAGCACAAGAGAAATATGAACATAAAGGCATGATAAAGCATGATAATCATAACATGGAAATATTGAAACAACACTTAACATAGAATTAGCATGAGCCAAGGCTCATTGAACATGGAGCATGAGTAAACCCTCATTGCACATGAATTAGCATGAGTCAACACCCATTTCACTTAATGTATCATGACACTATACTCTACCTAATGTATTGGAGCGCTATCAGGGCACACCCTTCTTAAACATTTCATTTCATGCATAAGTGTGCCACATGGATCATATAACATAGAATAAATAAACATCATAAGTTATTCCACTATTAAGTAATGAGGAATAAATATAATAAATTACCATTAAATATGTATATGTTCATAAAGTTTAATACCCATGATAGAGATATGGCTATGGTATTCACTACGTACACAATGATATTGGCTTGAAAACATGCGGTGCAATTTCGGTAACATAAGGACATGAGATAAGGATTCATGAAAATGGTTGATGAGGGAGAAATAGGTGTCTCATAATATTTACATGAAATTGATAGTAAGGGTTAATATATATACATCTCACAAAAAATGTAAATAAATTTAGATGCATAATTCAAAATAATTACTTGGATGTAAAAGAGGGGAGAGAAATCCCTCACGAAATTTTAGCATGGTAACAGGAGTACATGGGAGGCATCAATGATAGAGAAAGGAGTATCCCATCATCCAAAAATAAATATGGCAGTATGGAGGAGTTTATAAATCATACCCCAACATTTATAATTGAAAACAAAAGGGCATAACAACTTAAAGAAAATTGGACAAAAATGAGAAAGAAAGAAATCCCTTACATGGAAGTGTGATCCAAAAGCCTTGGGAGAGGCTTGATGGAGGCTTATTGGGAGCTTGGGGAACCTTGGGAGGATTATAGAGAGAGGAGGGTTGTTGACGCTCCTCTCGTCACAGAATCTAAAGTTCGGAAAAGGGAATATCTGAGCTCAAAGTGATTCAACCTTTGAAGAAAACATCAAAAATTGACAAAGGCATGAACAAAGGATCAACAGCAACTGCACCGCGCAAGTTATCTTACTGTCGCGCAAGTACACTTGCGCGACGCTCTTGGTCGCGCAAGTGACTTGCGCGACCTAATTGGTAACCGCCCGGTAACCACCCAGGGTCATCTCCTGCCTATAAATAGACCCTGTGGGCCCCCCATAGGAGGATTTTTTTCCAGAAACTCGGATTGAAGCTCCTGATTCCCAAGTCTCTTCTCAAAGCTTCCGGAACACTTCTAAGGTAATTTCTTGCCTAGAACGGAATATCTAAAGAGAATAAGGAAGGCCTAAGTGTTGAAACTTATCAAACACTTGCGCGCCGACTTATTTCCTTCTATATAACTTGCGCGTCCCTTTTCTGGAAGAACCTCAAGAGGATTCTAAAGGGTTTAAAAAAGATTCACTCAAGTGTTTCAATGCTGGTTGAAAATCGCGCAAGTACACCATGTATCGCGCAGGTATACCTGCGCGACCAATACTTGCGCGCCCACGGAAGACTTGCGCGCCTTTCAAGACCTGCGCGCCCCTATCTTTTTGGGTGCCCATCTTGCCCATTTTACCCCTCTTAAGCCATTTCACCTTTCCTTTTCAAGATTCAGTCTTCAAGACACTCTTCAAATCCATTTATGGCATGATTTATTGATTTGACTTCCTTATCTGAAAGAAATTATGTGGAATATCTCTCAAAACTTAGTGATTTAAATATCCTTATGTCACCAAAGATTGAGAGTTCGTTCATTCAACCTCATCCTTTAAGATGAGAGAATCCATAACCTGGGTCTCCTTTTTTATGAATAATCCCCAGTTAATAAATCCTTTAACTTGGGCATCCTCCTCAGGAGTAAGCCCCAAAACTTAAATTCCTTAACTTGGGCATCCTCCTCAAGAGTAAGCCCCAAACCTTAAATTCCTTAACTTGGGCATCCTCCTCAAGAGTAAGCCCCAATCAAGTCCTCATAACTTTGGGCATCCTTCTCAGGAGTAAGCCCGAAACCTTAATCCCTAACCTGGGCCTCCTTTTTAGGAGTAAGTCCCAGTCATAATCTTGGGCTTCCTTTTCAGGAGTAAGCCCCAAGTCCCCTAACCTGGGCCTCCTTTTTAGGAGTAAATCCCAGTCATAATCTTGGGTTTCCTTTTCAGGAGTAAATCCCAAGTCCCCTAACCTGGGCCTCCTTTTTAGGAGTAAGTCCCAGTCATAATCTTGGGTTTCCTTTTCAGTAGTAAGCCCCAATCCCCACTTAAATTTCTCTTAACCAGTCATAATTTACCCTTGATTTGGGCTTCCTTTTCAGAAGTAAGCCCCAGTCATAAATCTCTTCCTAACTTGGGCATCCTCCTTAGGAATAAGCCCCAAGATTAGAGTATTCAAATCTCCATAAAGCACATATACCTTTATGGACCATGTTCCTGGATTTTCTCCCTAAAAGTAAATCCTAAACCTTCATCTATTTGGGCAGTCATACATACATAAGCCCCAAACAAATTCTTATGATTGCATATTTCCTGGCACAATTTTTTAAATTTTACCAATACCTCTTGTTTCTCACACCGAGCATGACTCACGTGAGCATAGAGTGTAAAAGTAATTATGACATTCATCTTTGAGCCATCAATCATAAACATCATACCCTTACTTGAACTACGTGGGTTCTGATTCCTTTTCCCAAACAAAGGATGCGTAGGTAGCCCATTTATGGGTTCGATCCCAACTTTGAAATAATCCATGTCCTTCTGAATGACGATAAACTTCAAGTGCCTCACTGAGTGGCTTTAAAACCAGCCTGGTCGTCATAATGACCAAGAGACTTTTTTATAAATGTTTTGAAGGATACCATTGAACAAGAATCTCTAAACAGATATAGATGATTCTCTATTGATGAAGAACCTCGAATACATATAAAAGATTCTCTAAATTTCTTGCATATTTAATCATTGATTGTTAAAACTTAAGGAAATCTCATTTTATACTTGGTAATGTAATAAGGATTCACGAACATAACTTAAATCTATAAAGAGAGTCCCGGAGTAGACAATAATTCCCCTCAAAAAGGTGTGATGAGTCTGACCTCCCATCCTCTCGACCAATGCAAATTCCTAAGCCTCATTAGTCCACAAGCTAATGAGCGCCTACCTTTGGAAAGTAGTTCCAAACGGATGTGGAATCATTGGATGTTTCCGGTTCTACGAACAAACCCGTTAGAAACCGATCGGAATGTTTGAATCTCCCGTCCAGGAGGTCATCCCCGGATTCCGTGCGAAACAAGGGTATAGTTTTGACGAACTCTAAAGTCTTTTAGTGAAAATGAAGTGGGATCTTGGGTGGGTTTATATAGGAAAGGAGAGGGAATTCTTTATTATTTAGGTTTCAGTCACCACACATTAAACTAATCAATAACACAAACCATCCCATGGTTTTTGCCCATGTTTTTTGACAAATGTGATTGAAAAACAATATTTTATAAATCAAATTGCAGAAATTCTTAAAATAATATGGTTTCTTATGTTTAGGTGAGTCACAATCTCAAGGAAATTCATTTAAAAAGTGAAAATGTTTTATAACTCTTGGAGGGTCCACTAAAGTTTTGTAAAATAAATCATACAAACCTAAAATCACATTATTTTAATGGTAAAACATATATTGTCTGATCATATCATTTATTTTATTTTATTACATCACTATTGGGTCATTATGATGTCATAAAACGCATTATATATTTAAACGGTGTTTATTTTTTACCCAAAAATTTGACTATCTCAAAAAATTATGAAAAATTCACCATTGGATAATTTTGACATACTGATTCCAAAAATAATTTTCATTTTATCTAAATAATTTTCTAAATATGTTAATTTTTACTTTTAAAATAAAAACTAACATTTATTAAAAAATCATGGGTTTTGAAAAAAACAGCTTTTAAACATTAACAAAAATTACAATTGAATTCATAAAATTATATGATCATTTATATTTAATAAAATTTAATCTAATAATATTAATATTTTATTAAAATTTATTTAATTCCAAAATCATTTAATTCATCAGAATAGATTTCTTAGTTGAATATTAACTGAAAATACTATTTCTACTTTAAAAACTATTTAAAAAGTAACAGTAATAAAATGAATGTATATTCATTATTATATAAAAAAATAATACACATAATAATATATGTAAGGTCTTGTTATATAACCCCTTATAACACTCACATAATACCAAAGGGTAAGGTGTGAGATGGTGACAAACTCTTTGGGTGGATTGGATAACATTGCTCAGGTGGTAATATCTATCAACTTCCACTTATCTCGTAGGTAGTTTTGTTCAAGCTTAACATGTTGAAGCTCAGATTGGGCTTGGTTAGAATAGAAGCCTAATGACACCACCTCCTTTTTCGAGCTATGACAAATGGGAATCATATGGGACAATTCTACTGGATGAGGTCATCACATCCTTTGTCTGAGTAAATTGGATTTGTTAAAGCCCTATATTTATACTAATCAAGTGAACATTATTCAACGGATATATTAGAAATGGTCAAAATTCTTAATGGTATTTTAAAATCAAGAAACATATAACAAAATAAGTGAATATGTTATGTAACCATTTTACATAATAAGACATTTAATTAGATCAAGATGAATTTTCATTAATGAATGTTTGGGTCGTTACGTTCCTCATAAAAGTAGTGGAAGCCAGATTATCCACATTGGTAGCTCTATTGTATGCCATCATGGTGGGATAATGTGTAATGTGGATACATAATGGAATAAAGACCTAAGAGAGTGTCGTGATTGGGGCTGGATGGGTTGTATCCAAATTTCTTTTGACACATTATGTTGGAGTTGGTACCCTAGAACCAAATTATGTATACTTTATGATAACATGTATTCATAGTATTGAGTATTAATAAACTCTTTATCACATCATGATTTTTCTTCTGTATAAAATAGTATGTGATAATGTCCTAAGAGTAGCTCTTTCACTGATAGGCCATAGTAGTTCCACACTATAATGAGAACCTAGAATTTCCATGATAGTATTATTAAATATTTTTTCATTAGCATGATGATATAATTTTAGGGAAACAATGATACAGTATATCAGGGGTGGAGAATTATAGGACTTTGAGGCACCTTCTCATGGTGTAATACCTTTGTAATATCTGGTGTAGGATAGTATGAGAAAGATACCCACTAGTAAAAAATTTGCATTTATATGTGTCATTGGATGTTCCTATATGTTGACATGTGTATTTATCCTCACACTTTAGGACTATTATTAATGAGAATTATAAATTGCATACTTTTATGTATTGATGAAAGCTGTTATGAAATATGTTTGCAGAGAGGTAGGATATATTGGGTGTGTCACAAGTAATATTTCATTAATAAATAACATGATAACTATTTTTTCATTTTTTTCCTTAACAAAAGTTGATATGTGAGGCCCTTTGATAGAAATTATATAGACTAAATAAATATATACCCTTGGTTTCATATATGCAAGTTCAATTTCCACAAATTCAAAGAAAGGGACTTCGAGCATATAGGTTGATGGTACCAGTATGTAGCCTACCCGATTAGATATATCATGACAAAGGGATTATATTACACACTAAAAATCTATATACTGTGTCTTGTCATTGGAGCATTAACATATTTTTCTATGGATTCCTTAAAGTGTGCTAGATTCTAAAATGGATTTAGATTTATTCACCTAATTTCACTAAGAAAGTGGCCAAGAGGGTCACATGATAAGTGTACCTATAATATCATTTTAATAATATATTATTATTTATTATTTAAAAAATTTAATAAATATTATTCACTCAAGTGGTTTAATAATTATTCATGTATTCTTGGCCTCATATATTACTTCACTAGTTATTCGAGAGAATATAATTTGAGGTGAATATTTATTAAATATTTATTTTTTATTTATTGAATATAATATTTATTTATTTATTGGGAAATATTATAGATATATTTATTTGTTAAATAAATAGTCATTATTCAATACGGGATAAATTTTCTGGATGAATGGTGGACTGATTTTTAAGTCATGTAAGAAATAATATATATTTAATATTATTTAATTAAATGATCTTTAAATTAATTTGAAAGAAAAGAACATGTCAAGAAAATAATAATATTATTTCTATTTTAGATACGGGGTACTATAGAGGACTAAATAAATTTTAAAGGAAACTTGTAAAAATATTTATTTCTGACTCTAGAGTTATATAAACCCATTTATATTATTTACCAAGAGAGCCACTTAATTTGTTTTATTGTTCATAATGAATCCAAATAAACCTCTAAAAGACCTAAAGAGCTTCCTTCTAAATGAAATATCATAAGTACATAGATTGATCTACCACTACCTCCCACTCTTGAGTATATAGAGATCACGGAAAAAGATTTGGATGTGATTCATGAGGCAATCAAAGGAAATTGACGCAAGTGATAGGATATTCCAGGATAGAATCTGGGTACTCCTACATTATTTTTAGAAGATTTTTGGAAAACATGTGGGTCACCTCTATAGGGTATCTACACTTGATTCATTTAACAAAATGATGGTACAATTTATATCTATTGTTAGATCCACTAGTAAATAAATAATTCTAATAGGATAATCCAAAAATTTACTATAATAATTATAAATAATATCGATGATCCTATGCTTGGATATGGAGTATTATCTCATGTGTTTTCCCTCAATTCAATTTCATTTATCATGATATTTATTATTCTGAAACATTGGATTGATCATTGATCATAATAAAAAGAAAATTTGGGCATGAACCATCACAGGCTTCCAATGCACCTAGAACCTATAAGTGGTATCAAAGCAGTCACATAATTATTTATAATTATTAAAGGATTGTTGATTGATTTATGAAATTTTCATTTAGATTTCAATTTTTGTTTAATAATTATTTAAATGAAATTGTGAGATCTTCTTCTTCCTCTTTTGTTTCTTATAGATCAAATAAAATCAAATAATTTTATTAAAAAAATAAAATTGAAGATCTCATCCATAGGTGCTGAGTAATCTAGTTGGATAAAACAAGATAACATGGCATATAACCATAACTACATGTTGTTTACTAGTGTTCTATGTACCAAGAATTAATTATAAATTAATTCAAACTGTGTGCATTGAATACCTATATTTCATTTAACTTTTAACCACATGTTGTCCAGGACATTCCGGTGCATGGTTATCCAGAGTACACGCCGTGTAGACCATAGACAGAGCATATAGTCCTTTAGCCATAGACATGTCAGGTGTCTTCTTACACTACCTATCTGACTAGTGACCATTTAACTCAGAGAATACATGTTGTCTATCCAATGTGCGTGTCATGTACTCTAATTTTTCTAAGGAAAGAATACATAATTTGTCCCTATATGTGTGTCTCGGATAGATAGTGAGAACCATACATGCCATTATGTTGGCTTGTACACAATGTGTACTTATGAAAAATTGCGCAGAATTAAAATTAATTTATTATACTGTGTAAACCATAACAACATGTGCTTGTGTGTAGTCATTAATTTGAGAGTAAACTTCGTGTGATGGGTTTTAATATATATATATATATATATATAATTTCTATTTTATTTTTATATCTACATATCATTTTTTACTTATATTACATTTATTACTCCATGTTCACTAATTTATAACATGTGATAGAAAAAACATGTAATATGGGTAATAATTATGTTGATAGTACACATCAATAAAGTGAGTGATAAGTAATGTATTATATATGTCATAATAGTAAATAGTAAATGAGTATAATACATGTTGGTTATATATATATGGGTACACAACATGTCACCTCCAAGGTATATTTATGTACACAGTTAATTTTTAATTATTTTATTTAATTTTTTTAAAAAATTATATTGGACGATAATACCAAGGAAATTCATATGAGAATTAACATAAAATAATTTATCAATTAAATAATATAATTAATTGATTCAAGTGAAATTAATCTTAAATAATAATGATTAAGATTTGAATTACAGTTTTATAAAACATGTAATTCATTATATGAAATGCATAATCATGAGCTTAGACAAAGACCTTTATATGTGATCAGTTTCATTTCAATTACTATTAAATAAATTAGTTGGACAAAGTGGCCTCCCTCATCTTATTATGTAAGGGCCTATGTTCCCATGGTTTCTCTTATATAAACCCCTTCCCCGCATCAGCATGTGAGTAAAATCATATTTAATGGATGAATCTCCCAAGTTAGAGGATCTGTTTCAAGTTTGGAGCTTAGGTGAAACTATTCCATCAGAGATATATAGGTGGATGTTTGGAAAGATGCAACATAAACCTTAATTAGTTCAAGGTTTTTTACCCTAGGTTAACGGTTAGTTTATCATCCTCTAAACAAAATATCCATTAGTAAAATATCATGATCATGGAACGTTATTATTTTATTTCAATCATTTTTTATGGTTATTTCATTATGGATGCTTTTTTTCACAATCACGTGAATTAATGAATTAACAAGCACATAAGTTAAAACTAAAATAAATTGGATTATGCATAACTATTATCTAAGAAATAGTTAATAACTTGATTAAATCCACTTAATATTAATAATCATGTAATAAAGATAATAATTTGAAATTTACGCATAAAGGATAAAATCCCTCAAGTATATATATTATGTCGGTGTAGCCTTCCACAATTTTAGTTAAAATTGATCCATAGTTAAAAGTGATTGACAACCCAAAATAGGGTTTATTTCAATTATCAAGGAATTATAACATGAGTTTTTGGGTTGAATTAACTTAGTTCACATCAAGGTATTGTTTCCAAATTAGTACTTAGTGTAAAAAAGAGGCAAGAGTTAAAGAAATAAAATTTCAGGATTTCAGGATTGGTGAGTCCACTCAATAGATTAAGGAATTGTGTGTCAATGAAGTTTCCATTTGGAATTCCAACATAAAAACATTAAAGATTATTTACCAACCAAATTTGTGTAATTAGAAGAGGAATATGAATCCATTCCATTAGAATATCTAAGAAATAGGATATTCTGAAGCTAATGGAGAGGGATATTGGGTTTCCATAAAATAGTGGTAGATTGATAAATATAATATTTATTTATTTGTCAAAATTTTATGAGATAAAGTAGTAAAATTATTCTCATATTATATGTAGAAAAATAAATAAAATGACTTCGATCAGATCATTTTTCTACATACTTGAGAAGGCTAACCCTCTCATCGACACAAATTTCTAAGAGTGGAAAAGACTCGTATGTGTTATCTTTTTCCACCTAAAGAAATTATAGGTGTTGGAATAACTTATTCTCGATGCACTTAGTAATAAGGCTAGTGATGAAGAGTTAAATATCTATGATAAACATTTTAATGATTCTATATATCTTCATTGATTCCTGAAATCATCCATGACAATGATATTTTTAAGCAATAAGAGGATATGGAAGTTGTTTTTCAAAAATACCTCATGGAGTCATCATGTTGTTTTTGGTTAGATTGTGTTTGTTGAAAAATATAGATGAACAAAAATCAGTATGGTTGGTGTTTCAAAAATAGGTTTTTTAGTTGGCATAGTTGTCCATTGTTTGCAAAACTATTTGGCATCAAAATTAGGAGTTTTTTTTGAATGGATGGTTTTTCAAAAATGGGTTCATGGTTTGTAGATCGTGACACGTAGTTCACAGACCACAAAAATATGTATGCGTAGTGCCAAAGGAAATTCAATAAAGGAATATTTTCATATAGCAGTGTTATGCTGACCACGAAGAATAATATGCCGACCACATAGCCAAATCAGTTCACGGGATGTCTTGTAGTTTTTAGAAGGATTTAAGCTTTCATGAGGACTATCGTTTATTGAAAGAGGAAGTAATTTGAGAATCTTAAAGGGTTTTAGTTCATGGAATAAATTATCCTACAAGAAAGAAAAATATGCTACGTGGACCACATAACTCATTATGTGTTCAAGGTTGTACCACATTTAAGTTTTTGGTAATTTATATTATGATAATTTTCAGATCTATTTGCCTATATAAATACCCCTAATCAGATGATTAATGTGAGTGAATTTATTTACAAAAGATCACATCTCCATGAAGAATTAGGAAAAGTATGAAGTGGTTTGAAAATGAGAATTCTGTAAAGAAGGTAGTTTGTAGGGAATACTTCACAAAAGTGGTTTTTGCGGGGCTTTGTAGCTCGAGAAGGAAAAGTGTCCGAGGAAGAAAATTCAGTCTGCAGAAGGGGAGATGGACTGTGGAAGAATAGGCAATCTATAGAAGCTATGATGGTCTGCTGAAGAAGTGGAAGTGCATGAAATTTGGGGTGGACTATGGAATGAGAGGTGGTCCATTAAGCACTTGAACCATGTGGTGAAACACAGTTCTTGGAGGAATTAAGGCTGATCACGGAGGATTTAAGGATGTTCTCAATGGTAAATAAATAGTTCGTAAAAGTAATTTCTGCCAACTAATAGTATGTAGAAAATTGGGTTTCATCTATATGTGAAAATGAGACTTCAATAGAGCATATATCTATAAATGAGGATGTGTTCACTCATGAAAATTAAGGGACCTACAAGTCCACAAACTGTTTGTGGATCCCTTCTAGAGCATTGAAAAAAGAAATAGGAAGATGGTAATTCTTTCCACCATAATTTATCCAGAGGAAGATACATTGGGAGTGACCCCTGGAAATAAGTAAGTTGTCTCTAATGCTTATAAAGGTTGTGAGCCTAGGAATATAAGTGATCTAGTTTGAACCTTGTAATATTTCAATGAGTCTTAGGGGATTCGGTATATAGGAACATTGTCATTATATTCTCCTTGGACTTAGCCCAGTGATGGTAAACCAATTAAAATTTATTTTTCTCATTCATGATTTCAATTTTGTTTATACGTTGCTATGGGAAAGAGCGAGAAGAGTATTTTGTTTAATGATGAAACAATATCTGAAGGGGTAGTTCTTTTAATCTATCATACCCGGATTCCCCCCCCCCCCAGGTTAATATACTAATTAGGCTAAAAGAAGTATATGGAATGATGTCTCACCTTCAGGATCTCTATCAATAGAATTTGATATAATAGAGATAGGAGATATCCAATGCTTTGTTTAAAACTAATCTTTGATCATTTTTGTTATATGGGCCTCATGTATTCAAGATTATTGTCTACATTGAACTGTTACAAATCAAAGGGATTAAATTCTGAGATGAGTTGTGCACATATCTAACAATTTCATCACATCCGAAGACCTTCTCTAGTTTTATTCTTAATTAAAATATGAGTAATAATGAGAAGATTCATTCAGAACTTCTTACCTTGATTAACTAAGTGGATAAGGACATGGGGAATGAAGAACCTACAATCCTTATGGTGAGTAAGAAATGGAAGAATAAGGTGAAAGAGATCAATAATCATAACATGTATAAAACATCTGAGCACTAATCTTCATAGAAGAGGAAGATACATAGGCATGAAAGGAAAAGGATATAGTATGTTTTTCAGGTGTCAATGAAGGAAATTGGAAGAATAAATGCACCAAGAATAAATGGGATGAAAAAGAAACCAAGTAGATTATGAAATATTCCTAGAGGATATGTGGATTTTTAATCTGTACATAGTGTGAGACTGGATTATCTAGACATTAGTGACTACCACATTTCATTTCCATCTAAAATTATTTTGGTTTTAAAGAATTGTTATTATTTTCTAGTGGTCACCAAGAACATAATTTATATATCATGTGTAGATGCAGATGTTCTTATTTTAATGTTTGGAAATAAAAAAATTCTATTTATAAAGAAAACATATGTTATGGCATATAAAATTTACCTAATTGTATTTATGTATTAAATTATTAAAACCAATTATTGGAAATTAAGAGAGAATCTAATTCACATGACTTAGATAACACCCATCTATTGAATTGCCATCTGTGTCATGTAAATGAGAAGCGTTTTAAAAATATCTATAAATATTTTTATTTATACTCTTCTAAGTTTAAACCAATTGAAATATTTCACACTTGTTTACATGAAAAAATCACTAAATATCTATTCATAGGATATGGTAAAAGGGCCACAAAGTTTCTAGGATTAGTACACACTGATGTTTTTGGACCATTTTCAGTAAAAACTAAAGGTGGGTATTCTTACATCATAAATTTTACTGATGACTTTATTAGATATGGTAATTTATAAATGATGATTTATATTTTTGATTCCTTTTATAATTTCAAATAATTAATGAATGAATTATATAATCAACTTGGAAAAAAGATAATGAAGATTGAATCAGATCGAGGATGTGAATATCTTAACCAAGAGTTCATCAACTTTATATTAAAGTTTGGGATTCTATCTCAACTCACTCTATCTTACATTCCATAGTGGAATGGTGCTAGTGAAAGGAGGAACCATACCTTGTTATACACGGTAAGGTTGATGATTTTTTTGAAAAGTTGTATCATGAATTGGTATACCAATTAATGCTCTAAAGGAATTTATTAAAATTAAGTGATACAATTCAAATACATGGCATAAATAGAAAAAACTAGCATGGAATTAAGGGAATATAATTTTAGACATCAAGAAGAAAAAAATTATAGATTGCATAAGAAATGTCCTAGATTCCCTATCATCAATCTTTCAAGGAAAACCTCCATGAAGGGTAGTGGCATCGCGATACCATCAGTATGACTTTCTCTAATCGATAAGTAATATCCCTTTTAGGAGACATCAAATCTTTAACCAGAATTGTATCTCAGGTGGAAGTAATATGTAGACATCCTAAATTGGATCCTTAAACCCTTTTCTAAACTCAGACTGGAATTCTAGATTCAAAAGGAAAACCATATTCCAACTACCAAATATCCTCATCAATACTTTTTCCACCAACACAATCTTTCACCTGGATTTCTAAAAACACTAAAAACTAAAGGAAAACAGAAAATCATCATTATATAGATATTGCAACAGCTCTCCTCAATACTAGACCTTATGTACCAAGACATGAATATTCCCCCAGTTTGTAAAATCCCTTCTAAAACCAAAGTAGAAATTGTAACATCCTAGGTAAATAAAGAATATTACATTTTCAGATTTATTAATATTTTTGAATTAAATATTAATTTTACATTAAATTGGATTCTATGTTATATCGAATAGCCGATACACAAAAATGGGTTTATTTGAAATCATACGTTGCACATAACGTTGAGTTATGCTGAAAAATAATAATATAATATTATTATTTTAAATGGTAGTTAATGCATCACCATTGTAATAGCAAGAAGGAACAGAACTAACTACAATATGATTACACATGTTTTTTAATTGTTTTTACACTTATCCAATAAAATTTAGAGGCTTAAAATGTAAATGAATCTAATTTTAAGCAGAAATACTCTCATATTCTTTAAAAGGTCGATTTACTACCATTTAATAGAGAACCCTTTTTAAATATAGTTTTTGTCACTTTTATATGTTCTATTTGAAAAAATAAAATTCTTATTTAGACTCGGTATATCCAAATTTACTTCAGGTAAATATTTGGTATTTTTCTGATAAAGTTCATTTTTAAATGAATAGTGAAAAATATTGTATTTTAATTCAAAACTGCATTTTAATTTAATTTATTTATATGGTTAGATTATTTTTTAATTGTTTTTAAAGATTAATTACATTATATTTTTACAATTTAATCTAATATTGTTCATTGGAAGTAATTTCACTTTGAAATTGGACATAAACAAGTGTCAATATTTTTATAGTTATTATTTCTTAAAAACATGCTTTTTATATTGACAATGGAAATTAATTTTAAATTAATTTATGCCACTTTTGTGTTTTTTAATTTGGAAAAATTGATTCCATATTTGGAATCACGAGGTCCAAATTGTGTAAATAGGTAAATTTTATTTTTAGACATTATGAACATTTACTTCAGAGAATATGTTATTTACCATGGTTAAAAGGTAAATCAGGAAAATAAGGTAAACAAATAATATTATATTAATATTAAATTACCCTTACACATGTCCTAAACCTATTGGATAAGATATTTATGCCCAAGGTCATCCTTGGATCGATTTTGGGACCCGATGGAGGAACTTGGGTTTGATAATGACACTTTATATTAATTGATTTAAAGTGAAGACAAAAATGAAATAAACATAAATCTTTTAGTAAATAAATTTTTATATGAGGTAATATAAGTTATCCTTTATACAATAAATATTCATTTAAAATATAAAAATATTCCTTACATCATGGTATTTTATTTATAATTTTTAGTCATCAAATAAATAAAATTATTTATGACACAATGGTGATGTAGTGATTAACTTATTAATGAATGATTTAAATAAATTAGATTATAAAAATTAAAAAATGATCCAAAACCAGTCCAATTATTTTTTGATGATTTTATATCAAATAATAGTTATCTTATCTTTGAATTTAATGAGTTTTTTATCTTTTGAAACTGAAAATCATTTTAGAATAAAATAATACTTTCAAACTTTCATAAAGAGCCCCTCCTCCCCCTTATAAAAAGCTATCACCTCTAACCCATTACTCACACCTCTCAAGAAACTCGGATCATCTAACATCACAACAAATAAGCTCCCAATAACCCTCTCTTCCACTTATAAGACTTAACTTAGGGGTAAGGAACTTCAATAAAGCATTTTGGTTCAAACCAAAGGGACTTGCCCGATTTAAAGGAGATTAAAGAATGAACAAGTCAAGTCGGACACAAGGACTTAAAGATGAATACGGTCAAGTATGGGATCAAGGAAAATTCATTCCATCTAAAACATGGAACTATACATGACTCTTTTTTTCAAGAGTTTTTATTTTATGAAAAAAAAAGGATACTGAGTAGAAGTGTCTATATTTAATATTCAAGTTGTTATGTATATGTTATGACCTAATTCTATAAAGCTCTAAACCTGAAATGATCCTCAATGTGAATTATTAAATTAATTCAATATTATATAATTTTTAAGGTTGGGGTCTTATAGTTGGTATCAGAGTTTGGTTTAGAAAACTTTAGAAGTTAGGATATTGTTAAATTAATGTCAAAAAATTTATTTATGCTAAGATTTAAATGATATAGAATTTACATATTACCCTGTTGCTTCACCTAATATATTTCTATGTTCAGAATGGTTTTCTATAGAGAAAATATGGAAGCTATGATAGGATGACATTAGGAGTAAGACAACCTTCCAAATCACCTACCTTAGATGGTCAGAATCGGAACTGAACTGTTTGTTGTAGTGATGACACAATTGACTCAGGCTATAAAGGGTGGTGGTCTCCATACACAAGATCATCCATATCAACCACAGAGGAATATGTCAATAGTGGAGCATTTCATGAGTCAACATCCACCATCATTCAGAAGATCATTTGACTATGTGCGAGCTAAAGGTTGGATTAAAGCACTAGAAAAGATTATCGATGTCTTGGGGTGTTCAGAACAACAAAAGGTTAGTCTCGATGTTTACAATTTTGAAGGTGAAGCCGATCAGTGGTGGTCGATGGTTAAAAATGATAGGTATTGTGAGGAGATTGATGATCTTTATTAGTATTAATTTAATGGTATTTGTCCTGGGAAATATTTTCCTAAGGAGGTTCGTCTTAGGATGGAAACAAATTCCAAGAATTAAGGAAGGAGGATGACTCAGTGTCTTCTTATGAAGAAAAATTCACTCGATTGGAAAGGTAGGCTCCAAATTTCATATGAGATCTTGATAATAAAATAAACTATTTTTAATCAGTATTAATGCCAAAGTATCGAAGGGTTTTAGCTTCTCGTGAGTTCAAAAGTTATGAAAAAACCTGTTCGATGTGTGGAGAAGGTGGAAATGGAGTTTCCCGATGATCAGGAGTTCTTTGAAAAATAACAGAATTAGAGGTCAAGGTAGAAGATGAAAGGGAAGAACTCTTCAAAAAAATCTAATGGTAAGAAACATAACTTTACAGTTTGTAAAAATTGTGGTAAAAATCATTATGGGTAATGTCTTTGGAATTCTAGTAAGTGGTACTGATGTGGTAAAAAGGGGAATAAGTCTTTTAATTTCACTGAAAAGGGATAGGGTAATCGTTAGAAAAAATCAGATTTATAGTCAGAAAAATGTTTTAAGTGAAATGAATTGATTAATTATGAAAATGAGTGTCCAAAAAATAACTCAACTGAGTGAAAAATCCAGACTATAAGCAGAAAGGGGTGGTGAAATCCATTGCAACTACTCCAGTAGATGTTGGGCCGTCAAATGAACTAGTATCAGGTACACTGTTTGTTTTTTCAGATTATTTGAATGTTTTGTTTGATTTATGGTCTATACATTCATTGATATCTAATAAATATTCTAGTAAATTGGTAATTCCATCTCAAGATATGAATCCTAAACATATGGTAAAAACATGGGAACGAAATTTTGAGATAAAAAGATATTATAAGAACCTTCCTATACTTGTGTGTAGAAAGAATCTACCTACAAACCTTATTGTTTTGCCTCTAGTAGAGTTTGATGTTATTTTGGGTATGGATTGGATTTCTATTTATCATGCTAATATTGAATATAGAGATAAAGAGGTTTCTTTTCAGAAATATTTTTAGTTTGTGTACAATAATGAACCCTTACATTTGATAACATATCAGGTTGCTAAGATACTAGTAAAAGATGGAAATGAATGTTACCATTTACATTTTATTCAAAATAGAGGATCTTTTCATATTAATTATGTACTGGTGGTAAATGAGTATCTTGATATTTTTTTAATGAGTTGCCTAGTATAATACATAATCGAGAAGTTGAGTTTATCATTGACTTAGTTCCTAATTCTAATCCAATTTCAAAACCCCCTTATTGAATGACTCAAATTGAACTTATAGAGTTAAAGAAGTAGTTATGGGAGTTATTAGATAATGGTTTCATTCGACCTAGCACATCACCATGGGGTTCTCCTATCTTGTTTGTTAAAAAGAAGGATGGTTCAATGAGACTTTTCATTTATTATAGAGCCTTGAATAACATCACTATTAAGAATAAGTATCATTTCCCTCATATCAATGGTTTGTTTTATCATCTCTAGGGAGCTCAGTATTTTTTGAATATTGATTTGATGTCAAGGTACCATCAGTTGAATGTAGAGGATGAATACATTTTGAAGACCGTGTTTTATACTAGATATGGCTATTATGAATTTGTAGTTATGCCATTTGGGTTTACCAATACACCCTCTGTATTCATGGATCTTATGAATAGAATTTTCTGTGTGTTCTTCGATATGTTTTTGGTTGTGTCAATTGATGATATTTTGGTTTATTATAAAATTAAATAGAATAATGAAATTCATTTAAGGGTTTTCTTGCAAACCTTAAAAGAAGAGAAACATTTTGGGAAATTTAGAAAGCATGAGTTTTGGATACAAAAAATTTCATTCCTTGGTCACATTATTTAAAAAAAATGGCATAATTGTTGATCCTTCTAAAATATAAGTTGTTGAAGAATGACCAAGACCAGCAAATATAACCAAGATTGATATTTTTCTTGGATTAGCGGGTTATTATTAAAGGTTTTTTAAAACAATTCCACAGTTATCTAGCCCACTAAATAATTTAACTCGAAAAGGTTTTAAGTTCATTTGGACAAAAGAATGTGATGATTGTTTTCAGGAAATTAAAAAAATATCGGTGAATGATCTAGTTTTTTCATTACCTTCTAGAAATGGTGAGTTTTTTTATCTTAATGATGCTTCGTTGAATGGAATTTTTTGTGTCCTAATGTTAAATTTTCAGGTAATTTCTTTTTCTTCCCATCAGTTTAAACCTCATGATTTAAATTACCCTACACATGATTTGAAATTAACTGCAATTTTTTTATTTAGAAATTTGGAGGCATCATTTGTATGGAGTAAAGTGTGTAATATATACTGATCACAAAAGTTTGAAGTATATATTAACTCAGAAAGAATTAAACATGAGATAGAGAAGATGGTTATATTTAATCAAGGATTATGATTGCACGATTCATTATTATCTAGGAAAGGTAAATAAATTGGATGATGCTTCTAGTTGAAAGAGTAATTCTACTTTTACCATGTTACATTTGGAACAAGATCCTTTGATTAATGATTTGATAAACTTTTTCATGGATGTTTTTGGTGTAGGAAATTGCTCTGCTTTGTTTTAGGTGTCAGTGAAATCATCCCTAGTAGACAGAACAAAGAAAGTGAAGAAATAATCCATTGAGTTACAGAGAAAGGTAGAGTTGGTTCAGAAGGGTAAGTTGCCTAATTTTCACTTTGATAATGATTTTATATTTTGATTTTGGAAGACATTATGTGTTCCTTTGATTCACAGTTGAAGAATGATTTGTCATGTGAAGCTTATAGTACTCTGTTTTCATATCATCCTTGCAGTACTAAGATGTACAAAGATCTTTGGGAGTATTACTAGTGGGATGGAATGAAAAGAGATATTGTTGACTTTACTGTGAAGTGTTTGACTTGTCAACAGGTTAAATCAGAGTGGCAGTTACCCAAAGGGATGCTTTAGAATTTACCAGTTCCATAGTGGAAATGAGAAAATATGTCCATGGATTTCATCTTGGGATTACCAAATACTTCTAAATGTAATAATGCAATCTGGGTTATTGTTGATCGATTGTATAAATCTACTCATTTTGTTCCTATTCTAGATACTTTGTCTCTAGATCAACTTTCTAGATTGTATATTAAAGAGATAGTCTGGTTGCATGGAGTTCCCCTCTCCATTGTATCTGATCGTGATCCAAGGTTTACTTCTAACTTTTGGAAAGTCCTTCAGAAGTCATTGGGTACTAAATTAAATTTTTTTATATCTTTTCATCCTCAATCAGATTGGTAGTCAGAACAAACAATTCAGATATTGGAGGATATGCTATGTGCATACAAAATAAATTACCAAGGAAGTTGCGACCAATATCATTCTTTGGTTGAATTTTCTTATAATAATAGTTTTTATTCCAGTATACAGATGGCTCTGTTGAAGGCGTTATATGGAAAGCGGTGTCAAACTCCAGCTTTTTGTGATGAATTACGTGAAAGGAAGTTGATGTTACCATAATTGGTAGAAGAGATGGTAGATAAAGTTCAATTGATCTAGAAGCACATGAGAACAGCTCAGATGAGGTAAAAAAGTTATACGGATAACCGGAGGAAGGATATTTCTTTCTAGGTAGGTGATAATGTCTTTCTCAATGTTTCTCCATGGAAAAGTGTGATGTGTTTTGGTAAGAATGGAAATATGTGTATGAGGTTCACTGGACCCTATGAAATCCTAGATAAAGTTGGATCAGTTGTGTACAAAGTGGCTTTACCTCCAATTTTATCCCAGGTACACAATGTTTTCCTATTTCAATGTTGATAAAGTATATTCCATATCCATCTCATGTTTTGATTCTAGAGGTTGTTCAGTTGGAAGACAATATTTCATATGAGGAACAACCAGTCCAGATTCTTTGCCTAAGAGAGAAAGTGATGCGGAATAAGGTAATCAATCAGGTAAAAGTTTTGTTGAAAAACCATATGGTTGAAGAGGTAACGTGGGAATCTAAAAATTCTATGAGGGATAAAGAGCCCCATTTATTTTATAAGTTAATAAGATTGCAAGGAGGCAATTTCCAAAAGGGAAGAAGGATGTAACATCCCAAGTAAATAAAGAATATTTCATTTTCATATTTATTAATATTTGAGAATTAAATATTAATTTTACTTAAAATGGGATTCTAGGTTTGATAGCGTACTCGATACGTAATAACGGGTTTCTTTAAAATCTTATGTTTCACACAACGTTGAGTTATACTGAAAAATAATAATATAATATTATTATTTTAAATGGTAGTCAATGCATATCCATTTTATTGGCTGTAATGAAAAAAACTAAATACAATATGATTACACATGTTTTTGAAATGTTTTTACACTTATCCAATAAAAGTTAGAGACTTAAATTGTAAATAAATCCAATTTTAAGCACAAATACTCTCATATTCCATAAAAGGTCGATTTACAGCCTTTTAATGGAAAATCCTTTTTAAATAACGTTTTTTCCACTTTTATATGTTCTATTGGAAAAAATTAAATTCTACTTTATAATTGGGACATGAAAATATAATTTGGGTAAATTTTTTGTAATTTTCTGATAAAGGTCATTTTTTAATGAACAGTGGAAAATATAGTATTTTAATTCAAAATTACCTTTTAATATAATTTATTTATATGGTTATTATATATTTTTAATTGGTTTTAAAGTGTAATTAGATTATATTTTTACCATTTAATCCGATTTTGGTCATTAGAAGTAATTTTACTTTGAAATTGGACATAAATAAGTGTCAATATTTTGATAGTTATTATTTCCTAAAAACATGCTTTTTATTTGGTTCACAGGAATTAATTTTAAATTAATTTATGCCACATTTGTGTTTTGAATTTGGAAAAATGGGTTCCATATTTGGAATCATGAGGTCCAAATTGTGTAAATAGGTATCTTTTTTAGACATTATGAATATTTACGTTAGTAAATATTTTATTTATCATGGTTAGAGGGTAAATCTGGTAAATAAGGGTAAAAAATAATATTATAATAATAATAAATTACCCTTACACTTTTCCTAACCCTGTTGGATGAGATATTTCTAACCAAGGGCATCCTTGGGATGATTTTAGGACCCCATGGACCCACTTGGAAGTGATAATGACACTTTATATTAATTGATTTAATGTAAAGACAAAAATGACCTAAACATATATCTTTTAGTATATAAATTTTTATATGGGGATATATAAGTTATCGATTTGAATATAATTATTAATTTGAAATCTAAAAATATTTCTTACATAATGGTATTTTGTTTATAATTTTCGGTCCTCAAATAAATAAAATTATTTATGACGCAATGATGATGTAGTGATTACCTTGTTAATGAATGCTTTAAAAATCAGATTTTAAAAAAACAACCAAAACATGTACAGTTATTATTGGATGATTTTATTTCAAACAATTGTCATCTTATCTTATAATTTAATGAGTTTTGGACCTTTTGAAACTGAAAATCATTTTATAATAAAATATTTTTTTCGAACTTTCCTACAGTGCCCCTCCTCCCCCTTATAAAAAGACATCACCTATAACCCATTACTCAAACCACTCAAGCCCCTTGGCACATCCTACCTCTATCCAAATAAGCTCCCAACATCCCTTTATTCCACCAAGAAGCCTTAACTTAGGCAGAAGGCACTTTAAGAAATATTCTTGGTTCAAATCAACGGGAGTTACCCGATTTAAAAGAGATTAAAGAATGAACGAGTCAAGTCAGACATGAGGAGTTAAAGATAAATAGGGTCAAGGATGGGATCAAGGAAAAGTCATGCCATCTAAAATATGGAACTAGACATGAATATTTTTTTCAATATTTTTTATTTTAGGAAAAAAATTGATATTGAGTAGAAGTGTCTACATGTAATATTGAAGTTATTATATATATATTATGACATAATTCTCTAATGTTCTATACCTGAAAATATCCTCAATGTGAATTATTAACTTAATTAAAGATTATGTAATGTTTAAGGTTGGGGCCTTATAGAAAATAACAAAACATTCACCAAGAAAACCTGAGATCTAAATACTCTTCGCACATGTATGGGGTTATAAGGAATTTGTTAATACATTCTTAGGAAAAAAACTAGCACCCCGAGGAACAAATTGTATATTTATAGGGTATCCAAAGGAAACAAAGGGATACTACCTATACAACCCCTAAAACAAGAAAGTGATTTTCTCCACCCAAGTTATTTTTCTTGAGAGGGATAACATCTTTAAAAAAAGATGATGGGAGAAATATTTACTTCGATGAAGTTGGTGATCAAGATACACAAGATTTGGTACAGGAACAAATTCCATAGGTCCCCATTGAAGAATTAGTTTCTGAAACATAAGAACTATGTAGGATCACAATAGAGGTAACAAAACCATAGAGATACGATTTTCTAGTCACCAAATGACTCATTTTTTTGTTGAAAATGATGAACAAATCTTCTAAAAATAGGCAATAGGGAGCTTATAATCTAAAGATGAAAAGAATACCTGAATTATGAAATGTATTTCATATATCATAACCAAGGTTTTTTTCTAGTCGATGTGATAGTTTATGTAAAGCCCATATGGTGAAAATGGGTATTCAAGAGAAAAATGGACATTGAAGGTAAATTAAATACCTATAAAGAATGGATTGTGGGTAAAAGTTTTAAATAGAATTAACAAATTACCAATGATGAAACCTTTTCACAAGTTTCCATGTTTAAATCAATCATAATTCTAATTGTTATAGCAGCTAACCATGCCTATGAAATTAAGAAAATGGATTTTAAAACTGATTTCTTAAATGGGAACCTTAAAGAAGATTTCTATATGACACCGCCATAATGGATTGTGATTCCAAGTAATGGAAAAAATATTTTCAAGTTTCATAGATTCATTTATGGATTTTAGAAATCATCCATGTCATGGATTATTTGATTCAATGAAGTTATAAAATAATTTTGTTTCATTACAAATGAATGTGAGCCATATGTTTACAAGTTGTTTAGTTGAAATTTTGTAATTATCTTAGTAGTATATGTTTATGGAATATTAATTTTTGTAAATGACATACCAGTATTACATTCTATAAAGGATTGGTTAATAAAGTGTTTCTTCACAAAGGAATTAGGTTTTTTACAAAAAAACTGGTGGTGAAGCCTATTTTTTATTGATACAAATGACCTATATTTTCTAGGTAGATGAGACCCATTACATGGATCATAGTAATAGTGGTCATTAAATCTCATTATATGTCCCTAAAGGTGAAATCCTTTTTTTATGTATTATAATTGATGTTTCCTATGTATTGATAATGGTAGTTAGATATCAAGAAGATCTAGGATAACAATATTGGTTAGTTGTTAAGTTTATCCATATATATCTAAGAAAACTAAAGATATGTTCCTGGTATATGAAGGAGATGAGGGGCTTGTCATTAGGGGTTATACTGATTCTAGTTCTAAAATAGATCAGAATGGTCTAAAGTCATAGTCAAGATATGTATTCCTTCTCAATAGAAGAGTTGTGAGCTAGATGATTTCAAAGTATCTAGTTGTTGTTGATTATATAATACTAGTATAGAGAGGCTTCTTATGTATCCAATAAATTTTTTTAGATACAAATCTTTGTCCAGGATCTTGATGTGGTACCTAGAAGTAATGAACTTATCAAATTATATTGTGATAATACTACAGTAGTGGCTCTTGAAAAAGATCCAAGGTCACACAAAAGGATTAATAATATACTATGGAAGTGTCACATCTTGAGGGATTTAATCATAGGGGTGAAGTTGAAGTATGAAGGGTTACCAAATAATAAAACATTGTGTACCACTTGACTAAATACTTAACTCAATAGAAGTGTGAGTATCATGTGAGAGCTAGTAGACTGAAGGTTATGAGAAGTTGGATCTAGTGAATGTGGGAGTTTGTTAGAGTCAGTTCCCTATAACCAACTTCTATTTATTTTAGGATAACAGTTCTTCATAGTTTTTAATATTAATAAACTTATTATCCTGTCATGATTGTCCTTATGTGTAACATAGTATGTTATATTGTACTAAGAGTAGTTGTGCTAAATGGTCATAGCAGTTTCTCGCTATGATGAGAACCCATAAGTGTCCTGACAGTATTCAAAAATATATTTCCTATAAATGGATGATGTCATTTAAGGGACACAAATAATAAAAATTATTTAGGGTGGATACTCATATTACATTGAGACACATTCTCATTGTGTACTCCATTGGTAATATCTAGTGTAGGATATTATGAGAACAACCCATGCCAATTGGAGACCCACATTTATTAGTGTCATTGGATGTTCCGATCTACGAATGTGTTTATTGATCCTTATACATTAATATTTTTATTAATGAGCATTATAAGTCACATAAATTTATGTGTTGATGAAAAATTTTATGAAATATGTTCGCAGTGAGTTATGATATGTTGGGTGTGTCATGAGTAATATTGCATTAATAAATAATGTGGAAAAGGATTTGTCCATTTTTTTCTTTAATAGAAGTTGATATCGAAGGTTCTTTAATATAAATGATATAGCCTAAATAAATTCATGTTCATGCTGTTCTATAGGAAAGTTTGATTTACATAAAGTCAAAGAAGTGGCATCAAGCACATAGGTTGATGGCACCAGCATGTAGCCTATTTGATAAGAGATATCATGATAAAGGGATTATATTATACAGTAACCATCTCTATGATGTAGTATTTCATTGTGGAATTAACTTCACTCTCTATGGATGTCTTGGTGTGTTACTATATTCTATCCTTGGACATTAGGCTACTTCTCCTAATTCCACTGAGAAATATTCCTAGAGGTTCACACACTAACTCTATCAAGAATCTCTATTAAATGATATATTACTATTTTTAATTTAACAAATTGAATAAATATTTTTCCTACATGTGGTTTAATCATTATTCATGTATTATTGATCTCATATATTCTATCACCAGTTATTCTAGATAACTTTATATGAGAATAATATTTAATAAATTTTTATTTGTTATTTAGTGAATATAATATCTATTTATTTATTGGAGAATAATATAGGTGTATTTGTTTATTAAATAAATAATCATTATTAAATGCCTGATAAATATTATGGTGGGATAGTTGTAACACCCTGATATTTTATCAGAAGTATATATTTTTTTTATGTCTTATGTTATACGCAACATCAATGGAATATTTCACGGCACACGACACTAGCTTGGCTTGCGTTACACGCAATCGTGACCTTACTCGATAGCTTCTGTAGTACACAATACTGAGTTTCACTAAACAACGATATATTATTATAATATTATAATCTATCCGTTATGAATAATATTAACTGAATTTTTAATTTTATAACATTATTATTCATCTTACATATTTTCTAGAACATGGTGTGAGAACAAAATAATTTTTTCGGTAAAATAAGTATTTTTCAAAAAATGCAGTTTTGACACCTTTTGATGGCATACCAATATTAAATCTAGTTTTTCACATGTTTATAAGTTTAAGTTGTCAAAATAAAATTCTTCTTTGGAATCAGGATATAAAATTTTACTTTGGATAAATTTTCCATACTATTCTGATAACTTCCACATTTTAATGAATAGTAAAACACGCTATATTTAAATTAAAAACAATTTTTTTATCATAATAATTTATATGGATTAATTATAATATTTAATGGTTTTAAATTATAAATATAATATATTTTTACCATTTAATATAATATATTTCATTATAATTAATTTCAAATTGAATTCATAGGTAAAAACATTTCAATCTTTGGCAATGTTTTAACTTTTAAAACTCTTTCTTAACAACGGGATTAATTTTAAATTAATTACTGCAAATTATATGCTTTTAATTTTGAAAAATGGATTCCATATTATGATTCAGTGGGTCCAAATTATGTTAATAGGTTACTTTTATTTTTTTGAGATTATGAATTGTAACTACGGTAATTTTTATTTACTGCAGTTAAAGGTAAATCATGTAATTAAGGGTAAATATTAGATTATAAAATTACACTAACACTTTCCAAAATCCTATTGGATGAATACAATTCAACCCATATCACCTAATGTTCGGACTAGATTTATTTCATTGACTTTTGACCATGAAATAATATAATTATTATTAAAACTAACGAAAGTGACAACATGTCACTCTCTTAAATCTTGTAAGTATAATAATTTTAATTTAGTGATAAACATCTTAAAACATCGGATATAAATAGTCCCTAGAAATATAATAAAATTATCTACATAATATTAATTTATTTATAATTTTTATAGAATAAATAATTATCATTAATTATGACACAATAGTGATGTTGAACTTATTTTATTGATTGAAATATCGAATAAATGATTTTAAAAGTATTAAAATAAATATTATATGAACTATTTAATATTCTCCACTAATTTTCTAGACAACAATGACATGTTATTAATCTATTAAATCTTTTAGTTCGAACATATCTTATGTATATATTTTATTTAAATTCAAATAAATAAACAGTGTCAAAATTTACACTATTGTTATTTTATAAATATTATATATTATAAAATTGTTTAAAAATCACAAAAAATATTTAAAAATTATAAATTAAAATTTATATGGTCGAAAATATAATAAATCATACAATTATAGACAATTCACAACATATAAGTAATTATTTATAATGATTTAAAATTTATAATTTTATTACCCCAAATAAAATTAAATAGATTATATAAGGATAAATCATGTTGATAATGTTTAAAATAAATTCCCATCTTGTCTAAATTTTATTGTATGATGATATTAAAACCCTATCACATATAAGATTTGGATTTGAGTCATTTTTGGAGGTTTCTATGTGGGTTTGCAATTTATTATAAATTAATATTTCTTATAATTCCAAAGGTGCCCCTCTCCTCCCTCTCCTCCTCACACCACTTTGAGCCTTAATTCTTGGCCAAACCCTGCCAATTTATCTCTACACTTACCTATAAACATACTATAGGTCCTGGTATTCTTCAAAGACCAATCTTAGTGCCCTAAGAGGAGGTTTCAAAGAGGCGTGTCGAAGAAGAGGTAATATCTGTTACCAATTCTTTCAAATTTATTTTTTCTTCTAATTCTTCTTCTTTAGTTGTTTAATTATGAAGTAATAACATCAGTATCACTCATATACTGATATGATAATATAAATATGAAACAACCCTATTTCACATTCATCCCATCCTATAGAAAATGAAATCACCGCTCGTGCGTACGTACGTAATATCGTCCCCACACTGTGGTGTAATCTGTTTTCCACCACCACCTTACTTGGATGGGTATAATGGTGTAAATAATAACTATATATGATTATTGTAAAATTATATTTATTTTGAAATAGTATACATACACTTCAATACAATTCCACGATCAAGGGATTGATATCATCGCTCGTGCGTACGTACAGCCTACCGTCTCCACAGTGTGATGCGAATCGTTCTACATGATCTTCATTGAATAATGATGATATAAATGAATTGAATGATTAAATATGATATATATTACACTAATACCATTCTTCAAATGAGGTATCTATAACCTAAAAAGAAGAATAATAATTTATCTTATAAAACACACATAAGAACATAAAGCAATAAACACCCAAATAACAAGTAGCAATGAAATATTACTAATAAAAAGCTAAGAATATGACCATATATGATATCATAACAATGATTAAGATTATGTAATAAGTCAATGACATTATTTAAATCATTATACAGGAGGTTCAGACACGTACAAAGCATATTAGACCTAAGGTAAGGGAAAATCTTTCAATCTCATTTTTATCCGAGATTGTTTACACTTAAGAATTTACTGGGGAATATTTATCGTCCATATCCATGTTTCCTCAATATGTAATATTATTTCCATCCTCCTAAAATTATCTAAATCCAATTTTACCCATTGGTGAGTTTTTAGTAAAAGATATGAAAGGAATCTTTTGTCGTTTTTAGTACGAGGTGCTTTTTGACTTTTTCGACCAAAGTACAAGAAGAATGTTTTTTTAACTTATACGGCATGAATGGATTTTTATGATTTCATAGAAAATTATTTCTATAAAGATTCCTTTACAAGTTTTCAAGTTTATTTTTAATCAAATTCCTTTATTTTAAAATTGTATGACATGTTAAGAAAGGGAAAATGTTTTTGAAGTAGAAAGGATATTTTCCTCAAGAATGGAGTTCAAGTATTTTATCAAAATTATTTTCCATATAAGTTAATATAGGGTTCTATTTATATCCCTATTTTTACATTGATTTGTTTATGTTATGAAGGAATTTATTTTATGATGTCCTTTTATCTTATATGTATTATGTTATGATGCCATGATGTTTAAGAATCCCTTTTTTATTACATGGGTTATGCTATGATTTATGATTTATGATTTTGTGGCACACATAAGAATGGTTTCATTATGAGATGGGTCGGACCTATATCTCCCTCCAATGTATTGGGTAAAGATTTATATATCATGAGGTAGACATGGCTGGAATGGCAAGTTAATCTGTTTCAGTGATACAGGACTAGAACGAGGAGTGAACTCAGTTCAGTAATGGACTTTGTCCGCTGTGATAGTCTTAGCAATGAGTCTTGACTAAAATGAAATGATTTTCTATGATTATGTGTGTATTCCACAATGTTTCATGTTTTAAGTTATGATTATTGGGATTACATTTCACCACTATGATTTATCCCATGTTATGATATTATGATCTCTTGTGCAGGATAAGATATTCAAAATGTTATGTTCTTATGAATATGATATGATTGATATTTCTTTTGTTTACCCTTACTGAGCATATGAGCTCACCCTTTTGTATGTTTTCTTTTCCCCAGGTCAGGAAGAAGGGTATTAAGTAGGATATTCTAAAAAGGGACTCTATATATGATGAAATAAATGGGAGACAACATAGATGATTTATGAACCGGTTGTTTATGTTTCCCAGTTTCTAAAGACACTATACCTATACGGTCATTTCATGGTTTTGTTATATGTTGTAATAAGTGTTCTTCAATTTTGATGTAATAAAAATTTATGTAAAGTATGGGTCGTTATAGTTGGTATCAGAGGAAAGGTATAGTCAACCATTGGAAACTAGGATGTGAAATCCCTTGTAAGAACCCTAAGGATATCTCTAAGCATAGAACACAATATTATTGTTTTATAAATGGCCATGAATAACCTATGATAAGACCTTAAGTGTAAAATTTTATTCTTGATTGTGTGGTTTTCCTATTATTATTAGTGTTTCTCACACTATATTTGTTGGTTATGGTCAATGGATGGAACCCGAAAGAACTGTGTTAATGCTGAATGTGACGGGCAATGCAATGATTGTCCCCCTGATCAACCAAACTTAATGGGATCTGGAATGAAAAATATTGTAGCCATGCTCACACAACATTCTCAAGCTGTGAACCATGCAGGACTTCCTAATGATCAAAGGAAGGAGAAAAATTCTATTGAATCCTTCATGAGGCAGTGGCCACCTTCATTCAGAGGGTCTTCTGATCCATTAGTGACTGAATAATGGATTAGTACCACTGAAAAGATATTTTCAGTTCTACAATGTTCTGAACATGAAAAATTCATATTATCAGTGTATTGTTTGAAAGTTGATGCTGATAAATGGTGGAATCTTATCAAGAATACGAGGCAAAGAGATGAAATTGAGTCCATGGAATGGGATGAGTTCAAGAAATTATTTTTCGATAAGTACTTCCCTTGTATTATTCAAAAAAAGATGGAGAAGGAGTTTTCTGAACTGAAGAAAAATGATGATGAATATGTTGGTACCTACGAAGATAATTTTACAAGACTTGCAAGGTACGCTTCCAGAATTATTATCCAACCTAAGAGTAAAATCGATCGATTCTTTAGTGGCTTAAAACCAAGTATTCTAAGGGCATTATCCATAAGGGAATTTAATAGCTACGAGGAAATTGTTTGATGTGCTCTCAAGGTTGAGATGGAGATTGGAGTAACCCATCAGTCATATGGGTTTGATAAGAAGAGGAAAATGGAATTAAAAGGAAAATCTAAAGACCACACTGATAAGAATATGAGTTTTTATTTATGCTCAAATTGTGGAAAGAAACATGGAGGGAATTGTCTTAAAGGGACAAGCAAATGTTTTAAGTGTGGAAAAGAAGGTCATCGGGTAGTTGAATGTTGAAATAATGGGAAGAAGATGTCTAATGATGCGAACAAATAAAGGGATACATAGAATGCACCTCCTACACTTCAATGTTTCAAGTGCAAGGAGATGGGGCAATATTCCAATCAATTCCCAAATCCTAGGGTTGTTGATGATAATCGACATCAATAAACTCTTAAGGCCAAAGACAAAGGAAAGTCACATGCAATTACTATCAGTGATGTGGAGTACGATAACGAAGTGGTGAAAGGTACACTTACCATCCACTCTAAAGTAGCAAATGTTTTATTTGATTCTGGATCCACCCACTCTTTTATTTCTGAAGAATTTTCTAAGGGTATCGTCGTATTACCTCTACAATTAGATGTTGAGTTAGCTGTGATAACTCCTAATGGCACCACGGTCACATCAAATGTTTCTAATTATTCTCCGATTGAAGTTTGTGGGAAAGTGCTTCCTAAAAATCTGGTGATCCTTCCTATAGTGGAATTTGATGTGATTCTTGGCATGGATTGTCTTTCTTTGTACAGAGCTCATTTCAATTACCAAAGAAGGGAAATCACATTAAATATTCTCGATCAATCTACTATCATCTATTGATGCAAGGATGAATATAACCTTCCAATGGAAATTTCTTCCATCTTATAGGTCTTGATTCCAATAAATGAAGATTATTTATCTCAAATGGTTGGAGAGAAACTCATGATTAAGAATACACCCATTGTACTGGAGTTTGATGATGTCTTTCCAAGGGAATTTCCAGGTCTTCCACCAAATTGTGATGTTGAGTTTTCAATAGAACTCTTACCGGGTGCTATGCCCATTTCAAAGACACCTTATATAATGGCCCCAATTGAGTTACAGGAATTGAAGAAGCAACTCCAAGAGAATATTGATAAAGGATTCATACGCCCTAGTGCGTCACCTTGGGGAGCACCTGTTCTATTTGTTAAGAAGAAAGATAGATCAATGAGACTCTGCATTGATTATCGAGAACTTAACAAGATCACTATCAAGAACAAATATCCTCTCCCGCGCATTGATGACTTATTTGACCAACTACGCGGAGCTCAATACTTTTCCAAGATTGATCTTCATTCAGGGTATCATCAATTAAGGGTCAAAAGGGAGGATATTCGAAAGACGGATTTCCATACAAGGTATGGACACTATGAATTTATAGTGATTCCATTTGGTCTTACTAATTCCCCTGCTATCTTCATGGATCTAATGAAGAGAGTATTTAGAGACTATCTTGATCAGTTTGTGGTAGACTTTATAGAAGATATTCTTGTCTATTCAAAGCGCAAGGAAAAACATAAAGATCACTTCAGAATTGTATTGAAGACCCCGAGAAAGGAGAATATTTATTCAAAATTTACCAAGTGTGAATTTTGGCTTCAAAAGTTTCATTTTTTGGTCACATAATCTCAAAATAGGGGATATCTGTGGATCTAGCAAAAACAGAGGTTATCGAAAGATGGTCGAGACCAACAACAGTAAATAAGATCCAAAGTTTTCTTGGATTGGCTGGATATTATCAACATTTTGTGAAAGATTTTTCACAATTATCTAATCCACTCACTAGTTTGACTTTAAAAAGAGTTAAGTTTGTTTGGATGGAGGAGTGTGAAGAGAATTTCAAGGATTTAGAAATAAGGTTATCTAGTGCACCTGTGCTCACACTGCGTTGTAGTGGAGAAAGTTTTGTGATCTACAGTGATGTATCCAAGAAGGGATTGGGGTGTGTTCTTACGAAAAATGATATGATGATAGAATATGCCTCATGACAGTTGAAAATCCATGAGCAAAATTACCCAACTCATGATTTGGAGTTAGCTGCGGTAATCTTTGCATTAAATATTTAGAGGAATTGTCTTTATGGTGAAAGGTGTGATATTTATACTAATTATAAAAGTTTAAAGTATATTTTCACAAAAAAGGAGCTGAATATGCACCAAAGAATATGGTTGGAGCTAATTAAGGATTACGACAGCTCAATTCATTATCACCCTAGGAAATCAAACAAGGTGGCAGACGCATTAAGTCGATAAGACCATGATAGCTTATCCATGATGAGGATCACAAAAGATCCAATATTTATGGATTTACAAAGGATGGATCTTGGAATTATAATAGAAGGGGAAAAATATTATCTTTCTCAAATGAATGTTCAACCATCTATACATGTGAAGATTAAATAGGCACAAAAAAAGATGTAGAGTTACAAAAGAAGGTGAGAAATATTCTTGAATTCAACCTTGATTGTGATGGTATAATTAGGTTCAGGAATCAGATTTGTGTTCCTCCAATCCCAGAATTAAAGAAGGAGCTACTGGATGAGGCTCATAGTTCTTAATTCTCTATTCATCCTAGAAGCACGAAGATGTATAGGGACCTGAAAGAGTACTTCTAGTGGGATGGCATGAAAAGAGATGTTGCTGAATATGTGTCTCGATGCTTGGTTTGTCAGCAAGATAAAGCTGGGAGATAGAAGTCTAAGGGGATGTTACAACCATTACCCATACCCGAATGGAAATGGGAAAACATCACTATGGACTATGTCACTGGACTTCCTAAAACATCAAAAGGCAATAATTCTATCTGGGTCATAGTTGATCATCTTACGAAGTCAGCACACTTTATTGCTATTAGAGAAGATTTCTCTCTAGATCAGCTTTCCAGAACATATGTAAAGGAAGTGGTAAGATTGCATGGGGTACCACTTTCCATTATATCTGATCGGGATCTGAGGTTTACATCAAAGTTTTGGCAAAGTGTTCAGCATACTCTAGATACAGAGTTGAGTTTTAGCACTGCTTATCATCCTCAGACAGACGGTTAGTCTGAGAGAACAATTCAAACTCTAGAAGACGTGTTGAGAGATTTCTCAATGGATTTCAAAGGTGGTTGGGATCAATGCCTACCTTTGGTGGAATTTTCTTATAATAATAGCTTTAACTACAGTATTCAGATGGCTCTTTATGAAGCTCTCTATAGAAAGAAATTCCGAACTCCAACTTGCTGGGATGAAGTTGGGGAAAGAAAACTATTAAGACCTGATCTTGTTGATGAGATGGCAGAAAAGGTCATATCTATTCAACAACACATAAGAGCAGCTCATAGTTGACAAAAAAGTTATGCTGACAGCTGAAGAAAAGACCTAGACTTTGAAGTGGGTGATAAATTGTTCTTACAAATATCTCCTTGGAAGAGAGTAATGAGATTTGGAAAGAAGGGCAAGTTGAGCCTTAGACATATCGGTCCTTTCAAAATATTGTATCATGTTGGGAAGGTATCTTACTGATTGGTGCTTCCACCGAATCTCTCTCAAGTTCATGATGTGTTCCATGTATCTCTCCTGAAAAAGTACATACCTCATCCGTCACATGTACTAGGCTCAGAAGTTATACCGCTGCAGCAAGATCTTTCTTATGAAGAGTAGCTGATAGAGATTCTGGATCTTAGTGAAAAAGTTCTATGGAACAAGACCACTCACTTGGTGAAAGTTTTATGGAGTAACCACCAATAAGAAGAAGTTACATGGGAGCTTGAGGATATGATGAGGGAGAGGTATCCTCATTTGTTTGTTATGAAGTGACGAATTTTGAGGGCGAAATTAATTTTAAGGGGGATAGAATGTAACACCCTGATATTTTATGAGAATTGTATATTTTTTAATGTCTTATGTTATATGAAACGTCAAAGGAATCTTTCATGACACACAACACTAGATTGTCTTGCGTTACACACAATCATGATCTTCCTCAATAGCGTGTGTAGTACGCAATACCGAGTTTCACTAAACAACGATATATTATTATAATATTATAAACTAGCCATTATGAATAGTATTAACAGAATTTTTAATTTTACAACATTATTATTCGTCTTACATATTTTCTAGAACATGGTATGAGAACAAAATAATTTTTTCGAGTAAAATAAGTATTTTTCAAAAAATGTAGTTTTGCCGCCTTTTGATGGCGCACCAACTTTAAATATAGTTTTGACATGTTTATAAGTTCAAGTTTATAAAATAAAATTCTTCTTTGGAATCAGGATATAAAAATTTACTTTGGATAAATTTTTCATATTATTCTGATAACTTCCATATTTTAATGAATAGTAAAAACACGGTATATTTTAATTAAAAACAATTTTTTTATCATAATAATTTATATGGTTTAATTATAATATTGAATGGTTTTAAAGTATAAATTGAATATATTTTTACCATTTAATATAATTTATGTCTTTAGAATTAATTTTACATAGAATTCATAGGTAAAAACATTTCAATCTTTGGCAATGTTTTAACTTGGAAAACCTGTTTTCTTAACAACGGAATTAATTATAAATTAATTACTGAAACTTCATTGTTTTGAATTTTTAAAAATGGATTCCATATTTGGATTTAGTGGGTCCAAATGATGTTAATAGGTTACTTTTATTTTTTTTATTATGAATAGTAACAACGGTAATTTTTATTTACTGCAGTTAAAGGTAAATCGGGTAATTAAGGGTAAATATAAGATTATAAAATTACCCTGACACCTTCTAAAATCCTATTGGATGAATATAATTCAACCCATATCACCTAAGGGTCTGACTAGATTTATTTAATGGACATTTTACCATGAAATAAAATAATTATTATTAAAACTAAAGAAAGTGACAACTTGTCACTCTCTTGAATCTTATAAGTATAATAATTTTAATTTAGTGATAAAGATCAAAAAACTTCAGATATAAATAGTACCTAAAAATATAATAAAATTATATACATCATATGAAATTATTTATAATTTTTAAATAATAAATAATTATCATTAATTATGACACAATAGTGAAGTTGAAATTATTTTATTGATTGAAATATCAAATAAATGATTTTAAATTTATTAAAATAAATATTATATGAACTATTTAATGTTATCTTCTAATTCTATAGATAAAAATGACATGTTATGAATCTATTAAATCTTTTAGTTCGAACATATCTTCTGTATATATTTTATTTAAATTCAAAAATATGAATAGTGTCAAAATTGACACTATTGTAATTTTATAAAAATTACATATTATAAAATTGTTTAAAAATCAAAAAAATATTTAAAAATTATAATTTCAAATATATATGGTCCAAAATATTATAAATCATACAATTATAGACAATTCACAACATATAAGTATTTATTTATAATGATTTAAAATTTAGAATTTTATTACCACAAATAAAATTAAATAGATTATATAAGGATAAATCATGTTGATAATGTTTAAAATAAATTCCCAACATGTCTAAATTTTATTGGATGATGGGATTAGAACCCTATCTCATCTAATATTCGTATTTGAGTCATTTTTTGAGGTTTTTAAGTTGGGTTGGAATTTATTATAAATTAATATTTCTTATAATTTTAAAGGTGCCTCTCTCCTTCCTTATAAAAGAGAACCTCCTCCCTCTCCTCCTCACACCACATTGAGCATTCAAGATCATCAAAACCCTGCCAATTTCTCTTATAAACTTCCATAGAAACATCCTAGAGGTTTTTGTCTTCTTCAAAGGCCAATCTTAGTGCCCTAAGAAGAGGTTTCAAAGAGGCATGTCGAAGAATAGGTAATATCCATTACCAATTCTTTCAAATTTATTTCTTCTTCTACTTCTTCTTATATAGTTGTTTCATTATGAAGAAATAACATAAGTATCACTCATATACCGATATTTAATTATAAATATGAAACTACTCTATCTCACCTTCTATCCATCCTACGGAAAATGAAATCACCGCGCGTGTGTACGTACGGAATACCGTCTCCACGCCGTGGTGTAATCTATTTTCCACCACCGCATTACTTGGATGGGTATAATGGTGTAAAGAATAACTATATATGATTATTTTAAAATTATATTTATTCTAAAATATTATACATACACTTAAATACAATTCCATGATCATGGGAACGATATCATCGCTCGTGCGTACGTACGGCCTACCGTCTCCATGATGTGATGCGACTCGTTTTACATGATATTCATTGAATAATGATTATATAAATTAATTAAATGAGTAAAAATGAAATATATTACACTAATACCATTCTGTAAATTAGGTATCTATAACCTAAAAAGAAGAATAAGAATTTATTCGACAAAACACACATAAGAACATAAAGCAATAAACACCTGAATAACAAGTAGCAATGAAATATTACTAATAAGAAGCTAATAATATGACCATATATGATATCATAACAATGTTTATGATTCTTGAAAAAGTAAATGACATTATTTAAATCATTATATAGGAGTTTCAGACACATACAAAGCATATCAGACCTAAGGTAAGGGAAAATCTCGCAATCTCATTTTTATCCGAGATTATTTATACTTCAGAATTTACTGGGGAATATTTATCATCAACATCCACGTTTCCTCAATATGTAAAATTATTTCCATCTTCCTACAATTTTTTAAATCCAATTTTACCCATTGGTGAGTTTTTAGTAAAATATATGAAAGCAATCTTTTGTCGTTTTTAGTTCGAGGTACTTTTTGACTTTTCCGGCCAAAGTACGAGAAGAATGTTTTTTTAACTTATACGGCATGAATGGATTTTTATGATTTCATAGAAAATTATTTCCATGAAGTTTCCTTTAAAAGTTTTCAATTTTATTTTTAATCAACTTCCTTTAGTTTAAAATTGTATGACATGTTAAGAAAGGAAAAATGTTTTTAAAGTAGAAAGGATATATTCCTCAAGAATGGAGTTCAAGTGTTTTATCAAAATTATTTTCCATCTAAGATAATATAGGGTTATATTTCTGTCCCTATTTTTACATTAATTTGATTATTTTATGATGGAATTAATTTTATGATGTCTTTTTATCTTATATGAATTATGTTATGATGCCATGTTGTTTAAGAATCCCATTTTTATTACATGGGTTATGATATAATGTAGGATTTATGATTTTGTGGCACACATAATAATGGTTTCATTATGAGATGAGTGGGACCTATATCTCCCTCAAATGCATTGGGTAAATATTTATATCTCATGAGATAGACATGGTTGGAACGGAAAGTTAATCTGGTTCAGTGATATAGGACTGGAATGAGGAGTGAACTCGGTTCAGTAATGGACTTTGTCTGCTATGATAGTCTTGGAAATGAGTCTTGACTAAAATGAAATGATTTTCTATGATTATGTGTGTTTTCACAAAGTTTCATGTTTTAAGTTATGATTATTGGGATTACATTTCACCACTATGATTTATCCCATGTTATGATATTATGATCTCTTGTGCAGGTTAAGATATTCAAAATGTTATGTTCTTATGAATATGATATGATTGATATTTCTTTTGTTTACCCTTAATGAGCATATGAGCTCACCCTTTTGTATTTTTTCTTTTCCCCGGGTTAGAAATAAGGTTATTAAGTAGGATATTCCAAAAAGGGACTCTAGATATGATGAAATAAATGGGAGACAAAAATGATGATTTATGAACCAGTTGTTTATGTTTCCCAGTTTCTAAAGACACTATACCTATATGGTTCTTTTTTGGTTTTGTTATATGTTTTAATAAGTGTGCTTCAATTTTGAAGTAATAACAATGTATGTAAAGTATGGTTCGTTATAATAGTTGATCAAGTTTTTAGGTCTGGCGAGAAATAATATATATTGAATATTATTTTATTAAATAGTATTTAATTTAGTTTGGAATTTAACCGCATGTTGAGAAAATAATATTATTATTAATATTTTTGACATGGGGCATTCGTATCATTTCATCTGAAGTGATATATTTGAGAATCCAAATTAAAATACCCGAACATAAAACTATTATAGTGAAATTAGGGGATCAATTCATTGGGAGAGGAAGTGACTATATTTTGTTTCTCTAGTTTGTAATTCATTAGGTGAAGTTTGCTGAAATTTATAGTTGATGTTTTTATGTTTCCATGATAGAGTAATTAAAATTTCAATTACTTGATAAATTTATTTAAAGATAAATAAAAACAAAAAAAATCTTGATGATAATTGGGAAGAATGCTTCGGGACTACGGATTTTTAGGATAATTAATTAATAAATTTTCTTATGAGGTTATGGTGTTCCTGATAACTCACATATCTGGGTTTTGGATATAATGTAACCCCCTTTGTCAAGTGAATTTTATTTAAATTAGTAGAAATCAATTCCTTGGTCTGGGGTTTGGTTTCTATTAATTTTGGTAAATGTAACCCCTTCTGATATGATAATTCCATCTAATGATCATGGATTGTCTTAATCGTAATTCCCCAAAAGATCCCTATAAATTTTGTTCCTAGTCTGATATGATGTTTCTAGTGATATTTAGAAATTGTTTTTTAGGGATTATGAGAGAAATATAAATAACACGATTACAATATAGAAATTGATAAACAATAACACATAATAATCCACAACCCCAACACATAGGTGATTTAACTACAAATGGAGAAGCTAGTGACTAAAACACTTGTGATACCTGAGTGAAACATTGCACAAACTATCGATTGAAGATCGCCGGGAAGGTAGTGGGAGCACATTTTATCTTATCGTATCTCCTTCTTCTCCTATTGGGAATATCTATAATTGTCCCCTTTTTATGTTTGAGTATCAATGTCGAATTAGGAGGTTCTACCCTCCTATTTATAATGAATCAAAATACACAGTGTGTACTCAATAGTACATGGCGTGTACCCAAGTCAGCCCGACTTGGGACATTTTTCTCCACAGGTGGGTGAGCTACCACGCTTCCCTTGACATTGAATGTGGCATATCCTGGTTGGTGGTATTACACAACATGTAATGCTACCCCACATGGCGTGTGATGTCAAACCTCAGCCACTAACTGCTTCTAGAAGGAGGTACACAACGTGTTCAGGGTAATCACATGACATGTAATGTCTGGATGGAAACATGGCCACGTATCTGGTCCTATTGATACGTGTATAGGGAAATGGTACACGATATGTGTAGGAAGTACACATTGTGTATAAGTGAATTTTTGTTCTAACCCTTCCTAATTTTTGTATTATGTTGGAAAATACCTAAAAATCATCATGATTACCGAATTAAATCATTTTATCTTGAAATTAATATATATCTCTTGTTAAAATATGTTTTTATATTCAATAGAATGTATGAAAATATATACACAATTTGGTCACGTCAAACTCCTCAACACTTATTCATTTTCTTATCCTCAAGAAAAATATCAATATAAAATCAATAGAATCCATACTCTAAAAATGGAAGCATTCAACTAATTATAATTATAAATACTATCACCATAGAAGAAGATTTTAAAAGTAAAAAAATATTTCAATTCCAAATATATTCTTATCATGCCTCCTATATAATTCAATTAAAATTTGTATCCACATTGACTAACTTTTCATAAAAAACATGTCACATAATGATTTACTTCACCAAAATGTATCACACTCGTCACTCAATATTATTTAATCAGAGTTATGCTCAATATTAAGTATATTCACTATATCCAAGGCTTCAAAGTGTTCTCATTCTCCATGTTAGAAGTAAAATCACAAAAATCATGAGGGCTTTCAATATGGTTTAATTGATTCTGAGTACAAGGGTTGGTAGGTAATGATGAAAATTAAACTTGTAGGCTTGAAAATGAGGATGAATTCTTAAATAATAATGCATGATATTCCAAATAATTCTTACTAAAAATTCACCCCCAATAAATATCACTAAAAGGGTTTAATTACTATAAAATTATCTTGCCAATATGGGCCCATAAACCACAAATAATATGTAATGAATGAATTTGGTCTCTCTTTTTCATTTTTCAATTTTTTTATAAGGACCACTAAGAATACAATGAATAGTTTTTTTAGAACCCTTCTGCCCAAATGAACAAGTGGAACTCTCCCCCATACATAAATGCATGGTTCCTCTAAAACATACCATGAATGGAAAAAAATACCTCCCTAAAAATCCTATGAATAATCCTGAAAAAATATGAAATAATTAGGAAAGGAAGGGAATTTAGGCTTGTAATGTAGCTTCCTATCATGGCAATTCATGGTTTCTAAGTGCTTAAAAAGATCAGATGTAGGGTATGTTTCAAGGTTAAAGGGGATAAAAACAACCAATTGCCTCAATAATATTAATGTGATTCAAAAATCTTCATGTTTTGTAGAGAAAACTAGAAAGTTCTGGTAGTTATGCATATTCCTAGAATCTATAAATAAAGAGGGTATAAGAATGTATATATCAAAAAGGTTTAGAATACCTCTTGGAAATGAGTAAAAATAAAAGTTCAATCAGGTCATGACATGAGTACAAATGATCAATGTAATAAATGTAAATTTCCAAGACTTGAAATCTAGAATCAAACTATATTAGAAATCATTTAAAAACACTTTGAAAAATCAAATAATCATGTAAATTTTAAAATTGGCTTTAATATTTTTATTATATATAATTATAATTAACAAAAAAATCTATAGTTTAAAATATTTCAACTATTAATTTTGTCTCCTAGATCAATTCAAGGGAAAAGACTAGTGTAGTCAGAGAACCTCCCCCACACTTAATGGTACACATGATCCCCCTAGTGGAACACAAAGGAAGAGAAGGGAATGTGGGGAAAATTTAGGGGAAATATGAGGGGAAGCTGTGAAAGAAGGAAATAAAAATTTAAAAAGGAAAGAGAAACGCTGAAAAATACTCCCATCATGGTGAATTAACAGTGATGGTAAGTAGTCGAAAAAGAGAGAGGCCATAATTTCTCTAGGGTACTGGTGACTATCGATGGAAGGAAAAAATAAAATCTATAGATACATACATCATAAAATCCCAATCATAACACAAAAGAGACATAAATAATGGAAATAAATGTGCCAAAGAAAAGTAACTAGGTCACCTAAGATGAGGCATCATCTACAATAGTGAAATCTCCCAAAGGAGAAGCAGTCGTAGTAGATACTAGAGGTACTCGCTCAGCACTCTGAGTAGGAGGCACAGTAGGAACCTCAGGTGTTAAAGTAGGGGAAGTAGCAGATGGGCCAAAAGTGGATAAGTGAACTGAATCTGTGGAAAGTGCTATCAGCGGGGTCTAGGTTGCAGAATTCTAAGTAGTAGATGCAGGTACTGGTGTAGGTGATGCTACTAGTAGTGAAAGGCCCATGTTTTGGAGGATACGTAGCAACATACCCTCTATATGTGTCTACATCTGAGCAAGGGTATCCTGGTGGAGATGAAAAAGGTCCAAACGCTGGTCTATCTTGTCCAGACGGAGGGTGGTGGGGATATAAGCTGAGGGTGCGAGGCGAGGCGGGGAGGTAGAAGGCACAAAAGAAGAATGGATGGTGTAAAAAGAAGGAAGGTCATAAGAAGTGGGTTTTATGGAGAGGGAACATCCATAGGTGTATGGGGTGGGTCTAGGTCAGCAACAACATCGGGAGAAGCTAGGTCATCTCTCACCCCACAGGAGGTGGAGCATGCTGCACAAGCCTATAGTCGTCTCCCTGATGCTCGACCATCCACATGTGGATAATCATGAGTAAGTATAAATGCTGATTAGAGCCTAAAGGATCACGAGGGAGATAGGAATCAAAAACTTCTTGATGGTGGGACATGTGAGTGGAATTGAAGCTGTCATTCTAGTTTCCCTGACATCCATGGATCATAGAACAAAAGTAGGAGGCAATGAGATAGGGGAGGTCAAGATAATTTCCTCAGACAATACAGGTAAAAAGCCCCATGTCTCTCCTAGACAAAATAACCATATCCTCAAGTTGAGGAAGAAGGATGGCACTAAAGCTCCAGTGAAGGAAACAAAGGGGAGGAGAAATGAGGAGTGTGATCTTCTACGATGTGGGAGTGTACCTATGGTCAAGCCCAGCAAGCTCCAACCACATAGCAATGTGGTCAGAGCGCTCAGTGTTGGTAAGGGTGGAGAAAGGTGGTTGGGTGGTAGGATTGGGGAAAAATCTACACCCTCGGCCAAAATCTACCATTTTAAGGGAAAAATGGAGGCCGCATAGCCGAAATCAGATAGGGGTAGTGGTATCAATGGGAGTATGTCGGTAGGTGGGCCCATTGAACTCAAAAGTAGCTATGAACTCCAAAAATAAATTTCTGTAAGTTGGAGTGCGGATCTGAAGTGTCTCGATGAGATTTATATGGATAAGGACCTCCTCAATCTCCTCCAGATGTCAAGGCGCCGAGGAACACTGACGTCCATAAAGCAGTTGCTCAACTGGATAGTGTGGTGTGTGAAAATCTGCAATATGTCTACTGGAGGATAACCCTCAGGGAAGATCAGGTATGGATTCAATTGAGGGTGGGGAACTGGAGGTATGGGCTGAGGTGGATCCACTGGTGCTAGGGTAGAAGGGCCAGTTGTGCTAGTAACAGGTGGAGCAGCGGATTCAGGAGCTGTCACGGAGGATGGGCCAGAAGAAGATAGAGGGACCAGTGTATTCTGGTCCACTACTGTTATAGAGGGTGGCACCAAAGGGGTAGACCCATAAAAGGGAACAATAGAACCGGAGCTCTCAGCCATTGTTGTAGGTGTAGGAGAAATAATACCAGGAGTAGTGGGAGAAGGGAGGGGCACAACGGAATTGACCATACCGACTGATTCCATTGATGGAGGCACCATCAGAAGATGATGTAGCAAGGCCAATGTTGGAGAATGAAAAATCGAGAAATCTAATGCGGGCCTCTCCGAATTTCGAAGAGGAATTTGACAGTGAGGGGGCCACTCGCCCTCAGCAGCAGAAGTTGGACGCTTCCCAATCGTTGGATTGTCACCTTCCATATCTAGAAGAAAAGAAAATAAAAGAAAATTAGAAAGTGATAAAATATGAGAAAATAGAAAATTAAGGAAAACACAACATTTAGATCTATAGTACAAGGCTATAGTATGATTTGTGTAAGATCTCATGTACTCTAGATCTACACACTATGAGGGAATGTGGTCGTGGAAAAAATAATACACTGTGTGTAACAAGGTGTACATGCCATGTGTCACAACATGGAGTGATGTCCATGTAAGTGTATAGAAATGGCTCAACTTGGGAAGGGAATCGGACAACATACACGTTGTGTCGAAGGGTTACACACTATGTGGATCAAAATGGTGTGCAAGGCATGTACGCCATCCAAACAGATTCCTCCAAAGGGATGGAGGTCATGGTGTGTACCGAACATACACGTCGTGTGTGGTGACATGGGAAAGGGCCATGTGGCACAGGACACAGGCTTGTCCTTGAGTGGAAGGGGATGGTAGGACACACATCTTGTACTGAACATGCACGCCATTCATATTTCAAAAGAAGAAATGGAATTGATGTGGTCATGTAAAAGGTGTACACAGTGTGTGTTCTTCGTGCACCCTGCGTACTACGCGGGGAGACCTGAACAGTCACCTAATCCAAAATCACCATAAACACCTATGAAATATTGAAACAAAGGGTGGATAATGGCATACCTAGAGTGGGGATCAAAATGTGTAATAAATTAGGACCAAAAAATTGTAAATTGATGGATTGGTGTTTGGGGAGGTAGACGTCTTGTGGGAGAAGAAAACAGGGAGGAAGGGGGGTCATGCGACATGGTTTTAGGTTGAGTTGGGTCCCGACCTTTATAGTCGTAGTACACTGCGTGTCATGGAGAATACATGCCATGTATGATTTTTTTAAAATGAAAATATAAGAAAATAATTTATGTACAACATAATAATTCATAAAATAAAAATAATTGAATCAAAAATAAACATATACACGTAGTGTATCAAAGGATTACATTTCGTGTGTTATAATATTTGAAAAAGAGAACTACAACACTTGTTCCGGTGCTTGGGGCATGATTCGAACCAGTGATCGGTCATTCTAAATGTAATCCCTCAACTACTAGAGTAAAGGTTATAGTTCTGCACATTTTCAGTTATTTTGAATAATTAATTTATAAGTATAGTTTTATAAAGGATGAATAAAATGCACTCTGTGTGGTTTTAATTGGAATAAAAGGGATGAAGTGGGAAGATTATCCAAGTTCGAACCTGGGACATTGAAATCTAAGACCGATACTATTAAATCTACCAAATTCACCTACTTTTATTCTATTTTTTTGAAAATATTCTAAATTATTAATGAAAATATGGCTCACATGATGTATATAGAAATTCATGTCGTGTGGTTTTATTAATATAAAAAATAATGGAACTGGGCCGATTGTCAGGATTTGAACCTTGGTCTTTTGGATCCAGTTTACAATCTTGGATTTCCATTCCATCCCCATAATGGGTTTTCTTTTAAGTAGGAAAAACTATTATTATTATTATTTTTAAAAACAAATACCACACACAACGTTTAACGAAACACCGGCTAAAAAGGATGAACCCCATGCCGAAGGCAGGTATAGAGTGATTGAAACGGTCGATGGATCGGATAAATTTTGGTAACCTTACCATCGGCACAAGCATTTTCCGTATATATTAAATTAATTAATATATATTTATACTATTAGTTCTATTACAATATACATTAAAAAGTAAAAGTACATGCTATGTGAAAAAGTGATACACGACATGTAGTCCCTTGGTTGCCTCCCAGAAAGCGCATTTGTTTTATATCTTTGGCTAAACCTTACCTTAGAATCATGCTACCCAAATTTTATGGTGGAGATTGTTCCCAATATTTCCTCCATATTAAAATAGGTCTTTATATGCTGCCCATTTACTTTAAATGATTGACTGTTGGCACCAACAACTTCCACCGGACCATGGTGGAAAACCTTTTTCACTTAGAAAGGTCCCAACCACTGATATTTTAATTTACCTGGAAACAATATCAAATGGGAGCTAAATAATATTACCTCATCAAAGGGATGGAAGGATTTATAGGAGATCATGTGGTCATGGACTTCCTTTTTTTCTCTTTATATGGTCTAATATTCCCATTTTCCACCCACCAAATTTTATCAAGTTTTGTTAGATGAAAATTGCACTTCTCTTCTATATCTTTTAGATTGTTTTTCAAAGCCTTTATATCCCAATAGTATTTATGCTCATATTACACTAGTAAATGATAGGTATTTCCATAAATCAACCGGAATGAGGACATTTTGAGTGGTGTTTTGAAGGAGTTCATGTATTCCCACAAGGCATCATCAAGTTTCTTGGACTAGTCCTTCCTTGAGGCTCCCACTGTCTTTTCTAGGATCTTCTTTAATTATATATTTGATACTTCCACTTTTCATATGGATTGGGAATGATAAGGTTTTCCTATATTATACCTCACACTATACTTCATAAGAACATTCTTCATCTACATGCTATCAAAATGCGTCCCTCTATCACTAATCAAAGCCCGTAGAACATCGAACCTGCTAAAAATATTTTTCTTCAAAAAGGACATGAAGACCTTTGTTATGTTGTGTGGTGTGGCTGCAGCTGTGGATTTCACCAATTTAGATACATAATCCACACAACCCAATATTTAAGAGTTTACAAATGATGGGGGAAAGTTTCCCATGATAACAATACCCCACACGTCGAAGACCTCGACCTCAAGTATAGGGTGTTGAGGAATTTTAGTTCGGCGCCCCATGTTACTTATCTGCTGGTGCCAATAATAATTTATTATAAAATACCAAGCATCCTTGTTCATCCTAGGCCTGAAAATCTATATTAAAGAATTTTAGTTACTGTTCAGTCTAACTCCTGATGTTCCCCAGCTAGGGAAGAATGGAAGAACTCCAAAATTCCTCGAGTCTCTATTTATTTGATGCATCGGTGGATCACCTCATCTCCACATGAGCGGAAGAGCAGTGGGTCTTTTTGGAAATATATTTTAACTTCAGGCAGAAATTGTTTATTTTGTTGGAATGAAAGATCAAGGTGAACGACTCATGTAGACAAGTAATTGGTTATGTCGTCATGCCATGGATGAGGTGCAATTACAATTGAGAAGAAATACTAATCTGAGAAGTCCTCCTTGATTTTTCTATCATATTATATTTACAAATGAGGCAATTCCAATATAGAGAGATGATCATCAACAACGTTCTCACTACCCTTTTTATCACAGATCTCTAAGTCAGCTTTTTGGAGGAGAATCACCAAACAGATGAGTCATGTTTTTTCACATTTCTTGTTTATAAAATATATTAAGTGTTTCATGTTTAGTGTAGACAATAAATTTGGATAGAAATAAATAATATTGGAATCTATAAAATTCAAAACCCCCTACTATAATTTCCTTCTCCGTAATTTTTCTTCATTGAGAGCTCTGCTGGCATAGTATATTGGTCTAAAGATTCAATTTAACCACTGCCCAAGCACTGATCCCATGGAATAATCACTCGAATCACACATAATATAAAATTTTTCTTCCCAATTTGGGGAAATCATGATAGGGTCTTTTATTAATTTTTTCTTCTAAAGTTGGACGGTTGCGATGTAGGTTTCGTCAAATTCAAAGATAGTATCTTTTGAAAGAAGATTGGTTAGTAGTTGAGCTATATTTGAAAATTCATGAATGAATATTATGTAAAATAATAAAATCCCAAGAAAGCTTCGGATTTACCAAAGAGAAGTTGAGATATGAAGTTGTGATATGACTTCAATTTTGGTCATGTCAACTTCTATTCCCTTCATAGAAATCTGGTGGCCTAAGACGATGCCATTTTGTACCATAAAGTGGAACTTCTCCCATTTTAAAACTAGATTGGTGTGTTCACGCCTATCTAATACAAATTAAATATTTCTTAAGAAAGGATTGAATGATTTTCCATAGACTAAAAAATCATCCATAAAGACTTCTAGAATTTTCTCAACCATATCATGGAATATTGCCAGCATGCATCGCTGAAAGGTGTCTGGAGTGTTTCATGTGAAAAAGACATACTTAGATAGAAAAAAGTTCCATATGGGAATGTGAAGGTAATTTTCTCTTGGTCTTCAAATGTAATTGAAATTTGGATATATCTATAATAACCATCCAAGAAGCAATAGAATTTTTGCCCTACCAATCACTCCAGCATTTGATCCATGAAAGGGAGTGGGAAGTGATCATTGCTTGTGGAATCATTATGTTTTCCATAATCCACACATACTATCCATCCCATGACTATTCTTGTTGGTTTGAGTTCATTTGTATCATTAGGGATCTTGGTGATACCCCCCCCCCCCATTTCGGGTACCACTTACAAAGGACTTACCTATGGGCTGTCAGAAATCGGGTAGATGATTCTCACGTCCAAAAGATTAATCACCTCCTTCTTCACTACCTCCTTCATAGTAGGATTTAACTGTCACTATGGTTGTCAATAGGTCTTTGATCCTTCTTCAACTAGCACTTTTTGGGTACAAATGGTTGGGCTGATCATTTTAAGATCAGTTATTGTCCACCCAATAGCTTCTTTTCTTCTTTTAAGGACTTGGATAAGTTCATGCTCTTGCTCTTGTGAGATAGAGGCTTTTAGTATTACTATAATAGTGTTATTATCACCCAAGTAACCATATTTCAAATATTATGGGATAGTTTTGAGTTCAATTTGTAGTGCTTTTAGTACTTAAGGCACACTTGGTTCTACCTCGGCCCGCTCGAGAATATCTGGAAAAATTGAAAATTTCTTATAATTACCACCCTAGCCGATGATTAATTACAACTCTTATGGTTCATAATCAGGTTGTATGTCATTGAAGAATAGTTCATTAGTGATAGAACAACATTCCATGTCATCTTCCATGTGTCCTGAGTGAGTGTTCAGGGTTTTCAATGCATAACAGTCCTCATATTCTATCATTGATACCAACTTAACTACTTTGAGGACATTATAAGATTCTTTTTTCATCACCCACTCTGAAGATCAATTCACCTTGATGAACATCAATAAACACTTTACCAATATACAATAAGGGTCTTCCCAAAATTAGAGGTGCCTCTTGATCTTCCTCCATGTCAAGGATGATAAAATTAGTAAGAAGAATCAACCTTCCTACTTTCATGAGCCCATCCTCAGGTATCCCTTTAGAATATTTAATGCATCGATCTGTTAGTTGCAGTACCACCTGAGTGGGTTGTAAATCGTTCAGAACTATATACTTAAAGACTTCATATGGAATAATATTCACATTATCCCCCAAATCACAAAGGTTTTTCCTAAACTCACAAGATCCAATTGTGCAAGGAATTGTAAAACTACCTAAATCATGGATCTTTGGAGGAAGAGAGTGATGGACAACTATTGAACATTCCTTACAGAGAGGAATTGATCCCAAATCCTCTATCATCTTATTATTTGGGAGAATTTACATCAAAAAATTCATATATATGGTAATTTGAATTAATTCATTAGTAAAATGAATGTTAATATGATGTTTCTGAAATACCTCGATGAATTTTACGAACTTCTGATCTACCTTCCATTGATTCATTCATGTGGGAAATTGTAAGGGGGTTCAAAAGGTGTGACTACCTCTTTTACCTTATAATTTTTATCCTATTTATCTTTTTATAGTTCATGTATTTAGGAGGACTCATGGATCTCTGCTTCGCGATTCGAAGAGGGTGTAGGTGGAGCTGGATTTTCACCTTGATTTTCAGTTTTTTCTTGGGGTAATTTCTTCCCACTTTGTAAAGTGATAGCATTGGAATACACTCATGGGTTCTTATTAGTGTTACCTAATAGTGTACCATGTTTCTTTGAAGAGAGTTGATTAGAATGTTGCCCAATCTTATTTCCAAGGATCTGAATAGATGCCTCCTAAATCTGAAATCTTGTTTCAGTAGTTGTTATGAATTTTAAAATCATTTCTTCTAGATTTGATGGGTTGTCCTGTTGAGGTTTTTGGGAAGCCAGAGGAGGCTTTTTCCAGCTTGTTGGTTATCCCAGAATAGGGTTTTAGTCACATTTTTGTTTGAAACATCCCTACTACTACTATCTAGGATATGGATTCTGGTATTGTTATTGGCCATAGTCAGTTGGCCTTTGAGGGAGGGGTTGAAAATTTTGTTGTTGCTACCCCAATCCCATTTTTTTATCATGAAAATCCAGGTTTTGGTATTTAGGGTAAATATTTCTTCCTCTATCTTGAGAAAACTAGCTTACCTCACTTGTCAAGCCACCAGAATTTGTCCTGGGGAATTCACTCATGACATGATTTTCACCACATTCACTGCATGCTGGGTGATATACCACTTGATCTTGAGATTTATTTTTAGATTTTAGGCCTATATTTTCTTGGACATGACATTGAGTTGAGAAGATATAATTTTAGTGGCCTAAACTTTATACATTACCTTCTTTTAAGTACCTTTGTCTGAGTGCCACTGAAAGCTGTTTGCAAACATATCTTCGAGAAAGTCAAAGAGTTACTATAGTGATTTCCTCATCATCGTCCCTCTAGAATTAGCATCCACCATTGATTTGGTGTTTGTTGTAAGTCTTCTATATAATGTTTGTACTTTCATCCCCAATAGAAGGAAATGATGAGGGAACTTTCTCAACATTTCTTTAAAGAACTCCCAAGATTCATAACAAATATTCTAAATCATGTTTCTGAAAATTGTGAATTTCATTCTTCAATGTCATGATAATGGAAGGTGGAAAATTCTTTGATAGAAATTCTCGGGCCAATGCCTCCCAGGTGAGGATAAAATGTGGAGGTCAACCTTTAATCCAATTCTTCACATTATCTCTTAACTATTTAGGTAATAAGTGAAGGCGAATAGCATCATCGAACACCCCATGGTAGAAGAAGGTGTCACATATCTTTAGAAAATTAGAGAGATTAGTTTTGGGGTCTTCACATGGTAATCCTACAAATTGTACCATGTTTTGGATGAGATTCATGATGGCCAGCTTGATCTCAATATATTTGGCCTACACTAGTGGTCTGATAATTTCAGTATCTTCCCCATGGATGGAAGGAATACCATACTCTATAAGGGTACGACTTAGAGGAATTTTTTCTTGATGAGGTGGGGGAAAAATTTATAATCAGAATCCAAATAAGTCCCATGTCTTGGATGAAGGTGAAAAAATTACTCTTGTGGGTACTTATGGGGTTACTACAGGCCATAACCTAGAACAAATGGAGTTGGTTTTCATTTTTGATTCTATGGTATAAAATCTATGATGTTTTCTAGTAGAAGTTGGATCCTCTCATGGTTATAATCTTGTTGTTGGTTCTGATTTTCCACAGGTATAAACTATTTTCCAATGTCTTGGATAGCAATCGGGTCTCCTTCTTCCATTTTCTCCATGGGTGCATTTTGGTTGTGGTCTCCCATAAGTGCTTGACATCACCTTATGATCGTTTGTTCGATCTCTAGATCAAGCAGAAGGACTTTCGATGACTTGGCGATCTTGGAATGGGTAATGTAGCCACTCATGCACCTATGATTCTCTGCACAACACTAAACAACACACTAACCTTAAAAGATGAAGGCTAAAATAATGAAAAATATAAATGAGATTAAGAACATAATTTTTAGAATTTTTTACTTTCTTTAATTTTATATTAATAAATACAAACTGATAAATCAAAATACCATTGAAATTCAACTCCCCAGCAACGACACCATAACTTGGTATCGTTTTAGAAGAATTGATACTTTCGACAAAGAAAATTGAAATACCCAAACATAAAACTAGTATAGGGAAAGTAGGGGATTGATCCATATGGATAGCAAGTGAATAAAGTTTTTTTCTCTAGTTTTTAATCAATTAGGTGAAGTTTGTTGAAATTTAGAGTTTATTTTTTTATGTTTCAATGATATAGTAATTAATATTTCAATTAAATGATAAATTACTTTAAATATAAATAAAAACAATAAAAAAAAGTGATTCTTGATGATAAATGGGAAGAATACATAGGGGCTGTGGATTTTTAGGATAATTAATTAATCAATTTTCTTATGAGATTGTGTCATTCATGATAACTCACATCTCTTGGTTTTGGATATAACGGAACCCCTTTGGTGAGGTAAATTTTGTTTAAATCAGTAGAAACCAATTCCTTAGTTTGGTATTTTTTTCTATTGATTTTTTTAAATGTAACCCCTTTGGAGATGATAAGTTCACCCAGTGATCATGGATTCTATTCATCATAATTCCTCGAAAGATATAAGAAAATCCCATTCTTGGTCTCATATGGGGTTTCTAGTGATATTTAGAAATATGTTTTGAGGGATTATGATTGAAATATAAATAACATGATTACAATATAGAAATTGATAAACAACAACCCATAATCATCCATAACTGCAACACATAGGGGATGTAGCTACTTATGGAGTAGCTAGTAACTATAATAAATGTGATATTAGAGTGAGATAGTGCACAAACTATGGATTTAAGACTGTTGGGAAGGTATTGTCCACCCCTACTCACTTCTCTTCTCTCCTTCTTATCCCATTTGGCATCTTAGGAATTTCACACTTTTTATGTCTAAGTATCAGTGTCAAATTATGAGTGTCTTACCTCTTATTTATAATGTTTTGAAATACATGGTGTGTACTAAAGTGTACACAACATGTACCCAAGTCAACCTAACCTGACCCATTTTTATCTACAAGTGGGTGAGATACCGCATCGTCCTTGTCTTTGAACACGGAACCACCTAGTCTGTGGGAGTACACGGTGTGTAAAACCACCCCACATGGCATGTAATGTCAAACCTCAACCACCACCTACGTCTAGAAGAAGGTACACAACGTGTTTAGTGTGATCACACAATATGTAATCTCTGGCCGGAAAGAGGGGTGTGTATTTGGCCCTTCTAATCCATGTCAATGGAAATGGTACATGGCATGTATAGGAAGTACACACCATGTATATGTGCATTTTTTTCTGACCCTTCCTGATTTGTGTCTTAGGCTGGAGAATACCTGAAAATCATCATGATTACTAAATTAGAGCATTTTAACTTTAAATTAACACATATATCTAGTGAGAACATGTTTTTATATTAAATAGAATATATGAAAAGATATACCAAATGTGGGAACATCAGGAATTGGAAGAGATTAAATAAATATTAAGGGGAACTTGTGAAAATATTTATTTCTAACCCTAGAATTATATACACCCAATTACATTAATTTCCAATCGATCAAATTCATTTTTTTATACATGATGAATCTATAGAATCGTTTTGAATCCTTAGATAGCTCCATTCTCCAAGAATTCTCCCAATAATGAAGAGTGGTCTTCCTCAACCTCCTATTCTCAAGTCTATAGAGATCAAGAAGAATGTTTTGTAATTGATCCTCAAGGTTATCAAAAGTGAACGATGTAGGTCATTAGATGTATCATGATAGAATGTAGATATTATTATAGTGACATTGAAAGATTTTGGGAAAATGTGTGGATCACCTCTAGAGGAAATCTACTCTTGATTCCTACAGCACAGTGACATTAGAATGAAGATATGTTTTCAGATCCATCAAAAAAGAAATAATAAGGTAAATATTTAATTCATGAAATTAATTATAGATAATATGTTATGTTCTTGTGATTGGTTTTAGAATTTTATCCCTTGTAAATTTTCTATGATTCAGTCTTGTTGATCACATTATTTATCATTTTGAAAATCTCAAATTGTTCATCGATTAGAAAAAAAATGGGCATGAACCAACGCAAGATTCCACTACATATGGATGCTACACCTTCTTCATGTTTTTAGTGGAAGATAACCCCTACCAGCACTGAATTCAGGAGGATGATTAGTGACTCTGGTTCAGGTAGGTAGATGGAGTAGTACTAGTCACACAGGATAAGGAGAAGGTTGAGGCTGAGGTAGCTAGACTTTTAATTATTAGCACCAGCAGAGCAGACCTGGTCAGGGTAGTCTAGCTATATCTGATGTCTACGTATCAAAAAGGTTTCTATCATTATAGTAGATACCTGAGGAGTAGAGTTCATGACCATCTACAGTATGAGATACTATTCTATTAACCTCTACTATTCTTTATACTTTATTTGATATAGTTACCTCACAATCCTTTATCTTTTATATCAATTGTGGGAATCCTTCATCTTGAAATTGTATAATTTTCTTATGTGATTACCCTAGATAATTGATGGGAGTATGGTCAAAGGGTATATACTAATTCAAGTACTATCCCCTTTAGGTTGGAGGTTGTTGTTTTTTATGTAATTTCTTTATCCATAAGAGGATAGGGTTTTATTTCATACTTGGGGTCGATTATCTTGTGCCTTATCATGCCCACATTGACTGTTATTGCTGAAGGGTAATTTTAATATCACATAATGGAGGTTGATATATATAAGGATGAATTGAATGTCCATTATGGTCGATATGGGCTGGAGTATCCTAGGCTGGGAGGAGGGACAACTCAGATTACCAGTCTTTTTTTGGATGATCGGACTCTTCAACTAAGATATTTATCTTTGGTGGTGGGTCATCTTAGGGATTTTTTCCCTAAAAACATCACTGGACTTCCTCTTGAGAGGTAGTTTTAGTTTATGATTGATCTCATTCCAATAATAGCTCAAGTATTTAGTCCTCCATATATAATGTCACCAAATAATCTCTTTGAGCTCAAGAGATAATTGGTGGATTTAAAATTTATGTTTTTTATCTGACCTAGTGCTTCTCCTTGGGTTTTTCCTATCCTTTTCTCTAATAAGGTAGATATAAAACTTATAATTTATATGTATTAACAATGGTTGAACCTTACTATAGACAATAATTAGTATAATTTCATTTGAATAGATTATCACTTCATCTAGCTTTGAGGATCTATAGTTTTTTCAAAGATCAACCTGAGATCAGGCTATAATTAAGTGTGATTCAAGACTTTAGATATGCAACATTTTACTTTTGGAAGTCATTACACTTTATATGATTACCTGGTTATGTCATTTGGTCTTACGAATGGACCCACAATTTTCATGGATTTCATGAATCATGTTTTCCACTCATATTTAGATTCATTTCTGGTAGTCTTTATGGAAATTATCTTAGTGTATTCTTGTACACAATAAGACCATGATAAAAAAAATTGAGATCATCCTTAATACACTAAGATATAATCAGTTATATTCTAATATTACAATGTTTCACTTTTTGATTGATATGATGCACATATTGAGTCATATTATCTCAAAATAAAGAGTATCAATTGACCAATAGAAGGTGAGTGTTGTTGTATCCTTAGACAATCCCAAGAATGTGCTTGATATGTTGGGTTTTTTATGGTTGGATGGATATTATTGGAAATTTATATAGGACTTATCAAACCTTGGGGAACCTCTTGTCAGTCTAAATAAGAAGGGTGTGAAGTTCATGTGGTATTAAGTGTGTGAGAAGGCCTTTAAAATGCTGAAAGGAAGACTTAATTCAGTGTTGATTTTCATACTACATTAACCAAGAAGAGGATATATAATGTTTTGTTATAAATCAATCATTTGGTTGGTTTTAGTACAGATTAGGGAGGGTTAATTTTTTGTGTACGGGTCTTTCCATTTGATACCTCATGAGTGTAATAATTGAATGAATGACCTAAAGATTACAATATCTATCCATGCCTTCTGATGCTGGAGAAATTTTATTTTGGAATTGCTATTTATTCTATTTATAGACCACAAGATCCAAAAATATAAATTCACACATCATGAATTCAATCTCAGATAGTGAATATGGGTTGAATACCTTATGTATTTTTACTTTAATCGTGCTTATATGCCTAGAAATCATAATGAGATAGTTGATGTGATGAGATGGAAAACTCCGGAACAGGTCATTCAGGAAACTAGTAATGAATTGAAATGCTTGTACCTATTTTATGAGATGAATCTTGAGTTTCAATAAAGTCATGATTAGCCTTTTCTTGCATCTGTAATAGTTACCTCATCTCTCTTGGATTGTTTAAAGAGTAGGAAATATTTAGATCATGAATTTTTAGTCCTATGGAAATGTATTTTGGATGAGGACCCACCTCTGGACTCATCTATTAATGGAGACTATATCCTATTTTAACATGGGTGTATCCAAGTTCCTACCAATATATGATAGAAAATTTATGTGAGAATATCATTCTTATTAGTGGGAAGTTCACCCTGTTATCTTCAAGATGTATTGTGACATGCACCATCAGTATTGGTGGTTAGGGATGAAGCATCATATTGTAGGTTTATCACTAGGTTTTCCACCTATCAATATGTGAAGGCGGAACCCTAGTGACACACTAGCTTATTAAAACACTTTCTAGTCTCGTAATGGAAATGGGATTACATTGTGATGGATCATGTGAATGGCTTAACAATATATCCTCGAGGTAGCAACACAATTGGGGTAGTCATGGATCAACTGATGAAGGTATACGAATTCCTTCATATCCAAGAGATTATCTTAGTTGATTAGTTGGGAAGAACGTATGTTCATGGGATTTTATGCCTACATGGGGTCCCTTGTATTATTATTTCATATAGATACACTTGTTTCACATAAAGTTTCTATAAAGGGTTACAAAAATCTTTGGGTACACAGGTGTTTTTAAGAACATATTTTCACCCACAAACCGATGGCCCATTAGAACAGATTGTACATGTGTTATATGACATTCTCCAATAATTCATCCATGAATTCAAGGGTTCTTGGGAGAAACATATACCCAAATTTGATTTTTTCTAAAATAACATCTTTCAAGAGAAAATTCATATCGATCTATATGAGGCCTTGTATGGTAGTCCATTTCCTTCTATTATATTTTTGGTAGATGCTTGGTAGGTAGTGTTACTTGGTCCTCATCTCATACAAGATACTTAAGAGTAGGTGCAGTTGATCAGAAAATATATGGATACTACTCAGTCTAGATAGAAATCTTATGTTTATCATCATTGATGAATAATAGAGTTTGAGGTTGGGGATTGTTATTTCTTATGGGAATCACCCAGGCTTTGGAATAGGTAGATATAGAGGTTAAGGAAGCTATCACCTTGAATTTTGTGGCCTTTTGAGATATTGGATAGAGTCGGTCTAGTATCATGTTAGTTACTTTTACCTCATAGGTATTGTCCCATGCATGACGTATTCATGATTCATAGCTTTAATATTACCATGTCAACATGTCTCATACTTTTGATCCTGATAACGTAGAATTGGATGACAATGCTTATTTTGAGGAATATCCCATGTGCATAATTGACTAGATCATAAAGTCTCTCTAGGTATGTATTTACCTTTTTTATGCATTCGATGGTATCATATCCATGTATAGGATGATATTTGGTAGCATGAGGCTGATGTATGTTCTTAGTGGTCAGATTTATTCTCAAATGAAGTTTAACCACCCTTGGAAGGGTAACTCCGGGATGAGTTCTTTTAAGGGGGGAAGATTGTAAGAACCTAACTTTTATTCAAGGTATATAACGTTTTATTTTTTGTTAAATACATTTTTTCTAATTTATATGAATTCATAGTATGGTTATAGAGGAAATGAGGGTTTCTCGGTCTTGTTCAGATCCCGAAGCTCCATATTTTGGAAGAAATGGTTGGGATTCACTATTGGTAAAAAAATATGCAGCTCATTCCACATGGTTATATGAAATTGTACGAGGTGTTCCATTACACAGAAGAGGGACACACGGTTTACCCTAACCGTGTGACCTAGACTGAATGATTGTTTGACTTTTCTCAAGTATGATATAGAGGGGTTTCATAGATAATGTACATAGTTAGTCTAACCATGCACCAAACTCATGTAAGAGATGTCCTAAGGCTGAGTTAGGTGCACGGTTGGAATAAAATTTTCCCAACTATGCAGATAAATCATGAGCCTCTTTAGAATTTGGGATAAATTACCATTTTCTTCTACAACTTTATAACTCACAACCCCACTTTATTTTTTTCAGAAAACAACACCCCCTCCAAGATATCTTATTGGAAGATCTCACATCCCTTTCAGTATGTCTTTTATTTCTTTTAACCATCCGGCCTCCAAATCAATATCCATCTATCTAGTTGTATAGCCTCAAGTATGCTCTACACTCCTTAGTCTTCTTTCTTCATTCTTCTTCAAATCAATGATGTTATTTATGTGCAAGATTATATGCCTTGTTTTCAGGGTGTTCATTTATTCTTTTGATTTCTTTCGATCAAGTACTAACTAGTGGTTGATACTTGATGAGGCACTTAATATAGGAATAAGTTAGTTTCTATACTAATTTTCCCTCAAATTATCACTTTTTTATAAATTTTTGTTTTTGTGCACATGCTGGTTTCACAAGGTGTTGCTCCTGAAAATCTATCTTCGTTGTTTTAATTTTCTACATTATAGTATAATCACCTAATGACACTCTTTGATATCATTGTAGTTTCAAGAGACATTGTTTGAGTGTGATTGACATTAGCTTTGTTAAGTTATGTGTCCCACAAAAATTAAATGAATATTTAATTTATTAAATGGGAAGTATATGTATAGATATAACTTGGCCTTATCCATTATAATTTTTTTGATAAATGGTTTCATTTCATTAATTTACCTTGTCATGTATAATGAATGGTAATAGAATGAACCTAATGAATTGAAATCGACATGAGTATTACATTTCCTATGATTACATGTGTACATAAATGAAATGAGTATAAGGTCCCTACTATTTTTGGATTTTTTTTATATTTAGAAGAATTTTTAGACTTGATCCCACCTTGGATTCCCATGGGAATTCCTTTAGAACTTATAGGATTCAATTCCAGTTCATTGAATTGTTTATAATGGGAGTTAACTACTAAAAAATATGGTCTTTGTATAATTATTTGAACGTCCGAGTAATGTTTCATAAATTCACTTAAATATTTTTTGGATATTAGAATGACTTTGATAAAGTCCTTGGATTCAACTTTATATATTTAGATATGTTGGTCCATGGATTCACCCCATAAGGCCTAGTCAAGATTAGACCTATATTACTATGTATGAGATCCATAGACTTGTTTAGAATATTTTATAATGGAATGATTTGGGTGTACCCCTTGGAAAACACTCACACACCTTATATCTAGACTACAATAATTATTACAATGATTTTTCTCGACCCTTAAGGTCAAGGATGACTTGGTTGCACCTTGGATTCTTTGTTATTATCATTCTCATTTACAGAAATCTTAACACATTTATATGACCTCCTTATATTATCATCATTTTAAAATGAACCATGGTTAACTAATTGAATGAAAAAAGGTCCACAAACACTATCTAAGGATGAAGAAATTATGGGTAATTCATATGATACTATTTACTTATGTTATACCTACATAATATTATAGTTTATATTCATAGATTGGATTTTTATAAACACCATTGGTGGTCACATAATGAGTTTATCTCACACACTATCCTAGCTACCATTGGTACTCTGGGAGATTGTCTGATCATAGGTATGGATAAAGGTAATTTTCCCACATTGACCACCTAAATGTTTTCTTTAGGATGGAAGCTTGGTAGTAGATGACAAGATAGTGCTCGAGATTATTGGATTGTTTTCTCCTTTTGATTATTTTATATATCATGTATTGTACTCCCTGTCTACTACAATGTATCTCTCTTTACACATTTTTTAGAGACATGAAATCTTTTTTGAATATGATAGAGTTTACTGATTTTGATGATTATTCATTACTTTGATGTTTATGATTTTTTCTAATACCTTATTCATTATAATTTTTCTTTTATTGTTTATTAATATTTTCACCAATATACACCACTAGGGCCTGAGGGAACAACCTCCCCATGGACACACCCTAGGATCTCGCTCTTAGTCAGTAGCCTCTAACGTATGGGGATGAATTATTAAGGACATGTTATTGGCCTGGTTCGGTTACTCGCTAGTGAACTTGGTTTGGGATTTCATACATTCATTGTGTGTGCAAGATTTTATAGAATCTTGGTAGAATCATATTTTTTACTAGAGTTCACTTATATCAATAGTTATTAGGAATCTATTTAGATATCTCCCTTAGAGGAACTCTATGGTAACCTTTTTCAATCTTCTTTATATTTTTTATAGGTGGTAAATTCACACATGATTGGGTTAAGTTTAGTAAAAAAGACTCTAAAGTATATTTAGGTTGTACAGAAGTGGTTAGAGACCACTCAACTTGGATGTTTATCAAATAAAAACTGATGATTCAAACCTTTATAGTTCAAGGTATGGGATCATATATTTTTTAGAGTGTCTCCTCAGTTAGGAAATTTTCAGTTATAAAAACAAGGGAATTTAGAACGTGGGTTCATAGGTTTATTATAGATCATATAGAGGATCAGTATGGTGGCATATGAATTTGTGATTCCTTCAAAATACATTACTTTTCAAAAAAATCATTTTTCTCAACTATGGTAATGTCGGATTAACCCCTCTCATGTGATCACTACTAATGATGTTGAGTTAGTGGTTAGTGCATCATTCAAGGAGTAACCCATTATCATTGGGGTCAGAGTGATATTTTGGGAATATAGTGCCACTAATAAATATATAGTGGTGGTATAGACATCTATAGAATGAGATATGGGATTGAAAGGTCGAAATGTGAGTTTATTGATTATATATTTGCATTGACGAGTCTTGGTGACACATCTTGAGGATAAGAAGTAATATAGTGGGGTTATTATAATGACACACAAATAATAAGTTATGAAATTAATTTAATTCCAGTCATTTAATGTATATTTTAGAAAGTTTTGATAATGGGATATTTTGAGGGAATCTAAGAAATAGAAAATGATAAAAAAAATATGTGGTGTAAAAAATCTGCAAAAATAATAGATATCATGAGAAGCATTATCAAACTCTATCGAACAATTTATTTCTTTTATAGGGGTTTCTACCCTCACCAATATGGGTTTAGAGCTGGGAATTGAATGCCCAATGGACCAATGAAAATCTGATAGAAACCAATAGTGTTTTAGTGAGACAATAACACTATATTTTAATATGAATATTATGGTCTTTTTAGCACTTTTTATACTTTTAATGGTTCTTCATTATCGTAGTTCTCTCATTAATATATTGTTTCTTATTAGAATAACTCTACCCACCTTTTCATCCTTCTCTATTAATACTTGTTAGAATCACTTTTCATTCAAATCATTGATGATTAATCATTAATTTTAACCTCATATGAGTATTAATTCATAGTTTTACTCACATCTTCCTTGTATTTAATTCTAAATTCATATATTAGTGGATTGTTTCTTGTTTCTTGACTTATATCAATTATGATAAATTCATCCAATGATATTCAATGAAGAGGATCATACTTGTATGATTTAATAGTACCTTGGATATTCCTTCCATTATATATGAGTTTCTTATATACTATTTTAATAGCTTAGAATTTTATCAATGTAATTTCCCTTTTGCTTATATAAATGTGTTATATTTCTTAATATAGTATTATGTAAATGCACCACACAATAGAAACTATTACATTTTACTACATTTACTTGAATATTAAATTTAGAAAATAAATATATCCATAATAATTTAAAATGTTTCAATATGATAAAAAATAGAAAATAATATAACTATAATATGAAAATTTGAATATGCTCGATCCCCTGAAATGATCTCCCTTATGAATAGTGAAATAAAATTGAAATAGAATATTGATAATAAGAAATTAATTTTAAAAATTAGTATACATATGACCTTGATAGAAAATTGAATTGAATTATGAATGAATGAAACATAATATATTTATATAAAATAGGGAATACATATGATTTTTACAAATATAACCATTAGAATACTAATCTAACCATTGGAATACGGATTTGGTCATTAGAAATGGAAACTTGATCCTTAGAATAGTAACCTTGCCTATGTAATTTTTAAGAAATATTTATTTAACTTATGAAAAAACAATATAAAAAAATTATTTCATCATTCAAATAAATAAATGTTTTTAAAATTATAAAATAAGTGTTTGTCTTTTTTAAAAAAAACAAATGTGTTATTTACATTTTTAGAATAAATATAAAAATTTAAAATCAATTTAATTTACATAATATTGGTTTATAATGATCTTAGTTAAAAACTAAATTTAACATATCTAGAAAATTTTTCTCATAAAATTTATTTCATTTTTTTGAATCTACACATCAAAAAATAGTTCTTGGGAATTTTTGGTATTTTTCTAAAACAGATTAATTTCTTTGTGAATAGTAAAATACGACAAAATATAGCATTTTTTATTATAAGAAAAATACATGAATTTTTGATTCATAGATGATGTAATAAACCATTATATCAAAATCAAATTCATAAATTACTATATATAGTCCTAATATTCTTTACTATTGATAGTCTTGATCCAAAATAATAAACTAATGAATAGTATATTCAAAAACACTCTTACTCTATCGTTATAAATACCACCCCTTATCCGCAAAATTTATAAGATCCTAAGATTTATAATATTCAATAAAAATATCTCATTACCCCACTATACATCCAATTAGTTTAGTTATTACCAAAATACCATACCAAGGTTTCTTATGGTGTCGTCCAAGAGAGGACATCTAAAGAGGTAATGTTTTTAACTAAACAATCCTTTAATATTTTTTCTTCTTTCTTTTTCCTACTTATTTTATCCAACATAACACAATGGCTCCAATATAATTAATATATATGAATTTTATTTTGTGAAAGTAATATCAATGTTAAAACCACTTTTCATTTCAATCTATAATTAAAATGATTGTTCATAATATGGAGGGTTGACCGCCTCGATGAAAAACATACATAGTTTTTCTCCCCTGCCTTTATGGATGGTAATAAATATTATATTTTGGTTTAATATGGTGACAATAAGTATATTATGACTTATTCAATGTTCTTAAATTTATTAATAATCAATTAATTAAATAAAATTAATCTAGTTCAACATAGTTGGTAAAACCACTCAAATGAACTAATTGTACAACGATAACATGTATAATAAATTAATTACCCCTATTCTAGAAAACATATGTATATTTAAGAAAAATTCAACTTTTATAAGTATATTAATATAATTTTATTTTACTTCTATATTTATAGTTCCATTTTAATATAAATTTATTAATTATCCATAATCTAATGTGACCTTGGAACCATAAAAAGAACGATCGTGGGATAATAATTATAGACAAAATATCCCAATTAAATGAGTATAAAATAATATAATGGAACAATAATAAATAAAATATAGTTGAATTAGGTTCTAAATAAATTTTTATTAAATCTAAGTTGATCATTTTGTATGTTAAGTGAAAGTGTTGAATGAATTCAAACTTGATGTAATGGAACTCTATAAACCATCCTATTTTCTTTAGGTTATTCCTTTTCTCTAAAAATAACTTTATCTATATATTAAGTTAATTTAATTAATCTAAATTATATATATATTTCTCTTACATATATACCTATCTTATTCTCCCTTTCTTCTCTGGGGTTATACAGACCTTACATTCATTTCTCAATACCTTCTTAAAAATCAAACACTATAGTATGAAACTTTTCTATCCCTAATACATTCATGAGACACTCTATTAAATTATTTTTCCCTTTGATGATTTCATAAAATAATAACTAATTTAGGTTGAAACTTCTAGTTATATTTCTCATTTCAAATAAAATTCCATATTCTTCCCTTATTTAAAATTCTATTACTAATTCCTCAATAACCCTGTTTTAAAAAATGATATTTCGATAAAAAATTATCTACCCTTTCACATAAATTTTTATTCAAATAAATGACAAATTTTAGACCCGTTAATATTTATTCAGATATGATCATCAAAAATACTTAATTCCTTACCCACTTTTTAAAATTTATTCAATATAATTTATATATGATTTGATACAAGATTAGGAAACCCATTACTTTATATGGGTATTTATTATTCTTATGCTTTATGCTTAATTACCTTATGTGGAAAACATATGTTTTACATGTTATGATGGGGGAACTATATTGTTTCCAAATTCATTAGGTAATTTTTTATTTCATGAGATGTCATATATGGGATTAGGTAGTAAAAAAAATGCATTGTGGGACATTTTAAACTATGTTATATTGCCTTTATGGTTAGCCTTGACTTATTCTTATGTCATTTTTTATATTGTTTTCACATTCCTATGATCCCGTGATTCTATTATGGAATCTTTTTTATTTCATGCTTCCATATTATTATTCATGATACATGTATTTTATGATATCATGTTATTCCATTTAACTCATATGTTATGCTTCATTTTCATGCTTATTTTCTTACTACTATTTATAAATAATTCATTTTGTTTATATATTCCCTAGGTTATCATATATATTTTTTAATCTCAATTATAATTAAGAGAACATTATAGAAATTAAAATAAATATTTTATATTTTTTGTTTCATGTTGATGTATTTTGAACCAATTATTCCAAAGATACTAAGACTCTAGATTTTGGGGTTTTTATGTTGGATATTTTTGTTAAAAATAATTTAGAAATATTTTTAAGAGGTTTGGTTATCTATAAATATGATATGGGTAAATTTTATAATGCATGATTACAATTAATAATGCACCCAAATCATATTTCCTATCATGTGGAGAGGTGGGTGAGGACAATATAACTCATGATGGGTCTTTTAAGATTTATATTTAAATAAAATGGTTGATAAAGGCCATGTATTATGTAAACTATTCAGAAACCATGGAATTAGAATCAATTTAGGATGTTCATAAATGTAACTTCAGTTGTCAATCTTTGAGAGGTCATTTAGAGCATTATTAGATGTTAATTTTCCCCAACATAGGATGTATCTAATCCCATTTTACATGTTCTTTAATATGAATTTGATTCTTGATAAATATTTCAGGTTGTGGATTGTGTTCTAAAAAAAATTTAATACTTTTTAAAATAATTTTATAGTTCATTTTTGGTTTTAAAATAAATTATGCACAGTTTTTCAAGCCCATTATATCTAGTTGAGACTAACTTTTATATTTATTATAACACACCTACTCAAGAAAATTAGAACATGTGGTTATTTTATTACATTGTTAAATAATACATAGATCACAATACATTAGATAAAATATTTTAGTAGTCACAGTAAAAAAGATAGGTAATTACATATTACATTTCACTAAAAACATAAGATGCATTATTGAAAAATGTTAAAATATTAGAATTTATATATGAAATTATATACCTCACACATAGTAATAATTTTAATTTTATAAGGAAATGTGAGATAATATAAAGGGGTTTTCTCAAATTTTTATTAATGGGTAGCATACAGTGGAATCTGTCACATAATAATAAGACATGATAGATATGATCAGAATAAAATATAATGAAATATTAGAAAAAACTATTGACATGAGTATAGAATATATTCAAAGAAATTAAAATATCACATGGTAAATACTAACTAATTTTATAGTTATATAATGAATAGTGTCAAATATATTACTATTATCACCAATGCCTCATGCCAAGACATCATATATAAAAAGTTATATGTACACTAATACCCAAGCTAGTTTTTCTCATGATATATATTGATGCATCGAGTAGCTAAATAATTTTGGGCCCCACCAATCACTAAATATGTCTAATGAATTAATTAAATGAAATGATCGAAAAATAATAATTAATTAGTATTCCTTAGTAATAATTTCATATAACGTTAGAATAAATAGTATATTGATTGTCAATAATTCCCCTGTCAATAAATGTAATAACATTCTTAGTAGACACCCTTCAATTTTTAAGGTAATCATACCATATAGATTAGTGGATATATAATTATTCTAAGGGGGTCAGCTTATGCAATAAATATTGGGCTGACATCTTTTCCATAGAAACGAATGCTTGCAATGATAAAAATGCATTAAGCAGTGCTGATGATTTGACGGTTGATCAAATGTTTGAAGATAATCTTCAAAAATAGATTTACCATCAAATTTCAATGTAAAGGATGGTAAATTCATGTAACCTAAAGGCCAAGAAAATTTTGGATTCTAACTCTTCTATAATTTCCAAAAATTTGCATGCACCCCCAAAACAGTTAGTGGATAAAGATGGTTTTCAGCTTGTTTCCTATAAAAAGAAAAAGGATCTGGTTTTTCCTCTAATGGTGGATGAGCATGTTACTATAGGTAATCTCCCTTCCACATTTGACCAAAATTTTAATGGTGTTGATAAGTCATAGGTCCCTATCCTGGGAAAATCTGAAGAGTTAATGCAGCAAAAGAGTATTCCTTTATCTAAAGCAATTGAAGATAAAGAAGATATGAATATAGTGGCACATGGAGTCTCTCCTGAGAAAAGTAAAGAAGACAGCTCTGATGATATCACTGATACTAAAACATTACTGGAAAGACTTCCATCTCTAACCTCAAACAGTGGGAGAGCAAGAGGTTGGGGGCACGGTCGTGGTATAGTGGGATGGATTGTTCTTTAGGAGGAGGAAAGAAAACTCACTAATAGATTGATGAAAAAGATAGGTAGGTAATTGTTGGTTATGGACTTTGTTCATTTTGATTCTTGTACTCTCTTGGACATTTCCTTTACTTGTTTTTAATAAAATAGTTGCAACCTCTATCATTTTAAAAACATTAATGGATATACAGTTATTTCAGTAATGGAAATGATATAGAGTAAATCCCTGATATTAAACATTATATATATGAGGGGGAAAATAATTTAAATATATAGATGAAGAGTGATAGAGAAAAAAATAAAAATAAAAATATTCAAGTCCATTATTATGGTTTTTAAAGAGGAATATGAAATATCTAAAGCATATCACTTGAGAGTGTCAAACTATGTGTGAAATTAGACCCATTATTTGTGCACTAAGTGATGATATAGTCAATTTTCAACTAGCCATATTCATGGTTATTACCCTAAATTGAATATGAGTCTAAGCCTATATCAATTTGTTTGTATCTAGATAGGGATTTCATTTCATTGAAAACCAAAATTCTTTTTATTACCAAATTTTTTGGATGATTTCATGTATTTATATTTTTTTCATTAGGTTCCCACCAATATTTGGTCATTTAAAATGGATTTTTAGGGTCATATAATGAGATTTAATAAGTAATATATCATTAAAAATATATTTTATAGATTATAAGACCATGTAATTACAATCATGTAAATATATAAAAAGGTTAAATTTAAATCATATAAAAGGATTGTAATTGAAATGGAAAATGGATTATTGGGAACCCTAATATTGGTATAATATTTAAATAAAAATTTACAAAAAAGCAAATGAAAATATTTTAATTTAGAAAACCAGGAAAATTTAAATATTAATATTGATAATTAAGAACATATATGATATATATAAAATTCATACAAGCTTATATCCTTAAATATGATCATAACTCAATGAAAGAAAATTAAGTTAAAAATTCCCTTAAAATTAATCTTGAATTATATGAAAATTATTTAATATAATATATACTAAAAATATACATATTAATTAATTATTTTAGAACCTTATTAATATATTTTACATTTTATTCTCCACAATTATAATCTTTCATTATTAATTTATTGGTTAGTTGTTTATTTTCATCGTCAAATATTAGTGACCTTGATTGTTTCATATATGTTTCATAATGGAGATGTCTATGACCACTCTTTGATAAAAAATTCATAATTTCTAGATTATTCAAGGAACTATAATATAATTTCTCTAATGATTTATAAATTTTCAATTTCATTGTATGATTGTTTTAGTTGTGATTTATAAAGGTGAAATCAAGGATGAGCTTGTTTTAGTAATTTTTAACAAAAAAAGGTGATATATTAATAACATGTTAAATATAAAAATTTATATTAAAAAAGAAAAATAAATAATTATTTACTTTTTAATATGTAAATTTACTATTAATTAAGTTTTCATAGTCATTCCTAATAGAAAATTATAACATGATTCACATATGTGGTTAAACCAATCCAAACAATAACATCTTATAATCTTTGGGTTAGTATGGTCATAAAGGTGATTATTTTATTATAATACCAATATAAAAGAATTATAGTGGTATTATTTATATTTTATTAAAGTTATAAATCAAATTTTAGTAGATATGTATGATAAAAATAGATAATAATAGGTTAGGGTGGATAATACTCATATTGAGGGTTTAATTATTCTTTTGAAGGACCTCACAGAAATATTGGACTTGGGACCCTTTCTTGCAACAAGAGGCATCCAATCATGGAAGTTGGTTCTAAGAGAAGTATAATGGGTAGGTATTCAAGATTAATTATAATGATATGTGTGGGTTAAACTGGGTGGAAGTGGTATCCTTTTATTGGTGAAAAGGAGAGAGTTTTTTTTTTGCGAACATAAGTTTTGTGTAGGGTAATAAGGGATTCACATGAGAGCATGGTGAATTAGGTAAATAGATGCTTCTGATACCATTGGTTTGACTTTTCTATATAAAAAATCTTTATAGAAGGTGTTTCTATGACATTAATCAAAAAAATTATTCCACATTAATATATCCATTTTACTTCCACTAATCATGATTAAATATTTACCATTGTAATAATTATTTTAATAAAAATATAAGATAATATGTTTCACCAAATTTCAACATTATGATTTATAATTTTGAATCCATTTAATCAAATTTAATTTCTAAATATGATATAAATAAATGTTAAATTAAAATTTATATTTAGAAAATTATATTTCTATAGAAAATCAATTTTTATAAATTTAGAATTATTATTCTTTTTTCCTATTCACTACTAATTAAATGGGTTTCAATACATTCATTAATGAATTTAAATATCATATTAGTGTCATAAATTTAATTTATTGAGATAAAAATACATAACACTAAGTGAAAAATTCTTTAAATATAAAACTTTTTATAAAAAAATCCAAAAACTAAACATAAGATAATTTTGTATTAATGATCCAAAATGGTGAATATTTTATCCAATTTAAATTCTAAAATTTAGATATATAAATTTTAAATATATTTATGAATAAAATTATTTCTAACATTCTATAAATATTTGTTAATAGTATGAGCATTGGGAAATAGTGTTTACCTACCATAGAATAATATCGAATCTTAAATTATCCCCACCCCCACAAATTACACCATCCTTAGAAACTTTTAATTAAGTTAGATCATAAAAAATATGGGTTGTTATTCATCATTAATTCTTTAGGTTACAATATTTTTTACCCTAACTTGTGATTCCTATAGAGTAATTTCACTATCTGAGTTTTCTGATTCCATAATACTTGCTCTGTAGTGTCAAGTTGATAAAGACACAATTTCTTGTATTCAGAAAATTTTGAATCACTATAAAGACATTTCTAGTCAGGTGATCAGCTAGAATATATCTTTCATTGTGTTTGAGAAAGGGTTGATCATCTATAGATAGAACAGAATATGCAAGAAACTTAGGGTGAGGAAAAAACCCTCCCTTTCATTTATCTTGGCATATACCTTTTCTAGGGAAGAGTCAAACATATATGTCTTGAAAGTATTTACTCTAGGATCTTTCTCATCTGGCCCCTTAGAAATGAAAATATATCTCCCAAGTATGTTGAATTTGTTTGGTGAATTCAATAATTACTTCAATGCTTTTTTTATTTTTTTCTATATATATATTTCCTAGAGACCTCATTAAGAAACTCCATGTTCTAATCATAAATTTTATTTGGATTGGATCCATTTATGATAAAAATCATATCGTTGTTTCCTTGAAGGAATGTATCAAGCCAATTGATATAGGAGGTATGAGTGTCAAGGATTTGAAACTTTTCATTGATGCTCCTATTAATAATTTCACATGGAATTTTATACATGGAAGTGATGTGTCACTAGAATTTATATCACATAGATTTTTTTCCAAGTTGTACAATGGACACAAAATGTATGTCTCTTCCTCTATACGGCCAGCAATCAAGCATGCTTACCATGGAATTATGAAATGTTCTATTTGGATGGTATGTCCAAGCTTTGATCTCAATATGTGGACCACCTTATAGCTAGATAAACATATACATGAGGTAATGAATGTTCCTCCCCTCATGAAAAATCAATCCATTGTTGACTTACATCATAATACTGACATGTATGGATCTTTTCCCAGTCCAATCCGGTTACAGGCACTGTTATACAATTACATCGATCATGACTTTATGGTCTGGACTCTGAACTCTAATGGGATCCTCACTTATAGGGATTATTTTAGGAATTTGTGTGATGGGTCAAACCCCACTTCTATATATCTATGTGGATTTACCAAGACTTTTATACCTCTTGCGCATTATATACTTATATGGTGGGTCTAGAAATCCATACTACCTATGCAAAGTCTTCTACAGAAGACTAGGATTCATATTATGCATGTTTTATAGATTTTTATGTAGGATGATGAAACTATACAACATGTCTTTCTCTCATGAAATTACTCATGCCATATTTGGCATCAATTAGAGGCCTTGTGTAGCATTTATTTCATGCTGGATAACCTGGATAGCATCACGTGTTCAATCAAGGGTGCTAGACATAGTGAATAGATCTATGCACTATTACTATCTATTTTTCATTATGCATACAACTTCATCTATAAGTCATGAAATAGTGTTGTCTTTCAAAACAAAACACCCTCCTTTAAGGGTGGGCTGACTGTGATATACAAGGAATAATTGGCTGCCTCTAAAATTCAAACATGTGCAACGAATAATACTGTTTCTGACCTGATTATTCTAAAGACTCTTTGTGATCTTAATAGGGTCAAGAAACCTATGGTGATGAAATCAATTATATGGATCCCACCCATCTCTCATGGTTAAAAATGAATGTGTATTGGGAGGCCTCGGGTGCCCTAGGACCATCAGGCTCTAGTGGCATCTTCTGCACCCATCGGGGTCTCATTAAAAGATGATTTTACCACAGCATCGGCATTGGATCCATAATTGATGTTGATATTTGGGTGATGATAAAGTCTATAAAATATGTGATTCATTATGGATGGATGCATATCTGGGTGGAGTCTTATTCTACCACAGCGGTGAAAATTTTGAAGATGCATTCATCGAATGTTCCATGGAAAGTGGTCCCATAATGGATTGCATTCCTTAGCACTCCTGATCGTCTGCAGATGAATTTCACTCATGTATATAGGGATGCCAACTAGGTTGCGGATTCTCTCTCCAAGTTGTATATCATGAATATTTCTTCAAGATGGTCCTTTATTACCCTAGGTTTTTCTCTCATTTTGTTGACTCAGATATCCATTGTGTGTTTCATTCTGCACTTTATAATACCTCTTCTTCTTCCACTTTTTCTATTTTTTATTAATTTGATAGGGATGGACTCTGCTCAAACCCTGAAAATGCTTGGTCAATAATATAGAAATGGTCTTCATTATAATACAATTCATGTTCTAACTATATTTCCTCAATGGTGAGTATTTGTATTGGGTGTGGAATATACTTCCTCAATAATGAAATATGGGATATTTCATATACTTTAGAAAGGTTGGGTTGCATAGATGAATGGTAAGCCACAACTTTAATCTTCTCTAAAATTTGAAAAGTTCTGATGTACCTTGGACTGATATTTCCTTTATTACCAAACATGATAACTCCCTTTCATGGAGATACCGTTAAGAAGACATGATCACTTACTTGAAATTACAAGTCCTTCCTTTGATTATCAACATAGATTTTATGAACTCTCTAAGATATCCAAATATGATTCTGGATATATTGAATCTTCTTAGTTATCTCCTCAATTAGTTCTAAACCAACTAACCTAATTTCCCTAACATCATCCTAGTATGTTAGAGTGAAACATATTTTCCCATAAATGGCATTATAGAGTTGGATTTTATACACAATTGGAAGATATTTTTTGTATAAAAATTACACCATAGGTAGTTACTGGTCCAATGTTCCTTGGAAGTCAATTGATTGTAACCACAATATATCCTCTAATGTTTGTTGAGTCAATCCACAATGAAAAATATATCATAATTCTTATTATATATCCTTGGTAGTCTTGTAACAAAGTCTAATGTAATATTATCCCACTTCCACATTGGTAAATGGAGGGGTTTCATTTCACAGTTTAGTAGTTATCTCACATCCCTTACTTAATTATAATACCAAGTATGTTGACACATTTTTAGTAATTTACTTCTTTATTTTTTTTTACCAGAATTGATCCCTTAGACCTCTATACATCATTGTGCTATGATGGTGTATAAATAAATTTTAGTTATGAGCTTTACCCTACAATTCTCTTTTCATATCAGCCACTAATGGAATGCATAGTATCTTTCTAAACATCAACGCACCACCTTTATAGGTGAAGTCTATAAATATATCATCTCTCATGGCTTAAATATTCTTTTGTAATCCATTTTCATCTTTTTGAGACTTCATTTTCTTATCTAGTAAATATATTTAGGAAATTACATAGAAATAGAATAATTTTTCCCCTTAAATAATAATTCCCATATCTAAATTTACTAAATCCTTGAAATTTATATCATTATATATCCTCATCATTGAGAGGACTCCATGATCCTTCATACTCAATGCATATGCCTCATTGTTTTCCTTCCCATGGGTGGTAGTGTACTGAACAGTAACAGTCCTTGCATAGTTTCAACCATCTAATTTATCTCATGTAGACCTATTTCATTGTGAATATATACTTTAAAAAAATTGATCACTATATATATATATATATATCACATATTTCACCATAATGATATTGAATCTATGTTATCGATAAAAATATTACAGTTTCTAACTCAATATTGTGAGTTAGATAGCTTTGATCATCGTTCTTAAATTTCATAGATTCGTAAGAAATAAATCATTAATTTTGTATAAGGATACACCATATTCTTTTAGTTTATGCATCAATTTTTGTATAAAAAAACCTTCCTTTCAGGATTGTAAGTTCTATACCGGTTTATTCATCAATATTATCTTTGTTTCTTCAAATATTTCTTTGCATCCTTTGACCACATGAATTTCACTCCCTTACTTTTCAATCAATATAAAAATTATCTAATCAATAAAAACTTTTAATAAATAACTAATATATATCATCCAAGACAATAAAACTATGTATTTCAGTTATATTCATTAGTGAGGGACATTCTTTAAAAAATATTTTCTTTATAGGGTAGACGAATATTCTATCCTTAGAGACAATATATCCAATAATAGAGACTTACTAAAGCTAAAGTTCATACTTACTAAATTTCCCATATAAACCCTTCTTCCTTAGATTTTCAATTATGATTTTTAATTAGTTTCTATGCTTTTATTATCTATTAGAGTGTATTAAGATATCATGAATGAAAATAATAAAAATATTATTAAGATAATCATTGAATACCTTATTTATGAAATCCATGAACATAGAGGGTGCATCAGTTAACCCAATGAGAATTACTATGAAATAATAATACCTATATCTTATGAAAAATTATTCCTTTAGTATATCACCCTTCATTAATTTTAAATGATGATAACTATAATTGAGATTAGTATTTGAGAATTATTGATACCCTTTATACTTATCAAATAGAATATCAATATATGATAAAGGATACATGTACTTTATAGTAATGTAATTTATTTATTTATATTCAATTCATAACCTCATAGACCCATCATCCTACTTTAAAAATAATATAACTTCCCTAAAATGTGAAACACTGGGTAATATGAATGACTTATCAAACTACTCTAGGAATTGTTTCTTCGATTAAACTAGTTTCACTAGATACATTCTAAGGAGAGGATTATAAATTGTTTTTCTATTGAGGATAAGATCAACAGAGAATTTGAGTTCATGTTCAGGTTGATATCTTAGAAATTACTAAAGGGATACACCAATATAATCCCTAAAATAGATATATCCTATATTATAAAGATACCATTCTTATTTTTTTGATTCATCTTCTACAAAAAAAATTATTGAGATGATATTCTATAGGTGGTTCCCTACATGACTTAGTAAATGAATTCTATCCTTTAAAATCAAGGTATTTTAATACTTCCTTGTATATTTTAATATCCCTCTCTTTATAATAAATTATTTCATTATACTTTGAGAAAAAATTCATACAAAATATTATTTCATAGTCAATCATAGGTATGAAAAAAAGGATTTAAACTAAGAAACATAATGTATTTTAATAGGTATAGAGAATTATACATTTATTTCTATAAGATTACAAAAAGTATTTTTAACTGAAAACTCAATCTATAATGCGTCAAGGGATTATTCAATATTATTAGTAAATATGTGAGATATAAACGATTGTATGGATTTAGAATCAAATAATGTATTATCTAACATTGATTTCATGATCAATGTATCTCCTATGATATCATTTGGGAACATTACTTCTATGGTTGTGATAGTATAGGGTTTACCTTTCTCATTTTTATTCTTTAGGTGTGTATTATCTTTATGCTTATTACATTGATTTGAATTGTGAACCGTCTCCTTGAAATTTAAGTATTGGAAGTTTATGGATTCTTTACATCCCTTACACTTGTAATAATAGTTGTATTTATCTCCAAACTTTTATAAAGATATCGTTTTTTTTTTCATGAAATATACATGGAATTTCTTCCCACAATTATTTGATAATATTAATTATTACCTTCCCTTCTACCACTTTTCTAAATTCTATTCGACATAGATCTCAACCACCATTTTATTCTCTTTCATTCATTTGAAATTAGAATAAGTGTTGAAGGCCTTCCTGGTCTAATTGAACTTTTTTCAATATCCTAAAAAGATGAAATTCATTGATAGAATAATTAAATTATAATAATTAGATTGAATGAATAAAATAAGTTATCAGTCTTTCTTTTTGGTTTCTGAACATAATCTATAGCATATCCGAAAATCCTTGTAAAATTATCCACATATTCAGAAATATCTTCCTCTTCTTTTTTCATTGAATACATAAATTTACATTATGTGTCATCTCTGTTCTCATGAGGAAAATTTATCTCTATAAATATCACTTTAAAATCATTCCACTCCATGATTTATATATCTTCCTATTTCTTGGTGTTTTTAATCCAAGCCCATTATTAGTAGTATCTCCCTTAAATTAGTATATAGTAATGATAACCTTCATAATTTCACTATATCACAAATAAAGAAAATAATTCTATAAATAATTGATATATTACTCAAACACTAATGGATTAGTGGCATCATTAAAATCCTTGTATTATTACAACAAAAAGCAATCAAATTTTGTTACACCATGTTGAGGTGAAACAAGTTGTTCCATATGGGTAAGGATATTTTTAATTAGCATAGTTAACTTTCCTAATAAATTCATAATATAATAAGATCCAACACAAACTCCATTGATTCGATCAATAAGGGTATCTCTAAACTGATTATGGGCATTTATCTAGTTTCCATTCTTTCCATTAGGCACCATTTCTAAATAGTATCATGTACTTAACTAGTTCGTGAATAAAACTATGAATTATAAATCATATTATATAATTATTTTGTATTTATGAAAAATTAATGTTATGTAATATGGAAATATTTCAAGAATATCGTAAGGGGTTATCATAGGGTTATATTCTCTAACTATGTTCTTCCAAATCTAGTTCCTAATGTTTATACTAACCTTTATTTAATTCCAACTATAACACCCAAAATCCAGTACCCTAAAGTCAGTGGTCATCTTATTACATCAATATTGAATGCATCAATCAAAATATATGATATCCAATAGTTTAATAGTCTCCGGAAACTAGATACATATTTAAACATCATATTATATTGAAAACATAAGATACGTTATTTGAATGTATGGAAACTTTAATATTTATAATTAAAAATCTATACATCATGCACGGTAATCTGAAATATTTCTTAAGGAAATGGGAAACAATTTAAAGGGGTGATATTAAATGCACAATGATGGGTAGTTTATAATGGAAGATATCAAGTAATAATAAGGCTTGATTGGTATTGTGGTAATAAATAATAATAAAATATTCCATTAAACTATTAACATCAGTATTGAATATATCCAAAGAAATATAAATATTGAAATAGAAAATAAAAGAATTAATTGTGATGGAATGCATAATGTTGGACATGTTACTCTTAGCATCGATTCATCATGCCATTACATCATTCATTAAAGGTAAGGAATATGTCAATACTCAAAAATAGTTTTCTTCATGAGACCAACTGCTGCATAAAGGGGCGAATAATTTTTATCCCTACATGTCACAAAATAATTATAAGTTAATCATTTAATGAAATAATTGAATAAAAAATACTTAATCAATATTCCTTGGTAATCCAAAATTATTCATATTGAAATAACTTGTATTCAATTTGTCAATAATTTCTCAGAAAATAAATGGGATAAAATTATTGGAAAACACCCTCTATTTTGAAATGTATTCACACCATATAGAGTAATGTATATACAGTTAAGTCAATAATGGAAATGATTTTGAATATATTCCTGGGGTTAGATTTCATGGACTTTAAGGAGAGAAATAATGTCAAAAGTGGGATGAATAGTAACAGAGAACATAAATTGAAAATAAAAAAATCTCAAATCCTTAATTATGGTCCATAAAGAAGCCAATAAAATATCTAAAGCATGTCTTGTGGGGGATTCAAACAAAGTGGGTAGTTAGAACAATTAGTTACACACTGAGTTAAAATCAAGTTAACACCTAAATATCATTTTTATGGTTATTTCTCCTAGTTTCATCTCATTTAAATTCTCCATCCACTAGTTTTTATACATATAGTGATTTTATTTCTTAGAAAATAAAAATGTACTTTATCAAATGAATGATAATAACATGGAACTAAAAGAATGGAAATATTTGAAAAATAATATTAAATGATATAAAAGGATTTCAATTTAAAACTAAAAAAAGGATTTAGAACCCTTATCTTTGTTTTATATTTTAAATGAAAAATTACCAAAATAATTAGAAAATATTTTACTTGGGAAAACCCAAAAAAATGAATAGGAATATTGATAATAAAAAATGGAAATAATGGTTTGAAAAATATGTAAAACCATAGAATATTAATAGGTATCACAATTCAATTAAAGGTCATTGGGTTATGAATTTCTATACATTTACTCCTGACTTCCAAAAAATTGATTTATTATCCTATATAATAAATATAAACATTTTAATAACTCATTTAAAAATATTTTTCGTATATATTATCTTTTATAAAAATAAATTATATTCTTTAATTATACATTGATTAATTAGTTATTGTTTATTCTCATCATCAGATGTTAATATCCTTGATTTTTTCATAAAAGTTTTATAATATATGTTTGGATTCCCACACTTTGATTCTACTTTCAATATTCATAGATTATTCAAGGTACTAGAATATAAGATCAATAATTTTTTATGAAGTTAAAATTTCCTTATATGATTATCTTATTTATGATTCATGAAGGTGAAATCGATGATGATCTTGTTTCATAGATTTTTAACAATCAAAAGTTGGTATATTTATAATGTGTTAAATATTAATATTACCATTAAATTATATAAACCAAATAATTATTTAATTAATAATATCAATTAATATAATTATTTATGTTTACATTAGTCATCAATTATATAAATTTATAGCATCCTTCATGTAGGTTTCAAAACTGACCCAATTAACAACATGTTATAATCTATGGGTCAGTATGGTTATTTAAATCATTATTTTATTATAATAACATTATAATAAAATTTATAATGGTATTATTTAGATTTTACTAAGTTTATTAATAAAATTGGAGGATATTTTTATGATAAATATAGAGACTAAAATATTTGGGATGTGGATAATTCTCATGTTGAGGGATTGATACCTCTCTAGATGGGCCTTTTGGAAATAGATGACTCGGGACACTTTCCTATAACTAGTGGCTTCCAGATATTGATGGGGGTTCTATAGGATCCTCATTTTGGATTAAGGTATAGAGTAAGATGATAGAAACCTATGCGTTAGGGTTTTTGTGTTGAGGCTAATAACAGTTTGAGGTAATGATGTGTTAGTTTTTTTAAATTTTGAATTCCATAGGTTGGGATCAGTTACATTGGGCTTTGGATCTATTTAAATTTAACATTACTATCAATTTTTTTTGTGTTTTTAATTTTAGTATATTAAAATATTTGGTATTCATACTCAACCATAAAAAATTTTTATTCGTAAAATAAAAATATGGCCTTTTATGGGTGTGGCTTGAAGTCGGTGATATTGAGCTCATTTTTTAGCTAAAAAAGAGAGAATCTTTTTTGGAAAATTTATTGTAAAATTACGTTAGTTTTGTGTAAAATATGGAATAACATAGGATTTATGTGATTTAGATAAATATATATTGGTTAGACATGTGGTATTGATGTTCCTATATGAAAAAAAGTTTTCTAAAAGGTGATTGTATCATTTTAATCTTCCAAATTTTGAGCCACTTTAATTTACCCATTTTACCTCCATTAACCATGATTAAACATTTAACATGGTAATTATTATTTTAATATAAAAAATATAATCTATCTTAATATGTTTAAAAGTATTAATTTTAAATTTGGACTCCATTTAATCAAATTAAATTTCAAAATATGATAAAATTAACTCTTAAATTAAAACATAAGATACCAAAAAAAGATTGTTTTGTATAAAACTGTCTCTTTATAAATTATGTGTATTTATTATTATTTACTATGAATTTATAATTAAATAATAAATAATATATCTTTTTATATATTAAAAATTATATTATAGGCATAAATTTAATTTATTTACACAAAAATACACAACACTTCAACTAAAAAATCTTCGAAGATAAAACTTTTTAGAAATAAAAACAAAAAAGCATCATAAGTTACTTTTAATATTATAAATCCAAAAATGAGGTTTAATTTATCAAATTTAAGTTATAAAATATTGAAATATAAATCTTAAAAATATTAATGAATAAAACGCCTTTATATTTCACTATAATTATGAGTTAATAGAATGTTCATTATGAAATAATTTTTATCTAGTATACAATAATATATGATCTTACAATTATCTATTTTTAAGACATTATTGACATAGTACTGACTTGTTTTTTAGATACATTACAAGTTATAATTCCTTATATACCTAAATATTATAAAATTTTCATGTATATAAATTTATGATGAGTTTGTAGGGGAAAGAGAAGTTTCATGGAATCTTTTGTGAGGAGTATCATTTTTTTAAATTTTTGAGGGGTATGTTGTCATTTATTGATGGTTAAGAGATTCCATGAGTAAATTTTCATTGATATATTATAATCATTATATTATAAAAAATGTATATATGTGAAAATATATACATAAAAATGAAAAAAAAACTTGAAAAAGAAACCATAATGAATAAATATGATGATTAATTCCTTGATTTAAACTTTTTAGAATTTTGACTTTATATAAAATAAGTTAATATTTAGCTGTGATGGATGATATAAAATGTGACACACCAAAATTTCAATTTATTTATTTTCATTATGCAGTCAATTTATACCTTGGGGATGAGGTGTCCCAGAGATGAAATTTTGAGTTTTTGGATGTTTTTCTAAGGTTGTATAGTTAGGAACACTATTTGGAAACCATGCAGCAAAAACCATGTACCATTTACATATTTTCACAGAGTTAATCACATTTTATATGCATTTTTTGTAAATAATGTTAGAAAACCATGTGACCTCTGGGTTTGGGATAGAGGTGATCACACGGTCTTCATATGGTTTGGTAAATATCATGAGACAACAATTCTACCTTCTCGAGGAGGGATGTTTTTTATCTTTTTCTATTATTTTTCATTTTTACTTTCACCCAATGATACCCCAATCAGACTTCCATGTCTGGAGTTCCACTCATGGGATTCCTCCCCCGGCCCCAAGCTCCTCTGAGTGAATTTAGAGTGGATTCTTGATAGTTATTTAGCTGGGAGTAAAGGTAAGGGATTAACTTTGATGCTTCCTTGGTTTTATTCCTCTTTTTACAATTTTCCCAAACCCTTGTGGAAATAGTTTCTCGATTATTATGGTTAAGTTTATTTTAAATTAGTGATTTTTGTTTTTAAAATATTTTATCCTAGGAGGTACATTCTTTTAGTTTTCATTGAATGTGGCAGTTTTCCACCAAATTCGGTAAGTGTTTCCATTAAATTTAAATTTTTTAAAGAGTGATTTGATTGATTATTATTTTAAAAGTTTTCTTAAAATAAATTAATGATATATATGATATCTTGTTTTTGGTTTTGAAATTGTTTCTATATTTTTGGGTTTTTCATTAATACAAACTATGTGAAATTCTTGGTTCCATTAAATTTATTTTAAATGGTTTTTTATAAATTTAAGGTGTTTGATTAAATTCCATTCATGGATATTTATAAGGAAAATGGTTGGTTCATTGTGTTTTGAACCAATTTTAATTTATTAAGTGAATGTTTCATTAATTGAAAAAATTCCTTATTTTAAGAGGTTCTCATGGTTTCAAAATAAACTTCTTTCTTTCTAATGGGTTTTACCTTCACTATAAAAATGGGACTGTCATTTTCAAATTGGTTTTAAACATTTTAAAATGGTTACGTGATTTATTTTGTGTTTTTATTTTCATAGATAAATATGTTAAATGATTTATCATATTAATGGATTATTATTCTTTGGTGTTATTTTTAATTTCCTTGGGTTTAATTTATATATTAAATGGTTTTCAAAAAGGTAGTTCCAAGGTATGTGATATTTAGGTGAAAAGTAAAGGTTTGATTGGAAATTTTTTTGATTCTCTTTTTTTGGATATTTTTTTACAATGTAATTGATCTCATTATCACCGATTTTTTATAAATGAGATTATTTTATTGTTCATATAAATTTTATTCACTTTTTTATGTTTTTATTTTGGATCATTAATTAAGGGGTGTGTTGGAGGAGATATGTTTATTTTATGGTTATCCCTCTTGCCTTGGGGTGGTGTTATTGTCACATGGTGACATTAGACTGATGGTAATCACCTATTTTTAATCTTTACATGAGAAACATAGGTAACTAAGGGGGATTTTTAGGGGTGTTTCCTTAGTAGTTGAGTGTGATTCCCTAGATAGTAACCCCTGGTTGATTATTTTACCTATCTAGGGGATATGTCTTCTATGAAGTTAATATGGAAAAAATTAGGGATATGAGTTGTGTATCTATTAACTTATCATTGGTTTGTTCCACCTTTTTTCATTTATAAACTTTCTTTATTACTTCCTAAGGTGTTCCCTCGTGGTTTTTACATTATATTATTCTTATTTATCACTATCATCATATGAATTTCCACTTTTGTTTATGTTCTTACTCCAATGCTTGATGAGTGAGCACTATGGGGTTAGGATATGATTTTAGTGGTTATTTTCATTTGTTTATGAATTTATATATTTTTATCTAATTATGATTTATCTTTCTATTTACCTATATTGGTGGTGTGAGTTAATGTTTTAAAATAGGAAAGTAGATTTTTACTTTAAATAAAATCCTTGAGATGTGTTTCCTCTTAAAAAGTATTTTTAAACTATCTGTGTGTTGGTTTAAATCGGGGAAGTTTTTAAAATAAAAATATTTTTTTGAAAATGTTTAAATTTTGTGATGGTTTTTTTCAAAATAGATTATTTAACTTATAAACTTTTTAGATTTAATTTTTTTAAAAAAAGAAATATTTGGTTTTAGAAAAATGACTTTAACTTGGTATGTCCTCTTTAGGGTATATTTTATGAGCAGTGTGTTTTGAGAAAGTATATGTGATATGAGTTGTTTTATTTTTTTATTTAAGGGAATTGAAAACTGATTTTTCTATACCATACATTCAAACTATAATTCTTAGTTTCTTTATAATGTGAATAAACTCATGGTTGTATCCTAATGTCCTTTGGATCACCCAATGAAAACTCATAATTGTGGATATATAGTCTTCATGTTTTCTATATATTCTTAGGTTGTGACATATAGTTTGGATAGTCAGTACTATCTATTTGTAATCAAATATTTTTTAGTCTATAGTGGTTAGTTGAGAATCATAGAGAGATGTTGGGGTTTGTCTCCCAGTTTAGTTCAACCTGTTTCATCTCATTAGGTGTATCAATCTCTTAGTCCACCTATTTCGTTGTAGTTCATTTATTATATCCTTGTTTTGGAAATGAATAATAGTAGTACAAAGTGGTTTCATTTATAAAAAATTTAAGACCTTAGAGTTATCCATTATACTTATGTCTTGTTTAGATTTTTTTTCAATTATTTATTTTGGCTTGGTCATCCAATGTAAAGATACATCATGCCAGGTTCCCAGTTGGAGAAATTATTGATCAAGTTATTTTGAGGATTAAATAATTCCAATGTTTTATCTTGTGATACACTAGATCTTGTCTCTAGTTCATGGGATCAGGAAGGTGACTCAATCCATGTCACAGAATAGTTTTGGTTAAATTTTTAGGTCATCTCAATCAGATTTGGTACAAAATGGTACTTGATCCCCTATTATGAAAATGGTTAAAGTTATATTGGATTTGGTACTAATAAAACATGTGTGGTAGGTCAAAGTAAGTTATATTCCCACTCTCACTTATGTCATAAATATAATTTCCATGGGTGGTTTGGAGTTTTCTTTTATTTTTTGATTTATAGTGGATTGTTCATGAGATGTTTTCACGTCGTTTTATACTAATTTGAGTTGTAAGAATGTCCTAGGAGACTAATTGGGAAATTATTAGTTTCATATTGAAATTAGTAGAGATCCATGGGTGCGTGGTTAAGTTTAACAGTTTTTTAAAACCATGTGTAGCTCCTGAAAATCGTTCTGGAAAATTCCAGTGGTACTTACACAGTTGATTCATTGCCTAAAAACCGTTCATCCAAAATTTATATAGTAGAGAAGGTTTGTAATTTTTTAAACATTATTTTTTATATCCTCTGTTTATTTAATTTTGGCATGTTTATAAGTGTTCAAGTGATCCTTCATGGTGTTTAAAATTCGTTTGATCATGTTTAGAAGTAATTTTTTATGATTTGGTATTCAAGTTATTTTTAAATCTTGTTTGGTTTCCTTTAGTTTCTTTGGTAAAAAGTTTTTAAACTATATTAAAAAATTCAGGTTTACATGGCTTTTAAGGAATGAAATCTATGAGTTTTAAGTGATGAAATTCTTAGACTCTTTTGGTGTGTTCTGATTGAAGGGAAATTTGATTTCAAAAAAATGATTTCTTTTGTTGTTGGTTTTGAATTATTTTAATCTCTTGAACTTTTTTGGTGTTTTAAATAGGAAATAATTTCATATTGGGAATTTTTTATATTAGGTTTAAAAAAAATTTTGTCATCTTATCTAATTTTTTTTACTCTTATCCCTTATGATAGGATTTGTAGGGACTGATAAAGTGTTGTGTTTTTTTTATATTTTAGAGTGTGACCTCCATAAAGGAATTGTAAATTCAATAGGTAAATATCTCAATTAGTTTTCCTAGTGATTAATAATTAGTATTTAAAGCATCATACTCTTTCCATGATCATGGTGGAGTGGCAAGGCTTAGTTATATTTGGCTTCTGGATCATGTGTCAGAGTTTTTGAATAGGTTCTGACAGATGTTTTCTGGTGATCCAAGATCCCATGAGGTGATGAAGTGGATAAATAAGTTTTTAGAGATATGAATATTTATAGTAACTCAATGCTTATCTAGGGTGAGGTGCACCGCTCCTTTTTTAATGGTTTGGGCTTGGACTGGTGGAGGTGCACTATCAATGCCTAACTATTTGAAGTGTTATATTGGGAATGTTTCAAGGAAAAAATCATCCAATAGTTTTATCCTGAATAAGTGATAATTTATTAGATGATGAAATTATTGAGTGTCCTCTAGAGAGATCTGTCAATAAAGGCTTATATGGAATAGTTCTTAAAAATGGTTCCTTTCTCTCTTGAGTTACCTATTAATGATTATAAGAAGGCATTGTTCTTTTCTAAAATTATTTATCCAGATCTCAGTTATGTGTTACTTCAATTTGTATAGATTATATATATGCAGGTGTCCTGTAAGGATAACATTTTTGATGAATTATGGATAGGGAAACCTATGATAAGTGATTTTGTGGACCCATCTTCTGTTAGAAATAGTATTATGACATGAAAGACATGGAATAAAGCTATGTGATACCAGTGTGGTAAGTCCATGAATGATAGGCCTTCTTATCTGATGACATAAAGGACCTATAATTATTTTTTATATTTGAGTCTCTTTCATAGGTTCTATAAGTTGAGTGGATATTAAAAGAAGAAAAATTCCCAACTTAGCTTCGATATGAGTAGTAATATATGGTGTTTCTTCCACAAAGAGAGTATAAATATATTTTGTTGCTTTGATTGTGTTCAATTCATAATCCTTATTTTGTTGGTCGTTGTTCCTATGAGGACTCAACCTTAATAATTACATTTTCCAGTGTCTTTGAGATAAAATTTACTTTCATAAATTCATAGGTATATTTTATGTTTACAGTTCTTTAGAATTATTACAAACTCTTACATATTAAACACATAAATTTCAATTGGTCACTTATACTTAGTATTCATTTTTTCAACCAAATGGGTCTTTTTTAAAACAAAACATGGTTTCCTTTCATGATAAATCACCAAAATTACCATCTTCACCTCATCATTATTAATACACATTCATAAACCCTTCAAATGTTTTTAAAAAAATGATGTATGAGAATAAAAATTTTAATAAGATAAATAAAAAATAAATAAAGAAACCATTAGTCCAAAAATACTTATAAAAAATATCCCTTTTCTAAAATAAACATTCAATACAAAAAAACATTTTCTTAACTGAGAAATAACCTTTTCTTCCTAAATATTTCCATAAAAAATTTCCCAATAAATTTTAAAGGGAACAAAAATTTGTATATGTTTATTTTAAAACCTGATAAAATCATGAAAACGTTTTCACAAATCTATACTTTCCACACATATGAAGTAACATATTCTTTCCTTTGAACATAAAGTCAATAACTTACCTTGTGAAAACATGAGATTTCTATAAAAACATATCGATAATAAATACATAATATAGGTAACTAGGGGAATAATTTTATTATCATACTTAAAAATGGAGTAACCCTCAAAGTTACAAATGATGTAACCCTCATGATTATAATTTAAAAACCCCATGTGGTTATATTTGAAGTAACTATTATAGTTACACTTGGAATTACCATTACGATCAAATTTCAATATAACTATACCCAATTAATTGGAGGGATATTATAGACCCACTGATAATTGGTTTTTAATGGAACCAACCTTCATTATAAACAATTTCTAAAATCCATATCATGATCATAAAACATTAATGCGTGTATCATAAAAAAATTCTTTGAGAAAGATCACTTATTTTAAAATAAAACTATACACTTATAAAGGAAAAAAATTATTCTAAAAATACTATTATGTCTTGTAATGTAATTTTCAAAGAAAATAGTATTCGGTAAGGTGATAAAATTGTTTCATACCGTATAACATAAAAAATATTACATCAGTATTTTTCTCAGAAAAGTCACAAAGTAGCTCATTTGGAAAAAGAAGATTCCTTTAAAACCATTTTGTAAAGATTAAAAAATGGTTAAAAATGAATTAAAACAATAATACAAGACTAATAAAAAACTTCTTTAAATATTATTTAGAATAAAATCAATTGAATCTAGAAAATAAAATATTTTTTTTAAGGGAGACATTAAAATTTGATTTTTAAAATAAAGTCCATTACAATGAGTCTGACTTTTCATGTATGTTCTTTATCTTCGTTAATAATATATTTATATTAATTTAATACTTTATTAAGAACCTTTTTGAATTTTATTATTCATTTTAGGTCACTTATTACCATATTATATACAATTATTTAGTTCTTTAAATTCACATCGGATGTTTTGATGATATTTACATTATGCATCCAAAATGACATCGGTAATTTAAATATGGTAAAAATGGTCAAAATTGAATCATATATAGACTAATAATAATGAACAAATTATTATTATTAGACGTTAATTATAATTTTAAATATATCTATTATATATGATTATGAAAAATGAATAATGTTACAATCATTGAGACCATAGGTCAAACGTAATCATGAGTAACCTTTCCATTTTTAACCATCATTATAGAAAGAAGGTAAATATTATTTTATATTTTAATAACATTAATAATATAATTTATATCATATTATTTCTTTAAATATACTTATATATATCATTCATCAATTTTTTTTGATGAAAAATGAATCACATCGATTCTTGGAGGTGGTAGTCCACACATACACAAGAACACCTTTATTATTTTTTAGTGCATGGATAGGTAAGATTTTAAAATGATAAATTAATTTTTCATACTTATAAATATGTAAATAATATCATATATTAGCATTAATTCTATCCTTATAAAAATTCTTTAGAAACGGTGAGGGAAAATGAATTACATCGGTTAGTGGGGCGGAAGTCTGTTGTCCTCGTGAACGATGAATCCATTTCCAATTTGATAGAATTGGAGAATGATATAGGTTATAAAACTAACATAATAATATAAAAATATAAATTTTATAATATTTTTATTATTTAATCATATTTTAATAAGGTTTTATGGATTTGGAAGAAGAAGAAAACTAAAACATACAGATAAAAATAATACCTCTTCTTTGGAAAATGTTTTTTATTAACACCTTAAGACCACTAAGATTGGAATTTTCGTTAATAAAATACCTTTATAAATAGGGTAGGGGTTATAATAATGTATTTTGGAGGTTATTTTATAAAGAAAAATGGTTTTTAAGTGTTAATTAATGAGACAAATATGTTCTATTTTATAAGAGAGGGCATGGGCACTCTTGGAAATAATCAAAATATTAAATTAATATAAATGAACATTAAATTAAAATAATATAAAAAGTGGTTTATTTATAATATAATATGATTACGGGTTTAAATCCCCTCATGTAATAATAATTTTAAATGTTTTTACTATATTTATACCATTATCTTTTTGTTTTAACACTTATTTAACCCCATTTAACTCTTACCATGGTAATATGGATTTTTACTTTTGAGGATGAATATAGTTACTAAAAAATTAAAAAACAACCATAAATAGACCATGGATTATATTTCAAACCTTATCCTAATCACTTTTTAGAATTTAATATTTTTAGTAATTTTATATCATTTAATAAATTATTATTTTCTATAACATATCAATAATGTCAATTTTTAGTGAAATTTATTACTTTGACCTTAATAATATCAAGATTACTCTTAAAATTAGAAAAGAAATATTTTAAAATATCTATAAAATTTTATATTAAAATAATAATTATTTTATTATATTAATTATCTCAAATTATATAACTTTTAATATGTTTAATATAATATATTTGACTTTTCCATTAATTGAATAATTATTGCATCATTGTTGTGTAAGCATTTAAAGTAATTATTTCTTCACTAAAAAATAAAAATAAGTTACAGTTATGAATATAAATATTTTATCTTAAAAAATAATATTTATAGTTAAACATATCATTTAGATAACACCCTATTAAAAATATTACACTTATTAAAACCAAGAGTGTGACATGTTTGACTTTTCATTAATGAAAATACTAAAAAATTCATAATCTCATCCAAGTGGTCCAAAAAAGTCATAAATTAAACCAATGGATTATTATGGTCAATATATAATCATAAAATAATATTAGTAATGTTTTTGGTTCATGTTATGGTTCTTATCATTTTATTTTTAACCAAAATTAACTGATTTTCCCTATATCATGGTAATAAAATTACAAAATTTATTATTTATATTGTCCGGAAATAAAATAGTTGGATTTAATAAATTTTTTTCTTCCTAATTAAAAATATAGAATATATATTTCAAAATTAATATCATTGAAGTTTCATAATTTTATTTTAAAATAAACCCAGTAAAACACAATGAAAAATCCTTTTACAGAAAAATGCCCTTTTAAAAATATAACGTTTTTATTATAAATTCAATTATAAAATCTCTATTAAAAACCATATTTTTTTACTTTAAATAAAAATAATCTAATAAAAATTTAAAAATTAATCAAAAACAATATTTGAACTTGTAAAACATTTAAAATAAAATACATTTTTCAATAAAAATAGCATTTTTCACTATTCCGTGTTAAATCAATATTTATAGAAAATTATAAAAAATTAACTTCCAGATAATTTTTCCATTATGAATTATAAAATTTAATTTATTTTTTAGATTAAATTTTATGGAACTTCTATGAATTATAATATTCACTCATAAAAATAAGAAAAACACATTTTTTAAGAAAACATATTTTTTTATAAATATATTTACATTACTAAGAATTATGTGATTATTTTCTAAGAACATAAAAATAAATTAATATTGAGTTGTATATTTATATTTTTTTTATAAATCAGTCATTCTTGTTAATACCCACCAATTAAATAGTTAGGTAATAGTGGCCATTTAAATAATAACATTTCCTTGTTCGTTTAAGCTGATTTTTTGGTATCTTGCATACCATAAAACATTCTTTATTCCTTTCTAAAATATTATGATATTAAATTTTACCCCCATTAATAAATCATTACCTCTCAATTTGAATTTGAGAATGGTAAATAAGGGTTTTTATTTTCAAAATATATTTGGTTAAATACCGCATCGTAAAAAGGATTAATAAATTTTTCTCTTGAAAATAAATATAATGAAAGGACAAAGGTCATATGGTATAAAAGATACCAGGTTTCCAAGTATTGTAATATAAGTGTTTATTTAAAAAAATAGATATATAAGAGAAAAATAACTCCAAAGTATTGATATATAGTGATAGAGAATATGGTCACGAAAAAGTTAACAATTGCAAAATCATAATTCAGTGATCGGTTAAAAAGCCATTACTTTCTCGGCAAAAAGAGTAAATGGATAACATTTTATTTAAATATAATTTTCTTAAATTTGAGTAATTAATTTAATTATTATTCAAAATACATGATAAAACATACTTTATTTGCAAGTATAGTTTCATCCTTTAATTAAATTCCACTATAATATCATCTTTTTCTCTAAATAATGAGTATTTATGATGAAGTTTTCTAGGATGAAGCACTAAATTCAACTTATAATGAATTTCATAATTCATAAAAGAATAAAAATGTATTCCTTTTATATTTAGGAATTAATAAAAAATTATAAATTATTATTTTATGATAAGAATATTCCAAAAAATAATAAACCTTTATATAAGGAAAACTAATTTAATCTCCAAAATTCAATAGTAATACACAAAGTTCAACAAATATTATTCAATAAATAAATATCCTTAAAGTTACTAAAACTATTTAATTAAATATTGAAGACCAAAAATCAAAATTATTTGATCATATAGTCTTCCAAGGTTAATTTAATATTTATCTCTGAATAATATCATCACTCTTAAAGTCTCATTCAAAAATGTAATTTTCCTAATTACATTATCACTAAGATATTATAATCATTTACATAAATAACATGAATCACCATAAACCCACAATAAAATAATTTATTCTCTAAAAATAAAATTATACCTTTATTCCTCAAATAAAATTCCATAATATTCAATTTACCTTAATCCTATAATGTTCCTCAAATATTATGGTGATCTTCCTCTGAGATAATAATAATCCCTTAATCACTAAATGATTTTCCAATCACAATGGTTATCTATATGATATAACATATTTTCCAAAAATAAATGTATTCTTTATCTATCAATTAGTTTAATTAAAAATAAAATTTTATACAAACCGGTACTTCACATAAGACAATGGTTGGTGATCCACCCTTTTCTCCCTTTGGTTGTGGGTTTAAACCTTGTGGCCTTGCTAGATATGACAGGTTACCTCCCAACATGAAATTTATCCTTTTTCTAAAAGTATGTTAATATAATCCTTATAATGTTCCTATAAATGTGATAAACTCCCCAAAATAACCTTAATATATTCAACATTAAAGAAATATTTTAACCGAAAAGGTTATATCATACCTTTCATTTTTCATCCCAAAATGTAATAAACCATAATTACCTTAAAAATAAATATCTCCAGCAATACCATTAGTAACCTGAAAATTTCATAATTTAAAGCCACAAAGTGGGTTTATAAGACATTGAACTTATGATAAACCTTAAAATTATTAACCAATGTTGATATCCCTAACTGTTTAAGAAAAACACACAAGAAAACATATTAATCTCCAAATTTATCTAAACCCACCTCTGATACCAACTATAAGTACATTACCTAAAGAATTACATATTCTAGCATAATTGTTCTAAAATCAAATTTCATTTAATTCTGAGTATATTTTATATTTATATTTTTAGATAATTAGTAAAAACTATTACATAGTACATTCATACATTAAAAGTGGACACTTATACATAGTATCCATTTTTACCACCAAAAAATAATTTTTAAAAAACATTATGGTTTCTTTTTATGATAAAACTTCACAATTTTCATATTATCCTCATCATTATATCTAATATTTTATAAAACCTATGAAAAAACATTTTAAAAAAATTATATTAGCACAAAAAACCTAGTAATGGGCATAAAAAAATAAATAAACCATTATTATATAAAAACTTATAAAAAAGCTTCTTTTTCAAAATAATATTTAGTGACCAAATAAAAATTTCATTACCCAATAAATCACATTTTATGTCCTAATATTTCTATAGAAAATTTCGTAATAAATATTAAAGTAAAATAAAATTCATATATGTTTATTTGAAAACATGATAAACTCATGAAAATGATTTCACAAATCCATACTTTTCACCCTTAAGAAGTAACATATTAATTCCTTTGCATGAAAACTCAATAAATTAACCTATAAAACATCATATTTCTATATAAAAAAATACCAAGCATAAATAAATAATATAGGTAGCTTGGTGAATTATTTCATCATCATAAATACTTATGGAGTAACCCCCATGACTACAGATTAAATAAACTTCATGGTTATACTTTAAATAACCCTCACGATTATAGTTGGTGTAACCATTGCAATTATACTTGTAATAATAGTCAAGGACAATATCCAACAGAAATATACTCAATTAATTGAAGGTATACCCTGGACCTACTCAATTTTTTTTATAATATAACCACCCTTTATCATAAAAATTTCCCAAAAACCATCTTAATATCATAAAACATGAATGATTGCATCATAAAAACATTCTTTGAGGAAAATCACTTGTTTTGAAAATAAACTTCACGCTTATAAAGGAAAACATTTTATTTGAAAATAACCATGTAATATTTTCATATAATATTGAATTAAAATATTATTCATGAAGGTGGAAATATCATATCATTACTTATAAGTAATGAAAATATTCCGTCGATATTTTTGTCAAAAAAGTAACAAAGTACATCATTTGGAAAATGAAAAAAAAAAGATCCTTTCAAGCGAATTTGTAAAAAGTAAAACATGGGTAAAAATGATGATAAAAATAATATAATAATAATAATAACCATATTTATATTATTTTAATAAAATAATCAATTGAATATGGAGGGAAAATATTGTTTTTAATGGAAACATTAAGAGATGATTTTTAAAAGAAAGTCTCTTACCTTGAATATGAATCAACACGTACATTATTTATATTACTAAATAATAGATTAATGTAAAAAAATTACATTAATATGAACCTTTTTTTGGTTTATTATCCCTTTTATATCACTTATTATCATATTATATACAATTACATGATAATTTAATTACATGTAGGATGCTTTGATGATATTTGTTTCTTAAGTCCAAAATGACTTCGGTAAGTTGATAGTGCTAAAAAAAGTCATTATTAAATTATATACATAATAATAATCATGAAATAATTATCATTATTACATATCATTTATAATTTCAAATCCATCCATTAAATATGGTTATGAAAAATGGACTATGTTACAATCATGGAGAAGGTTGGTCGTACGTACGCATGAGTAATGTTTCCATTTTTCAATGATCATTATGGAAATAAGATAAATATAATTTTATATTTACATAATTATAATAATATCATATATATAATATTATTTCTTTAAAAATACTCAGATATATCATCCATTTTATATAGTAATGAAAAGGGATTCACATCGCATCAAGGATGTGGTAATCCACACACACACATGAATGATGTTATCATTTTTCAATGCATGTAAAGGTAAGATCAAAAATTATATATTAATTTTTCAAAATGATAAATATATCATTAATATCATATATAAACATTACTTACATCCTTATAACTAGTATTGATAGATGGTGAAGGAAAACAAATTACATGGGTTCATGTGGCGGTAGTCTGTCATACAAATGAAAAATGAATTATATTCCCACTTGACATAAATGTAGATGTATATAGGTAATGAAACTAACCTAATAACATATAATTATACATACGATATTTTATTTATTATTTTATCATGGTTTAGGATGATTTTATATAATTTTAAGAAGAAGAAAAACCAAAATATACAGATAAAAACTATACCTCTTCTTTGAAAAAGTTTATTTTATTTACACTTTAAGACCTCTAAAAATGTTATTATACCTAAAACGATACCTATATAATTATGTGAGGGATTATAGTAAGGTATATTATTAGATATTTTCTAAACAAAAATGGTTTTTAAGTGTGAAGAGATGGGAAGAAGAGGCTCCCTTTGATAAGACAGTGGAGGGGGAATTTTCGAATAACTCAAAATATTAAATTAATATAAATTATTATTTATTTAAAAATGGATATAAATTGATTTATTTAAATTATAAAATTATTAGGCCTCTAAGTACCCTTATACAATAAAAATTCTACATGTTTTTACTATATTAATACATTTATATTTTGGTTTTAAACCTTATTCAACCCCTCTAACTCTTACTTTGATAACATGAATTTTTACTCTTTGAGGTTTAATATAGTTACTATAAACAAAAAATAATCCATAAATTTAACATGGTTGATATTTTAAAATTTATCCTAATTACTTTAAATAATTTAATATTTTTATAAATTTTATAGCATTTAATAAAATATTATTTTCTATAAAATATCCATAATGTCAATTTTTAGAACCATTTATTACTTTTCCCTAAATAATATCAATATAACACTTAAAATTAGAAAAACATTATTTTAAAATATCCCTAATATACAAAATTAATCCATTAAATTATTAATTATCTAGAATTATTTTACTTTTAATATTTTTAGTATCATTAATTTGACTTTTTCATTAATTGGATAATTACAACATGAGTGTTATGTAAACATTTAAGGTAATTATTAATTCACTAAAAATTAAAAATAAATTAGGATGAATAATATAAATATTTTAAATTTAAAAATAATATTTATAGATTAACATATTATTTTGATAATAACATACTAAAAATATTACACTTATTAAAAATAGGAGTGTGACATGGTTGACTTTTCATTAAAAAAATAATATAAAAGTCATAATATCATCCAATTGGCCAAAAACGGAAATATTTTAGAAATATGAATGATTATGGCTGATATATACTCATAAAATAAATTTTAGTCAAGTTTTTGGGACATTTAATATTTCTTGTCATTTTATTTTTATCCTAAATTAAATGATTTCCCCTTTACCATAGAAATAAAATTACTAAGTTTATTATTCATATTATCCAAACATTAAAGGGAACTATTTACTAAATTTTTAAATTATGATCCCAACTATGGAATCCAATTTAAAAAATTCATATCAAATAAGTTTCATAATTAAATTATAGTTAAATTGGAAAAATGCAACAAAGAATGGTTTTTTCAGAAAAATTCTATTTTAAATAAAAATTGTTTTTTAATAAATTCAAGCATAAAATTTATATAAAAACCATAATTGGATTATTTTAAAACAAAATAAAATAATTAAAATTTCAAATTAATCCCGAATATAATTCTACCTTTTAAATACTTTAAACTAAAAAAAATCAAAATTATTCAGTATTTTCCTTATTTCTTGAAAAATATTTTTTTTTGAAAATTATTAAAATTTGATTTTAAGCTAATTTTGAAATTATTAATTCAAAAATTAAATTAATTTTTTCAAATAATTTTTTATAACTTATATAGATTGTAATATTCACTCATAAAAAGAATAAAAATTCATTTTTAAAGAAAAATAATTATTTAAAAAATAAAATTACTTTACTAAAAAATGTGTGGTTATTTTATAAGAACTTACCAATACATTCATATTGAGTTGGAACTTTATATTTATTTCATAAATTATTTATTCATATTCATGCCCTTAAATTTAATGTCTATGTTATAATAGTCACATTTAAATAATAATATTTTATTATTTATTTAAGCTCTATGTTTTATATCTTACATGATATTGAACATAGTTTTTTACATTTTAAAATATTGGGATGTTACAATTCAATCTATTTTATACACCTTGTTTCAGGTTTTATAATGGATGATATATATTTTGACTCATATTATAATCTTTTGAATTTTTATTCCTCGTCGTTTTTTTCTTATTGTCTATACGCATGGTATTGACCATGGATTAAGGACAATTTGATGAAGGAATATGGGAATTATTTGGGTGTAGGATAGGGTATCTAAGATATGATTTGGCTTCTAGGTGGACTGTGATAGCTACAAAGAAGATATTTTATTTCCGAATTATCATGGGAAGGCATTCCTCTTGTTGGGACCAAGCTAACCTCAATGACGTCTCGTAACCTAATGTTAAACCCATGTCATTCCTTGTTTTTGAATTTTCACGGTTGGTGTGTTTATACTAATTTAGTGGAGTTCGATACTCAAATATGTTCATTATATATGGTGTGTATACTTGATGTTTTCACCATTTTATATTAATTTTAAATGGCGGGGAGACCGTCATCTAATCATTATATGTTTTCCTCCTTATCATAGAGACTATTCAAAGATGTTTTCAAGTTGGGGAGTGTATTTTTTTCTTGATCTTTGGGTGTCAATTGTTTTAGAGGTGCTTTTCTATCCTTTAGTCTAAATATTGACACAAGTGTTACTTATGGGAATTGGAATGTGAATTCGTTGGAGCTCCTAAATTCATGGTTAACATTAGAAGTGGAAATCCTAACATTTCTTTGTTTTAGGAATATATTATTTGGACATGTGGTTCATTAGTAATTTTTTTTATTTTCCTAATAAGTGGTTTGTACAGGTCCTATATTTTTTGTTTCTATTCGGGAGTTGGACTTTCAGACAGATCCCTCTTTTCTCTGATTTAGTTTTTACCTTTACCTAGATTATGTTTTCAAATAATTTCTAGGAGTGGACTTTTTAGGATCCGAAGGTGGCATGGTGGGTAGAATTATAACACCCTAAAATTTCACTTTCATGATTTTGATCTTATGTTTGATATCTTAATTTGGGTAAAGGTGTCCAAGGATTGAAATTTTTAGTTTTTGAAAGTTGTTCATGGGATTCACATCTATGTTCATGATTTTAAAATCATGTAATATAAATTTTGCACTATATATATCTATTGAAATTGATGATTTCATGGTCTATATATGATTTACTAAACAATTCATGAAAACTGTTAAACCTCTTGGCATTGGGAAAATTCTAATCGTTTGGTCTATGTACTATTTGGTAAACTCTGGGAGACAACAGTGCAGCTTAATCTAGTTAGGGTATTTTTTCTTTATGCCTTTTTTTGAATATTCCTTTCACCCCATTATAACTCATTCTAACTTGCACATATGAGGCACCTCTAAAGGGATTTCTTCATCCCCAAATCCCCTCCAAGAGTATTTGGAGTGGATTCTTTTTGGTGTTTCATCTAAATTAAAAGGTAAGGGATCCACTTTCCTCCATCCTTGGTTCTTCCTATTTTTAAAAATTTATATAACCCTAGTGGTTATCGTGGGATGATTTTTATGGTTAGTGTTTTTTTAAATTAGTTATTTTGTTTTTTAGAGGTTATGATCCATCCTATGAGGTCTATTCTACTGTTATTCATCTAAGGCAACATATTTCCACCAATTTCAATATGTGTTTCCATTAAATTTCTATTTTTAAAAGAGTTCTTTGATTTCTTTATTTTAAAGTGTTCTTAAACTAAATTAATTATATGTATATATATATGACTCCTATTTTTATATAATCAAATTTTTTCCATGTTTTTTAGGTTTTTACATTGAAACAATTAGGTGAAATTCTTGGTTATTTTGCACTTTGATATTCAAATGTTCTTTATATATTTTTGGTGTTTGATAAAATTTCGTTCATGGGTTTTCATGAGGAAAGTGGTTGTTTCATGGTGTTATAAACCAATTGGAATTTATAAAGTGAAGGGTTCTTTGATTTAAAAAAATGTTTTTCAAAATTTTAATAGGCACCCATGGTTTCAAAATAAATTTACTTATTTATAAAGGTCATTTGATTCCTTTTTGGTTTTGTTTTCTTGGATAATAACTCTAATTAATTTAAAATTATGATTATTTTTTTCTTTGGTGTTTCTTTTTATTTCCCATGGTTTGAATTTTTATTTAAAATAGTTTTTAAAAAGATATTTCCAAATCATGTGATCTTTTTGTGTAAATAGAGGGTCTGGTTAGAACTTTATGTTATTCTCTTTGTTTGGATATTATTTACACCCTAGTTGATCTAGTTGTCACATATTGTTTATGATTTAGAGAATCTTATTTTTTATATGAATTTTGATTCATTTATTTATGTTTGGATTGGGGATCATTAATGAATGGGGTGTGTTGGAGGTGAGATATTTATTTAATGTCTATGTATCTTTTTCTTATAACAGTGTTCTTATCACATGGTGACATTATATTGATGGTAATCACCACTTTCTAGTTGTGAAATGAGGATCCTAGGTTGCTCATTGGAAATTTTAGGGGAATTTCCTTACCAGTTGAGTGTCATTTCCTAGCTAGAAATCACTATTTGAATGTTTTACCAAGGTAGGGGATGTGCCTTTGAGAAAGATAGTATAAGAGAGATTTATGAGATGAGTTGTGTGACTATTTACCTACCAATAGTTTGTTCTGTATTTTCACATTGGTAAACTTGTAACATTGGTTCCTAGGGTTTTTCTTCCTTGTTCTTACTTTATGATATTATTATCTATAATTTTTTATACAATTTATTGCTTCTATTTATGTTCTTACTTCAATGCTTGAAGAGTTAAAATCATAGGGTTGAGACTTTCTTTGTGTTATTCTTGCCATTTGTTTTTGACTTTATGGATTTACATTTTATCATGATTTACATTATTATTTACCAAAATTTAGTGATTGAATTAATATTCTAGGAATGTAAAATATATTTTTTATTTAAATTAAATTCTTGGAAAGTGTTCTGTTTAAAAATGTGTTTTTAACCAATATGTTAGTTGATTTTAAAGGAGGAATTTTTTAAAATAAAAATATTAATTTTGAAAAATAATTAAAGTAATATAATGGTATTTTTAAAAATAGAATGTTTATCTTTATCCCTTTTGAGGTGAAAGTTATTTTTAAAATAAAATCGTTTGTTTTAGAAAAATAAAGTTACCTCAGCAGGTCTGCTTCAAGGCTTGTTTTTTAAATGGCTTGTTTTGAGAAATTATATATGATACTCTTTTTATTTATATTTTATATAGAGGAAATGAAAATTTATTTTTATATACCTTACTTTAAAACAATGATCCTTAGTTTCCTTATAAATGGATTTTTAATAGACTGCTGATGGAATCCTAGTGGCCTTTGGCTCACACCCTTCATACTCACATTATTGGGTAGGCACTCTTCATATTTTCTTTAGGTTTTCTAGTTATAACTTTCAGGTTGTCAAGTCACCACCCTATAATGGGAAGTGGATGTTTTTAAATTTATGGTGGTGACTTGAGAGTCACATGAAGATTTTGGGGTTGGTTTTCCACTTTAGTTCATCTAGTTTTGGGTCATGCGGTGTATCATCCTCTTACGCCACCAATTTATTTTTAGTTTATATTTTTAAATTGTTTTGGAAATGTAGAATATTTATATAAAAAATGTTTCATATATGAAATAAAAATTCTTTAAAATATTCTAGTTATACTTTATTCTTATATCTTGTTTGAAACTTTTATTTTTTATTCCGTTTTTTTATTTATGGTCTTCTAATTTATTTATACCTCATTAAAGGATCCTAGATATATCCATATGTTATCTTAGTTTTAAAGAGGATGAAATCATTTCTTTGTTTTATCTTGTGATACACTAGTCCTTGTCTCATGTATAAGAAAATCATGAATGTGCAATGGGAATTATGGAGGAACGGTCATGAGTGATATGTTAGGTTAGCTAGGGCCAGTTTGATACATAAAATGTAAATGGAAGAGTGTGGGAGTATGTTACTAAGGATGAATTTTTAATCATTCATTATACTGAAAGAAAATTTCTCCACTTTGATCTTTTTATTTTTTATAAATAACTTACCCACCTTAATCCTCTAAAAACCCCATAAAAATCCTTCAGAACTAAGAATCCTTTTGAGCCTAATAGTGGAGAGAATATAATATAAGCAATACTATGTAAGCCTATTTGAATCAAGAATGAGAAATAATCAAAAAAAATTACTCTTAAGTGAGGGGAACTCATCCTAAAATGTAGGATTCAAGGGGTCATGGACTGATATGAAAGGTTAATATCAGTAAAAAAAAGAGAGAACAAATTAGTGAATGGAATTATAGAATTGGTATAATTATTTCTAACTAGATGGATTATAAAAATTTCTTAAAATCTTATTCTATTATTTAAATTTGAATTTATATATATATATGTATCAACTAAATTCATTTAATATTTCCCATGAGTGAAATATTTTATGTTTTGAAGGGAGTGATTTATGAAAAAATGAATGCATTTATTATTTTAAAATTCAATGCAAATAACCCCATTGATATCATAAAACCCAACTATAATTTTTTTAATGTTATCATTAAATATAATAGTGAAAAGTTGTTCAATAATTTATTTTATTGATTATTTCATCATTCTAAGATTTCATTGTAGATTCTAATGTATTTTGTGTTTTTTAAAAGATGAATAGGTTGAAAAGTGTCATAAACAAACCCATGAACCCTGTACCAGCCACCTGAGCCGACCCAAAAAAATAACTAAGGGGAAGTATCAATCCCCCTAGGTGGGAAACTATTGTCGGACATCAATATATTGAAATTTTGAATGATTTAACTCATAAAACAATTAAAAATAAACAAATATAAAACGAAGAATAAAGATATCACTAGAAGTGGAAATAAATAAAACCACACTTACCTCCACATGACCATGTTGGTCACCACCAACCACTAAACCAAAATTTCACCTCAAAGTCCAAGACAAACCTAAAAATATCTCCAGAAACTAAAAAATACATAATATTATAGGTTTGAGTATTAAAACTTAGTATCTATGCCCATATAATCTATCCCCATTACATTTCCTTTAAATAAAATATTCATTAATTTCAATTTTGATATACAATATATAAGAAAAAGTTTTTCACACATTATTTCTTTAAAACAAATCATGGTCCATCATCCTTTTCATTTAAATATTGGTTTTCTTTCTATGAGGGAGGCCTTAGCATTTTAAAAAAAATAGGACAAGTGAAGGGAGTATTTTTTCTTTTTATGAATTGGAAAATGAGTGTAAGCTATTTTCAAAAAATTTCTAAAATAGATTTAAAAACCAATACTCACTTTTTCTAAATTACCATGTCATAAAAAGGGAGAAGAACAAGAACCACACACATGGGTAATGGAAAACATCATACATTTCACCAAATCCAATGACACGCTTATATTACCTGCTATGGATAGATGATTTCCAAGGCGAGTATGAGAGTACCTAGGAGATTAGTGTATATTCTAGAGAATGTTGAAACCTGATCCATCCCATAGTCAATCCTCGACTGAAAAAATTAATCCTCTTATACATTCGGTCTTACCCTACCTGGATTAACCATGAAGAATATTCTTGAAGTAGAGCATGGTCTATACTAAGGTCCACAAACTGGGGAGTAATCTATACTAGTATAAGAAACATTCTTGGAAAATACTATAGCTGTGTTATGTTCCCATTTCAAGAATAAATTAAGTTAATCCAATTAAATCCAAACTAGAAACTAAAAACATATACATGTATCACACAAAAGAAACACACTTAAGTGTCACCCTGAATCACCCCTGGGAAAAATACCATTCCTTTCAACCAATTGTTCATAAGGGAGTCCAATATCATAGACCAATCATACCATTCAACAAAACCACGTAAATAGGATTATCAAATGAGAGTTTTAAAAAGAGGAACAACATATAAAAGTTAAAAATGTGCCTCAATTAATATTTGTGTAACCTACCATTTCCAAATAACCAAACTCACATTTCAAAAATATGCAAGAACACCATTTATAATTTTCCAACCATTTAGAAATCGATTTAGGAAACCAACAAACATTTAAAAATCAAAACCATACTTTAGTAACCATAAATCACTTACAAAGTCCAACTGGGTAATTTAGAAAAAAACTTGGTGTGCAAGATCTAGTAAAAAATTTCAAACACTTCATAAAAAGAAGTAAATCACTTCATTTCATGACTAACAATTACTCTAAAAATTATACATCACTAATTAGTATGAAAATAAGGTGTAAAAAGAAATAAATCAATAATTCATTAAATTTATATTCCAATGAATATGGAAGCCTACCTAAAACACAAGGCTTACTGATTTAAATGATGGAAACTCAAATATTCTTTTTCTTCTTGCATGCATATGAAAATTCACTCATATGTTAGGACACAAATCCCCTATGTACATATTTTCATGGTCAAATATGTAGAAGGGGATCCTCACATATATGATTAAACAATCATATACCCTTTTAACTTTCACACATGTAAACTTTTAATATATATACATTAGCACACCAAGCCCCAATATATATATTCATACCTCCATGAATGAATATATATATATATATATTGGGGAACTTATATATGTATATGCCTATGTATTCATTCATGTACAGGTAACTTTTGACAATGGAAACCTGAAACCATCGCAGAAAGGTCCAAAACACTCTAGTAAAAGACTAGAAAATCAAAACTATAACAAAACTAAATTAAAATTGGCATAAAAAATTAAAATGGAACAAAACCTACCCACAACCTAGGGTTAACTAACTACCTTTGACAACCATAGAAATAACGGTCCTCAACAAGACCATTTAACCCTAAACATATGCATTCAATAAATATAATACCCAAAAAACTATTTAGGGTATGGATATGGTTTTCAAAACCCATAGAGAAGAAGGAAAAAATAAATAGAATAATAATAAGGAAGATGATAATATGATAGGCTCACTAGAAATAATAGAAGAGGAGGTCTCACAGGAGGGAGCCCCTCTTGGGTGTGGTGGAGTGCGATGAGAGAGGGTGAGGGGGCTAGGTCGCCCAGTGGGGAGTGGGAGAAAATGGGGGCTTAATCACGTAAGAGGGGGAAGAATACCCCTTAAAGGGTTTTTAATATTATTATTATTATTATTGAAAATAATAATAATATTAATAAAATTAATAATTATAATATTATTATTATTAGTAAAACATTTTATTTTTTTCACTTAATTTAATTTTATTTTATTTTAAATTAAGACTAAGGGAAGACTGTACAGTTTGGATGCATGGTCTTCAAGACCATGTCCCAACCCTGCATAGCCTACTAGAAATAAGTGACAACCACACAGGCTAGCCACACGGTTTGGGAAATTGTTCACTATCCATGCAAGTCAGCTCTATCAAACAACAGAACCATTTCCCACTCTTTCTATATAGATTAATCTCATTATGTGCATGTCGTGTACCTTTTCATAGATACTAAACAAACATTTCATGGTTTCTTCTAGGCCTCAAATGGTTTGGACCAAAATGTGATCATACTGTGCACAGGGCCAAAAAACCACCAAAAACTCCAAAACTCAAAAATTGTCACTCGGAACCTGACCTGAACCTCAAACAAAAGATAAAACACCAAGAAAAAAATAAAATTAAGAAAAAAATGGGTTTTGTATGAAAATTAAATCCACCACAAAAAGTTTCCCCCAAAAAGTCACCTAGAGAAATGATAAACAACACTCATGATCAAAATTGCATGAGACCAAATGAAACCCTAGACTCAGTTTGATATTTCACTCCACAAGCCACATGACCAGACCTATGGCAAACCATAACTAAGATAATCGTGAGAAAAAAAGGAGGGTTCTCTTAACCATAACCACCCGACTAAAACAAAGAAATATTGAGATTGAAAAATATCCACATGAACTAAAAACGCCTTCTCCAAGGGAAAACCCATAGAAGGAACTCAATATAAATAGAAAACCAACCCATGAACCATTATTTTCTCAAGACTCAAACATCTCCAAAATGATTATAACTTGAAACCAAGGTCGATACACAAAGGATAACCATTTAAATACCTTAATCTACAAAGAAAAACCATATAGGTAAAAGAGAAAAAAACCACTAATCCCTTTACATTAAAGATAGAATAATAACAGCAAAGAAAACTATAACTAAAAAACATCAATTATCCCCTATCCACACTTTATCCAAAGCATAGGCCAAGAACTCCCCCAAACCAAAAAAAATCCTCACTATGTGAAGAGATTCACTATAAGGCCTATGGATGGAGCCCTGATGTCCTAAAGTATTGGTTTCCCTATATTTGGAATATGATAACCTCTACCTGAAACTTCCTCTTTTTGAGTCACCACTTGTTGAACATATCTATATGATTCAGATAGCTACCTTGACCACAAGTCTTGAGAGAAATACAGCAGGATGAATCCAAATTTCCAAACTGACAAAACTGGACGAACAAAAATGAATGTTTTGATGAGTAAGAAGTTAGAAACGGAAAAGATGACTCTTAAAGAATAGGTTCCTCTAGTATACACCTCTCACTAGATAGGGAACCTTCACAAGAACCAAGATAAACTGGTTCTCCAACTTATACTCTCCTTACCTTCAACTCCTCATGTATGAACCATTACATGAAAGTGGTCTTAGACACTTCCCAAGACTTCCCATATTGCAATGATGGTGTGAATATTACCTTAAACCAATACTATCACAGATCTTCAAACTCATAACAATTCATACTTTAATGGTTTCGGTAGTTTCCAATGACCTGAGAGCACTTATAACTTCCCAATCCACTATAAAACTTCTAATGAACCTCGATCAGCATAAAAAACAAGTAAAAACTGAACATAACTCAATACCACAACTCCACTATGATTTTGGGTAGGGAAAAATACTAAAAAACTTTCTATAAACCTTGGGAACCTTTTTGGGTGGTGTTCTCTAATCAACCGAAAAAAACACAAACAAAAAAACACCAAACCAAAAAAACTACAAATCCTGATAAAAACTAAACCAAAAGAACATCCCAAGACAAAACACCAGGCTTAATGACCAAACATCACAAAACCAAGACAAAATACTCTTACAAAACCACCATTTTGATTTCAAAATCAAAACCATTTCAACCCAAAACCACTTTACAAATTACCCAAATTACCTTTTAAATTCAATTTAAACACCAAATCCAATTTGATAAACAAAAAAAAGTTCCCAAAAATCATTTACTATTTAAAAATTCTATTAAAATTCTCAAACCACTTTTAAACAATATCATACCTCAAAATAATTTTCATCTTAAAAAACTCTTTTTTTACCCTTTCTAATTTAAAATCCACCCACACTAACGAAATTCAAACAAAGAAAAACTCACAAAAAAAAATCCGAGGATGGTGAATTAGTGTATATGCTTAAACCAGTATCATGGTTTAGAAAACCATCCATTAATTAAGTATGAACCACTAGAAGTACCTTGAACCATGCACTCGGGCTCTACATAGGTCGCTACTCCATGTAACCCCACCATCCAACATCGGGTCACCTTCATTATCATATCCAAAAATGAAAACCCAAAGACCAAGAAAAATGACACAAATATCATACCACCCCTAACAAATCAAGGCACAGGATGAGTAAAAGTTCATGTCTCTCTTCTTGTACCAAGCTCTCGTGTCTTGAAAATCCAATCTTAAATCTACTTAATGACCCAAATAAAAAAGTACCTTCTCGAATTCCATTTTTTCATGAACCAAACTAGGTTAATTATGAACTAGTCACCATCCCACAAAAAAGTCCTGAGAGGCATTCTCGATCCTCACAGGTAAGAAACTAGTTTTGGGCATTGAGTTAAAGTAATTTGGAATAATTTTTCACATAAAAAATGACAAATAAAAAAAATATAAACTGGAAAATAAAAAACACCACTGTCAATGGAAATAAATAAAACAAAACATACCTCCACATGACCATATGGTTGACCACCAACCACTAAACCAACATCACACCATAGTGACCAAGAATTATTTATAAGTATATCCATAAGATAAAAACCAAGATAAAAATATAGGCATGAGTATTAAATCATAGTAGGAATTACCAAACAATATATTCCAACTTGGTTTCCTTTAAATAAAATATTTTTCAATTTTTGGATTGAAATAAAATATATAAGAATAGGTTTTTAACATATTTTCTATTTAAAAAAATCACATTCCATTTCCCTTTTTATTTAAAAACTTGTTTCATTTCTATGAGGGTGGCCTTATCATTTTGAAGAAATAGATTAAGTAAAGTGAGGGTTGTTTTATTTATGAAAATGGGAAAATGAGTGTAATCCATTTTCAAAACACTTCCATAAAACATTTGAAAACAAATACTCACTTTTACCAAAGTAACATGTTGCAAAATGGGAAAAGAATAGAAACTAAATACAAGGGCAATGGAAAATAGCATACATGCACCAAAATCAATTGAGGCACCTACATTATATGCCACAAATAAACTAGTGAAAAGGGGAACATGGGAGTACCTAGTAGCTCAGTCGATAATATAGAACATAATGAAACCTGATTCATACCATAAACATGCCTCACCCACTATCATCAATCTGCCCACATGCTGGTCTTACCTTACCAGGCCTAACTGAGGTGCACAATCCCAAAGTGGATAAAGGTTCATATTAAGGGACACTAGTTGATGCATAATATAAACTATTGTAGTAATTGTTTATAGAAAATATTTTAGCTATGTCAGGTTCCCATGCCATAACTAAAGTAGGGTGATCCAATCAAATCCAAACAAGCAACTGACCACATATACATGCATCACTCATAAGAAACACATACAAGCATCACCCTGAATCACCCTAGGGAACAATACTTTACCTTTCAACCAATAGTTCACAAGGGAGTACCGTACCAAGCAAAAAATATTCCATTTAACATAACCAATGAAATAGGATCATCCAAGGATAATTTTCTAAAGAGGACCAACATCCGAATTTTCCAAATGGGCCTCAAGAAATCTGTAAGGAATAAACTATTTACAAATAACCAAAATCACCTTTTCAAAATGTTTCATGAACATTTTTTATAAAAATAAAACCATTTAGAAATCCATTTATGAAACCAACACACATTTAAAATCTAGAACCATACTTTAGAAACCATAAATCACATACAAAGTCCAACCAGGGAATTTATCAAACACTTGGTGTGCAAGAACTAGTAAAACAATTTCAAAAACTTCATAAAAATAAGTAAATAACCTTGTTTCATGAAAAAAAAGTTATTTAAAAACTATACATCACTAATTAGTATGAATAAAAGGTTAAAAAAGAAATAAATCAATAATTCTTTAAATTTAATGTCTAATGCAAAGGGAAACCTTCCTAACACTAAAGGGACAATGTTTTAAATGACAAAAACTCAAATATTCTCTTTTCTTCTTCCACACATATACATGTTCATTTTTTTCTAAGAACATATAGCCCATATGTTCATATTTTCATGGTCAAATATGTATAAGGGGATCCTTACTTATATTATTGAATATGTGTATATCCCTTTAAATTACACACATATTCATTTTTCATATATATAGATCACCACACAAAGACCCAATATATATATATACCTCCATGAGTGAATATATATATATATAGTGGAACTTATATATGAATATTCCTACCTATGTTTACATATATAAGTCACATATGATAATGGAAACCTAAAAATACTTTAGTAAGGTCTAAAACTCTCTTTAAAAACTCTGAAATCTAAAAACCCTAAAAAACCCTAAATTAGAATTGATGAAATGAATTAAAACTAAATAAAACCTAACTGAAACACATGGAAAACACACTACCTTTGACAATTGTGGCAATAATAATCCTCAATGGGACCAAAAAACCCTAAATATAAATATTCAATAAATATAATAACCATTAAATGGTTTAGGGTTTGGATATGGTGTACACAACACACAAAGAATAAGTAAAAACCAGAAATAGAATAAGATTAAGGAAGAAGACGATAAGAGAGACTCACTGGAAGGAAGATAATAGGAGGTAGCATGTGATGGATCCCCTCCTTAACATGGTGGAGCGTGACGAGATAGGGGTAGAGGGGATAGGCTGCATGATGGGGAGAGGGGAAACTGGGGGTTTAGTTATACAAGAGGGGGAGGAACACCCATTAAGGAATTTTTAAAAATAATAATATTATTATTACTAATATTTATAATAAAAAAATAATAAACATAAAAAATAATTATATTCAAATTATTATTATTATTATTACTATTATTAAAACATTTTCTTTTTTATTTATTTTTATTTTATTTTAAAACCCATGGATGATCACATGGTTTGGATGCACGGTCTGCCAGATTGTGCACACCCTACTATAAAAAAGAGATACCCACAAAGGATAGATACATGGTTTGGGAAACTGTGAACTAACCGTGTAATTTATCTTTTTCAAAAGATAGATCCATTATTTATGCTTTCCTTATAGTTTCCTTTAACCATGCTCAAGCTATGAGTCTTGTCCCAAACACAAAACACATGTCGCACGGTTTCTCCTAGGACTCACATGGTTTAAACCAAACCATGATCAAACTTTTCATATGCCCAAATACCACACAAAAACATCAAAACACAAAAATTCACATGGGGAACTCAACTCGAGCCTCAACCAAAAGATCAAACACCAAAAAAAGAATAAAATTAAGGAAAACCATGGTCGGTGTGTAAAAATAATAGAAGATATGAACCCATTCAAAATTAAAAATAAGAGGATATTTAAGAATTTATAAAAATATATTTAACAACTTAAAAATTCATTTTCACTGACTTGTCCATGCTTTTAATAAAAGGATTTCATAGGATAGCGACATTCCACTCTCCCTTCATGTATCATCATCACTCAATATAACACATTTTTCCAAGGAATAGAAATATATTGAACTAAAAGAGAGGTTATTTCTAGTTGTAAATACGCTTTAGAAATTTTCAACCTATAAAAAAAATATTAGAAGATATAAAATTCGTATCAAATAAATGTTACATCGTTAATGTGCTGTAAAAATAGTATAAATAAAACTATTATTAGTTGGACTAATTTATGAAAAATTTAATTACATAATAGAAATTAGAGATTAAAATAAATTCTAGTAGTTCTGAAAACAATTAAGATACTCCTAAAACTATTATTACTAATTCAATTTCCAGTTCATAGGAAATATTTACTTTAATCCAAAGAGGGGGGAGGATCGTAGACCTTCTCTTGGTATCTTATTTCCAGAAATTGTAAATTCATCAACTATATAACATTAGGTTCTATGGGGTATAATTAAATTAAGCACATACACATTGAACACACATATGCCAAAAAAGAAAATCATAGCCCCCCACCCCCACCCCCCAGGGATAACCTACCCAACTAGCTTTTTTGTTACATTATATATATTTTTTCCTAAATGCCCAATGGCCATGAAGCTCATTACCTGGTCTGTAGGCCTATAATTGTTTCTCAAGGCCCATTCTATGAATATTAATAATATAGTACCCAAGTTCCTACATTACTCGCTACAGTACCGCCACCATTATAGTACTCTTCAATGCTACAGTGTTCTGACGCTTCTACAGTGTAGGTACATTATCCTTTATCTAGATACTACATCTTCCTAGCCACTCGAATCCCTATATCTTCATAATCATGAGTAAGCTCTAGAACCCTAATATTATTCAACTATAACCCTAGGGTATGGGTCTATATCTTCCAATCCACTGAAAACCTCAATCTTAAAAATTGGATAATTTATATTCTATACTAGGAATCCCTTAATCTCAAAGAATATAACAATCTATCTTCCAAACTATGAAACACTTAATCTCACAGGATTAGACAATTTATTTTCCACACTAGGAAATCCTCAATATTTAATTATTGAAAAAATAATTAATATAATGGACAATTCTAAAATTATTACAATAAAATCATCACATTATGTAACTCTTTATCAAATATCACAAGAAAAATAAAATCAGAAGCATTGTAGGTAATAAGATATTGCAGACTTCCACATAATTGTAAGCCTTCAAGGATTATTGTATCTTTTATATTCACTTCTATTACTAAAATTCCTATTCTCTGTTTTTATAAATCTATATAATGGTTGTATTCCAATCTATTCATGATTATTTTCAATAGTATCAGATGTATCATTCCATCATCCAATATATGAACATTTAGAATTTATCATCTTATATGTTCAAATTCTACAAGTCCTCACAGTGTGGATGTATATTCTAGTAGACATGAAGATCATGTCAATTTATCAGAACACATAATTCATTATTAAGTTTCATAATTGAAAACATAAAAAAAATATTCAAGTTACATTAACACATTAAAGGAGTTTATTTTGAATAGTCAGAACCAAGAATAAGAAGATTCCAAAACTCAATAATCTTGACCTTTTTTAAAATAAAAAATCTTGTTATAAATTAAATAATATTAATAGATATTTTAAAAATGAAAATTCATTATACAATGTATTATCCAATTAAACTCTCCCTAGATGTTACATCCATGAAAATAGACATTTCTCCTTTAATAAGTAAAAAAAGTGTTAATAAAAAAATAAAAGTCAAAAATCTATATCTAAATAATTTTTATTTCTTAATAAAATACTCATTTTTAGTTGAATAACTTCTGAATAGCTAAAATAAATTCTTTCATTTATAATTATAACAAAGTTTTAGAAAATATATATAATATAAAAACTTATTGAACTTACTTCACTCATAATATTACTTAATTCTCCCTCTTTGTGATGGTCAAAAAAATTTAAAAATTTGTAAAAATTTGTAAAAAAATTTTTAACTTTGGTGAAATACTAGAAGGATTTATAAAAGACACATTGTAAAAGAAATAAAAAAATGGTATGTTTTAAAAGTAAACCTACCAAAAGTTATTTTTTAATTCCTATTAATGATCATATTTTTCAAATATAGTTCCAATGGTTTTTCAAAAATAAATTTCTTATCTTCCATAGTACTTTAGATGGACACTTATAAAAAATTTATATAAAAACTTTAATGATTTTTGAAAAATTTTAAGTTAATAAAATAAAATTTCATATTAAAATATTCAATAATTTTGAATACCAAATAAGTATATACCTACCTTTCATTAATAAATTTGAGAATTTTTTACACAATAATCACAACATGGGGAATAAAAAAATATGTGAATAACAATATGATCTAAAATTTATCTTATAGATGATAACAATCGATAACATTAACTATATGGTGAATTTTATTAAATGTGGTTCTGATCAAATTTTAAGGATTTTTATGTTATGTTCTTTTGTAGGAAATTCTAGAAAATATTTAGTACCTATAGAAAATATTAGTAAAATTCTAATACAAGGACTTTCCTCCCCCGTTCTCAATGATTTTTTCAATTTCATGTAATTTATGATCATTTATTATTATTAAAAGTCTAATTATATTAAATATATTCATATATTTTATAATTTCGGTTTTTATTGAAAATATTAGAAAACTATTTTTTAGTTCTGATAAAATCAAGAATAATTAATCATTTTTACATATTTCCTTAATATAAGTGGGCATCTTAAGCCTATGTGTTTAGTATGAGAGTGATTTTTTTGGGTTTCTATATAGAGATACAGAACTAATATTATCACAAATAATTAAAATTAGAGTAAGGATCAAGTTGAAGTTAGTGAGTGTATTTTTTAATGACAACTTTCAACTTCAATATATTCTGGTTCTACGGTGGAAATTAAAATTGAGTGGTTTTTCTTAGTATACCAAGACCCTAATGAATCACTTTTGAAATGAAAATTCTTAAAGGAAGATTTATTATAAATTTTACTTCCAGAAAAAAAAATCATTATAATAACACTTTAAAGTAAATTAAGTTCCAGATGAATAAAAAATTCCAAGTTTTGATGCACCTTTAAGATAATGGAATATCTATTTAACTTCTTTAATATTTAATTATTTTATTTTATCTTGAAATATATCACCAAATCATATAGAAAACATATTTCATGTTTTACAAGTTTTCAAGTAGAGTAAAATTATTTCCATACCTCTAAAAAACTTTTCTTCAACTGGTTTCTCGGATTCATTAAGATCTAGTTTACAAGAAGTTCTTATCTGAGTACTCATTTGGAAATTATTGTCAAAACCAAATCATTTAAGTAAATATATTATATATTAATGTAGATTTAATATTTTTCCTTCTATTTTTTGATTTATTTGGATTCTAAAAAAATAATTAAGTTTACTTATCATGATCATCTTGAACTCGCTCTTCATAATTTCAATGAAACTATCAGAAAAATATTTTTTAGTTGGGAAACATTTAACAAAATTAACATAAATTTTAACAAAAATGGTGTTATTATAAAAAATATTGATAAATAGAGTTTTTTATTCAGTGCTCTTAACAATAAAATTAACAACAAAATTAAAGACACTACTTATACCCTTCTCTTGGAACTTTTTTATGTCATTAAAGAGAATTAGTAAGTTGAAAAAACATTTTTTGGTAAATTTATATTTCTAAAACTATGTGGTTGTTCAATATAAAATTCCTCCTAAAAATATCTAGGAATGAATTCTTTATATCCATTTGATTAAAATTAATATGGTCTACAAAGTCTAGAAGTATTCAAATGGTTTTGAGTCTAGCAACTGAATTAAAGGTTTCTTCTTGGTCTATGCCCTCATCCTAACTATATACGTTAGATACAATTATTGATTTATTTTCAAAAATAACACTATTTTTTGCACATTTACTTTGGAAAACCCATTTTACTTCTATAACTAGATAATAATTAGGATTAAAAACAAAGGTCTATACCTTATTCAATTAAAATTGATTGATTTATTCTCACATTGAGCCTATCCACCTTTCACCACCAAGAAAATCTTCTTCTATTTTATGTTAGAATTGATATAGGAATGAAATATGATCAGATAAATTTCTGAGGTAATTCCTAGTTTATACCGGTTTTTAAATATCTATAATGATATTATCACTATGATTATTAGTTAATATCATTTGATTTTTAGGTAAATGGAATTGTTTAATTTCACCTATCAAATGGTTAACTTCTATAGTACTAACTTATGGTAGATTTACTTCTTGTTTTCCATATTCTATTAAGTTAAATTGAAGTGACCCATGATAAAAATGACATAAATATTATATTAATATCATAATTTAAATAATATATCTCACAATATTCGCACAACTAAAAGAAAAAAATGTTTAGTGAATTATACAATAGCTATACAAAAATATTATTTTAAAAACTATCATATATATATATATCCATAATCATGTTATTATAGACCCTTTTAATAATTATTGAATGATAATAAATATAAAATTAATATAATAAAAACTCAAAATTCAATTGATAATAATATTAAAACTTAATGGGGTAACATAAGATCATAAGAAGAACGTTAAGGAACCATAAAATAAATGACCTGTATTGAAAAAAAATCAATAATAATATAACATGTGAGAATGATATGAAACTATTGAATGCTTTAAACATAAAGGGTTAATCATGAAAACATGGAATAACAAGATAAAAAAATTGAAAAGGTGTCACAATTATAAGTATAGTTTTTCTTATCCTTCTGAATCTGGATACTCCCCAACCAATTCACTTGTAAAGTTATGAGTAGAGATTAATGCCTTCACACTCACCCTATGTAAACCCGATGACTTGAAATCCTATACCCATATAAAATTGTGAGTAGATATTAACACCATCACAATCACCATTTATAAATCTATTGACTGTATAAATTGTTCACATGTAAAATTGTGTGTAGATCTTAATACCATCTAGGTCACCCTTTGTGAACATAGCGATTTTCTAACCTCTTAAAATAATACTAATATATCATGATATATGATCCTTTAACCAATTAATTAGAGATATATATAGGTATCACCCTTCTAATAATCCATATATTTCAATTACACTTAAAAATTAAACATTCATAATTTCATAAAGAACCCATGAAAAATTTATGGATTTTTAAAACATTCAAGAACATCACAAGATTATACTTAAAAAATAATAGAATATCATAACTCTCGAATTCCAAAAAAGATCATATCATAACAGAATATAAAGAGAGATCAAAACATGACTTCATGAAAAATAAACCTTGGAGGGTAAATGTAAATGAATATAAAACAAATTCCAAAAACCTTTTTTAGAATATTTAATTGTAAATTAATTTCCAATAAATAAAGGGAAAGAGAAGAATTTTGGAAACCATATTATTGAGTTGTTCATGAAAAAAAAATCCTTTCAAATACATAAAGGTTTCAAAAATCTAAGAGTTAAAATATATTGAAAATTTTTACTTTCAAAAATAATCTTTAATAATGAAAATTTGAAAAATAAAGAAGGTTTCTAATAAAAGAAGTCAAAATACTTTGACAAAATTTATTTTTAAAAAAATATTTATTAATGGAAAATTTATAATGGAATAAAGTTTATCAAAATAAAATGTGGAGTGGATGATAAAATCTCTTTATTTTTAAAGGATGGAAAAACCTTTTGAATATTTTGAAATATCCTTTATTTCAAAACACACATCATTAAAAGGATAAAAAAACCTTAATTTAAAATTAATTCATGAAAAATTGATCATTTTAGATAAAAAAATTATTTTACATTAAGGAAATGAGAAAAATTGAATAAAGTAAAAAAAAAATAAGGAAAAAAATCTAATAAAATTAATAGAAATTTTTATTAACAAAATGCATTTTACCAAAATAATAGAATCACCAAGGAATAATAATTTATTTTGAAAAATGATTTCCCAAAAAAAGATTAAAATTCAACATAACGTCATCATATGTTAATTAAATAAATCTTTAAATATAATAGTTCTAGAAGAGTGATTGTGACCTAAGGAAAATATTTGAGTCACGAAAACCCATTACAACATTTGAAACTTTTGAAACAGAACCCCATGAGAGTTATAACATTAAATCGAACATTTAATATAATGAAATATAATATAATCAAGATAAAAAGGAAAATCGTTACGTATTTACACTATTTATAATGAAACATGCTGTTTAGTATAAATATGTCTTAGGGGAATCAAATTTGAGATAATAAAGACCTTACAATTTGATAAGTGAATGGATTGGAAGAAAATACCAGATAAATTTTAAAATAAACATTTTATCTCATAAAAAATGGTTATTTATTATGTAATAATTAATTTTTGTGGTATCTATACCACATCAGATAGCAATAGGTTCAAAACATGCTATCATGCCTCAATGAAGCCAAACATGAGACAACAAACACTTACCTTTTTTCCTCTATGAGTTGATGACACTATAAACTCCAATAAAACAAACATAGATAAATTAATAACCTATTTCTTAACATTAAATATAAATATTAAAATTTTATATTACTTATTAGTAATTTTTTCATGAGTATGTTAAGTAATTAAATCATGTTTTGGTTATCGGGTGTTAATAACATTATCTTTCTTGCGCATGTTTAATAGTTTTTACAGCATTAACCTTTATTTGATACAAATTTAATAATTTATATATCATTTTATATTAGATAATATATAACTTATATTTATTTAAAAATTTATTATTACATTTTATATGTGTTTTTTGTTATGTCATGTAAAAACCGAATTGATAATGGATTATTTTGGTAATTTTAGTGAATGAAAATGTCACTTTAAAAATCAGAAAAATACTTAATATAATATTTCAGAAACCATATAAAAACAAAATATTATTAATATATTATAATATTATAATTTTTTATGTTCCCATAGTTATCCATAATTATAAGGCCCCGACCTTAAACCTTACTTAATATTGAATTAAATGAATAATTCAAATTGAGGATCTTTTTAGGTTTAGAGTTTTAGAGAATTAGGACATAACTATTACATCTCAAAAGATTACAAAGTCGAAACTTCTACTATGTTTCCATAAAATAAAAACTCTTAAAAAGAAACATGTCTAGTTCCATGTTTTAGGTAGCATACCTTTCCCTTGATCCCATCCTTGACCCTATTCCACATTAAGTCCTGTGAAAAACATTTCAAAAACTTGGGATGAGCATAAAAAGCTCAGTAAGGGATACACAAAGAATGAAAACTGTTAGTTTTTCAAAACAACAAGTAAACCATGTATACTTTATCAAAGTAATACTTTTCACCTTTTCGAAGTAGTAAAAACTCTTCACTGAATAAAATTTCATTACTTACCCTTCTATAACCAAAAGATTACCATAAAACCCATATAAATATCACATAACATATAAAGGTAACTTGGGACATAAACATACTTAAGTGGAATAACCATAAGGTCGACTTCCACACATATCACTTAATGGAATATCCATTTGGCCAACTTCCATACATACTTAATGGAATAGCCATACAGCCGACATCCATACTCAATGCATTGGAGGTTATAACGTAACCACCTATCCTGGTATTCACGGCACCACCCGTCATATGGTATATCACATAACCACCCGTAAAATGTCCAAGTACCATTATAAAATTATAACCCATAAAACCAATATAAAGGAATGATAACATTTCCACATTTCAATCACAATATATCATTTAAATATTTTGACAAAATAGAATCCTTTATCAAAACCATTTTCAATAACAAAATACATAAAAGAGTATATGGTGTTTATTTTATTTTAAAAACATTACAGCTTGTTGAGGAAGCCAAAGATCAAATAATACTCGCGGCGGCGAAAAAGGTCGTTGTCACCGCGTATGTTAAAAGAAACATTCCTTTTTGTCGTTTAGTAAAATGAATCATAGAAAAATATTCCTTTTGTATAAAATTAAAATTCAAAGGGGTTTATACACCGTAAAAAAGAAAGTTGTGTATAAAACAAAATATGCCTCAATGAAATGAGATTGAGACGAAGTCCCTTACAATGACGGTATCCTTGGATTAAGGATAAATCAATTACATAATTATGTGTGACAAACTAATACACCAAATATAAGTGTATATTAAGTGTAAAACAATCAGATATTATTCACACATATTCATAGATTGACATATTCAAAGTGTACAAGTTTATCCCAAAGAATCAAAATTGGGTTAAGAAGTTCCCTTGCAAAAATTCGACAGCCTAACGGTGTCACTTCAAAATTCAGAAAATGAGTTGATGATAGATAAAAAGGTTATCTCATCACTTGGACATAAAATTTACATCAATAAGGATATATAAGAACATATCCCAACATAATAAGACGTAATTTAAAATACATAACAAAAGAAGTATTTTTTTAAAAAGAGGAGGGTGAAAGGTTCCCTTACCGACTTGGGTAACTTTCGAAACGTACACCCCATTGAATAAGGGTCATACAATGAATATTTAAATACCCATAAATGAAATTATATTACACAAGTAGTATAATAATGGGAAGTGCATACACCACTCAAAGTAAATGGTGGCACAAGTAGCATAAATGTCATGGGAATAAAAGTGAGATGAACAATCCCTTACGAAAACTCGGCAGCCTAACGGCGCCACTTAAAACTCCCAAAAACGGATTGATGAGATAAAATAGAGTCTTTAATCATATGAACATAAAAATTACAGTAAGAGGAATATAAAATAACATCCCCAAACATAAGAAAGAAGAGCTTAATGGTAATGACATAAAAGAGAGTGCTTAAAAAGAAAGAGAGAGGTAGGATCCCTTACCTCGTGTCCGACATGACTCGATCGTTATTTAATCTAATGAATAATAAAATTTGGTCAATTTATAATTGATTAATTACCTCATTTAAATATTATTATTCATTTCATATCACATATTATAATGTTATAATAATTGGTCAATAAAGTGAGTTCATATCATACGTTTTTGCCGATGTTCAGTACATGAGTAAAAATTGAACTTGTTGGAAAAGAATTTTTCATGTAGTTATAGGTACATCATCTCCAGAATATAATTGATGTTCTAAATATCATATATATCTAGTATATATTCATTTTATACCATTCCATAGCATTTTGAGATAAAAAATTAAAAGCACTGTTCATGGAGACGGTAGGCCGTACGTACGCATGAACGCTACTTTCATTTTTTATCATATTAATGGAATTAAAAAAAAATGGGAGATATATATATTATAATTCCAGAATGATATCCATAATTTAGATGTAATATATTACATATATATCCATTATATATATGTACTTATAATAGTACATAACATTTGGAGATAAGAAATGAAATGCACCGTTCATGGAGATGGTAAGTCGTACGTACGCATGAACGCTACTTTCATTTCTATCTCATACTTTAATGGAAATAAAATAATAATGATATAAAGGTATATTATAATTCCAGTATAAAATCATATATAATAACTTTAAATCCATCCTTTATACGTCCCACATATGGCATTAACGAATCAAATCACTCTGAGGGGGCGGTAGTCCGCACTTCCTAAAATGAAGATATCGCGTTTACCCATAATGGAAACCATAAAGGTATGCCATAAATGAAAAATAAATAATATTAAGTAAAACATAAACATATTATATATCATATATAAATATAGTTACATCTTAATGGCCACCTTTGAAGGTGTTATATGAGTGTTGAACAATCATCGTTTCGTGAGGCATAAATTCGCCATCCACAGAAACAGTATGTTCTTTAACCATTAGATGAAGGTGTGTGTATGTGTAGCTATAATTATTATTATAAAAACATCCTAGTATATTTAAGATACTGTATTTGTTACAAAAGAAAGGAATAAAAAGAGTTTAGGGGGTTGGAGAAGCAAAATAAAACATAAGAACACAAGAGAAGACATTACCTTTAAATCGGGTAACTCCTTTTGATTTGAGCTCAAAGGCATCCTTGGGAAGACTTCTGACCAAATTGAGGCTTCTAGGAGTAATAGAGGGATGTGGAGAGACACAATGGGCATGGTTTGGCCGAGCCAAAGGCTTGAGAAGTGTGGTTAAGGAGGTAGAGGTGGGGGCCTTTTATAAGAGGAGAGGAGGGGCACTCTTGGAAAGTAAGGAAATGTTACTTTATTTTAGAATGTGTTTCAGATTTTAATGGTCACACATTGATGTGTTTTGAGGATAAGGTGATAAGGCTTCAAAATCCACCCATCCAATAGGTTTTTGACACGTGTAGGTCTTAGATTTTATATTATATTTCCATTTTATTTAAATCGTTAAATAATGAGGTCATCGCTGCATCATCATGATGTCATAAATAATTTAATTCATTTAATGCCTAAAAATTATAAAAAAAAATACTATGATGTAGGAAATATTTTTAGATTTATAATGAATATTTATAGTCAAAAATTTTACTTGTATAACCCCATGTAAAAAAAATTTTAGTAAAACATTTCATGTTTGTGTCATTTTTACTTTAACATTAAATAAAAAGTTATTTTTATCATTTCCCAACCAAAGTGGCTCCATGGGGTCCCCAAGTTGACCCATGGATTTTCTTGTTTGGCCATGACACATAAAATGAGGTTAGGACATGTGTCAAGCTCATCTCATATTATTAAAATATTATTTTTATCTTAAATTACACTAATTACCTCTAATCGCGATTAAAAACTTAAAAGTTACTATTCACCAAAAAAATTATTTTAATCCCATTGAACCACATTTTACTTCTTAATGACAACCATGTATGTCAGATTTTTGAAATTCAAAACACAAAGGTGGTAAATTTTCATTTAAATGAAAAATCAGTTTTTTAAGTACCACTTAGTGGTTTCACTATTCATCAAAAAATCAAGTTTTTCAGAAAAATACCAAACATTCACCCTAAGATATATTTGATATTCCAAATTCAAAAATAATGTCTATTTTAAAAAATTCAAAACATATAAGTTGAATTAATTAATTTATTAATTAATTCCCACTGTCAAAACAAATATCGTGTTTTTATGAAACAAAAAGTATCAAAAGATTGACACTAGTTCAAGTCCGATTTCAAAGTGAAATTAATTCCGACGACCACTATTGGATTAAATGGTAATAATATATTCTAATTTCACTTTAAAACCACTTCAAAAGATAATATAATCATATTAAAAATTTAGATTAAAAAGAGGTTTTGAATCAAAATACAATATTTTTCACTGTTCATTAAAAAATGATCTTTATCGAAAAAATACAGAAAATTTACAAAAAGTAAATTTTGATGTCCCGATTATAAAGAATAATTTTATTTGGTCCAATATAATGTATAAGAGTGAAAAAAACTATATTTAATGACGGTTCGCCGTCAAAAGTTGATAAGTGGACCTTTAGTGAAAATTAGAGTATATATGCCTAAAATTGAATTCTTTTCGTATTTTAAGCCTTTATCCATTATTGGATAAATGTAAAAACATTTAAAAACACATATAATCATATTTTAGTTTTTTCTATTCATTCCCTCCAATACAACGACTTTGTGTTAACTAACATTTAAAATAATATTATTTTATTATTAGAGTGCAACGTAAGATTTCAAAGGAACTCGTTGTTGCGTATTGGGTAAGCCATCAAGCATAGCGTTAACTTTAAATTAATATTAACATTTTATTCACAAATATGGATAAATATAAAAATGTCATATTCTTTATTTAATTGGGTGTTAAAATAATGTTTTTTTAAAGTATTTTCCATTCATACAGTTAAACCGACCCAAACTCGAACATGCTTTAACTCGACTGGTGTGTATGGTTAATGTGGTGTTACTTTTGACATAAAATAATTCTAACAGAATAATAAATATATTAGTTTTCATTATTATATTATTTTAAACCTTATTTTAATATGTTAAGATAATTTATGGAAATCTAAATGAAAAATGAAAAATGAATCACTATAGAGCTGGTAGTTCACACGTACACACAATTACAATTTTCGTTTCTCAATGTGTGAGAGGTGGTGAAGGTGAATATTAAATTTAAATTTAAATTTAATAATTATATTATATATATGATATTAATTCATTATTATCATCATTAAGACCAATCATGAAAATTGGTAATGAAAAATTTAAATAAAATCACTTCATGGAGGTGGTAGTCTGTGAAATGCACTAAAGATGCTTTTTTGTTTTTATAAGTGGATGAAAATGAATACATAAGTGTTATTACACTAATATAAATGCATATAAATATACTAATTATAATTAATTTTTCCTATTATTATTCTGATAGGATATTTATAAGAGCAATATTAGGAAGAACATCTTAAGAGGAGATAACACTTATGTTGGAGACTTGATTTTTTTCTTGGAAGTTCCCTTGAAATTAAAGGGATTAGGATAACTATGAGTCAAAAAGAAATAATTTTTGTGGAATATGATTATATAAAGAGTATAATATAAAATTTTAAAAGAGTAATTTGAAGTTTAGGTGTGTGTTTGAAAGGTTTTAAGTGATCCCCTTTTCTAAGAGATCAAATGGAAACTTTTGGAAATACACCTTATATTTTAATAACGCCATGGCACTATTCCAAGGTCGATGGTTTAGAATCTTATAAATTATTGATTTTATGGTTTATTTTGGTCAATAATTACTCAAAATTTCTATCGGTATATATTTTAAACATGTTATAATACTTTTACCATTATGTTTTCACATTTTACACTTTTAATTATAAACTAAGAAATTAGTTTTTAATTATGTTATTTTTTTATTAAAATATAAAATAAAACCTAAAAAAATTGGTTTCATGGAACTAAATATAAAATATATTTAATAAAATTGAATTTATAAATATTATAAATTAACTTTTAAATTAAAATAGATAATGTGTAGAAAAATTGTTTTATTAAAAAATTGATAGTTTTACCAATATTAATTCTTAATATTATTTACTATTTATTAACAATTAAATGAGTTTAAAAATGTTTATTTATGTTTTAATACATCATATTATATTCATAATTTAAATTATTTCAATTTAATTAATCTGATATGAATTCCTTGATATTAATAAATGATAATTTTAAAAAAATCGGATCACCATTATCATGGGGATTGATATTCTTCCTAACAATCTAAATTTTATAATCAAAATTGAAATTGTCAATTGTAAAGAATATTAAAAAAATTACCTCAAATATAAGATTCATTTTATGAAATTAACTTTATATTTTTAAGTAATTTAATCTTAACGTTAGAGCATGTATCGTATAAAATCCCATTTTTGAAAAAGTTTCTTTTTAAGAAAAAAGGATTTTTGAATAGGTTATATTTATCAATTCCATTGATTCCAATGAATTTAAATTAACTATTTTCATTCAAATATTATTTTTCTCCATATAATATAATTCAAAAACTTTTTTTCAACATGTTTTAATTAATGAAACAAAATAGTCTGAAAATAGTTTTACTTAAATTGTTATATAAACATTAAAAGTTTTGAGAAGAGGTTTATAAATTGTATATAGTATTTTAAAGAAAAATATCATACTTTAAAATATATTATTTTATTGTAAAATTTTTAAAAATATTTCGATTTATTTTTTTAAGAAAATTATTCCATAAAAATGATGATATTAATAAAATTGGTGTTTTATCTATTCACCTAAAAATAGATTATTTTTAAAAAATATCGAAAATACATCCTATGATAATTTTTTGAGGAATTAAAAATTGAATTATACACTATGAAATTTAAATTATTAAATTTTTAAATTTATATTTTTTAAAATAAAATGTATAATATAAATAAAACATTTTTTATTGAAAATAGCCTTTTCAATGTTAACTCGTATTAATTATTTACTCTCTAGATATAATAACTATTAATTATTTAATATCATAATATTTATTATATATTTATTAATAATTTATTCTTAATATTATATGGTTTTTCACATTATGTGTGGTTTGAGACACATGTGGTGGTACATAGTATGTATTTTAAAGGATCCAAAACCATATATTATTACATTCTACACCCTTATATAAATTGCCTCCTCACAATTTCAGTTATTACCCACTGAAGAAGGCATCATATGTTATTCTTATCATATTTATTATTCTAGATACAACTTATAATATAAAATCTACCTTATTATCTTAATCTATATCAAAATAATTTTCTTTCTTCAAGAAACTTTGATGGTTTATACCATAATCTTTTATTATACATAGTAGACCTTCCCTAAAATTACTTTAAGTCTATAAGTCATAAAACCATATTTAAATTTCATATTATTTAAAAAACTTATACCTATCTTTAATCCTAAAATGTCATTAGCAACTTTTTTATCAAATATCATACTATAAAATATATTCCATAATCCCAAAATATGGTAAACTTTACAAAAACATATCATGAATTATAATTATTCCCATGGATATAGATACCATATATCTTACATTTTTAAACTCACCCAATCCTTTATTATCTAAATATAAAACATGTACAAAACCTAAAATATATCTATCTCTTAAATATTTTTCCCTAATAGTTATCACTAAAAATATAACCTTGACATAAAATAATTTCTCAAGGTTATTGATATCCTTATATGTATGATTTCAAACAATTAATGAAAAACTACTTAAAAACAATCCTTATTTGTTTCGCATAACCCTAAATAACTTTTATACTACCAAAATATCATTGATGCATATCACATCACAAAATAAAATAGCTAAGAGCAACTAGATTTTATTTTTATTAGCATACCAATCACATTTCCATAAGTAATACTAGAAAACACAATGTTCTATCAAAATAATTATATTCTTAGATTCTTTTGTTTATGTATTCTACCTTATTTGGTTACAATACATCATGGTTTTTTAGATACATACCTTTCTCATATTCATACTTGTGATTCTATTTCTACCAAATACTAAAACCAAAATGGTTATGATAATATCCTAATGAATTAGAATATATGAATATTAAATCGCAATCCTAATTTTTATTCTCCATTTAAACCTTCATTTAAATATATGAAACTTCTATTTAAAATATTTAATACTTGGCCAATCTAATAATTGTCTAGGTTCTACATAAGTTACCTTATGTTGTGTTCTATTATACTTATTAACTCAATACCTTAATGTAATTAGGAAATGAAACCCTTATAATGGTTTATAATTAGCATGAAATAAACCAAATCATATATTAGGGGATAGTATAGTAATTTTTGTATTATTATTCCCACTCATCATTAATTAGGGTGATGATCGAGTCAATGAAAAACTAGTAATTTTAGAGTTGATTACCCCTACATGATTTTATGCTAAAAATGTATAATATTTTCAGTATCCATACATGGATTTACTTCTATGAAAATCACATACTCATGAATTTATTACCATCCAATACTTAACCTCATCTCTATGGTTTTCACTATGTTTTTCTAAACTGATCTCCAACACAACTAAACCCAATTTTGATACCAAATGAAGAAACCCAAACTAAACTTGACTTAAATATTATATTAATCTCATGATTTAAATAATGCATATCATGATAGTCACAAAACCCAAATACGAAAATGATTATTGATTTAGATATTTTCTATATAAATATGTTATTTTACAATACTTGAAAACATTTATCCATAGTCATGACCCTCTAGAACCTTTATATACATATCACATGATACAAATGTATTAATAAACTAAGGATTAGAAACAGAATAAGGGGTGATCTCAAATAATTTATATGGGAGAAGAAATATCAGAATTTATTACAACATAACCCTGAAAGTTAATATGATTAAGATATAAAAAATCTAATAATATCTCTAAATACCTTGGATAATAATCATTAAACTTTATAGAGAAACATAATATCATAAGATTATCTTTAAGGAACCATAAAATAAATTATATGTCCTAAAATAGAATGTCAATATTCATAAATCAAGTGAGAATGATATAAAAAATCATAAAGATTTTAAAATAATGAATAATCATGAAAAATTGTAAAAACATGATAAAAATATTTAAAAGGAATAACAGTAAAAAAAATAGGATTAATTATCCTTGTGAACCTAGATACTCACCAACCTATTCACATGTAAAATTGTGAGTATATATTAAATCCATCTTACCCGCCCTTTGTTAACTAATATACTTTCTAACCAATTCACACGTAAAATGTTCAGTAGATATTAACACCACCATAATCACCGTTTATGAACCTAGAGACTTTTTAACCTGTTCACATATCATTTCTATCACATTAGATATAATCCTTTACTTAATAAATTATAAGAAGATATTGGTCCCATTTTTATTATAATCTATACAATTATAAGCCACTTCAAAATGAAATAGTTATCAACTCATAAACAACCAATTGAAAAATAATGGGTTTCTCGAAACCATCAAAATAATCACATAAAATTTACTTAAGACATCATAAAATATCACAACTCTCATTTTAAAAAATATATCATATGATAATAACATATAAATGGTGAATAAGACATCAATTCATGAAAAAATAAACCTAAGAGGATAAATGTAGGTGAAAGTACAAAATTTTTCAAAAAAATATTTTTAAATTATTAAAGTGTGAATTATTTTCAAAAAAAAATTTAATGGAAATAGAATACTTTGGAGACATTTATTATAAATATTTCCTAATAAAAATAACTTGAGAATGTAAAAACGTTTCGAAAAATTAGAAACAAAAATACTTTGAAAAAAATTACTTTTAAAAAGAATTTTTAATAATTGAAACTTAAAAAAGTCATAAGGCTTTTGAATCAAAGAAGTGGAAATACTATAAAAATATTTAATTTTAAAAATAATCATTAATAATTGAAATTTTATAGGGGAATAAAAGATATTAAGTGAAAATATGGAGTGGATGATAAAACCACTTTATTTTGAAATGATGGAAAAGGTATTAGAACATTTTAAAAAAGCCTTTATTTAAAAACCCACATCATTAAAAGTATAAAAAAGCCTTTTATTTTAAATTAATTATTATAGAAGAATAATTAGAGATAAAAAATTGATTTTCTATTAGGTAAAGGATAATATTGGTGGAATTAAAAACATTAATATGGAAGATAAATATAATAAAAGTAATGTAAACTATTCATAAAAAATTATTTTAAATAAAAAATATAATAATCATGGAAGAATAATTTAGTGTGAAACTTAATTTATATAAAAAATAATGTGAAAATAAAACATAAAATCACAATTTTTTTAATAAGTTAATATTGAAATATAATTGTTAAAGAAGTTTAATTATGGCCCAAGGAAAATATTTTATTCACGAAAACCCCTTACAAACTTTATAACTTTTGAATAAAAAAACTATGAGAGGTAGAATATTAAATATATAACTTAATTTCCTGAAATATAAGAGTATAATTATAAAATTTTGGTAGTATTTACACCTTTTATAATGAAATATGGTGTTTAGTATAAATGTGTCTCAAGAGAATCAAATCTGAGACAAAGAAACCCTTACAATTTGAGAAGTGAATGGAATTAAAGAACCCACGGGATATATTTTGAAATGAAAATTTATATATCATAACTATAATTGATTTATGATGAAATAAAACATTTTTTTCAGTATATATACCACATTAAATAGAAATAGGTTCAAAACATACAATCATGCCTTAATGAAGGTGAACTTATGATAACATCCCATCAACTTGTTTCTTTACATTGTTGATAAAACTATAGAATATTACAAAACAAACATATATAAATTAATATCTTATTTCATAACATAGATATTAAATATTAACCCTTTATAATACTTATTCATAATTTTTTATCATGAGTTAATTAATTAATTATAACATATTTTGGCTATCGAGTGTTAATAACTTAACTATTTTGAGCATGTTTAATATTTTTTATATCATTACCCATAATTTGATAACAAGTTAATTATTGACATATAATTCATGATTCTATAATATATAACTTATTTTTATTTAAAATTTTCTAATTTTATTCCACATGTATGTTGGTTATGTTATATGAAAACTAAATTGATAATAACTTATTTCAGTAATTTTTGAAAATGATAATATTAATTAATAATAAGTTAAATAATTGATATAATATTTCTAGAACCATATAATAAGAAATATTTTATTAATATAATATAATAATATTTGGTTTCATGTTCCCATTATAATATATAATCGGACTTTAAATCATTGTTCACATAGGTGGTTAAAACGACCAAAACTCAAACATACTTTAACTCGATTGGTGAGTATAGTAGAGGAGATATTTATTTTAACATAATATAATTATAAAATAGGAATAATGATATTATTTAAATTTTTTATTATTATTAACCATATTTTAATAGTTTTATATAATATATGAAAATATATAAGAAAAATCTTCACATACATGTGATTGGCATTTTTGTTTCTCAAAGCATGAGAGGTAGTGAAGGTGGATATTAAATTGAAATTTTGGGGTCACAATTACATGATAAATATAATATTTATTCATCATTAACTCTATAAATACCATCAATTAAAAGGGGTAACTAAAAAATTGAATGATTTCCTTCCATGGAGGTGGTAGTCTGTGCAACACACTAACAATGTTCTTTTGTTATCATAAGTGGATGAAAATAAATAAATAATGGTTATACCACTAGTATAAAAAAATAAAAATATAATAATCATAATGAATTCATAATATAATTATGGTTATAAATTATTTTTAAGAGTAATATTAAGAATAAGATCTTAAGAGGAGATAACACTAATATTGAAGACTTAATTTTTCCCTTGGAAGTTCCCTTGAAATTGAATTGATTATGATTAATATAGGTGAACAGGGGAATATTTTTATGGGATAGGGTTATATAAGAGTTAAATTCCATATTTTCAAGGATTGATTCTAAATTTGGGTGTTCCTTTTGAAATGAGTAAGTGATACCCTTTTATAAGATTGGAAAACGATACTTTTTGAAACACCCCTTATATTTTAATAATTCCATAACATTATTTGGAGGTCAATTGATAGAAATTTTTGAAATTATTTATTTTGGGGTGTATTGGGGAAGATAACTAATCAAAAATGGAATTAAAAATATATTTTAATAATGATTCTACTATTATGTTTCAGATTTTACTCTATTACTTTTGTACTATGTAACTAGTTTTTAACTAAGTGACTTTATGTTTTATTAAAAATATAACATAACCCGTATAACATAATTTGGGTGTTATAGACCTAAATTTAACTTTTATATAGTATAATTAAAATTATAAATATTATAAAATTAACTTTTAGATTAAAAATAATAATTTGTAGTAAAACTGTCTTATTCAAAAAATGAAAATTTGGCTATTATCAATACTTAATATTATTTTTGTATTGATTAAAAATTAAATGAGATTCACTATATTTATTTATGTTTTTATAAATAATATTAAATTAATTATTTAAATGAGTTAAATTTAATTTATTTCTTATAAATTCCATTACATTAAAAAATAATAATTTTAAAATAAATGTTTCACCATTATCATGGTAATTAACACTAATCTTAACAACTTCAATTTTATTCCAAAAAATAAAATTTTCCATAAAACATAAAATAAAAATTATTATATCAAATAAAAGAATCAATTTTTGAAATTAAATTTCTATATTTTGGGAAATTAATCATTATATTAGCGCATGTATCATGTAAAAACTTGTTTTTTTAACAAGTTTATTTTTAAAGAAAGTGATTTATTAGTACGAATGAGTTATAAAATCCATTGATTACAAAGAATTAAAAAAATTATTATCATTAAAATATTATTAATTTAACCAAAAAATAAATCAAAATTTTCATTTTATCATGTTATAATTAATTAAAAATAATAATAGAAAAACAATTTTCAATAAATCATTTTTTAAATATTCAAAATGTTGAGTAATGATATTTAAATTTAAAAACATATTTTAAAAAGATTTATCATACATTATTGTACAAAATTTTATATAAATATTTTTTAAAATTTTTCAATTTATTCAAATAATAAAATAATTTTATAAAATCTATTGTATCAATATAATCAAATATTTTAACTATTCACCTGAAAATTTATTATTTTAAAAAAATATAAAAAATATATCCTAAGATTCTTTGTTATGAGAAATTAAAAATTTAATTTTAATTTGTAAAATTCAAATTCTAAAATTTTTAAATTTATATTTACAAAAAGAAAATTTATAATATAAATCAAAAAAAATTGGAAGAAACATTTTCAATATTAACTCATATTAATTATTTACCCTCTAAAGGTAATAAATATTAATGGTTTACCATATTATTGTTTATTATAGCATTATTAATAATTTATTCTTAATATTTTGTGGTTTTTTTACATTTAGTGTAGTGTGTGAGATAAGTTTTAGAACATAGTATGTACTTTAAAGGATATAAAAGTTTAGATAGTTGTATAACTTCCAATGGATTTATTTTAACATTGGAAAATAAATTAGAGGGTGTTTTGAAATCAAAAATCAGGCATGTAATTTTTGGTAATTTTATGTTTGAATAAGGGTCAGATTCATCAAATTTGACACATATAATTTCATAAACTATATTTTTTCATTTATTAAAAGTTCAATATTCATTAATAGTTTTGGAATGAATAATAAAGAAAAAACATTGGGATTAAATTTAACAATATTTTAATTAGTATTCAAAATAAATATTGTACATTCAAAAATATTGATGTAACTAATTTTAACTATTATTTAATTATTCAATTCATAAGGTATTTTCATTAAAATCCATGTGAAATAAATCACAATTTATATTATAGTAGGCTATAATCATAGGTTCTTCCCAAAAATTATTCACTATTTAATATTCAAAAACTTTGTCTAGGTAATTTATTAATGGTTTGTATTCCTCTTTTGTATTGTGGAGTTCTTATTTCAAATAAATTTTGAGCTATACCATAGTTACTACAAAATGTTTCAAAATAAAAAATTACAAACTCACCACCTCTATTAGTAAAAAAAGTGACTACAAGTAGGCTTTTCAATTTATGAATATTAGTAACATATATTTTTAAAATAGAGATGGATTATAATTAAATTTATAGAATATAAGTCCAAGTATATATAGTGTAATGATTAACTATGAAATATATATTATTTTCCTCTGATACTCATAGTTTGTGTTGAAAAAAGAAGTCCATGTGCACTAACAACAAAGTAACTGGTGTTGAGCCTTTACCAATGGTCTTAAATCTTGACTTAGTTTCCTTGCTGAATTGAAAATAGTCTAAGACCTTAGATGTATTAAATTTTAGTTCTAGAGGATCCATTACTTGTACTTTTATATATATATCTTGGTTTTAATTCAAACATTATAGTGTCTGAGTATTTTATAACAAATCAATAAATAATATTCTACTACACCATGACAAGGTAAATTATGAATACTAAGTCCTTTTATGTTAATTGTACTAACATTATTTGGCCTATAAGTAGATAAATATTGTACTCTATACAAAATTTTAATGGTTAATTTATCATGTATTAAGCTCTTATAGTCTTATCATTCTCATATGTAACTAATGGAGATAAGGTTTTCCTTACTTACTAGAACATAAATGGAATTAAAAATTATATTTTTAATAAAAAATACAATGTCACCCACACCATAGATTTTTCCTTACAAGTTGTCTCAAAAAAAAGACTAATCCTCCCTTCACTTTTTGTAAGTTCCAAATTTTATAATTGTATTTGGTCAAGTACTAATAAAAACCATAGTCTTTGTACCATATATTCCGATTGTATATACTCATCCTATCTTTATAAAAAATTAAAAAACTATGGATTTTTTACCAAAACATACATGGTTTTGTAAATGTTAGCAAACATGCATTTTGGAAACCACATTTTCCTAAAACCTTTTCTTTTATATAGATACCCGATATTTAAAAATATACACATTATGTATTTTGATGGATTAAATTTTGTTTAATTAAAATTATTTTCTTCAACGTCCTCTTATCTAAAATTTGGTACATAAGGGGACACTACGTGGTACAAAGTAGTTTCATTGAAAAATACATTTTTGCAATGGATGCATATTCTACTCTGGAATATGTCTTATTAGTTATAACTACTTGAAAAGTTTATTAAATCTCTTAATTTCATTAATAAAAGTGGGAAAACATTTCTTCCAAATTTCAGTTTTTTATTTTAGATTAACATTTTCATTCTTATCTTATAAAGAGACTTTGGAGACTATTTAATATTGGTTTTATAATTTGAATTATATATTTCTATTTTAGATTCACCCAAATAAATTATGTTTTTATAATTATCTTTATTAACTTAATATATTTTAACATATTTTTTTTCAAATCAAAAGGGTTTTTAGAAAAAATGAATCTAATTTTTTAAATCCTATATTCTACTTTAGCACTTTCTGGCTTGGAATATTTTAGGTCTTTTATTAACTTTTTGTTTTTATTTTCAACACAAGCCATATATCTATTAATTTATTCAATGTATAGTATATCATATTTATATTCTAATGAAGTTTAACAATGTACATCGGCTTTTTAAAGTGATATATTTATACACATATAAAATTGAGAGAGCGTGTTAGGGGTTACCTTCCCCATCAATCAAATGTTATTAAGATAATCTTTTTTATAGAAGAAAATGATCTACCACATATCATCCTATAAATCACAACTACTATTATTTAATATTATAAATTAGGGTATGATATATCCTATTTTTAGAAATCATAGAATCTGAAGTTCATAGACTCTTTTTTTCATGTTTTTATTTTTAATTATATTAATGATCCTACCAAAATATTTTCTTTTTGATAATTTTTACATCAATATATCAATATTATCAATATATCTATTATTTTTTGAATTGATATTGTTTGGATAATACTTAGAGTTATTTTTCACAGTAGTAGTTATTAATTTCTAATGATCTAGTGGTAAAGTACCATACAATGAAGCAAAATAAAATGATTTCTCCTTAATACCCTTCTAAAAATATCTTTTTTAAGTGTCTTTCATATTATATCAATGTTATGATCAAATCGTCATGGTTAATCATTGTAAGGTTATTTTTTTCCACATTTTTCTTTTACATTAAAATTACTTATGTGTGATATAAATCATTTTTTTAACCAAATAGCCATCCATTAATTCCTTTTCACCAAGAAACTGAAGGCTAAAAACAGTTCTCATAAATCTCTAATGCATATGCGCTACTGACTATCCTAAAAAATAAAAATATTGATAATCATTGCTCATAATCACTCATCTAACCAAATAGACTTTATTATTTACAATGTGAGTGATCTGTAACTTATTCCATATATCATTCACTGTCTCAAATGAAAATATTTGACTATAAATATTCTATAACATTGATCAAAGTAAATTTTTTCACACTTTAAATTTTTCCTGATATTCAAAATTTTCTTCATGAGTGAAAGTATATAAGTCTTTACCTAATATATGATAGATTTTTGGAATTATATGAAAATGATTCACACCTATATGAAAAATGAAAATCCTTATCATGTCATGAAAATATTCATAGTCTACACCGTCAAAAAATGGTCATCAACTTGGGTTTAAATTTGACAAGGTACTGATTGGAAGTCCTACCATATCAAAAAAAACATTCTTCTTCTACATGAAATTTAAGTGAATACATTATAGATTATTATAAAGCGGTTAAAAATGATCAATGTATGATAGTATACTAGACAATTTCCCATATCAAAGTAGATTATGTCTTCTAATACTAATCATATCAGATAAAAAACACAATTATCTTCATAACCAAAAGATAATATCTTTGATACCAAGTGTTTTCCTAGATATGAAGTGATGTTTAACTAAAATAGGGGTGAATTGTGGTTTTAAACCCAACTTAAAATTTTTTATCCCACTCAAATGTAGGTTGATGGGATGATGAAATCATCTAATTAAATTAGGTCTTCAATATAAGTGTTTTATAAAAATTTAAGAAATAAAATTGTCATTAGTTATGCAATTCTCCAAAAAAATAAACATTTGAATTTAAAATGATAACAAAATATAGTAAAAATATTTATATAAATTTGTATAACAATCTAGACACTCCTAAAATTTCTATCACCAATTTTAATTCCATTTCAAATGAATCCTCTACTTTAATCCAAAGATATAAAAGGATCAAATACCTAATCTGTGTATCCTATTTCCAAAAATAATAAATAACTTGACTATAAACTCATCAGAGAGTATAATTATCCTATCCCTGGATACTTTTTCTTCGTATCCACTAAAATACCTCATTATCCAAAATAAATGGAAAACTCAATCTCCTTGATTTTTTTCCCATTATAAGACTATTGAAATGGTCTATCTTCCTATCTACTAGAATCCCTTGATCACAAATATCAAAAAATATGTTTTCCACACAAGGAATACCTCGATCTAGTTGGGTCAGACAATTTATCTTCAATGCTAGGAATCCCTTGATATCCCAAAATCAAAAAATATATCTTCCACACTAGGAAGCCCTCAATCTCAAAGGATTATAAAAATAATGAATACAAAGTACAATATTAATATATTTAAAATAAAATCCTTACTAAATAGAGCACTTTTGAAAAACACTTAAAAATAAAAATACAATTAGAAGCACCCTAGGTAAAACTTTATTATATACTTCAACATGATCACAATATTTTGAAGTAACTGATGTCTTCTTTGATTAGTTTTTGTCCCTAAAAGCCTCTGGTTCTATTTATAATCATCCTTATAAAAAAATCTAATGGTTAAATTTTAGGTTCTTTGGTTTGAGTTACAATAACATCATAAGAATCATTTTATCATTTGATGGCTGAATTTTTAGAATTTATCATTCTATGTGTTCAAATTCTAAAAGTAATCACAATTTGGCTGTAATTTTTAGTAGTCATATTGATAAAATAAATTTATCATAACATACAATCGATTATTAAGTTTATATATATCAAAATTTAAACAACCATATTTGTGTTAGGTCATCATTTCAAAGGATTAAATTATGGCATGTCAAAACCATGAATAAAAAGAGGCATAGACTCAATAAAAACATAATAATTATAGTTGTGCTGTGGGTTATCCCATATGATTGAATCATATAATCTTTTCATTGTTAAAGAAATGAATGTGAATGTCTTGTGATATTTTTTGATATCCTCATGTTGGTTCCAATGAATATATCGCACCCTATGATTTTGAGATATCATAACCCAACCATGGTAGTCTATGTTTGGGGTAATGATGGATAATTCTATGTATAACCATCTTATTTTATTAAATTTCCTTTTTAGTATTAGAGATTAAAGAGTAAAATCATATTGTTGGATATGATACACTATCATCAAGATTACATGATTACCACAATAAGATAATTAAATAAAGATGGGAATAGTTTTAATGATGATTGGAAATACTAGTTGAAGTGTTACATCAAGATAAGGAATCATTTTCAAAAATTAAGAGACACTATAAAGAGAAATTGATTGGATGAACTACACATAGACATATAATAAATAGGATACACATATATCATAAAAAATACTAAATTCATGATAATATAATTTTTTCATCGTCCATAATGCTATATTAAGATTCATGGTTATCCCACATGCATATTAAAGAACATTCTTGAACTAGAATTTGTTCTTTATAATAGCCAATACTATTGATAAAGAATAAGTTCCTTGTGGCTTCCATGAAATTCAAAGGTATATTCTCATATATGTTCTCAAAATTAATTAGGTAGTCACTCAATACCAAGACACATAGTCATTGGTCAAGGATAAATTGAGGAGAAGAATCTTCGATAATGAATCCCTTGTATAGACAAAACACAATGAGGTGGGATGAGTACCTAAAATATTTCACTACCAATTAGAGTAATCACATAAAAGAGATCATGTTCACATGGAAGTGATACCAATACATAATAATGTGGTGTTTATAAATATATTGATGTAGCTAGGGGATGAGAATATTGGTAAATTGAATCCTCCGAAATAGTTTCATATTTACTTTATTTTCATTATTACATTTTCATTTTATAATTATATGTGTTCTTATCCCCATTTTTGTTACCAATTCACATTGAGTGTTAACCACGTGATAATAGTATAAGGGTTAAGTTTTGTGTAATTCATGAGTTTATGTGAATATATTTCCATGGTTTGTTTTTCAATTTTCTTACTATGTTCTTCATAGTGATGTGTGGTGGATAGTGGGTGATAGTGGTTCTCCATTTCTCATTACAGTTTTTCTTCTTTCAATTGTATACACATTAAAAATTTCCATTCCGTGATCATTGATTTATTGATTAGATGATATAGTGGTTATAAAGGTGGTATTCCATGATATTGGATATGGTTTTCCTAAAGGATACATGCCTTGAAAGATGATATTTTCATAAGTTGATCCTAGGGAACTACACAGAACTCTAAAAGTGTGTAAACCATTCCATATGAGAATATGGAATAGTGTATCCATGAAAGTAATACACTAGTCCTTATAAAAGAATATTGGAGATGGAATTATGATTTATTCCATTGATAATAATTAAAATAAGAATATAGATTGATAACTATAAGGAAATAAACTGTTAATATCCTAAATACAAAATATGAATTCTTTAAAACCATCCTTTTCATTTTCATTGCATACATTATCACGACCCGTACTCAGGGCCCGTGCTGTGACTACCCCAAGCCCTCCTTCCATAGGCCAGGGGCTGGCGACTAGAACCAAAGGCATAATCCCGATAAAAAGGTAAGGCATTTCCTTTAAACCTATAACACACGCAATATTAACACAAGATGTAGAAGCAATAAGTACTAATATAGATAAGAAAAGTGTGTTGAAAGTATGTGGGCCAATATACAAACCCAACTGAACAACAAGTACAAGTAAAAAAGCAATAAATCAATAATTCATTAAATTTATATGCCAATGAATATGGAAACCTACCTAAAACACAAGGCTTGTTGATTTAAATGATGGAAACTCAAATATTCTTTTTATTCTTGCATGCATATGAAAATTCACTCATATGTTAGGACATGAAGCCCCTATGTACATATTTTCATGGTCAAATATGTAGAAGGGGATCCTCACATATATGATTACACAATCACATACCCCTTTAACTTTCACACATGTAAACTTTTAATATATATACATTAGCACACCAATCCCCAATATATATATTCATACCTCCATAAATGAATATATATATATATATATGGGGGGAACTTATATATGTATATGCATATATATTCATTCATGTACAAGTCAATTTTGACAATGGAAACCTGAAACCATCGCAGCAAGGTCCAAAACACTCTAGTAAAAGACTAGAAAATCAAAACTATAACAAAACTAAATTAAAATTGGCATAAAAAATTAAAATGGAAGAAAACATACCCACAACCTAGGTTTAAATAGCTACCTTTGACAACCATAGAAATAACGGTCCTCAACAGGACCATTTAACCCTAAACATCTGCATTCAATAAATACAATACTAAAAAAACTATTTAGGGTATGGATATGGTTTTCAAATCCCACAAATAAGAATGAAAAAATAAATAAAATAATAAGAAGGAAGATGATAATATGATAGGCTCACTAGAAAGAAGATAAGAGGAGGTCTCATATGAGGGAGCCCCTCTTGGGTGTGGTGGAGTGCGATGAGAGAGGGAGAGGGGGCTAGGTCCCCCGGTGGGGAGTGGGATAAAATGGGGGATTAATCAGGTAAGAGGGTGAAGAATACCCCTTAAAGGGTTTTTAATATTATTATTATTATTATTGATAATAATAATAATAATTATTATTATTATTATTATAATATTATTATTATTAGTAAAAAAATTTATTTTTTTCACTTTATTTTATTTTATTTTATTTTAAATTAATATTAAGGGAAGACTATACAGTTTGGATGCATGGTCTTTTAGACCATGTCCCAACCATGCATAGCCTACAAGAAAGAAGAGACAACCACATAGGCTAGCCTCATGGTTTGGGAAACTGTGCACTAGCCATGCAAGTCAACTCTATCAAACAACAGAACCATTTCCCACTCTTTTTGTATCGATTCATCTCATTATGTGCAAGTCACGTGCCCTTTCATAGACACTAAATAAACATTTCATGGTTTCTCTTAGTCCTCAAATGGTTTGGACCAAACTATGATCATACCGTGCACAGGGCCAAAAAACCACCAAAAACTCCAAAACTCAAAAATTGTCACTGGGAACCTGACTTGAACCTCAAAAAAATGTCTAATACCAAGAAAACAATAAAATTAAGAAAAACAATGGTTTTTGTGTGAAAATTCAATCCACTACAAAAATTTTCCCCCAAAATTCACCTAGAGAAATGATAAACAAAACTCAAGATCAAAATTGGATAAGACCAAATGAAACCCTAGACTTAGTGTGATATTTCTCTCCCAAGCCACATCACCAGACCTATGGAAAACCACAACTAAGCTAATCGTGTGAAAAAAGAGGAGGGTTCTCTTAATCGTAACCACCAGACTAGAAAAAAGAAATATTGAGACTAAAAACTTTCCACAGGAACTAGAAACCCCTTACCCAAGGGAAAACACATAGATGTAACTCAATCTAAATAGAAAACCAACCCATGAACCATTATTTCCTCAAGACTCAAACATCTCCAAATTGAGTATAACTTGAAACCAAGGTCGATCCACAAAGGCTAACTATTTAAATACCTTCATCTATAAAGAAAAACCATATAGTTAAAAGAGAACAAAACCACTAATACCTTTACATTAAAGATAGACTAATAAAAGCATATAAAACTATAACTAAAAAACATCAATCATCCCCTATCCACACTTTATCCAAAGTATAGGCCAAGAACTCCCCCAAACCAAAAACAATAATGACTATGTGAAGAGATTCACTCTAAGGCCTATGGATGGAGCCCTAATGTCCTGATTTATTGGTTTCCCTATAGTTGGGATATGATAACTTCTACCTGAAACTTCCTCTTTTTGAGTCACCGCTTGTAGAACTTATCTATATGATTTAGACAGCCACCTTGACTACAAGTCTTGAGAGAAATACAGAAAGATGAATCTAAATGTCCAAACCGACCACACTGGAAGAACAAAAACTAATTTTTTGATGAGCGAGAAGTTAGAAACGAAAAAGATGACTCTTCAAGAATAGGTTCCTCTAGTATACACTTCTCACTAGATAGGGAACCTTCACAAGAACCAAGATAAACTTGTTCTCCAAATTATACTCTCCTTACCTTCAACTCCTCATGTGAGAACCATTGGATGAAAGTGGTCTTAGACACTTCCCAAGACTTCCCATCTTGTAATGATGGTGTGAATAATACCTTAAACCAAAACAATCACAGATCTTCAAACTCATAAAAATTCAAACTTTAATGGTTTTGGTAGTTTCCAATGACCTGAGAGCACTTCTAACTTCTGCAATCCACTATAAAACTTCTAATGAACCTTGATCAACATAAAAAACAAGTAAAAACTGAACATAACTCAATACCACAACTCCACTATGAGTTTGGGTAGGTAAAATACTAAAAAAACATTCTATAAACCTTGGGAACCTTTTTGTGTGGTGTTCTCCAATCAACTGAAAAAAAACACAAACAAAAACAACACCAAACCAAAAAACCTAAAAATTCTGATAAAAAATGAACCAAAAGAACATCCCAAGACAAAACACCAGGCTCAATGACCAAACATCAAAAAAATAAGACAAAATCCTCTTACAAAACCACCATTTTGATTTCAAAATCAAAACCATTTCAACCCAAAACCACTTTACAAATTACCCAAATTACCTTTTAAATTCAATTTAAACACCAAATCGAATTTTATAAACAAAAAAATGTTCCCAAAAATCATTTCCTATTTAAAAATTAAATTAAAATGCTCAAAACCACTTTTAAACAAGATCATACCTCAAAATAATTTTCATTTTAAAAAACCCTTTTTCAAACCCACTCCAATTTAAAATCCACCCACACTAACCAAGTTCAAACAAAGAAAAACTGACAAAAAAATATGAGGATGGTGAATTATTGTATATGACCAAACCAGTATCATGGTTTAGAAAACCATGCATTAATAAAGTATGAACCACTAGAAGTACATTGAACCATGCACTCGGGCTCCACATGGTTCGCTACTCCATGTAACCCCACTATCCAACATCAGCTCGCCTTCATTTTCATATCCCAAAATGAAAACCCAAAGACCAAGACAAATGACACAAATATCATAACACCACTAACAAATCAAGACTCAGGATGAGTAAAAGTCCATGTCTCTCTTCTTGTACCTACCTCTCATGTCTTGCAAATCCAATCTTCAGTCTACTTAATGCCCCAAATAAAAAAGTACCTTCTCTAATGCAATTTTTTCATGAACCAACCCAGGTTAATTTTGAACTACTCACCATCCCACAAAAAGTCCTGAGAGGCATTCTCGATCCTCACAGGTAAGAAATTAGTTTCTGGAATTGAGTTAAAGTAATTTGGAATAATTTTTCCCATAAAAAATGAAAAATAAAAAAATATATAAACTGGAAAACAAAAAACACCACTGTCAATGGAAATAAATAAAACAACACATACCTCCACATGACTATATGGGTCACCACCAACCACTAAACCAACATCACACCAGAGTAACCAAGAATGATTTATAAGTATCTCTATAAGATAAAAACCATGATAAAAATGTAGGCATGAGTATTAAATCATAATAGGAATTACCAAACAATATATTTCAACTTAGTTTCCTTTAAATAAATTATTTTTCAATTTTAGGATTGAAATAAAATATATAAGAATAGGTTTTTAACACATTTTTTATTTAAAAAAATCACAGTCCATTTCCCTTTTTATTTAAAAACTTTTTTCATTTCTATGAGGGTGGCCTTATCATTTTGAAGAAATAGATTAAGTAAAGTGAGGGTTGTTTTATTTTTGACAATGGAAAAATGAGTGTAATCCATTTACAAAACATTTCCATAAAACATTTGAAAACAAATACTCACTTTTACCAAAGTAACATGTTCCAAAAGGGGAAAAGAACAAAAACTAAATACAAGGGCAATGGAAAATACCATACATGCACCAAAATGAATTGAGGCACCTACATTATATTCCACAAATAAATTATTGAAAAGGGGAACATGGGAGTACCTAGTAGCTTAGTCGATAATCTAGAACAAAATGAAACCTGGTTCATACCATAAACATGCCTCACCCACTATCATCAATCTTCCCACATGCTGGTCTTACCTTACTAGGCCTAACTGAGGTGAACAATCCCAAAGTGGATAAAGGTTAATATTAAAGGACACTAGTTGGTGCATAATATAAACCGGTGTAGTAACTGTTCCTAGAAAATCTTTTAGCTATGTCACGTTCCCATTCCATGTCTAAAGTGGGGTGATCCAATCAAATCCAAACAAGCAACTGACCACGTATACATGTGTCAATCACAAGAAGCACACACAAGCATCACCCTAAATCACCCTAGGGAACAATACTTTACCTTTCAACCAATAGTTCACAAGGGAGTACCATACCCACGAAAAAATATTCCATTTAACATAACCAATGAAATAGGATCATCCAAGGATAATTTTTGAAAGAGGACCAACATCTGAATTTTCCAAATGGGCCTCAAGAAATCTATAAGGAAAAACTATTTCCAAATAACCAAAATCACCTTTTCAAAATGTTTCATGAACATTTTTTATAAAAATAAAACCATTTAGAAATCCATTTATGAAACCAACACACATTTAAAAACTAGAACCATACTTTAAAAACCATAAATCACAAACAAAGTCCAACCAGGGAATTTATCAAACACTTAGTGTGCAAGAACTAGTAAAACAATTTCAAACACTTCATAAAAAGAAGTAAATAACATTGTTTCATGAAAAAAATTATTCTAAAGACTATACACCACTAATTAGTACGAATAAAAGGTTAAAAAATAAATCAATCAATAATTCATTAAATTTAATGTCCAATGCATAGGGAAACCTACCTAACACTAAAGGTACACTATTTTAAATAACAAAAACAAAAATGTTCTCTTTTCTTCTTCCACACATATACATGTTCATTTTTTTTTAAGAACATATAGCCCATATGTTCATATTTTCATGGTCAAATATGTATAAGGGGATCCTTACATATATTATTGCATATGCGTATACCCCTTTAAATTACACACATATTCATTTTTCATATATAAAAATCACCACACCAAGCCCCAATATATATATATATATATTTATTTATACCTCCATGAGTGAATATATATATATATATAGTGGAACTTATATATGAATATTCCTACCTATGTATACATCTATAAGTCACATATGATAATGTAAACCGAAAAACACTTTAGTAAGGTCTAAAACACTCTTTAAAAACTCTCCAAACTCAAAACCCTAAAAAAACCCTAAATTAGAATTGAGGAAATGAATTAAAACTAAATAAAACCTAACCGAAACACGTGGAAAACCCACTCCCTTTGACAATTTTGGAAATAATAATCCTCAATGGGACCAACAAACCCTAAATATAAATATTCAATAAATAGAATAACCATTAAATGGTTTAGGGTTTGGATATGGTGTGCACAACACACAAAGAATAAGTAAAAACCATAAATAGAAGAAGGTTAAGGAAAAGGAGGATAAGAGAGACTCACTGGAAGGAAGATAATAGGAGGTATCATGTGATGGATCCCCTCCTTAACATGGTAGAGCGCGATGAGATAGGGGTAGAGGGGATAGGCCACAAGACAGGGAGAGGGGAAATGGGGGGATTAGTCGTACAAGAGGGGGAGGAACACCCATTAAGGAATTTTTAAAAATAATAATATTATTATTACTAATATTTATAATAAAAACAATAATAAACTTAAAAAATATTTATATTCAAATTATTATTATTATTATTACTATTATTAAAACATTTTCTTTCTTATTTATTTTTATTTTATTTTAAAACCACTCGATGACCACATGGTTTGGATGCATGGTCTGCCAGATTGTGCACACCCCCTACTATAAAAAAAGGGACACCCACAAAGGTTGGATACATGGTTTGGGAAACAGTGAACTAACCGTTTAATTTATCTTTTTCAAAAGATAGATCCACTATTCAAGCTTTCCTTATGGTTTCCTTTAACATTGTGCAAGCTATGAGCCTTGTCCCAAACACAAAACACATGTCGCACGGTTTCTCCTAAGACTCACATGGTTTAAACCAAACCATGATCAAACTTTTAATATGTCCAAATACCACCCAAAAACATCAAAACTCAAAAATTCACATCGGGAAATCAACTCGAGCCTCAACCAAAAGATCTAACACCAAAAAAAGAATAAAATTAAGGAAAACCATGGTCGGTGTGTAACAATAATAGAAAATATGAACCCATTGACAATTAAAAATAAAAGGCTATCGAAGAATTTAGAAAAATATATTTAACAACTTAAAAATTCATTTTCACTAACTTGTCCATGCTTTTAATAAAAGGATTTCATAGGATAGTGACATTCCACTCTCCCATTATGCATCATCATCACTCAATATAACACATTTTTCCAAGGTATAGAAATATATTGAACTAAAAGAGAGGTTATTTCTAGTTGTAAATATGGTTTACAAATTTTTAACCTATACAAAAAAAATTATTAGAGGATATAAAATTCTTATCAAATAAAAGTTACATCATTAATGTGCTGTACAAATAGTATAAATAAAACTATTAGTAGTTGGACTGCTTTCTGAAAAATTTAATTACATAATAGAAATTAGAGATTAAAATCAATTCAATTTGTTCTGATAACAATTAAGATACTCCTAAAACTATTATTACTAATTCAATTTCCAGTTCATAGGAAATATTTAATTTAATCCAAAGAGGGGGGAGGATCGTAGACCTTATCTTGGTATATTATTTCCAAAAATAGTAAACTCATCAACTATATAATGTAAGGTTCTATGGGGAATAATTACATTAAACACACACACATTGCACACACATATGCCAAAAAGGCAAGTCCTAGCCCCCCACCCACACCCCCCAGGGATAACCTACACAACTAGCTTCTTTATTACATTATATATATTTTTTCCTAAAGGCCCAGTGGGCATTAAGCTCATTACATGGTCTTTAGGCCTACAATTTTTTCCCAAGGACCATTCTATGAATAGTAATTCTATATTACCCAAGTTCTTACATTACTCGCTACAGTAGCGCCACCATTATAGTACTCGTCGATGCTACAGTGTTCTGACACTGCTACAGTGCAGGTACATTATCCTTTCTCTAGATACTACATCTTCCTAGCCACTCGAATCCCTATATCTTCATAATCTTGAGTAAGCTCTAGAACCCTAATATTATTAAACTATAACCCTAGGGGATGGGTCTCTATCTTCCAATCCACTGAAAATCTAAATATTAAAAATTGGATAATTTATATTCTATACTAGGAATCCCTTAATCTCAAAGAATCTAACAATCTATCTCCTAAACTAGGAAACACTAAATCTCATAGGATTAGAAAATTTATTTTCTACACTAGGAAAACCTCAATATTAAATTATTGAACAAATAATTAATGTGATGGAAAATTCTAAAATTATTACAATAAAATAATCACATTATGTAACTCTTTATCAAATATCACAAGAAAAATAAAGTCAGAAGCATTGTAGGTAATGAGATATTGCAGACTTCCACATAATTGAAATCCTACAGGGATTCTTGTATCTTTTATATTCACTTCTATTCCTAAAATCCCTAGGCTCTATTTTTATAAATCTTTATAATGGTTGTATTCCAATCTATTCAGGATTATTTTAAATAGTATCATATGTATCATTCCATCATCCCATATATGAACATTTTGAATTTATCATCTTATATGTTCAAATTATACAAGTCCTAACAGTGTGGATGTATATTCTAGTAGACATAAAGATCCTGTCAATATATCAGAACACATAATTCATTATTAAGTTTCATAATTGAAAACATAAAGAAAATATTCAAGTTACATCAACACATTAAAGGAGTTTATTTTGAATTGTCAGAACCAAGAATAAGAAGATTCCAAAACTCAATAATCTCTCCCTTTTTGAAAATAAAAAATCTTGATATAAATTAAATAATATTAATAGATATTTTAAAAATGAAAATTCATTATACAATGTATTATCCAATAAAACTCTCCATAGATGTTACATCCATGGAAATAAACATTTCTCCTTTAAAAAGTAAAAAAAGTGTTAATAAAAAAATACAGGTCAAAAAACTATATCTAAATAATTTTTCTTTTCCTAATAAAATTCTCATTTTTAGTTGAATAACTTCTGAATTGCTAGAATAAATTATCTCATTTGTAATTATCACAAAGTTTTAGAAAATATATATAATATAGAAACTTATTGAACTTACTTACCTCCTAATATTAATTAATTCTCCATCTTTGTGATGGTCAAAAATAATTAAAAATATGTAACAATTCGTAAAATATTTTTTAACTTTGGTGAAATACTAGAAGGATTTATAAAAGAGACATTGTAAAAGAAATAAACAAATGGTATGTTTTAAAATTGAACCTTCCAAAAGTTATTTTTTATGTCCTATTAATGATCATATTTTTCAAATATAGTTCCAATGGTTTTTCAAAAATAAATTTCTTATCTTCCATAGTACTTTAGATGGACACTTATAAAAAATTAATAGAAAAACTTTAATGATTTTAGAAAAATTTTAAGTTAATAAAATCAAATTTCATATTAAAATATTCAATAATTTAGAATACCAAATACGTATATACCTACCTTTCATTAATAAATTTGAGAATTTTTTACACAATAATCACAACATAGGGAATAAAAAAATATGTGAATAACAGTATGATCTAAAATGTATCTTATAGATGATAATAATTGATAACATTAACTATATGGTGAATTTTATTAAATGTAATTCTGATGAAATTTTATGGATTTTTATGTTATGTTCTTTTGTAGGAAATTCTAGAAAATATTTAGTACCTATACAAAATGATAGTACAATTCTAATACAAGTACTTTCCTCCCCCGTTCTCAATGATTTTTTCAATGTCATGTAATTTATGATCATTTATTATTATTAAAAGATTAATTATATGAAATATATTCAAATATTTTATAATTTAGGGTTTTAGTGAAAATATTAGAAAACTATTTTTTAGTTCTGATAAAATCAAGAATAATGAATCATTTTTACATATTGCCTTAATAGAAGTTGGAATATTAAGCCTTTGTGTTTAGTATGAGAATGATTTTTGGGGTTTCTATATAGAGATATAGAACTAATATTATCACAAATAATTATAATTAGAGTAAGGATCAAGTTGAAGTTAGTGAGTGTATTTTTTAATGACAACAACTTTCAACTTCAATATATTATGGTTCTATGGTGGAAACTAAAACTGAGTGGTTTTTCTTAGTATACCAAGACCCTAATGAATCACTTATGAAATGAAAATTCTTAAAGGATGCTTTATTATGAATTTTACTTCCAGAAAAAAAAGCATTATAATAACACTTTAAAGTAAATTAAGTTCCTGATGAATAGAAAATTCCAAGTTTTGATGCACCTTTGAGATAATGGAATATCTATTTAACTTCTTTAATATTTAATTACTTTATTTTATCTTGAAATATATCACCTAATCATATAGAAAACATATTTTATGTTTTACAAGTTTTCAAGTAGAGTAAAATTATTTCCATACCTATAAAAAACTTTTCATCAACTGGTTTTTCGGATTCATTAAGATCTAGTTTACAAGAAGTGCTTATCAGTGTACTCATTTGGAAATTATTGTCAAAACCAAATCATTTAAGTAAATATATTATATATTAATGTGGATTTAATATTTCTCCTTCTATTTTTTGATTTATTTGGAGTCCAAAAAAGTAATTAAGTTCACTTATCATGATCATCTTGAACTCGCTCTTAATAATTTCAAATAAACTATGGGAAAAATATTTTTTAGTTGGGAAACATTTAACAAAATTAACATAAATTTTAACAAAAATAGTGTTGTTAAAAAACTATATTGATAAATAGAGTTTGTTATTCAGTTCTCTTAAAAATAAAATTAACAACAAAATTAAATACACTACTTATACCCTTCTCTTGGAATTTTTTATGTCATTAAAGAGAATTAGTAAGTTGAAAAAACATTTTTTGGTAAATTTATATTTCTAAAACTATGTGGTTGTTAAATATAAAATTCCTCATAAAAATATCTAGGAAGAAATTATTTATATCCATTCGACTAAAATTAATATTGTCTACAAAGGCTAGAAGTATTCAAATGGTTTTGAGTCTAGCAACCAAATTAAAGGTTTCTTTGTGGTCTATGCCCTCATCCTAACTATATACATTAGAAACAATTATTGATTTATTTTCAAAAATTACACTATTTATGTCACATTTACTTTTGAAAACCCATTTTACTTATATAACTAGATAATAATTAGGATTAACAACAATGTTATATACCTTATTCAATTCAAATTGATTGATTTCTTCTCACATTGAGACTATCCACCTTTCACCGCCAAGACAATCTTCTTCTATTTTATGTTATAATTGATATAGGAATGAAAGATGATCAGATAAATTTCTAAGGTAATTCCTAGTTTATACCTATTGATAAATATCTATACTGATATTATCACAATGATTATTAGTTAATATCATTTTATTTTTAGGTAAATGGAATTGTTTAATTTCACCTATCAAATGGTTAGATTCTATAGTACTAACTTATGGTAGATTTACTTCTTGTTTTCCATATTCTATTAAGTTAACTTGAAGTGACCCATGATGAAAATGACATAAATATTGTACTAATATCATAATTTAAATAATAGATCCCACAATATTCAGACAACTATAAGAAAAAAATGTTTAGTGAATTATACAATAGCTATACAAAAATATTATTTTAAAAAATATTCATATATATATCCATAATCATGTTATTATAGACCCTTTTAGTAATTATTGAATGATAATAAATATATAATTAATATAATAAAATCTCAAAATACCTTGGATAATAATATTAAAACTTAATGGGGTAACATAATATCATAAGAATAATGTTAAGGAACCATAAAATAAATGACCTTTATTGAAAAAAAATAAATAATAATATAACATGTGAGAATGATATGAAACTATTGAATACTTTAAAGATAAAGGGTTAATCATGAAAACTTGGAATAACAATATTAAAAAAATGAAAAGGTTTCACAATTATAAGTATAGTTTTTCTTATCCTTCTGAATCTGGATACTCCCCAACAAATTCACATGTAAAGATATGAGTAGAGATTAATGCCTTCACACTCACCATGTGTGAACCCAATGACTTGAAATCCTATTCCCATATAAAATTTTGAGTAGATATTAACACTGTCACAATCACCATTTGTAAATTTATTGACAGTATAACTTGTTCACATGTAAAATTGTGCGTAGATCTTAACACCATCTAGGTCACCCTTTGTGAACATTGTTATTTTCTAACCTCTTAAAATAACATTAATATATCATGATATATGATCCTTTAACCAATTAATTGGAGATATATATAGGTATCGCCCTTATAATAATCCATATATTTCCATTACACTTGAAAATTAAACATTCATAATTTCATAAAGAACCGGTGAAAAATTTATGGATTTTTAAAACATTCAAGAACATCACATGATGTATACATAAAAAATAATATAATATAATAACTCTCACATTCCAAAATATATCATATCATAACAGCATATAAAGGGAGATCAAAACATGACTTCATGAAAAATAAACCTTGGAGGGTAAATGTAAGTGAATATAAAACAAATTCCAAAAACATTTTTATAATATTTAATTGTAAATTAATTTCAAAAAAATAAAGGGAAAGAAAAGAATTTTTAAACCATATTATTGAGTTGTTCATGAAAAAAAAATCATTTTAAATACATAAAGGTTTCAAAAATCTAAAAGTAAAAATACCTTGAAAATTTTTACTTTCAAAAATAATCTCTAATAATGAGAAATTGAAAAATAAAGACGGTTTCTAATAAAAGAAGTCAAAATACATTGACAAAATTTACTTTTAAAAAAATATTTATTAATGTAAAATTTAAAATGGAATAAAGTTTATCAAGATAAAATATGGAGTGGATGATAAAATCTCTTTATTTTTAAAGGATGGAAAAACCTTTTGAATATTTTGAAATATCCTTTCCTTCAAATCCCACATCATAAAAAGGATAAAAAACCTTAATTTAAAATTAATTAATAAAAAATTGATCATTTTGGATAAAAAAATTATTTTACATTAAGGAAATTAGAAAATTTGAATAAAGTAAAAAATAATAATACACAATAAAAATCCAATAAATTTAATAGAAATTTTTATTAACAAAATGCATTTTACCAAAATAATAGAATCATCAAGGAATAATAATTTATTATGAAAAATGATTTCCCAAAAAAAGATTAAAATTCAACATAACGTCATCATATGTTAATTAAATAAATATTTAAATATAATAGTTCTAAAAGAGTGATTCTGACCTAAGAAAAATATTTGAGTCACTAAAACCCATTACAACATTTGTAACTTTTGAAACGGAACCCCATGAGAGTTATAACATTAAATAGAACATTTAATATAATGAAATAAAATATAATCAAGATAAAAAGGAAAATGGTTACGTATTTACACTATTTATAATGAAACATGTTTTTTAGCATAAATATGTCTTAGGGGAATGAAATTCGAGATAATAAAGACCTTATAATTTGATAAGTGAATGGATTGGAAGAAAATACAGGATAAATTTTAAAATAAACATTTATATCTCATAAAAAATGGTTATTTATTATGTAATAATTAATTTTTGTGGTATCTATACCACATCAGATAGCAATAGGTTCAAAACATGCTATCATGCCTCAATAAGCCAAACATGAGAGAACAAACCCTTACCTTGTTTCCTCTATTAGTTGATGACACTATACACTCTAATAAAACAAACATAGATAAATTAATAACCTATTTCTTAACATTAAATATAAATATTAAAATTTTATATTACTTATTAGTAATTTTTTTCATGAGTATTTTAAGTAATTAGAGCATGTTTTGGTTATCGGGTGTTAATAACTTTATCTGTTTTGAGCATGTTTAATAGTTTTTATAACATTAACCTTTATTTGATACAAATTTAATAATTGATATATCATTTTATATTAGATAATATATAACTTATTTTTATTAAAAAAATTCTTATTACATTTTATATGTGTTTTGGTTATGTCATGTAAAAACCGAATTGATAATGGATTGTTTTGGTAATTTTAGTGAATGAAAATGTCACTTTAATAATCAGTAAAATACTTAATATAATATTTCAAGAACCATATAAAAACAAAATTTTATTAATATATTGTAATATTATTATTTTTTATGTTCCCATAGTTATCCATAATGTTTTTTTAAAGTATTTTCCATTCATGCAGTTAAACCGACCCAAAATCGAACACGCTTTAACTCGACTGGTGTGTATGGTTAATGAGGTGTTACTTTTGATATAAAATAATTCTAACAGAATAATAAATATATTAGTTTTAATTATTATATTAATTTAAACCTTATTTTAATATGTTAAGATAATTTATGAAAATATAAATGAAAAATGAAAAATAATTCACTATAGAGCTGGTAGTTCACACGTACACACAATTACAATTTTTCTTTCTCAATGTATGAGAGGTGGTGAGGGTGAATATTAAATTGAAATTAAAATGTGATAATTATATGATATATATGATATTAACTCATTATTATCATCATTAAGACCAATCATGAAAATTGGTAATGAAAAATGTAAATAACTTCACTTCATGGAGGTGGTAGTCTGTGAAATGCACTAAAGATGCTTTTTTGTTTTTATAAGTGGATGAAAATGAATGAATAAGTGTTATTCCACTAATATAAATGCATATAAATATAATAATTATAATTAATTATTATTATTATTATTCTGATAAGATATTTATAAGAGTAATATTTGGAAGAACATCTTAAGAGGAGATAACACTTATGTTGGAGACTTGATTTTTTTCTTGGAAATTCCCTTGAAATTAAAGGGATTAAGATAACTATGAGTCAACAAGAGATAATTTTTGTGGAATATGATTATATAAAGAGTAGAATATAAAATTTTAAAAGAGTAATTTGTAGTTTAGGTGTGTGTTTGAAAGGTTTTAAGTGATCCCCTTTTCCTCTATCTGTATATATTTTAAACATGTTACAATACTTTTACCATTATGTTTTCACATTTTACACTTTTAATTATAAACTAAGAAATTAGTTTTTAATTAAGTTATTTTTTTATTAAAATATAAAATAACACCTAAAAAAATTTGGTTTCATGGAACTAAATATAAAATATATTTAATAAAATTAAATTTATAAATATTATAAAATAACTTTTAAATTAAAATAGAAAATGTATAGAAAAATTGTTTTATTAAAAAATTGATAGTTTTACCAATATTCATTCTTAATATTATTTACTATTTATTAACAATTAAATGAGTGTAAAAATGTTTATTTATGTTTTCTTACATCATATTATATTCATAATTTAAATTATTTCAATTTAATTAATCTGATAGGAATTCCTTGATATTAATAAATGATAATTTTAAAATAATCGGATCACTGTTATCATGGGGATTGATATTCTTCCTAACAATATAAATTTTATAACCAAAAATGAAATTGGACATTGTAAATAATATTAAAAAAATTTACCTCAAATATAAGATTCATTTTATTAAATTAACTTTGTATTTTTACGTAATTTAATCTTAACGTTAGAGCATGTATCGCGTAAAATCGCATTTTTGAAAAAGTTTGTTTTTAAGAAAAATGGACTTTTGAATAGGTTATATTTATCAATTCCATTGATTCCAATGAATTTAAATTAAATATTTTCATTCAAATATTATTTTTCTCTATATAAAATAAATCAAAAACTTTTTTTATCATGTTTTAATTAATGAAACAAAATAGTCTGAAAATAGTTTTACTTAAATTATTATATAAACATTAAAAGTGTTGGGAATAGGTTTATAAATTTGACATATTATTTTAAAGAAAAATATCATACTTTAAAATATATTATTTTATTGTAAAATTTTTAAAAATATTTCAATTTATTTATTTAAGAAAATAATTCCATAAAAATGGTGATATTAATAAAATTAGTGTTTTATCTATTCACCTGAAAATAGATTATTTTTTAATAATATCGAAAATACATCCTATGATAATTTTTTTGAGGAATTAAAAATTGAATTATACACTATGAAATTCAAATTATTAAATTTTTTAATTTATATTTTTTTAAAATAAAATGTATAATATAAATAAAACAATTTTTATTGAAAATAACCTTCTCAATGTTAACTCGTACTAATTATTTACTCTCTAGATATAATAACTATTAATTATTTAATATGATAATGTTTATTATATATTTATTAATAATTTATTCTTAATATTATATGGTTTTTCACAATATGTGTGGTTTGAGACACATGTGGTGGTACATAGCATGTATTTTAAAGGATCCAAAATCATATATTATTACATTCTACACCCTTATCTAAATTGCCTCCTCTCAATTTTAGTTATTACCCACTAAAGAAGGCATGATATGTTATTCTCATCATATTAATTATTCTAGATACAACTTATAATATGAAATATACCTTATTATCTTAATCTATATCAAAATAATTTTTTTTTCTTCAAGAAACATTGATTGTTTATACCATAATCTTTTATTATACATAGTAGACCTTCCCTAAAATTACCTTAAGTCTATAAGTCATAAAACCATATTTAAATTTCATATTATTTAAAAAAATTATATCTATCTTTAATCCTAAAATGTCATCAGAAATTTTTTTATCAAATATCATACTATAAAATATATTCCATAGTCCCAAAATATGGTAAACTTTACCAAAACATATCATGAATTATCATTAATCCAATGGATATAGATACCATATATCTTACATTTTCAAACTCACCCAATCCTTTATTATCTAAATATAAAACATGCACTAAACCTAAAATATATCTATCCCTTAAATATTTTTTCCCTAATAGTTTCACTAAAAATATAACCTTGACATAAAATAATTTCTAAAGGTTATTTATATCCTTATATGTATGATTTCAAACAATTAAGGAAAATGTAATTAAAAACAATCCTTATTTGTTTCGCATAACCCTAAATAACTTTTATACTACCAAAATATCATCGATTCATATCACTTCAAAAAATAAAATAGCTAAGAGCAACTAGATTTTATTTTTATTAGCATATCAATCACATTTCCATAAGTAATACTATAAAACAAAATGTTTTATCAAAATAAGTATATTCTTAGATTCTTCTGTTTATGTATTCTCCCTTATTTGGTTATAATACATCATGGTTTTTTAGATACATACTTTTCTGATCTTCATCCATGTGATTATATTTCTACCAAATACTAAAACCAAAATTGTTATGATAATATCCTAATGAATCAGAATATATGAATATTAAATCTCAATCCTAATTTTTATTCTACATTTAAACCTTCATTTAAATATATGAAACTTATATTTAAAATATTTAATACTTGGTCAATCTAATAATTGTATAGATTCTACCTAAGTTACCTTATGTTGTGTTCTATTATACTTCTTAACTCAATACCTTAATGTAATTTTGAAATAAATCCCTTATAATGGTTTATATTTAGCATGAAATAAACCAAATCATATATTAGGGGATATTATAGTAATTTTTGTATTATTATTCCCACTAATCATGAATTAGGGTGATGATCGAGTCAATGAAAAACTAGTAATTTTAGAGTTGATTACCCCTACATGATTTTATGCTAAAAATGCATAAGCTTTTCAGTATCCATACATGGATTTACTTCTATGAAAATCACATACTCATGAATTTATTAATATTTCAAGATACCATCCAATACTTAACCTCATCTCTATGGTTTTCAGTATGTTTTTCTAAACTGATATCCAACACACCTAAAACCTATTTTGATACCAACTGAAGAAACCCAAACTAAAATTGACTTAAATATTATATTAATCTCATGATTTAAATAATGCATAGCATGATAGTCAGAAAATCCAAATACCAAAATGATTATTGATTTAGATATTTTCTATATAAATATATTATTTTACAATACTTGAAAACATTTATCCATAGTCATGACCCTCTAGAACATTTATATGCATATCACATGATACAAATGTCCTCATCGACTAAGTATTATAAACAGAATAAGGGGTGATCTCAAATAATTTAAATGGGAGAAGAAATATCAGAATTTATTACAACATAACCCTGAAAGGTAATGTGATTAAGATATAAAAATCTAATAATATCTCTAAATACCTTGGATAATAATCATTAAACTTGATGGAGAAACATAAGATCATAATATTATCTTTAAGGAACCATAAAATAAATTATATGTCTTACAATAAAATTTCAATATTCATAAATCATGTGAGAATGATATAAAAAATCATAAAGATTTTAAAATAATGAATAGTCATGAAAAATTGGAAAAACATGATAAAAATATTTAAAAGGAATAACAGTAAAAAAAATAAGATTTATTATCCTTGTGAACCTAGATACTCACCAACCTATTCACATGTAAAATTGTGAGTATAGATTAAATCCATATTACCCACCCTTTGTTAACCTATAGACTTTCTAACCAATTCACACATAAAATTTTGAGTAGATATTAACACCATCATAATCACCGTTTATGAACCTCGAGACTTTTTAACCTGTTCACATAACATTTCTATCACATTAGACATAATCTTTTACTTAATAAATTATAAGAAGATATTGGTCACATTTTTCTTATAATCTATACATTTATAAGCCACTTGAAAATGAAATAGTTATCAACTCATAAACAACCCATTGAAAAATAATGGGTTTCTCGAAACATTCAAAATAATCACATAAAATTTACTTAAGACATCATAGAATATCACAACTCTCATTTTCCAAAATATATCATATGATAATAACATATAAATGGTGATTAAGATATCAATTCATGAAAAAATAAACCTCAGAGGGTAAATGTAGGTGAAAGTACAAAATTGTTCCAAAAAATATTTTTAAATGATTAAAGTGTAAATTATTTTCAAAAAAAATTGTTAAGGGAAATAGAAGACTTTGGAAAACTATATTATAAATATTTCCTAATAAAAATACCTTGAGAATGCGAAAAAGTTTTGAAAAATTAGAAACAAAAATACTTTGAAAAAAATTACTTTTAAAAAGAATCTTTAATAATGGAAACATAAAAAAGTCATAAGGTTTTTGAATTAAAGAAGTGGAAATACTATAAAAATATTTAATTTCAAAGAGAATCATTAATAATTGAAATTTTATATGGGAATAAAATATATTAAGTGAAAATATGGAGTGGATGATAAATCCACTTTATTTTGAAATGATGTAAAAAGTATTAGAACATTTTAAAAAAACCTTTCTTTAAAAACCCACATCATTAAAAGTATAAAAAATCTTTTTAGTTTAAATTAATTATGGGAGAAAAATCATTAGAGATAATAAAATTTATTTTCTATTAGGTAAAGGAGAATATTGGTGTAATTAAAAACATTAATATGGAAGATAAATATAATAAAAGTAATGTAAATTATTCATAAAAAATCATTTTAAAGAAAAAATATAATAATCAAGGAAGAATAATTTAGTGTGAAACTTTATTTATATAAAAAATAATTTGAAAATAAAACATAGAATCACCATTTTGTTAATAAGTTAATATTGAAATATAATTGTTAACTAAGTGTAATTATGGCCAAAGGAAAATATTTTATTCACAAAAACTCCTTACAAACTTTATAACTTTTGAATAAAAAACCTATGAGAGGTAGAACATTAAATATAAAATTTAATTTCCTGATATATAAGAGTATCATGATAAAATTTTGGTAGTATTTACACCTTTTAGAAGGAAATATGGTGTTTAGTATAAATGTGTCTCAAGAGAATCAAATCTGAGACAAAGAAACCCTTACAATTTGAGAAGTGAATGGATTGAAAAAACCCACAGGATATATTGGGAAATGAAAATTTATATATCATCACTATTGTTGATTTATGATGAAATAAAACATTTTTTCAGTATATATACCACATTAAATAGAAATAGGTTAAGAACATACAATCATGCCTTAATGAAGGTGAACTTATGATAACATCCCATCAACTTGTTTCCTTATATAGTTGATAAAACTATATAATATTACAAAACAAACATATATAAATTAATATCTTATTTCATAACATAGATATTAAATATTAACCCTTTATAATACTTATTCATAATTGTTTATCATGAGTTAATTAATTAATTATAACATATTTTGGCTATCGAGTGTTAATAACTTAACTATTTTGAGCATGTTTAATATTTTTTATATCATTACCCATAATTTGATAACAAGTTAATTATTGAAATATAATTCATGATTCTATAATATATAACTTATATTTATTTAAAATTTCCTAATTTTATTCCATAAGTATGTTGGTTATGTTATATGAAAACAAAATTGATAATAAATTATTTCAGTAATTTTTTAAAATGAGAATATTATTTAATAATAAGTTAAATAATTAATATAATATTTATAGAACCATATAATAATAAATATTTTATTAATATAATATAATAATATATGGTTTCATGTTCCCATTATAATATATAATAGGATTTTAGATCATTGTTCGCATAGGTGGTTAAAACGACCAAAACTCAAACATACTTTAACTCGATTGGTGAGTATAGTGGAGGAGATATTTATTTTAACATAATATAATTATAAAATAAAAACAATGATATTATTTAAATTTTTTATTATTTTTAACCATATTTTAATGGTTTTATATAATATATGAAAATATATAAGAAAAATCTCCACATACATGTGATTGGCATTTTTATTTCTCAAAGCATGAGAGGTACTGAAGGTGGATATTAAATTGAAATTTTGTGGTCACAATTAAATGATAAATATAATATTTATTCATCATTAACTCCATAAATACCATAAATTAAAATGGGTAACTAAAAAAATAAATGATTTCCCTCAATGGAGGTGGTAGTCTGTGTAACACACTTATAATGTTCTTTTGTTCTCATAAGTGGATGAAAATAAATAAAAAATGGTTATAACACTAGTATAAAAAAATAAAATTATAATAATCATAATGAATTCATAATATAATTATGGTTATAAAATATTTTTAAGAGTAAGATAAAGAATAATATCTTAAGAGGAGATAACAATAATATTGGAGACTTAATTTTTCCCTTTGAATTTCCCTTGAAATTGAATTGATTATGATTAATATAGGTGAATAGGGGAATATTTTTATGGGATAGAGTTATATAGAGAGTAAAATTCCATATTTTTAGGGATTGATTCTAAATTTGGGTGTGAATTTGGAAATGAGTAAGTGATACCCTTTTATAAGATTGGAAAATGATACTTTTTGAAACACCCCTTATATTTTAATAATTCCATAAAATTATTTCGAGGTCAATTGATAGAAATTTTTGAAATTATTTATTTTGGGGTGTATTGGGGAAGATAAATAATCAAAAATGGCATTAAAAATATATTTTAATAATGATTCTACTATTATGTTTCGGATTTTACTCTTTTACTTTTGTACTAGGTAACTAGTTTTTAACTAAATGAATTTATGTTTTATTAAACATATAACATAACCCGTATAACAAAATTTGGGTGTTATATAACTAAATTTAATATTTATATAGTATAATTAAAATTATAAATATTATAAATTTAACTTTTATATTAAAACTAATAATGTGTAGTAAAACTGTCTTATTCAAAAAAAGAAAATTTGGCTATTATCAATACTTAATATTATTTCTGTATTGATTAAAAATTAAATGAGATTCACTATATTTATTTATGTTTTTATAAATCATATTAAATTAATTCTTTAATGAGTTAAATTTAATCTATTTGATATAAATTCCATTATATTAAAATACAATAATTTTAAAATAAATGTTTCACCATTATCATGGTAATTAACAATAATCATAACAATTTCAATTTTATTCCCAAAAATGAAATTTTCCAGAACAAATAAAATAAAAATTATTATATCAAATAAAAGAATCAATTTTTGAAATTAAATTTCTATATTTGGGGAAATTAATCGTTATATTAGTGCATGTATCATGTAAAAACTTGTTTTTTTAACATGGTTATTTTTGAGGAAAGGGATTTATTAGTATGAATGAGTTATAAAATCCATTGATTAAAATGAATTAAAAAATTATTATCATTAAAATATTATTAATTTAACCAAAAAATAAATCAAAATTTTCATTTTTTTCATGTTATAATTAATTAAAAATAATAATAGAAAAACAGTTTTCATTAAATCATTTTTTAAATATTCAAAATGTTGAGCAATGATATATAAATTTAAAAACATATTTTAAAAAGATTTATCATACATTATTATACAAAATTTTATATAAATTTTTTTTAAAATGTTTCAATTTATTCAAATAATAAAATAATTTTATAAAATCTATAGTATTAATATAATCAAATATTTTAACTATTCACCTGAAAATTTATTATTTTAGAAAAATATTAAAAATATATCCTAAGCTAGTTTTGTTTTGAGGAATTAAAAATTTAAATTTAAATTGTAAAATTCATATTCAAAAATTTTTAAATTTATATTTTCTAAAAGAAAATTTATAATATAAATTAAAAAAATTATTGGAAGAAACATTTTCAATATTAACTCATATTAATTATTTACCCTCTAAAGGTAATAAATATTAATGGTTTACCATATTAGTGTTTATTATAGGTTTATTAATAATTTATTCTTAATATTTTGTGGTTTTTTTACATTTAGTGTAGTGTGTGAGATAAGTTGTAGAACATAGTATGTACTTTAAAGGATATAAAAGTTTAGATAGTTGTATAACTTCCAATGGATTTATTTTAACATTGGGAAACAAATTAGAGGGTGTTTTAAAATAAAAAATCAGGCATGTAATTTTTGGTAATTTTATGTTTGAATAAGGGTCAGATTCATCAAATTTGACACGTATAATTTCATAAACTATATTTTTTCATTTATTAAAAGTTCAATATTCTTTAATAGTTATGGAATGACTAATAAAGAAAAAACTTTTGGATTAAATTTAACAATATTTTAATTAGTATTCAAAATAAATATTGTACATTCAAAAATATTGAAGTAACTAATTTTAATTATTATTTAATTATTCAATTCATAAGGTATTTTCATTAAACACCATGTGAAATAAATCACATTTTATATTATAGTAGGCTATAATCACAGGTTCTTCCCAAAAATTATTCACTATTTAATATTCACAAAACATTCTCTTGGTAATTTATTAATGGGTTGTATTCCTCTTTTTTATTGTGGAGTTCTTAATTCTAATAAATTTTGAGCTATACCATAGTTACTACAAAATGTTTCAAAATAAAAAATTACAAACTCACCACCTCTATCAGTAAAAATAGTGACTACAAGTAGGCTTTTCAATTTATGAATATTAGTAACATATCTTTTTAAAATAGAGATGGATTATAATTAAATTTCTAGAATATAAGTCCAATTATTTATAGTGTAATGATTAACTATGAAATATATACCGTTTTCCTTTGATACTCATAGTTTGTGTTGAAAAAAGAAGTCCATGTGTACTAACAATAAAGTAATTGGTGTTGAGCCTTTACCAATGGTATTAAAGCTTGACTTAGTTTCCTTGCTGAATTTAAAATAGTCTAAGACCTTAGATGTATTAAATTTTAGTTCTAGAGGATCCATTACTTGTCATTTTATATATATAAATCATGGTTTTAATTCAAACATTATAGTGTGTGAGTATTTTATACCAAATCAATAAAGAATATTCTACTACACTATGACAAGGTAAATTATGAATACTAAGGTCTTTTATGTTAATTTTACTAACATTATTTGGCCTATAAGTAGATAAATTTTGTACTTTATCCAAAATTTTAATGGTTCATTTATCATGTATAAAGATCTTATAGTCTTATCAATCTCATATGTAACTAATGGAGATGAGGTTTTCCTTACTTACTAGAACATAAATGGAATTATAAATTATATTTTTAACTAAAAATGCAATGTCACCCACACCATAGATGTTTTCTTACACGTTGTCTCCAAAGAAGACTAATCCACCCTTCACTTTTTGTAAGTTCCAAATTTTATAATTGTATTTGGTTAAGTAATAATAAAAACCATAGTCTTTGTACCATATATTCTGATTGTATATACTCATCCTATCTTTATAAAAAATTCAATAACTAAGGATTTTTTACCAAAACATACATGGTTTTGTAAATGTTAGCAAACATGCATTTTGGAAACCACATTTTTTAACCCTTTTATATTATATAGATACCTGATCTTTAAAAATATACACATTATGTATTTTTATGGATTAAATTTTATTTAATTAAAATTATTTTCTTCAATGTCCTCTTATCTAAAATTTGGTACATAAGGGGACACTACATGGTACAAAGTAGTTTCAATGAAAAATAAATTTTTGCAATGGATGCATATCCTACTCTGGACTATGTCTTATTAGTTATAACTACTTGAAAAGTTTATTAAATATTTTAATTTCATTAATAAAAGTGGGAAAAGTTTCTTACAAATTTCATTTTTTTTATTTTAGATTTACATTTTCATTCTTATCTTCTAAAGAGACTTTGGAGACTATTTAATATTGGTTTTATCATTTGAATTATATATTTCTATTTTAGATTAACTCAAATCAATTATGTTTTTACAATTATCTTTATTAACTTCATATATTTTAACATATTTTTTATTCAAATGAAAAGGGTGTTTAGAAAAAATGAATCTAATTTTTTAAATCCTATATTCTACTTTAGCACTTTCTGGCTTGGAAAATTTTAAGTCTTTTATTAACTTTTTATTTTTATTTTCAGCACAAGCTATATATCTATTCATTTATTCAATGGATAGTATATCATATTTATCTTATAATGAAGTTTAACAATGTACATCAGCTTTTTAAATTGATATATTTATACACATATAAAATTGAGAGAGTGTGTTAGGGGTTACCTTCCCCGTCAATCAAATGTTATTAAGATAATCTTTTTTATAGAAGAAAATGATCTACCACATATCACCCTATAAATCACAACTATTATTCTTTAATCTTATAAATTAGTGCATGATATATCCTATTTTTAGAAATCATAGAATCTGGTGTTCATAAACTCTTTCTTTTCAAGTTTTTATTTTTAATTCTATTAATGATCCTAACAAAATATTTTTTTTTGATAATTTTTACATCAATCTATCAATATTATCAATATATCTATTATTTCTTGAATTGATATTGTTCAGATAATACTTAGAGTTATTTTTCATAGAAGTAGTTATTAAATTCTAATGATCTAGTGGTAAAGTACCATACAATGAAGAAAATTAAAATGATTTCTCCTTAATATTCTTCTTAAAATATCTTTTTTAAGTGTCTTTTATATTATATCAATGTTATGATCAAATCATCATGGTTAATCATTGTAATGTTATTTTTGTTTTCCACATTTTTATTTTACATTAAAATTACTTATGTGTGATATAAATCATTTTTTTAACCAAATAGTCATCCATTAATTCCTTTTCACCAAGAAACTGGAGGCTACAAACAGTTCTCATAAATCTCTAATTCATATGTGCTACTGACTATCCTAAAAAATAAAAATATTGATAATCATCGCTCATCATCACTCATCTAACCAAATAGACTCTATAATTTACAATTTCAGTGATCTGTAACTTATTCCATATATCATTCACTGTCTCAAATGAAAATATTTCACTATAAATATTCTATAATATTGATCAAAGTAAAATTTTTCACACTTTAAATTGTTCCTGATATTCCAAATTTTCTTCATGAGTGAAAGTATATAAGCCTTTACCTAATATATGATAATTTTTTGGAATTATATGAAAATGATTCACACCTATATGCAAAATGAAAATCTTTATCATGTCATGAAAATATTCATAGTCTACACCGTCAAAAAATGGTCATCAACTTGGGTTTAAATTTAACAAGGTACCGATTGGAAGTCCTACCATATCAAAAAAAACTTTCTTCTTCTATATGAAATCTAAGTGAATACATTATAGATTATTATAAAGAGGTTAAAAATGATCAATGTATGGTAGTATACTAGACAATTTCCCAGATCAAAGTGGATTCTATCTTATAATACTAATCATATCAGATAAAAAACACAATGAGCTTCATAACCAAAAGATAATAGCTTTGATACCAAGTGTTTTCCTAGATATTAAGTGATGTTGAACTAAAATAGGGGTGAATTGTGGTTTTAAACCCAACTTAAAATTTTTTATCCCACTCAAATGTAGGTTGATGGGATGATGAAATCATCTAATTAAATTATAACTTTAATATAAGTGTTTTATAAAAATTGAAGAAATAAAATTGTCATTAGTTATACAATTCTCCAAAAAAATAAACATTTGAATTTAAAATGATAACACAACATAGTAAAAATAAATATATAAATTTGTATAACAATCTAGACACTCTTAAAATTTCTATCACCAATTTTTATTCCATTTCAAATTAATCCTATAATTTAATCCAAATATATAAAAGGATAAAAGACCTAATCTATGTATCCTATTTCCAAAAATAATAAATAACTTGACTATAAACTCATCAGATAGTATAATTATCTTATCCCTGGATACTTTTTCTTTGTATCCACTAAAATCCCTCATTATCCAAAATCAATGGAAAACTCAATCTTCTTTGATTTTTATCCATTATAAGACTATTGAAATGGTCTATCTTCCTATCTACTAGAATCCCTTGATCTCAAAGATCCAAAAATATGTCTTCCACACTAGCAATACCTCGATCTTGTTGGGTCAGACAATTTATCTTCCATGTCAGGCAGCCCTTGATATCCCAAAATCAAAAAATATATCTTCCACACTAGGAAGCCCTCAATCTCAAAGGATTATAAAAATAATGAATACAAATTATAATACTAATAGATATAAAATAAAATCCTTACTAAATATAGCACTTTTCAAAAACACTCAAAAATAAAAAAACAATTTGAAGCACCCTAGGTAAAACTTTATTATATACTTCAACATGATCACAAGTTTTTGAAGTAACTGATGTCTTCTTGGATTAGTTTTTGTCCCTAAAAGCCTCTGGTTCTATTTACAATCATCCTTATAAAAAAATCCAATGGTTAAATTTTAGGTTCTTTGGGTTGAGTTACAATTACATCATAAGAATCATTTTATCATTTGATGGCTGAATTTTTAGACTTTATCATTCTATGTGTTCAAATTCTAAAAGTAATAACAATTTGGATGTAATTTATAGTAGTCATATAGATAAGATAAATTTATCAGAACATATAATTGATTATTAAGTTTATATATATCAAAATTTAAACAACCATCTTTATGTTAGGTCATCATTTCAAAGGATTAAATTATGGAATGTCAAAACCATGAATAAAAAGAGGCATAGACTCAATAAAAACATGATAATTATAGTTGTGTTGTAGGTTATCCCATATGATTGAATCATATCATCTCTTCATTATTGACGAAATGAATGGGAATTTCTTGTGATATTTTTTGATATCCTCATGTTGGTTCCAATGAATATACCACACCCTATAATTTTGAGATATCATAACCCAACCATGGTAGTCTATGTTTGGGGTAATGATGGATAATTCTATGTAGGGACATCTTATTTTATGAAATTTCCTTTTTAGTATTAGAGATTAAAGAGTAAAATCATATTGTTGGATATGATACACTATCATCAAGATGACATGATTACCACAATAAGATAATTAAATAGAGAAGGTAATAGTTTTAAGGATGATAGGAAATACTAGTGGAAGTGTTACATCAAGATAAGGAATAATTTCCAGCAATTAAGAGACACAATAAAGAGAAATTGATTAGATGAACTACACATAGACATATCATAAATAGGATACACATATATCATAAAAAATACTAAATTCATGATAATATAATTTTTTCATCGTCCATCATGCTATATGAAGATTCATGGTTATCCCACATGTATATTAAAGAACATTCTTGAAGAGGAATTTGTTATTTATAATGGCCAATACTATTGATAAGGAATAAGTTTCTTGGGGATTCCATGAAATTCAAAGGTATATTCTCATATATGTTCTCAAAATTAATTAGGTAATCACTCAATACCAAGACACATAGTCATTGGTCAAGGATAAATTGAGGAGAAGAATCGTCGATAATGAATCCCTTGTATAGAAAAAACACAATGAGGTGGGATGAGTACCTAAAATATTTCACTACCAAATGGAGGAATCAAATAAAAGAGCTCATGTTCACATGGAAGTGATCCCAATACATAATAATGTGGTGTTTATCAATATATTTAAGTAGCTAGGGGATAGAATATTGGTAAACTAAATCCTCGAAATAGTTTCAGAATTACTTTATTTTCATTATTACATTTTCATTTTATAATTCTATGTGTACTTATCCCCATTTTTGTTACCAATTCACATTGAGTGTTAACCACGTGATAAAAGTATAAGGGTTAAGTTTGGTGTAATTCATGAGTTTATGTGAATATATTTCCATGGTTTGTTTTTCAATTATCTTACTATGTTTTTCATAGTGATGTGTGGTTGATAGTGGGTGATAGTGGTTCTCCATTTCTCATTACAGTTTTTCTTCTTTCAATTGTATACACATTCAAGATTTCCATTCCATGATCATTGATTGTATGATTAGATGATATAGTGGTTATAAATGTTGTATTCCATGATATTGGATATGGTTTTCCTAAAGTATACATGCCTTGAAAGATGATATTTTCATAAGTTGATCCTAGGGAACTACACAGAACTCTAAAAGTGTGTAAACCATTCCATATAAGAATATGGAATAGTGTATCCATAAAAGTAATACACTAGTCCTTATAAAAGAATATTGGAGATGTAATTATGATTTATTCCATTGATAATAATTAAAATAAGAATATAGATTGATAATTATAAGGAAATAAACTGTTAATATCCTAAATACCAAATATGAATTCTTTCAAACCATCCTTTTCATTTTCATTGCATACATTGTCACGACCCGTACTCAGGGCCCGTGATGTGACTACCCCAAGCTCGCCTTCCATAGGAGAGGGGTTGGAGACTAGAACCAAAGGCATAATCCTGATAAAAAGGGGAGGCATTTACTTTAAACCTATAATACACACAATCTGAACACAATATGTAGAAGCAAAAAGTACTGATATAGAAAAGAAAAGTGTTCTGAAAGTATGTGTGCCAGTATACAAACCAAACTGAACAAAAAGTACAAGTAAAAAAGGGAAAATATCTACTAGATCATCCACCTAGGGAATCCTACCAGAAGGGTAGGTATAGAACTTGAACAACTCATCCTTGTAGTATTTCCCATCTCATCCAGCTTTGAGCAGCCTCTTGTCTGTCACCCTCAGCCTCGATCACTGTTGACTGTCGTTGCACGCAGGAGTTATGGAGGGTCGAATATTTAATAATAATAAATTATTATTATTTGATCATTTCAGGTACCTGATCCAAAAACCCTAATAAGACATCCAATATTGGACTTGGAATGTTCGTCTTAGATTCAGGGTTGCACTACAGCAGACGGTTTGTCAAACCGAGGTCGCACGGAGAAATCACGGACAAAAAGGTGTTTTATCATCCAAAGTAATAATAACAATATTTTAATATTATTATTAATTACTTATTTAATTGCATCTCCTTATCTCCAAAATCAATCACACTTGGAGTCCTTGATACGCGCCAGAAATAAACCCTCCAATTTCTTATTTTCTTTTTATTATTTTAACATTATTGAATGTTAGTTTTTGTTCTCTCTCTCCAATCTAACATATACTTTCACGTTCTCTTCTCCTCCTCAACCATAACATCTCGACCACCTCGATAGTCTCATACCCCGCCACCTACTGCGCACCCGGACTGCTGGTTGAAGCCGCCTCAGACTCGTCGCACACTGCCAGACGTCCTTCGCTACACTGCCTTGCCCTCCCTGTGTCGCGCGACCACCACAGTACGTCGAACAACCTATCTCTCCTGGAGTCGTGCCTATATCGTAATCACATCGTCGTATCTTTTCCTTCCATGGGTCATTGCATCTTCATTCAAAGCCTGAAAAATACAATGATCTCATATTTGTGATCCTCGGGTCGGGAGCTCCACGTCCATATATCGTGCTCCACAGAATATTGTGTTTCCAGCATCAATAAATATTTGGCCACCTCTTTCCACAATCCATTGCGACTTCATTCCAAGACAAAATAATTAAACGATCGAATTTTTCTATCCTTGTGTCGAGGGATTCACGTCCATATGTCGTGCTCAACAAAACTCTGTGTTTCTAGCGCTAATAAATCATAGGGGTTGAAGAAAAAACGAAGAGAGCATAAAGGATAAAAAGAAAGATGAGCATGATTTATGTGTGGGATAATGGACATGTTCGTTTGGCCATCTTCATCGTGAATTTAAGATATTAAGATTCAATAAAACAAATTTAAACAGATATAAAAAACCCTACCTCGATCGTCGATGGCGGTGGTGCAAGGAAGAAGACGAAGTCGATGAAGGTGGTGTTTCCGGCATTCGTCACCCCTGCAAGATACTCCTGATTCGGGCTCGAGCATCGTCCTCATTCTTCGTTCGGAGTCGTTCTTTGTTGGATGATATTTCTTTAAGGGTTCTCCCATGCCTCCTCTCCTCTTCCAATTTTATTCCCGCGAGAGGTGCGGTGCCAAATTAATAATATTCAGTTTATTAACTTAACACATAGAGTTGGCACATTAATTATGTTGGAGTTGTAATAACTAATTTGGGAGGAGAGAAACCAAGAGTCATCTCACATTCACAAGGGAGTTCAAGGGTCGGGTGGTCCCCACCACTATATCCCATGAGTAGGTCCCAAATAAAATAAGATAATAATTGTTGTCTTATTTAATTTTATTTTTATTATTTTAACTCTCCCACGAAGTGTCCAAAAAATAAAAACCACCCTTGACCAACTTCGGTCGCGGTGAAGGTCTATTTAAGCAAAAATCGACGTTGTGAGTTCAATGGTGCCCTCGGATTTCAATTCCAATCATCGGTTCATAAGTTACAAAATGCCACTCATGCGTTTACTAAACATACCCGAAAAAAAGTTCGTAAAATTATTATCAGCCACCCTCGACCCACTGCAGTTGAGGTTTGGCTCTGCCTAGCTGAACACGCCCCAAAAAACCCAATGGTACTCTCAGATTTTCAATCCAAACTTCCATTTAAAATTTATGAATTTTACAATAAAATAAATGTCACTTAATTATTTTATTTACGGCCAAAAACTAACATTATCTGGTGGCCCTCGCCGACCCATGTTAGTATCTACTTAAAGAAATCCTACCCTCAAGAGTTCAGCAGTGGTCTCGGATTTTTCATCCGAGTTACCTTTTGTGAGTTATAAGTATTTGAAAAATAATATAACTTTATTTAATTATTTTATTTACAGTTATGCCATTTTTTGGGTTTCTCACAGGAGGCTCGCACCGACTAAACTTAAGTCGCGCCTAGGGTAAATCCGCCATCCTGAGCGCAACAGTGGACTTGAATTTCTGATCCGAGTAACCGCTTAAGAGTTATTCCACTTTTTCAATAAAACTGAATACATGTGTTAATATAAGCTTAGAAAAACACTGATGGATCATTCCGGGCACTCTGGGCCTCGGAATCGTGTGCTATCAGAAACTGTGGACTCTTAAAATTACCAAGTATTTAAAAAAAATCCACTGAAATTCCAGGGCTTTACATACATTTTTTATTTTAATTCATTAAAATCCAACCCCCTAAGTTTTCATTAAGTCTTTAAAACTAAAAATATATAGAAAGTAACAATCAAGGATCATTATGACATTTTCAACATCCAAGAGAGAAAACTCTAAGTTTAATGATTGTGATAAATTATTATAAGTTTTATAAATATAATTTGATGAGGCATATAATAATCCTTGTATTATTCTTTCATCTAAGTGGATTATTATCACTTAAGAATACAATGATGGTTTTTTTCTAACACATTTTATACTATATAATATTTTTTATTCACCTAAATATATATAGGGTTTATTTAGGGACACTACTAGTAGTGACCTATTGAGTATATTTATCACACCCAAAATGCGAACCTTTATGGGAATACCAATTTCATGATCCATAATGTAGGAAAGGGAAAGTTATTAATGGTCTATGGGTGATTTGGAGATGGATAGTAGGGATTTGGAGATAGGAATGAGAAAGGACTTAGACTCATTTTATTTTTTTCCATTATTATTTTGTATATTTTTAATATACCTTGTATATTATTGAACAGTCTATTGATTCTTTATCAAGTGTATGACTTTTTTGAAATTTACATTGCATCCCATTTTATTATATAATGTCATGTGTTATTTTTTGTTAACTCATCACTATAATTTTTATATTTTTATATTCTATTGTAGTTTATGGTTATTTATAATCCCATAATTATTTATAGTTATCTGATAATGGGTATATTATTCTGATGTTATTGATAGAAACTAGTTATGATTTAACAACCTATAGAATATGGGGATAAATTTTTTGAGTAAATTAATGTCACAAATTAGATCATACATATGGTCACTAAATTTAAGATATTACTACCTGTACAAATATATAAAGTAATTTCATATTTTATATTCCAATGTTAAACTTATGGGAGTGAATTATAATAGTATAAAATTAAGTTATTTTCATTTTTTCTCTAGAATATATAGAAAATGAAATTTTTTTTATTATATAAACACTCAAATTGGAGGCTCAGAAGATTCAAAACATATTTTTTCTAGAAAATAATTTCTCATCATATAAAACTATAATAATAAGAAAATAAATTCATGGAATTAGAAAATATCATCATGAAACACTTCATGAATATTGGGAAAATTTTAAAATAACATTTATAGGGTATCCATGACATCAAATAAAATTTCAAATTTTTATATAAAGATTCAATTAATGAATAATCACTATGTACTACAATATGATTAATATAGTAATAGGTGGTGCCTTAGTAGATATGAATTAGACTATAGAACAAAATCTCATTTAATATATTATATAAAACATTATAAAAGTTGGTTTTAGTTATATTCCACCCATTAGAATATTTTATTAGGTGTGGAGTTATGATATTGAGAAAAAGGTAGACACCAAGTTTGATGATGTAATTAAAATTACCTGCCAATTTTCTCTTTCCCATAATCAATTCCAACCTCATACTCAAATACGTTGTGGTATCTACGCCTATAAAATTCACTATATCAACCTGTTAAATCAACTAAGAAAAAATTATAAGAATTGTGGAAAAATATTATAATTCAACCGTAAAACTTTCCCTTTATAAAAGAACCTTACAAAATGATCAATTGTATTTGGAAAGAGAACAAATACTTTGGAAATGGGGGAATTCTAGACACTTGTAGTAGCTATAGTATCCATCATGGTTAAAAATTTATCATTTTCCACCACCTAAAACTAATTAATCACCGCTAAGGTCTTTCCAAATACCCCATAAAAATCCATAATCTGACCTAAAAGACCTATTAAAATGAATGATATATAATAATGGCCAATTCCAAATAAATTACTAATCTTTCTTCCAGGATGTAAGAACACAATTAAGCTAACTCCCCAATTTTATGGGGAGATAAAAAATAATAGTTCTGGTAAAAATTCTACCCAATATATAGTTATAAAAAGTTGTAAAATAAATATTAGTTTTATTACACTATTGAATGGTATAAAACATAAAAACTCAATTGTTTATTCACTAAATTCCTATTTTTGCAACTAATCCACCTTCAACACTATCCATGAAAATCCAAATTATGAAAAATTATTCCACTTAGATGTATACCACGGAGGTCATGGAAGTTTCCATTAAAAATACACTAGAAGAAACGTTCCCCTTATCTTACCCCAAATGGACACCCAAACAAGGAAACCAAAAGAAACTAATCTTGATAAGTAAATCTTGGAAATTATTAAAAAAATTGAAGTTAAGATTTCATTGATTGATGTCAAGATGCAAGTTCCATGATATGTCAAGTTCTTAAATGATATGTGTATCTACTAATGATTATATCAAGTGTATTAAATGGTGAAATTGGGGGTGAATACCTTATCTTTGATTTAACCATTACTTCCATCCAAATGAAAGGAGATTATAATGTTTAGGATTTCGTATACCATAGGGGAGTATTTATTTTCAAATGTTATGATGGATTTGGGAACCTCAATAAATGTGATTCCTCACTTCATATTCTCTACTTTATATGTTAAGAAGTTTAAACCTATGAATAGATTTATTTAATTGGTAAATCAATATACTACACACACCATCATCCTAAGAGAGACTCTTTTTATAAGGATTAAAAATTAAATATTCTCTAAATACTTTTATATTATATTTTAGAAGATGATAGGATGGATTCAAATTCCAAAATAATATTAGATGTACTTTTATTTAAAACCACCAAAATAGAAAATAATGTACATAATGGTATATTTCATATGGAGTTTGTAGGAAATATGGTACACATTAGCATCCTTAATCCCATGAAGCACTTCTCATAAGATCATTCCTCTTATTTAATTAATTTTATTAATGTAATCCATTTTCCCATGTATATTTATCTAATTTCCTTTTATTTATTTTTTTCTAATTTTCTTTCATTCATAGAAATTATAGGTGATGATTTAATGTTTTGTATAAATTCCATAAAAGTTTTAAAAAGGATTATTTATTATATACTAAGAATCCATTTACCATCAATGATTTTACTCAACCTGTAATAGATGATTTTTCATCAAAGGATGTATCCATTGAATAGTTATATAAGATCATGGATGACCATCTTTATGATTATCTACCATCAATAAAAATCCATACTAAATTAGAATTAAAACCACTATATACAAATTCATAGATGTACACCGTTATATTAATGAAAAAAATCGAATTATAATTGCAATTATTCTCTCACTATATCATGGATTATAATAGCCTATGCTTTTTTGAAGTATAACTAAGATTTTTCATGAAAATTTTTGATATTCCTAGTATTACGCCATACATTTTAATTCACAAAATTTTGTTAAATTGTGAGTTTAAACCATTATGCAAGTAACACATAAGTCTAAACTCAAACCTCTTGATGTTGTTAAGAAATATTTCAATAAATAATTAGTAGTTAGAACCCTTTTTATTATAGATAACATCCAAGGGGTAATTTTGATGCATGTGTTACTAAGGAAAAATAATTGGTGGTCATTAAAATGAAAATAATGAATTGGTTGTAACCTATGTGTAGAATAGTTAGTTTGTCTGTATAGACATTCATAGGATAAAAATACACACTAGGATGTACCATTTCAAATTAAAATTCATTAACCAAATTATAGTGACATTATTATAAAAACATCCTTATAGTTTCCTTATTGTGTATTTTAGATATTTCCAAACCCATATTAGCTCATAGGATAGGGAAAAAAACAAATATTTCATTAAACTTAGTAACAATTACATATAAAAGTATGTCAGAAGAAAAAATGAGGGGATTCTCGGGGGAGCTCTCGAAGCGCGCTGCAACGGTCGACAAACCCTATCGTGCTTCTCTGACCTGTCTTTGATCTTTGATGGCTGGCTTCGATCCGACTTGGGAGAATGCTCCTCCCACTGCCAATGTCTCTCTAGATCATGATTCCAAGAAAACTGAAGTCGGATCCTCGGAAACCCCTTTTCGCACTTTACCTATCTCCTTTCGCGATGCTTTGAAAGGAGTGGATCCAAGCAATGCAAAGGTATGTAAACAACCTCTTTTCAGAAAGCTTGAGGATGGAAGTTTTTTAGTTGATGCAGATCCGGAAGCCCTTGTTCAAAGGGAACAGCTATGCAAATTCTCCATTATTGGCCGTATCTCATACAATTCAGGAGATCGGCCTTGGTCTCTACTTGATCTAAAAAGCCGGATTGCACATTGCTGGGGCTTCTCTAAATGGAAGATGGTCCCTATAGGTAAAGGGTATTATCACATTCTATTTAGCTCACAAGTTGATCTTGATCAGGTATGGAAATTTGGCCATTTGCATCTTAAGCCTGGATATTTTAGGATTTCAGATTGGGATGCTGATTTTAATCCTTTTACTCACAAAAACTCGATGGCACATGTCTGGGTTAGGATTCATGGTCTTAATTGGTTTTATTGGCACCCAAAAATTTTGAATGATATAGCTTCCTGCATAGGTTCTCCCATTAAAATAGATCATAGAACCCTGAATGGTGACCTTGGTTTATATGCTAGACTAATGGTGGAGGTCAACCTAGCCAACATTTTACCAACTAGTATTGGTTTCAATACTCCTACTCATAGAATTGAAATCAACATTGAGTTTGAAAAGTTGCCCCCTTTCTGTGATGTGTGCAAAATTATTGGGCATAATTTTTCCACATGCAAGGTGGCTAGAAAACAGATGGACCCCCCTATAAACAACGATTGGAAAGAAGTTGCCTATGATAAAAAAGGAAAATATATTTCTGATAACTCTGAGCACACTAAAAAAAAGCAAAACGTTTGGGTTAAAAAGCTTAATGCTCCTGCTTCTTTAGAAGGTAAAACTTGGAGTGTTATAGTTGATGAAGAAGAAGCCTCTCATAAAAATGATTCTACTGCTTTGGGTTTAGAGGCCATAGTCACTGGGGAAGTTGCTAATGAAAAAATTCCTCTCACTATCCCCAACATTTCTGCTGCTGCTAGTATTCCTGGAGCTGTAACTTTTCAGGAAAATGACATTAAGGCCTTGGAGGTCTCTCCTCCTATGGTCCAGGAAGGTTCTCCTACTGTTTTATCAAAATCACATGGTGAGAAAGGGATAATCCCAGACCCAGGTAACCCTGTTCATGAGACATCTGCTGCTAACCCTGTAATCCCCAATTCTGATTTGCCTATTTTAGTGCAATACTCTTCTACTGCTAATACTGGGGATTCTAAAATTGTTCATAATTCTGCATGTTTTTCTGGCACAGATGCACAGCCTATTATTGTCTCTGCTAACTTAGAAATCTCCAAGGTTTTGGCTGATTCACATACTGATACTTTCTCAAATATGTTTGCTGGAAATGATAAATCTGTAGCTCTTTCACTTGCTACAGCTTCTGTTCCTGTTCCGGTTACATCTCAAGATGCTGTCTCCCATTTGGTTCGCAGGGAGGAATCTTGTCTTTCTTCTGGAGAACAGAAACCTGCTTCCTTTTCTGCTCCTCAGATTCCTGCGAGTCTGAACAACTCTTTTTCTTCTCCCTATTCTGATTCTGCCTTGGTAGAGCACATGACACATCCTCCTCCTGAGCATTCTTCTGCTCACGCAGCTGTTACCATGTCCAGTCCTTCTTCCCTTTCTGACAAGGCCACTCCAGTTGATCTGGATGTGTCAGATTTTTCTCATAATCAGTTACCTGTACATGGCGCCTCGCGAGAACAGCCTCTGGACAGGTCTGTTTTCAAGAACCCTCTTCCTCCTATCATGATTCCTAGCTCTATTATGAGAGCTAATGACTTGCAGGACTCTGACCAAGAGTCTAAACTGGATACCAAACAAAAACTCACACCCTCTTCAATGGTCACAAGGTCTCAAGGGACTAAAGGTGCTGGGGATTTTAAAAAACAGAAGGGTCCTACCCAAAATCCTAATTTATAATGAATATTCTATTTTGGAACTGTCAAGGTGTGGCTAATCAAGACACCTCCATCACTCTTAGGAGGTTTTTAAATAATCACAAACCTCTGCTTTTCGCTATTTCTGAGCCCAAAGTTACTTTCAAAATGAATTTTATGAGGTTTGGTTCTCCCAACTACAATTTCCTAGGATCCTGCAAAAGAGATCCTAACTCTGATTCTATGTGGATCTTCTTCCATAACTCTCTAAAAAATGTCAACATTTTTAGATCTTCTGATCAACACTTTACTTGTAATTTTTCTTGGAATGATCGTCATATTTTTTGTACTATGGTTTATGCCAAGAATAGATATCAAGATAGAAGAGACCTATGGAATGATCTTATTGATTTGGATAAATACATTCAATCCCCTTGGATGGTCATGGGTGATTTTAATGCCATCCTTAGTCCATGTGAAAAAATTGGGCCCTCCCACCTTTCCATATCCTCCAGGGAATTCAGAGCGGCTATTGAAGATTCTAATCTTTTAGAAATCACTCTTTCTGGGGCTAAATTTACTTGGTACAGAAATCACCATAATAACAAAGTTGCTAGTAAGCTTGATAGGGATTTCGTTAACATGAAGATTCTGGATAGCTGGGATAATATTTCTAGTGTTACTCTCCCTAGGCTCAATTCCGATCATCATCCTATTCTTGTTAGCCTTCTCACACAAGAAAAGAAACATGTCCTTCCTTTTAAATTTAATAATGCTTGGTCTTCGAATCCTGATTGTGTTGCTCTCATTCAAAACATCTGGAATTCCATAAAACACCAACAAGATCCTTTTGCCTGTTTATATAAGTTGAAAACTCTTAAACATGCCCTCAAAGGTTGGTGTAAATCCTCAACTTCTCAAATTGATCTGGATATTTCCTTACTTGAGAAAGAGCTTAGTAGTTTTCAATCACAAAACACCAACTCTGATTTTATTCTGGATCCTCAATTAGAAGTGAATATCTCTGTCAAACTTAACTCCTTGCTTACTTTCAAAGATAACTTGCGTAAAAATATGTTTAAGACCAAATGGCTCACTGATGGTGATCGTAATAACAAATTCTACAATTGTCTTCAAAGAATTCGAAAGATAAATAGTCCTCTTTCTAAACTTACTATTGATGGTGTGATCACTGATTCTGAAGAGGCCATCTCGGATCATGTTACTTCTTACTTTTATAATCTCTTTAATGGTCCTGATTCTATCACTAACCTTAATCTTGATCTTATTCCTTTATTGGTGGATAATAAGGATAACAACCTGCTTTTGAGCATTCCTCTTGATCATGAAATCAAAGACACTGTTTTTGGCCTCAACCCAGATAGTGCTCCTGGCCCTGATGGATTTAACAATGGTTTTTTCCAAAAGCATTGGGACATAATTCACATTGATGTTTGTAACCTTGTTAAAAACTTTTTCACATGTGGTCTTCTCCCACATGGAATCAATGCGCAATTTTTAACATTGATTCCTAAGGTGGAAAATGCAACTGAGATCCATCAATTCAGACCGATTGCTCTCATTAACACGATTTTCAAAATCATAACTAAAATCATTGCAAATAGACTTGCTCCTATTTGCAATAAAATTGTTTCTTGGAAACAGTTTGGTTTTATCAAAGGTAGATCCATTCAAGATTGTATTTTCCTTGCCTCTGAATGCTTTAATAATTTAAATAAAAAAAATAGAGGCGGATGTGTGGCTATTAAACTGGATATTAAAAAAGCTTTTGACACTATTGATTGGAACTTTATCTTTAAAGTGCTAAAAAGCTTTGGTTTTCAAGACCTTTTCATTGACAGAATTAGGATCTTATTTCTTTCAGCTCACATCTCTGTCCTTATTAATGGCACTCCTAGAGGATTCTTTACCTGCTCTAAAGGTGTTTGACAGGGTGACCCTCTTTCCTCTATCCTTTTTGTCATTGCTGAGGATTATCTTAGTAGACTCCTCAGCAGTTTGGCTGATCAAAGTAAGCTTAAACCTATACAGGTCGCTAGAAATATTAATGCCCCCACTCATCTCTTATATGCTGATGACATTATCCTTTTTTTAAAAGGGGACCAAAAGAATATTCAGACTCTTAAGGGTGCCATTGCTCATTATGAGGAGGTCTCCGGTCAAGTGATCTCTTGGAATAAATCTTTCATCTTTTTTGGTAAAAATTTTCCTATCGGTAGAAAAAATAATATCACCAATTATCTAGGCATTAAAGAAGGTCGAATTCCCTTTACCTACATAGGTGTTCCTATTTTCTGGGGAAGACCCAAAGTCAGTTATTTTGCTAATGTTATTGATCAGATTACTAAACAACTCTCCAATTGGAAAGGGAAATCTCTTTCCATGGCGGGGAGAATTTGCTTGGTCAAATCAACCATTGTTTCTAAAATGGTTTACTCCCTCATGATTTATAAATGGCCTGCTGGCATTTTCAAGAAAATTAACACCCTTATAAAAAATTTTATCTGGACTGGAAGTCTTCTTGAAAGGAAGCTTGTCACCATTCCTTGGAATTCTTGTTGTAGACCTATTGATAAAGGTGGGATTGGCATAAAAAATTTAAAGCTTTTCAATGACGCTCTCCAAGCTCATCTTACTTGGCATATTATTAATTCCCCTTCTAAAGCCACTAACTTTTTGAATCACAGATTTCTTTCTAAACTTTTAAAAGGGAATCTCAATTTCATTAATTCTTCCATCTGGCCATCTATCAGGGACTCTTATCATAAGATCATGGAAAATTCTAGATGGATGGTTAGTGTTAACTCTTCTATTAACTTTTGGTGTGGTAAATGGTATGATAACCCATTGATAACTTTGTTACCTTCTAGTCATACTCTGGTGGACACTAATCAATCTATAAAAGATGTTCTTCATTTCCATCGTCATGATCTCCCGGATAATATTATGGAAATCATTGATAATCATTCTTTATCTCCCGATGGTGATTTCTTGGTTTGGGAACTTGCCCCTAATGGTGTCCTAGACTCCAAAGGCTTTTATAAGCAGAATTTCTCTCACTCTGATTCTAGTTATAGTTGGGTAAGTCATTTCAATAAACCTTGGATTAAACCCTCCAGGCTTACCCTTATATGGCGTATTTCCCATAATAGATTGCCTACTGATATTATTCTCCAAAATTTTGGGATCCATCTTTGTTCTAAATGTCGTTTATGTAACCAAAACAGGGAGGATGCGGATCATCTTTTCCTATCTTGTGCGACAGCCACTGCATTATGGCATTTTGTCTCTGATCTTTTCAATTTCAGATGCTCTTTTACTGATTCTATTTCTGTGTTTCTAATAAACTGCACTAGATCTGACTTTTCTTTGCAGATTAACAACATCTGGTTGGCGGCAGTGGCGGAGCTCATTCATGAAATCTGGTATGTTAGAAATGATCTTATTCATAATAATCATTCTTTTAACCTCAATGCAGGAAAATCTCGGATCCTTGTGGCAATCCAAGAGGCTGCTTTTATTCAAAAAGATTGTTGCAACAACTCAGTTGGAGATTTTGAGATCCTTCGTCGTCTTCGTGTTCCTGGAAATTATCCAAAGCCCAAACGCACCTTTGAGGTTTTCTGGTAGGCTCCTCTGTAGGGTTGGATCAAAGTTAATGTTGATGGTGCATCAAAAGGAAATCCAGGTCCTGCCAGTTGCGGTGCTATTTTCAGAGATTCTGCTGGACAGTGCCAGGGTTGTTTCTTTGTTGGATGCGGTCACTCGTCATCGCTGGAGGCAGAACTGCTGGGTGTCATCCATGCTGTTGATTTTGCTCTTCAAAGAGGCTGGAAGAAATTATGGATTGAGAGTGATTCATCCACTGTCATTCATGCCATTTGGAATGGCAGCACTCATCTGGCCTGGAAGCACACTTCTCGTTGGATGAACTGCCTTACCTTGCTCCACAAGATTGATTTTATCGCCACCCATACTTACCGTGAGGCGAACTCTGTCGCTGATGCTCTTGCCAATAAAGGAGTTCACCAGCAGATGACTTGGATGGACTCCCTGCCCGCTGATTTATTTGAACTATTTGATAGAGATTGTAAAAAAATCCCCTATTTCAGACTCTTGTAACTTTCTTGTCTTTTTTAATAATAATTTGTACTTTGGTCCTTGACCAAAGCATTACCCTTTTAAAAAAAACATATAAAAGTATGTCATTTTTCTGTGAAATGTTCTAGGTAATTATAAATTATATATGGTTTGGGTTTTTAAAATTATAAAGACAATTACATAAAAATATTCATGGAAGAATTCATTTTCTATAGGTTCACTTTTTATAATTGTCTACATAGTTTGGGTTTTTTTCTTTATCATTATATTGAAAGTAATATTTTAATAACTTATAGGAAATTTTATTTCATGGTATGAGAAAGGATAATACGTAAAGATTTCATTTCTAAGGAAGGTATCAAAGTGGACATCATTTCTACCCTACCACTCCATAGAAATATATGGGATGTGAGGTCTTTCCAAGGTCACTATACATTTTTTCGACATTTCATACTATATTTTAGCAAGATTTCACATATTTTATTGAAATTAATCTAAAAATATATTTAAATTTTATTAGATAATAAAAATGAGGATTTTCGTTATAATTTGAAATGGAGTCTCATGACACACCTATATTAGTGGTATTTATCATTCCTGATCATGTGTGGTATTTCTAAATATGAAAGTTAGACAATCTTATAAAGACATGTCAATTTAGCTCCATATTTAATTACATATACCTCACACACACTCGACCCTACCCAATAAAAATCACCATAACTGAAAAATAATTTCTTATAACTATGTTTTCGTTGGATAAATTCTTGTTTTAAATTTTAGGATCTAAAGTGATTATTTATTCTCACCATGAAACCATCTATTATAACCTTAATAAACAAGAATCCAAACTATGTATCATTAATTGGATTCCCATCCTTTAGAAGTTCCATTATGAAATTAGGGATAAGAAGGGGTGAGAGAATTTTATAGCTAAACATTTTAGTAGGATCCACCCATGTTTATACATTTACTCTTACCTATAAATTCCCATAGATAACATATTTTTATATGATCAGTTGTACTAAGTACAATATTGTATTCCAAGGTATGCATTCATTGAAAATTATTTATTATCAACTTTAATTATTTTATATTTTAATAAAAATCATGCTTGATAACTTAAACATGTTTCTTCTTAGTACATTAGGTATAAATCTTACCTACGGAACAAATACAATGATTAAGTCCTAAGGCATTATGTTCTTGATGGTGAGTTTATTCATTCCTGAGGTCTTTTTCACTCTCTTACTTATGGGGGTAACTTTAGTCCCCAATGAACCACTATAAAAATATATTATGTTTCCTTTTGGATATTTTTTTTCAGGTTGTGCATAATTGTTTTTTATATTTTTCTCTTTTTCAAAGGATTAGGAATTTCTCTAAAATAAGTAACATTTTAGAACAATACATTATTAATCCACAAAATATTTTATGTTTGGGGAATTAAACTTATGGTTATATTCATTAATTCATTTAAAAAAAATTATATTCTTATTTCTGTGTGTTATGTATTTAAATGTAGTAACCTGGAATCTTCTATACCTTTGTAATATTTTAAATAATATTTTATGAGATAGTCATTGAATCACTTTCAATTAAATAGTGACATTGATACTCATGTATATTGTGTTAAATATAATATATTATTTCATAGTTTTTGTGTGTTTGGTCATGTAGAATAATTAATATCTCACTAATGGTTCCATAAATTATAAATATGCCAAATTATTTTCACTTGGGATGGGTGGTTTATCCTAAGGTAGATGTAATTTCAAATTGGTTTTTGGGACATGCATCATGCCCATCTTGGTTGTTTGAATAAAAATATAGATAAAACTTGAAAACCCCTTATAAAAATGCACTTAAATCCTCTAATTAAGGTTATTCATTTGAATATAACACTAATTTAAGATATATCTTGAGATAATAGATATTTTTTGTGCAAAATCTTAAAGGATTGTCAATAGAGCCCAAAAAATGAGAATAATGGTGCATTTTGATCCAAATATGAGGTGGGGTTCTTTATTTAATTTATTCTATATTTATTAATGACTTTTATATTAAAATTATCCATCCATTAATTACATAATATTCTATCACTTTTCAAGATTTCATTCTTGATGTATATTTTATTTGACTTTTGGTTTCCCATTTGTGTTATTCTAGTATGTGAAAATCATTAGTAGATTAAAGAAAAAGGGTGGTAGGATGAATTTTGGACACCAAATTCCCTACCACTCTCATTTACAACATGCCACTTAGTATAGTACAAGGTCACCTATCATAGTTTTAAATTGTTTATGAGCGGATGGACCTTCGGCTACTGGTCTCTATCCTACTCACTCTCCCACTTCCACAAGTGGATAAAGGTTTTATAGACTTCAACGTGGAAAAAACATACGATTCCAATATTAGGGCATCAATGAGGTGACATGATCAATATTTCAGTGACTTATAGTGAGTTGGTTCATAGGATTCATGGTTTGGAGAATACCTTGGTGATGAAAAACCAACAAGGCTTCAATGGAGGGTGGAAATAGCTAAAATAGACAAGGCGGTGATGATGGAGTATAAAGGCCATAATTTCAGACATTTTTTGTGTTGAGATCAAATTTAGAGGTGGTTTTTTCATGTGTCAAGGGTTTATAAAGTTTTACATACTGATCACAAGGTTTATGATTTCTAAAACACACACTATATATCATATAACAATGAGTAATTAGGCTTTTAAGACTGTGTTAAATATAATAGGGTGAGTACTTTTAGTCTAAAATTTATGCTATTCTAGTGTATGTGTATTGGGGTGTACATATGTACATGCAGAACTATTACCTCATCCACACACATCATGTGAACTAGGGACAACACCATGTAGTATTAAACCACACAACTCAAGTTGTTGGTCATACATTCCTGAGATGCAAATAGGTCCCACACACTATAAACCCACTCAGGTACACCTTCTAAGATAACCTAAACATAGTAAGATGATGGTAGTACATGCCTATCTACTAACTAAGTCTTATACACTATGTCTCTTTGATTACATTTTATATACTATTCAAAATTTATCATTTTATATATTTTCATTCTTATGACTCAAATTTGGGCTTATATAATTTCCATTCTAATCATTGTTCCATGTAGAGCATGATGGTATGATCCTCATCGTCATTAGAAGAAATGTACACATAATTTTGGGAAGATTAGTTTCTTTATCACTGTAGAGTTGATGTTTGGGTTCACAAAAGATGATAAAAATTGGATGTTTGGTTAGGTTATCCCTGGGTGATGTGCTGATGACAACGCACATGTCACGTGTATACTTCAGAGATTTTTTACTCCCTCATATTATTGGTCTATGGGTCCTATATTTTATAAATGGGATTGGTAATATTTTGGTACCAAAAAGGAATAGGACCCCTATATAACATATAATTTTAGGAACTTCTTCACTAATGGGTTTGGGTTATCTATCTATAGAGGTAGTCTAGATCAAGGTTTTCTACTGTAATGGCCCAGACCTCTCCGGTCCCTTTGTGAAAATGTGGTGCTGGAGGTGTTCCGAGAAGTCAAGGTGACTTGGGGGTGTGTTTGGGTGGTCTTTTGAGAAAAGTTAAAGGATAATAGCTTTCGCACAGTTGGCACACTGTTTGCCTAAACCATTCTACCAAACCCTACAAGGCTGGTCTTGAGGGCAGTGGCTGACGCACGGTTAGCGCGCAGTCTTCCTAACCATGTGGACTAACCATGCGAGGAGGGGTTGTCGAGGGAGAAGCTAACGCACGGTTAGCGCACGGTTTGTTAAACTGTGCGGACTAACCGTGTGGGCACTTAAAGTTAGATCCTAAAATTGTGGATCTAAATTGTTTTACCTTTAATCACCTCGTTTAAGCCCCTAATCAGCCATAACTCAGGATTACCTTTCCTTGGATGTAGAAGAATCTCTCCCAATCATTTTGGAGGTGATCTGGAGGCTTCCCATTGTCAATCGAAGCCAGTTCCTTGATGTATGTGATTATTTTGTTGGTTTCTTAGATCTACATAGATCTACTCCTCCTCTTCTCTTGGGATATTAGATCTACACCCATTATGGGTAGATCTATGTGTGTGGATGTCGTTTATGATGAGCTTTGGTCTTGGTTGTGTTATGAGAGGAGATCTAAGGAGGATTCATGGAGAATTGACCCGGTTTCTTGGGCGCTCATCGACCGTTTTGGTTTCCCTCGAAAACCTTTGAGGTAGGGGATTTGTGGCTTCTCTAATTGTTCATGTGCATTCATAGAGTTAGCATGATTTAGTCCTTTGGATCACAATGGAATTGACCTAATTAAATACTTGAACCAGATTAAAAGAATTGGTGATCGCATGTTGTTGCTTTGTACAGTCACAACGGTTCGCCTCTTGATTTTCTAGATAGTGTGATATATATGCCTTGCTTGTTAGCATGTTGCTCTTGATGAAATTGATAAAGAACGTAAAGCCGGAATTAATTGATAATTAATTGGATAAAGATAAAGAAGCATGTAAATGAATCTGGTTGTTGTTTTTGTTGTGGATATTGTTCAAAATTGATGTTAATCAAATTGATGTCGATGTATGTGATTAAATTAGTTGGTTGGTAAACCTGAAATCTGTTGGTTCTTGTTGTTTGAAGGCTAGATGCCTTGTTAAAGGGCCAAGAGCCCAATTTGATGTGATGTTTGTTTTCCTGGTGCTTGTGCTATGCTGTGGCACTAGAGGGGTGTTGTGATATGTGGAGGTAGGGAGGCCTTGTGGATGTGGTAGTGGATGACGCCTAGAGTGGCGAGATGCGTCGGTTTAAGCATGTGGGTGTTAGGGAGGACTCTATGGATGATGGAATGGGATGGATGTTGTTGTTGGATGCTTGGCGGTTTGTTTGGTTGTTTATTTGATTTACTTTTACCCACTTCTCAAGGAAGCTGGTCTTGCTTACCATTCTTCCGAAGGAGGTGAAGACATGCGGGGTATGCCACGTGCTTTCTGTGTTTAGCCTCTCAAGGTAGAATGGGTATACGCTCTTTCTATAGGCGGCAAAGACTCGACGGGTAGTATGTCTACTAACCTTGTTGATCCCCCTTGTGTCTAGTAGCATAGGTTGCTTTTCTAGAATGACTGGGAATATGGGAAAGTAATTCGGCAATGAATGTTTTAATAAATGATGTTAACCCATGGGGTTAGAGTTGATGAAACTTAATGATGAGGTTGAGAACCTTTGAATGGATAGTTGATTTTGAATGTGATTCCAATGAAGTTTAATGTGGGTTGTTCATGGTTAATTAATGATGGAAGACTTAATTAACGTACAATGGAATTGATGAAAAAGGGAAATAAGTAACCTAATGAAGTTCTTTAATTGGTTGTGTGCTTATAGGATACCAAGTCTTAGAAATAACATCCCGGATTCCGAGAGACGTTAGCTGCAGTTGAGGCTAAGACTAGGTTATTCCCATAGTGTGGTTGTGAGTTATATATATTCTGTATATTTTGTGTTTCTATACGCTAATCCACCCTGTCGGTAAGGGAAACTGACACCCCGGGGATTCTGAGCCCTAGGGGGTGTTTTCCCCAACATTCCGATGGGAGGGTGAATGGATGACTACCCCCTTTAACCCCACTCTCTTCTCTTGGTAGATACTAGTGTTGTTGGCATAGTGGTTAGTTTTCCCCATATATGTGTGTAGAGGGATGTAATGTCTTGTGGTTATTTCACACACATATATTCTAGATATAGTGTCTTATGGACTATTGTAGGTGTAACGTGTAGGGGTTGTGATGGCTTGAGGATCCTTACTCGGTGTATGGGTTGTAATGGCTTGAGGTATAATACTCGACGTATGATACACGTTATGCGAGTTTTGTTGGCTCCTGAAAACTACCTGGTTACTTTTGGTTGTGAGGATGGTGTGGTGCTTAGCCCAGGTGTCTACGGGCAAGCCTTTGTGATGCACGTGGTGCAGATTGTGGAGCTTATCCCAAGTTCATACGGGCAAGCCTTTGGAGAGAGATGGACAGGACGTATGTCATTGGGGAAAAGCGAAAAACCAGTGGGGAAGTAGTAGCGGGTAACCCTTGATATTCTTTAATATATGCTATACTCTTTCATGTGTTACTTGTTGAGAGTAGCCATGGTGAGGTTGGGAACATAGTATACCTATTAGGTGACAAGTTAGTTTCACTATTGTTCACTGTGCTTTAGCATGCTTTCCTTACTTTTGCACAAGAGGCTTCAGGGAGGATCCTACTGAGTATGTTGTTATACTTACCCTACGTATACATAAACTGTTTTTCAGGTCACTTAGAGCAGGTTGGAGATCAGCCTGGTTACTACTAGCTTGTGGTTGGAGGAGCTGTTCGGGCTTGTGGTCGCTGTTGTTTTTACTTTCTTTTGGGTACTTGTAGTTTTCCCTTTTTTGTTATAGTACTTTTTCATGACATTACATTTGTGCACTTGGGTTTTCTTTTATACTTCAGTTCTGAGTTGGATTTGGTTGGTGTTTATCTTATCTCTCTCTTCCGCATGTGTTCTCTTAGAGGTTAATGCCTCCCATTTGTGTGTTTATTATACCCTCAGTGCTAGTCGCCAACCCGGGGCCTACTGGAGGCGGGACTCTGGGGGTCATTATCTCCCTTCTCAGATTTCCAGCCCAGGAGGGGTAAACTTTGTGGGGAGGGGGTCGTGACATATACTAAACAAGGTTTCAGTCTTCCATCAGGGTTGGTACTCCCTAGATCAACATGCATACCTTGGTGAGGCATGGGTCCCTAATAATAAATAATGATAAAAAATATAAATTTTATTTCATGATGGGTTGTATGATTTTTGTAAAGTATCTTAATATGTTCGATCCTTGTGTAGTTGGGATATAAATATTGGGATACTCACATGTTCTTCTTTATCTATCCTTCTGTTTATCTATGTTTCTTCTTCTTGTATTTTACCTTTGGCATGGTTTATAAGATGGATCACGGTGTATTTTTCCTATATTTTCATTCAATTCATCATATTGGGTATATTTATACACACCCCTAAATAAAGATTCCACCTGAAAATATCATATTTTATGTAAATGACAAGAATTTTAAGGGTGATCATGATGAATTTAGTTTTTTTAGTGGTATATTCATAGTGATTATAGGTTTAAATCGCATTCAGTGTTCATGTTGCGAGCTGGTGCATCAAGGGGTTCCACCATTTATAGGTTTTATATTATATTTAATTAATTTTTATATTGGTCTCATATTTTGGAAAAACTTTTATGGTTATTACATTTTTCATGTTGTGTTGGTTTTAGAATATTTTGAAAGCATTTTTTATGATAGTTGGATAATTTATTCAATTTTCCATGGTTATTTTCAACTCTAATGTTACATTTTTCCGGCATTGTTTATAGACTAAAGCCCATAAAATGTATGTTATTAAATCTTGGTGCTAGTAATAAACCTCGTGAGTTTTAAAGATTTCATTGGTGTGGCACACTCTTATTAGTCTCAACAAATACAAGGTGTTGATGGATCGAGTCATGTCACTAAAAGACTAAAAACATGATATATAATAATTAATGACACTCAGATAATTATATAATTTATTAAAACCCAAATATTTTTTAGTTTTATATTTCTTAGTTTAATCATTAGTTATTGGGGTCCTCATTTCAATAACCTCTCAATACAAGAACGTTTTCATTGACATGGGGTTATGCATCATGTTTCTATTTCATATCACCTCTAAACTAATCTGAAATTTGAGGTTTCTAATATAGAGGGAAAAATCCTTGAAATAATAATATATAATAATAGAAAATATTTTATTCTTAGACTCAATGGTACTTTTTAGACCTTCCATACTGATTTCAAAACTCCCATTAGCATTTTACCTTATCAGCTTAAATTTACAAAGAACGGTCGCATCCCATTTAAGATCAAACATCACACATATAATTACATAAGAAATTTAATTATAACTATTCAAGTTTGGAGTCTCATAAGAGACTAAAGATTCAGTGTAAGGATAAAATAAAATGAGATTCATGTGAGATCATAAGAATCTATAAGGAAATATATAAAACCCCAACCCCAGAATCCTAGAGTCGGTGTATTACTTTATTACATTAACAAGATTCTAAGGAATCAAATCCTGAAGGACCAATTAGTTTAGAAGTTTTGGAAAACTAGATTATATACATTATAACAATATTATATTGGGAAATTAAAAATAAAACATGATACCTAAAAAATGAAATAAAGAACATCCTTAAAAAATTATTCAATGAAAAAAATTCTTCATAACCTATGTAAAGGAAGAGAAATAAGGGTGAGGTCAAATAGTTAGTAAGGGTAAGCGTATAGCATAATTAATCTTGAATCAATAAGAATAAATAGTATATGTTGTTAAATAACTAAAAAACATTATATTCAAACAAACTAGATAATGCATAATCAATATGGCATGGTATATAACTGAAACACATGACATTAAATCAATAAATGGAGAATAAAATGCATCCATAGATATTTTAAAGTAAAAATATCAGGGATAAATAATAATAGAGTTTGGATGAGAGAAATTATTAATTATTGGATTCCATGTTTCCTAGGTACATGGTACCTTTATCGTCAATACCTTTCACAAAATGGTTTAACATATCGAGTAGAAACCCATCTAACTTGGCTAACTGATTTGTCTCATGAGACCATTAATGAAATGAGGGGATATCTATAACTGGGTCCACCCGTGTCATACTTATCCAAATAATTTCTCATATATCAAGTAATATATTTAATTCATGAATAATGTGCCTTATTAAATATCTATATTGAATAAAAGATATGTATTTATCAATAATTCCATAGTTAATCAAATAACTATCAAAGTGGACTCCTTATGTAAAATGGTATACGGTTTAGGTAAAAATAGTATTCATTACATGAGAATGTGAAAATTTAAGATGAATTTAATGTACCATGAAAATGATTATAAATTAATTAATTATTTCAATATAAAGTTAAAAATCACAAAATAAAGTGAGATTTCAAAGGTAATCCTTAAACACATTCGAAAGTGTCTCATACTGCATTGAAATATTTGAATCATAATCCCAATAAAGGAATAAAATTAAATGAAATTTTCGAATAAAATTAATATAAATTGATTCATGATATAATATATCAAAATTGGTAGTATATACACCACACAAAATAACTAATTCCTGAATATTACATTTATCTCACATATGTAAAAAGTGAGATGAAAATCATTTACCTTACATTTTCTTTTTGGTGAAAATAATTTCAAATAATATGTAAGGATTTTAAAAATGTTATTAACTTATAAAATATCCATATTAATTTTTATAACATCATATATTATCTTATTATAATTTCTCGTTACCTATTTGGTAATAATATTTCATTATTTTCACTATTTCGGGTGTTAATTGCCTAGTTGTTAGAGTATGTTTTAAATTTTTATTTGTTGTTACTATTACATAGATCATGATTTAATCTTATCTATAATGTAAAACATGATGTAAATATCATATATATTAATTATATTTGTATTTATAACAATCCATAAAATTTGGAGATAGGAAAGTAAATGCACCGTTCATGGAGAGGGTAGGTCGTACATATGCATGAATGCTACTTCCATTTATTTATCGTATTTAAAAGAATGGAAACTAAATGATACATATTTATATTATAATTATAGTATGATATTAATGTGATATATTACACATATCTTTACTTAAATTATCCAAAATATGTTCCATGTATAGTGCAAACGAATCACATCTTTTTGAGGAGAAGGTAGTCCACACATCCATAAACGATGTTATCGTATTTACGTGAAATGGAAAGTATAAAGGTATGTGTCATAAAATAATTATAGAATAATAAATAAATAATAAATAATATATATATATATATATCTTATATTATTAACTTTTCCATCAAAATTCCCAACCTTGAAAGGTGGTAAAAGAAAAAAGAACGACATAGTTTCATGAGGCGGTAGTTTTTCAGGCACAAACGGTAAGTTCATTACCCATTTGATGGAAGTGTGTGTATGTTTCGGTATAACACTTAATGTAAAAACATATACATATAATTAGGATACTATTTTTATTATATAATAATTTAATAAGAAGATTTTAGGGGTGGATAATTAAAATAAAACTAAATATCTTAAGGAAGGATGTTACCTCTTCTTTGGGTAACTCTTTTTGGTTTGAACCAAAGGGATTACTTGGATAGATTTATTCCAAAATGGAGGACTATAGGATGAGTTTAGGAATTTTGGGAGATTATTTTATCATATTTTTTAATGAAAAATGGATTTATATGTGTGAATAAATTGTGGTGAGTGCCTTTGTATAGTGGAGCCGGAGTGGTATTATGGTAAAAAAAAATTAAAGGGAATTTCACCCATGTTTTTTCCATTTCAAGTGGATCCAATAAAAAAAATTAGATAAAATATATTATATGGTATAAATATGAATAAAAATGGATTTCTTACAAGTTTATATGTCATTTTGGAACTCTAGATTAAGGTATAGTTCCTTGTTAAGCAATTTTTTCTCTTAATCGCTGTAATTAATTTTAATTACTTTCACTAATATTTTTTTTAAACGAATAATTTGACCTTATTAGAAATTATATATTACTCTTATTTAAAATATTTAATCCATTTTTTGAAATTATTTTCACATAAGTTTCAGAAATTAAATGAAATTTAATCTCGTGGATGGGACGACAAAGTGCATTTTAAAAGTAAAAATATTTACAAATTGTCTAAGTTTTTATATATAATTTTAATGTGAATTTTATTAAAATGAAATAAATTGGATTAAAATATGTATAATTTATATAATTTGACATTTAAACCAAATTAAAATATAATTTAACCATATAAATAAATTAGATGAAAAAAAATAGTTTTAAATTAAAATTCAGTATTTTCACTACTCATCAAATAATAAAACTTCTCCAGAAAATTAACCATAGCATAATTTTGAAATTAAAATTTCAAAAATTAAGATTACTCTTTTATAATAAATTTAAAAAAGTGTTAAAATTCATATTTAAATTATGTTCTCCATTAAAAATCTATAAAATTTCCTTTATAAAAATATAGTTTTTCATGCGTAATATTGGGTTTGTTCTTATCTTATGACTATCAAATATGTTAGTTGAATGTTAAAATATTTTTTTGAACATATAATATATTTATTTAATTAATATAATTCATTAATATTAATCAATTTAATGTATTAAGATAAAATGCCTCTGGACCCATAAATATAGTTCTTTATAAAAACATTTCTTATATTTTCAATTGGTTTTGATATTCATTTAAATTTAATTTTAAACCAAGGAATTCAACAATATATTCCTATTAGTTGGTTAATCCTATTAATAACCTTTGATTTAAATACTAGGTTATATACTATTATAATAAATAGTAGTATTTTAATAAAATTTTGTTGTTCAATAAAACTCAGTCTTGTGTGTAATGCAAACTATCGAACAAAGTCGTTCTTGCATGTAGCGCAAGATAACTTAGTGTTGTGTTCCTTACAAGATATAGAATAGATTTATTTAAAATATTAAATATAATATAAAATCTTTGGATGTAATATTCCTTTCTACTCTTGATGTTTCATGTCATACATTTTATAAAATGTTCTTACTTTAAAATTTTAGGGTGTTACATTCTCCTCGTCTTAATTAAATTAGATTCTCACAATTTAAACTTGATCTTCATAATATCGTGTTTGATATTTGATAATTACATTCATGAAAACCCCACATCATAAATAGTTTTAATAACACATCTTCTTAATAATAAGGAAAGGTAAATGTGAATGTCACCGCAAAACTAGGCTTTCTAATAGGAGAACTATATTGAAAACATAGACATGGAAGAAAAATCTTACTATCAAGTTCTAATAGAGAGTGATAGAGAAAATATTCCTGAGAAAGTTTTTTACCACAATTCCCTCAACTAGAGGTGTGAGTTAATGTTATTTATATCATCAAAAATTATGATAATATAACAACATTTTTGTTTTAATACCCTATTTTCTAGCATTAAGAAATTCTTTGACACTCTAAGAATATAAGTAAATATACATTTCTATAAACCTAATATTATCCTTCTATTATACCTTAAACTATTTCTAATTCATCTATTCGTACAATATTCCTCATATATTGAAGTAATACATTAACCTATAAAACATCCTTCAAAGATCAACCTAAACCATTTCATAAATGGTCAAATTTCTCAAATGGTTATGGTTCTATGCTTTTAGAAACAAGGTCTCTAAATTTCCAAAATGATATTATTATTAATCCAAACAACATGAAGTATCTCTCTAATCATGACATACCAAACATGTGAACACGTTCTTCATGTATTCTCTTGAAATATGGTAATATCATTAATTACTATAAAACATTATTGGAAACATTCATTCTTCCATATTCCTTATGTAAAACACATTTTATTGTATATATTCCATAAATCCAATTATTTTGGAAACTTCATCAATGATAGAATAAATAAATTTATTTAAAAGTCATTAATCAGTTCCAAGGTAGTCAGTAAATATCCAAATAAATCCTTTCCTTATCCAAACTTCATTTTCTTAGAATTAGGATAATATTAAGGATTAAGTTTCCTTAAACCATGTATTTAACAAAAAAATTAACTTTCTACTGAATCACTTTTCATGGTACCATTCAACATATGATCTAAAATCATTAATGAAAAAGTAATATAGTACAATATTTATATATTTGAAAAATCATAATATGAGAGCAACATCAATAAAATAATTTTAAAACATATTTATTAGATCTGAATATAGAATCATATTAATCAATACACTTTCATTGTGTCAATATCATATGTTTAACCTTGATCCCTTAGCTTCTTTATGAGGTAAAACCCATTAACACTTAGTGCATTTTATTGCATAGTCACCATATCATTGTAGTTGTAACACTGAATAGTAAAATTTCCCTTTTTCCCTTTGCATTATTTTTCATAGTGACCCTATCCTCCTCACTTATAAAAAAATTCCCAATACTTTCTAGAATTTCCCAAGGAGATTCACTCTACAGTTATCACATGTTGTAAAATACTTTTTTACCTTATTCCCTTTATCTATTATGTCATCTTCCATCATCTTATTCTCATTATTCCCTTTTAATACATTAATCTTGGAGAGTTAATTATCTATCCTGGTAGAATATAAAACTACTTCAGCATATGAATAAATATTTTGAGACACCAGCACCCTTCAGAGACATTGATTAAGTCCTTCAAATAAATTATCAATACTGTATTTAGTGTAGTGTATGAAATTAATAACATAACTTTCTAACATTGTAAAGGTTTATTTATACTATGTAACACTTTATTCCTGTATTTTTTTAAATACGGATTGTTTTTTTCATCTCATTTTGTTTCTCACGATGGATATATCTCTCAAATAACTTTTCCTTAAAATTTTTATATTCTACAAGTTTTATTTCCTCTTAATTTATAGTATTCTAGATCAATTAACACCATTGATCCACATCACCATTTAGAAAATACATTTCAAGTGTAATCTTTTCATTTTCGCTGCATCCCAATGCAAAAATATCTTCTCTGAAGATATAATCTATTTCTCAGCTACCATTGGATCAGTAGTTATACTAAATGATGGGGGCCTCTATCGCATAAATGATCCAACATCATAGAATATAATTGTGTAGCATAGGGGAAAGGTTCTATGTCATAATATGATTAATCTACCCTAAAATATCTATTACTTTATCAGTTCCAATACCATTTATATCATCTTTCTCTACAGGGAAACCTCTACATTAGCCAGGAGTATTGATAAACTTCTTCCATCCATTCTCCATTTCTAAACAATGGCATTTACTAGATTAGATCATAAATTTATAAAAATTTATAATTATAAATATGGAATAACACTTAAAAATTTGAAAATTTTATGTATAGCTAATATCATAATCATAAACATGGTTTTTTGGGGGATATTTTTACTTTCAAATCCTTTATAATGGATTATAAAGAAAATATGAGTTATCATAATCCTATCCCCTGAGATAATTAAACCATTTGTGTTGTAAGGATCATTTTCATGTACCAAGTTACACTCAAGTCAGGACTGATTCACCTTTTTAAAGTTTTTCCCCCAGCTATATCTGTTCTAAAAATACATCCACTTGTTGTATCCAAACATGAATTTATTTTTAGGAATACCCATATAATCTCTACCTTACCAAAATTCTTGGATTTTCTTCTATACTTATTCAAAGATTATATCTTAAGTTTATGTTAACTAATAAATGTTTTCTAAATCTATTTTCCATGGTTTTTTTTAACATCCTCTAATACCAACTGTAATTCCCCAACCCTAAAATCCCAGAGCCGGTTCATTACTTTATTATATTGGAAATATTATAAGGAATCAAATCATAAATGGCCAATCAGTTTAGTAGTTTAGAAAACTATATTATATATATAATACCCATATTACCTTAGGTAGTAGAAAATAAAACATGTTACATAATAAAATGAAATAAACATTATCCGTTAAATATTAATCAAAGATTTCTTCTTCATAACATAGGGAAATATAATAAAATAATAGTGAGATCAAATGATCAGTAATGGTAAGAATATAAGGGAAGTAATCATGAATAAATAAGAATTAACCATATATAAAGGTAAATAACTGAATGCGCATTCCATTTAAAAACTGGATAAGGATTAATCAATATGGCATGGTATATAACTAAAACACATTCCATTTAATCAATAAAGTGAGAATGAAATGCATCTATAGATATGTAAAAAAATATCATGGATAAATAATAACTAATTATGAATGAGGGAAATGATTAATTATTAGATGCCATGTTTCTTAGGTACATGTTATATTTACTTTCAAGAACTTTCACAATAAATTTTATCATATATGGTAGAAACTCATCTAATTTGGCCAACTAATTTGTATCATGACACTACTGATGCATCGAGGGGATATCTATAACTTGGAATCACCCATGTTATACATGTCAAAATAATTCCTTATATATCAAGTAATCAATTTAATTCATGAACAATGTTCCTTATCAAATATTGTTATTGAATAGAAGATACGGATTTATCAATAATTCCTCATTTAATCAAATAATTGTCAAAGTGAACACTGTATGTAAAATGGTATATGATTTAAGAAATAATAATATCAGTTGCATGAGGATATGGATATTTAAAAAAAAATTAATGTAACATAAAAATTATTATAAATAAATTTATTGTTTTGAGATAAAGTTAACAGTCACAAAAGAAATTGATATTTCAAATGTAATCATTAAACACATTCTTGAGAAAAATACTATTTAAACATTCCAAAGTGTACCATACCACTTTGAAACATTTGAATCGTAATCCCAAAGAAAGAATAAAATTAAATTAATGTTTTAAATACCATTAATATAAAATTATTCATGATATAATATATCAAAATGGGTACTAGATACACCACAAAAAAAAATTAAGTGGTGAATATGACATTTATCTCACAGATGTAAAAAGTGAGATGAAAATCCCTTACATTGAATTTCCTTTTTGGTGAATATACTTTGAACCACAATATAAGGTTTTAAATATGTTAAGAGCTTATACCATATAAATATTAATTTTTATAATATCATATATTATCTTTTTATAATATCTAATTACCCATTTGATAATAATATTTCATTATTTTCAATATTTCAGGTGTTAATTTCCTAGTTTTTTTAGTATGTTTGGACGTTTTATTTATTTCTCTTATTACATATCTCATGATTTAATAAAATAAAAAACTTAAACCATGATGTAACTATATTCTATATTCGTTATATATGTATTTATAATAATCCATAATATTTGAAGATAGGAAATGAAATACACCATTCATGGAGATGGTAGGTCATATGTACGAATGATCACTACTTTCATTTCTTTATCATATTCAAAATAATGGAAATTAAATGATACATATGTATATTATAATTCTATTATCATATTAATTTAATATATTTCACATATTTTTATTAATATTGTTCTTAATGTGTTCAATGTATAGATTGAATGAATCACATCGCTTTGAGGAGGCGGTAATCCACACATCGAAAAACGATGTTATCGTATTTACAAAAAATGGAAATTATAATTACATGTGTTATAAAATAATTGCATACCAATAAATATATAATAATTATCATATATATATCACATATTTATAGTGTTTCCATCATAATTCACAACCATGAAAGGTGTTAAAGGAAAAATTAATGACATCATTTTGTGAGGTGGTAGTTTTTCGTGCATGAACGGTAAGTTCATTACCCATTTGATGGAATTTTGTGTGTTTTTAAGTCAAACCCTTAAGATAAAAACATATTTGTATATAAGTATACTTTTTTAATATTTAATATTCTAATAATAATAGTTTTTTGGTGGATAATGAAAATAAAACTAAAGAGTTTGAGGAAGAATGTAACATCTTATTTGGGTAACACCTTTTGGTTTGCATCAATGGGATTACATGGATGGATTTATTCAAAAAGGGAGGATTCTAGGATTAGGGTAGATATTTTGGTAGAATATTCATTTAGATTATGGATGATCCAAATGGTTTGATAGGTCCGAATAAGTGGGTGGGAGAGTTCCTTTTTATAGTATAGGAGGAGTGGTATTCTTGTAAATTTTTGGAAATGGAATACCATCAACGTTTTTCCCATGTAAAGTGTCTTAAATAATATAAAAAATACAAGAAAATGGATTATAGGTTCTAAATATTAAAAATAAAATGGATTTTAGATGAGTTTCAGGGTCATTGTGGCCCTTGAGTTTAATGTTTAATCCCTTATTAAGTTAATTTTTCTCTTAATCGATGTAATTATTTTTAATTACATTCAATAATATTTTTAGTAAAAAAATAAGTTGAACTTATTATACATTATAAATTTTTCTAATTATAAATATGGAATCATTTTTTCCAAATTTACAATAAAAAATTTGGAGAAATTAATTTAAATTTAATCCCATAAACAGAATGACAAAGAGGGTTTTTAAATTAAAAATATTCAAAAGTGTGCTAAGTTTTTAAATCTAATTTTAATTTGATATTGATTATAATGAACTAAATTGTATTAAAATATATATAATTAACATAATTTTTCTTTCAAACAAGTTTCAAAAATAATTTAACATTATAAATAATTAGACGAATAAGTAGTTTTTAATTAAAATTCAGTATTTTTCACTATTCATCAAAAAATAGAACTTCTCCGAAAAATAAAAAACCTCTCCCTAACCTAATATTGAAGTTTATATTTCAAAAATGAAGGTTATTTTGTATTATTAAATTTATAAAAGTTTCAAAATTATTATTTAAATTAGGTTCTCCATTAAAATGTGGTAAAATTACCTTTACCAAAATATAGGTTTTTATACATAATATTCGGTTTGTTCTTATCTTATACCTATAAAATATGTTAGATGTATTTAAAAATATTTTTTTGAATATATAATATTTATATTTAATTAATATAATTCACTAATATTAATTAATTTAATTTATTAAGATAAAATTCCTTTGGAAGCATAAATATAGTTCTTTATAAAAACATTTTTTATATTTCCAATTGGTTTTGATATTCATTTCTATTTAATTGTATTCCAAATAATTCAAAAATATATTTTCAAAAGTTAGTCAATCCTATTAATAACTTATTATTTAATGGATGTGTTATATCTTATTATATTGAATAATAATATTTTAAAAATAAATTATTGTTTGGTAAAACTTGGTCTTGCAAGTAATTCAAACTATGGAACAAAGTAATTCTTACGTGTATTGAGAGCTAACTCATTTTCTCATCCATTAGAAGCTATAGAATAAATTTCTTTAAAATTTTAAATATATCATAGAGTATTTGGATGTTATATTCCTTTATATGATTGGTGTTTCATGTCACTCATGTTATATAATGTTCTTACTTTATAATTTCAAGGTTTTAAAAAAGAACTAAATCTACATATGATCACCTAATCCTCAACCATCAATTCTATATCGATGAGAATGTACTTTTTTATAATTTAAGGTCAAATTTTTTCCCTCGTAAGATTTTTTCCCATCGGTTTATCTCATAACCTATTAAAAAAATTTATCCTTTTGATATTGATCAAGTTAAAAATAAAAAAAACTAATAGACATTAACTATAAAAGGTAAGTGGTTGAAGCACTTCTATGAAGGCCTTAAAGATATCCCCAATATAGGAGGTTCACCTTAATAAATCAATATTTCCATAAAATCATTAGTTTGTATCATATATTATTATAAAATTTTAAAATTTCCATTTCAATGAGCACATTAAAAATTACATGTGGTGATAGACGCTTTCTATATTTAGTTTAAACTTTTATGTGTTATTTTTTTCTCACTCTGTTTTATAATTTTTACATTTTTTGTGTGCTTTTACCATTTTTAATCACCTTTGTTCTATAATACACTTATAAAATTCTTATCATATCAAGGATATTATTTAAAATTCATATTGAACTTAGCTTTTTAAAATTTTACAAATCATTCCAATTAAAATTATTTTATTGGTAGCATGTGAGTTTAAGAAAGAGTTAAACCTTTAGGATTTATTTTAGTAAATATTGGTATATTTAAATGATATTAATGATTTCATATTAAAAAACTTTGAGATACTAACACTACACATGTAAAACATTTATGGATAAATTATGTAATCTATTATCTTCGCACATCATTTCACATAATCATGAAATATAGATCTTTTTAGTTAAATTAAAGATAAGAACGGTTAATATTAGTTGAATTTAAAGGATGGATTTTATTTACATTCATTTATTTTCTAATCAATTTCATAATTATATCAAATTAAAATATGGTTGAAACAAAAATTTTTTATTAAAAAAATACCTTTAATATATAAAAATATACAACAGAACTTATAGAATAATACCAAAAAATTTGAATTTTTGGAATATTTCAGTAATTGTATTTTGAAACATTGATTACAAGTCATAGTAATACATTTTCTTTAAAATAATGGGTTAGGATGAAAAAAAAAATTAAATTGGTTTATATATTATGAATAAATAGTTGGAATATAAATATGAAATGATTGTTACACACACACATGAGAATTTAGTGGCATCGTATAATCATGAATTTCTACATAAGATTAGTATCATGAATCTCGTTGAATTTTATCTTGATATAATTTTATAACACACTTATTTTCATGCTTCTAATACTCGCACTATAGTGTATTTATTTAATTAATCGCATTTCCTCTTTGAATTTAATTTCCTTTAGATATTAAACATCTATGGACCATGTAATATATTCATTCATCTATCATAATAATTTTTTAAAACTAATGAAATTTGCATTTTACTAGGGGTAAAAAAGGTTTTGGTGTGGGGTGTGATTGTTTAATTATGATTCACGTTTTTTCACCCTTATATTATGTTATTAGCTATTTTAAGGGTTAATTTCCTAATAGAATAATAAATTTCACTTCTCATGTAATTATTGAAACTTGTGATTATTAATATTTAAAATAAGACAATTTCACATATTTTCATGTTTTGAATATAGATATATGTTATTTAGAAAGCCTATAAATAAACAAAATAAAAACATGGCAAACTTTGTAAATCTAAAAACATCAATAGGATTAAATCGTTATTTAGAGAATTATATCTATCTAATGGGGATATAATATTATAATTGGATCCCTAAATATGTGGGATACGACTCCCTAAAATATCAATAAGCCTAATTCATTGATTTAGAGACCCAAATATTTCAATCATTAATAATAATCTTTATTATTCATAATCAATATTATACTTCTAAAATTTATTTATATCTCCCATTATATACCTCTAGTGACAACAAAATTTTTGTTAGTGATATGAGAAAAGTATGGCTAAAATTTTGTTATTATATTTGTAGTGATATAAGGTTATATCCTTAGCCATAATTTTGAACCATTGGTTTTAGAAATTTTATGTTCCAAAACCACCTTCCATTTTAGTTATAAATATATAACTTAGGTGCATCTCTTGTATATTCAGAAAAATTGGAAACCTTAGACATTTTGGATAGTAAAATAAATTGCACATATCTCCATATATATTATATAGATCCCTATCCTTATAAGGAGAACCTAAAAGAATAAAGAGATCTATATAATCCTTATCCTCCCCTCCATGGTGATCTTGGCATAGTCAGAACATTTCAAGGGAGATACACACTTGGAGGGGGATTTCTAGAACTTATTTTTCTATTAGTTTGATGTATTATTTGTACTAAAATAATTCTTTTAATTGTATGTTGACTTTTTTTATTTGAATATAATGCTTCGCAATGATTCAATTGAACATGTTTTATTTCGTAAGCTATCGAAATAATATTTTAAGTGTGTTTCATGTATTTTTATGATTGAATAACATAAGGGGAATTTTCTATCATGCACACATTAATTATGAATATGATTTGAAATAACTCTTTTAATGAATAAGATTAATATTTAAAATAAAGGATTGTTGTGTCAATTTTGGGTTATAGGTGCATCATTATAAAGGGATAATGGAGAATCAAGATTATGGTCTTCCTTAACTAAACAATTATACAAAATAAATTAATTTTTTCATAACAACAAACTCTATAAGATGCATAGTAAACATTCAATGATCACCTTCTCATATAACTTTAACAACATCTTAAATTTGTTTTATATATCATAAGCATTATATTATTTATTATTTTGATTCTTTTTTCACATATAATAATTAACAAATTCTAACTCATTATATTTTATTTCAAACCTATTTAAAATTAGCACTATAAAAGTTTAATACTCTTAGAGAGGTGGCCTAGGGCCAATTGTATACTAAATTTATTCACATAATAAAATTAATTAATTGTATCACGATATCATGATCACTCCAGTGTAATAAATGAAATAAAATAATAATATATAACACCTCACATATCACATTTCCTATTTAAATTTTATTAACCAAGAAGAAAAACATTGATCTCCTATAGGAGTAGCACCTGTGTAGAAAATTTACCATGAATATGGAATTATGGGTGAAAAATAGATTTAATACTAGATTCCACACCATAAATTAATTCATCCCATGAAAATTAGGTCATATGAGTTAGTTATGAAATGTTCCCACATTAAAACACAACACTAGAGACCAAATTTCACCTCAAACCACATCAAATGGAAAATATTTATCATACATATGACAATTTTGATTCATCGCCATTCCAAATCCATATCATTTCCATTAAAATTATACTTAATCACTTTCATTGGTCCATTACATTTCCATGATAATTTCACATTATCGTCATGATAATTACACATCATTAACAAGATAATTCCACCTTATTACAATTAAAATTCCACAATATTATAATGAAAATTTTACATTAATGCTCTCAGAAGTTAAAATCACCACTATGAGAAGTCCACATAATAACCATGATAAGTGTCCTATATTTATAAGAACAAGTAAACATTTTCACCCTAATAAATCCATATTATTAGTGTAAACTATTCATTAGAACTTATATACTAGTTAGTCAATACAAGTATACAAGATTAATCCAAAGTAAATAAGAAAATTTGAATCATTAACTAATATCAATGCATCCCAAAAAATATTCAATTAGGTTATAGAGGTATAAAGTTATATAAAAATTATTCTCCAAATCCAACCCCCATCCACCCTCATGTGCCTCCTCTCTCATGTAACTCATGCATGTGACCTCATCTGCATAGAACATGGGATGAACAACTATTGAATCTGTATGATAACGATATTGGATAGCCTTATGTTTCCTGAATCATAACAACCAAGTTAACAACATTTGGTTATATAATTCTCATGATCATATAGACTAATGATTTTACCAATCATAGTGTCATATTGAAAGGGAAGGGACATATAACACTTCAAGTTTCATCTAATCTAATGATCAAAAATCCATGCTACTCCACTAAACCCTTGACAATTTATCAGCATCTACCTCTATCCATGTCCAAAAACCAAAAATTAATTATCCTTTATTTCCATAAAATTTTAAGATCATATTTTTATAAATATAAGGATTTGAAAAATATATGTTTTTTAATCATGATTCATATGATAAGGACACAAAAATTTAGGGAGATCTTGTATGTTATATAAAATTCTCTATAATATTTCTCTCAATATTTAAATTTTATAGTCTCGAACTTTTTTTTATTTTTTTATCATGTTTATAACTTAAAATTGATATGTGGTTTAATTTTTGAATTATCTTATATATAGTATGATCACATCTTGATAAAAATTACTTAGAAACTTCTCTATAGATTTGTATTGAATTGTAAGTTAGATCTTTAAAATTTTAATCTATAAGGATTCATCTTTAGCTATACATTTTGATATATAGTGGATGTTACTAATAAAAATTTAGATATTTTTTCTCATTATAAACAAAAAATAATTAAATACATGTAAATGAGAGGTGGGACTTAAAAAACATAGAACCATACCTCAGGATGAGTTCTAGATGTGCTCATCACAAATACATAATGATAACCTCCTAAAATGGTGGTTATCTCCATGAGATAAATAGATATTATTAGGGTTGTAAAAAACTATCTATTATAGGGGTATTAATAATTTATTAAAATCATAAACCATATATAATTTTTTATTATTTCATATTTATGCCAAAAATATACTTTAAGAAAAAAAATTCATAATTTTAATGGTGAAGCCTATTTCTTGATCTAGGGTCTATTTAAGAGAATTTAATATTTTTACTCTTAGTGGACCCAGGATCCCAATTAAAATAAAAATATATATAATTATTCTACATAAATTTTCATATCACTATATTCTCGCCACCTTTAAAACCTTTAGAAAATAAAACCTCCAAAAATTAATTCATAAACCTATATCCTCTCCAACTTTTACGCTTTTTATTCATAAAAAGAAAATATACCAAACATAAACATGAAGGTGGTTTGGAAATTTATCTGATATAAATAATGATAAATATTGAGATTATATGTACTCCTCCCATTTACCCATTTTTGGGTGGAAAGAGGTATTTATGCTTAGTAGGGTTTTAAATGCCTTGGATATCACCTACAACAATCTTAAATTAAAATGATCATTTAAAATTATATGAATATTAATAAAATACATTATAGACTCACCACTATATCCTTAAAATATCCTTTCTTGCTATCCATTTGACACAATCAAATCTCTAAAAAATATGACTTGAGGAAAAATATATGTTTACTATAAGACTCTCCAATATTAGCTCTCTCATGCTATTGAACGTTCATAAAAGACATGTATTAATTTACATTTACAACTCATATAATCCTTTTAAATGTAATTATTATCACATAAATCTCTAAAAAATAGAATAATGAAATATGTAACTCATTCATTATATTTTGATAATGAAAAAAAAGGTAGTTCTCCATACCAACTTCAACTAATACAAAAAATTTCCCACCAACCTTTATAAAATTCACATGATCAATAAAAGACCATTAACCCATAAAACATATATAATTTATCCCAATTTCCTATAAGATTCAATATAAAATCATACTACACATCCATGAGAATACAAATACTTTTTCATTTTCCCATTTAGTAGTATATAGAACTACACTCAGATATATTTGAGTCTCCTAAGACCTTAAGAAACTATATCACTATTGATAGATGCAATATGTAACTCAATGAAAAATAAACATTGATATCAATCCATTAAAAAACTCGATTTCTTTTACATAAAATCATTTTATACCACCAATAAAGTTGAGATCCCAAATTTTTCAAAAATGGGTTTACTATAATAACTAATAAATGACCATATAAAAAATATCATGCCCATTTATAAAATTTGAATTTTTTTTCATGAAAATATTTTTCATAATAGATTAACTCCCTCATCATAAAATAAATTATTATTCAAAAACCATGTATAATACATAGCTTTAGCTTCACTATAAATGATAATAAGGTACTTATCTACCAATTTATAAATTCTTTACATGTAAATCCAAAAATATTATTGCACAAACACATGATAAACCTCACTACACCTGGGTATACTACCAAATGAAAAGTGTAAAAAATTCCCACTAAATGAAAAGTTTAAAAATAATTTCATAATTTTATTAACTTGATAATTCCTATTCAAAGGATATCATTTATATAATAGCCTAAAACCCACACTCCTGGATCATGTGATGAAATCCACAACTTCACATTTCTAGCAATGATGTCTATATTTATAAACCAAATTTTTTCATCAAAACCTTAATATGTCAAAAGGAAAATTTAGAAAACTTATATTATTGATTACCTTTTAGGTTTAGGGTTATAGAAAATTAGGACAAACTCATACATAAACAATTCATAAGTCGTCAAATGAACATTTCTCTAATTTAACCCAGCATTTCTTATTTCACATTAGGTCATAAACATTATCCTTCTGAAATATTTTATAAACATAGATCTTTTAACCTCATTCTTTATAACTTTTGGAAAATGGAAACATAAGAAGTGTTATCTTAAATTATTAGTAAGGGTAAATATAATAATTAAAAATTGATTGTCATTAATTAGCATAAGATTTCATGAGAGTGTGATGACATAATCAAAGTGTATGAGAAAATCATAAAATAACACATACCCATAAATATGTGGATCATCAAATATAAAGAAATGGAAAAGTTAAGAGTCAAAAGAATTAATAATCATGAGCCATGTGATGTCATTATCAATCGTAATATGCATTATAAACCCATAACAATCATAAAGAAAACAAGTATGTAAATTGGGAAATTATCCTCACTTTACTATTACAATCACTCTTACAAATGGAATAACTATATGGTCGAATTTTATACCCAATTCATTTTAGGGATATCATGGACCCACCCATATTTGTTTTATCATCAACCCACCCATCATTGGTTTATCATGGAACCACCCTTCATTGGTTTACAACATAACAACCTTTCAAATTTGAAGGTAATATTACAAAAAAATAACACATAAAATATTTCATTTAATCATAAAATCATAGTAAAAACTATTATCCATTTCATAACTTGATTAACTTGTGGAAAAGAAACAGGTTCTATAATAATTTATATGAAACATGATTAACCTGTGGAAAAAAATGGGTTCCATAATAATCTCTTTGAAATAATCATAAAATGTATGTTGAGTCAATAAGGTTTTCCTTATGACTTTTCCATTCCTTCTTGTTTTGAAAATCACAAACACCTTATCTTTAAGGAAAATCGCTTTTATAAGGAAAATTGCTTTTATAAGGAAAATTGCTTTCTTAAGGAAAATCGCTTTTATAAGAAAAATTATCCTTATCATATTTTCATCAATATTTTTCTTAAGTATAAGTTTCGGATTCATTTTCTCGGAGTCATTAAAACTTTGATATAAAAGCATTCTGTTTAGTATTCAGATTCTGGAAAAGAACTATAAGGAAGTTTCATTCCGAATTCCGGATATGAATTCTGACTAAGTTCTATTCCAGATTCAGGATACGAATTCTGAAGAAGAATTCTCATTACGAATTCTAATGAAGAAATCCCATTCCGAATTCTCATTACGAATTCTGAAGAAGAATTCTCATTACGAATTCTGAAGAAGAATTCTCATTACGAATTATGAAGAAGAATTCTCATTACGAATTCCAATGAAGAATTCTCATTACGAATTCTAATGAAGAAATCTCATTCCGAATTCTCATTACAAATTCTGATGACGAATTCTCATTACGATTTCTGATGACGAATTCCTATTCCGAATTCCTACTCCGAATTCTCATTCCGAATTATCCTATTAAACAGAATCTGATTATCATTGTTTTATACACTCTGAATTTATTCACTCCGAACCTTCACTCCGAAATTTCTATTCCGAACCTTTATGTTAGAGTTTAAAACGATGTCGTACTTTCTGTTACACTTGTTTTGTTATAAAACGATGTCGTCCATTTTGTTATAAACTAACCGTTGTCTAAGTGACACGTGTACAGGTCCCTCCGAACTTTAAGGAAAATATGACCGTTGGAGAGGAGCCGACCTTACCTATAAATAGGAGCTCATTTGAAAGAGCTCGGTGCTGTTGGAAAAACAACTGAGTTTTGTGCCTACATGCTGTTGAAGTGATTTCTAGAGAGAGAGTCTCTTATTAACTCTCAAAGCTTCGTGCGACTCCGAATGTTGGTGATTACATTCGAGGGATTCCGGGGATAGGAAGACAGAGGTGCCGACTACCTTAAAGATCGAGGGCTTTCTTGCTGAGAAAGACAGAGGTGCCGACTACCTTAAAGATCGAGGGTTTTCTTGCTGAGAAAGACAGAGGTGCCGACCACCTTAAAGATCGAGGGCTTTCTTGCTGAGAAAGACAGAGGTTGCCAACTACCTTGAAGTTGAGGGCTTGCGGGGATAGCAAGACAGAGACACCGATCTTCGTATCGAGGGATTACCCTGGTGTGGGTAAGACAGACTTGCTTGAAAGTATAAATCAAGGGACCTTTATCCAAGGTTGTTGGATACCCTTCTCTTTGGGTTAAAAGACTATTATCTTGTTACTAGTAGTTTTACTACTTGTCTTTATTCCTCTGTTATTTGTATCTTAAGGAAAGTATAACTTTCTTATACTTACTTACTTACTCTGATTCATTTAGATTCTATACGCTTTAAGGTAGAATCTCATATTGTAACTTTTGTTAAGTTTCAATTTCCGGAACCATATTTTCGGAACCTACTTTTGGAATCTCTTTCCAAGTTCAGTTCGGTGTTAGAGGTGTTGTGAATTTACTTAGTTTAACTTTGTTAAACTTAGTCCTTTCCTTTTCTTAAGGAAACTTTAGTTATTCATAACTAACTTTAAAGGTTCCAAAGGAATTTTTAAAGTATACAATTCACCCCCCTCTTGTATATTGAGCATCTCATATTATATTTCGATCCTACAATTGGTATCAGAGGTTGGAAACCTCTTACTCTATACCATTCTTACATTTGGTATCAGAGCCAAGGTTACTGAAATACTTGTACTCACATACAAGTTTTTCTTGCTCAATTTTCTATTCCGAACTTTGTCATTCCGGATTATCCATTCCGAACTTTTTCACATTCCGAACTTTGTGATTTCGATTCTAAGCTACTAACAAGTTTGTGTGCAAAGTTATTTTCAGTATGGCAGGAATTAATGTTGGATCGATTGACAATCTGAATCCTACAAGGCCACCAATATTCGATGGTAATGATTATGAATACTGGAGAGATCGTATGAAGACTTTTGTTATCAATACTGGAGTAGAAAACTTTGTGATGCTTACTGGAGATTATAAAATTCCTGACAAGGAAGTCAGAACCTTTACTAACCAGGAAAAGCAAGAATATCAACTCAACTATAAGGTACGCAATACTTTACTATGTTCAATGACTAGAAATATATATAGCCAAATTTCTTCTTGTGAAGCAGCTAATTGTATATGGAAGAAGTTAGAAGTTACACATTTTGGGACTTCTAAAGTGATTGAGACTAGAAGAGCTATGCTTAGAGCTGAATATCATGGCTTCAATTTTCCTTATGGAGAACCTATCTGTAAAGTTCAACAAAGATTTATGACTATTGTCAACAGTCTACAATCTATGGGAGAAAAAGGTTTAGATGATGAAGCTCTTGTGGACAAGATAATTGACATTATGCCCAATGAATGGGAATCCAAGAGAACAGCTATAGATGAGAACAGGAAGGTTACTCAAATTACTCTTGATGAATTATTTGGAACTCTTCTACAACATGAGACCAGAATGAAGAGAGATGCTGACAACATCAAGAAGAAGAATGGAAATGGTACTGTTGCTTTTACTACAACTTCAAATCAGATGAAAGCTAAGACTCCTGAGAGAGTAACCAGATCCAAATCGAAGAAAGTCATTTTCCAATCCGAATCTAGTGAAAGTGAAGTTTCAGAAAATGAATTAGCCAATCTTGCTCGAAGGATGAACAAGATAGCTGGACAGAGAAACTTTCAATCCAAGTATAAGAAGAAGGACAGTAAAGATAAGAAAGACAGAGGTTGCCAACTACCTTGAAGTTGAGGGCTTGCGGGGATAGCAAGACAGAGACACCGATCTTCGTATCGAGGGCTTACCCTGGTGTGGGTAAGACAGACTTGCTTGAAAGTATAAATCAAGGGACCTTTATCCAAGGTTGTTGGATACCCTTCTCTTTGGGTTAAAAGACTATTATCTTGTTACTAGTAGTTTTACTACTTGTCTTTATTCCGCTGTTATTTGTATCTTAAGGAAAGTATAACTTTCTTATACTTCCTTACTTACTCTGATTCATTTAGATTCTATACGCTTTAAGGTAGAATCTCATATTGTAACTTTTGTTAAGTTTCAATTTCCGGAACCATATTTCCGGAACCTACTTTTGGAATCTCTTTCCAAGTTCAGTTTGGTGTTAGAGGTGTTGTGAATTTACTTAGTTTAACTTTGTTAAACTTAGTCCTTTCCTTTTCTTAAGGAAACTTTAGTTATTCATAACTAACTTTAAAGTTTCCAAAGGAATTTTTAAAGTATACAATTCACCCCCCCCCCCTCTTGTATATTGAGCATCTCATATTATATTTCGATCCTACAATGTATAGATGAGAATGACGGTAGTATCAATAAAAATTATCCCAAGTGGAGGATAAGTAAAAAATGGTTTTTTATGTTGATGAATTTAAATACCACTAAAATATCATTAAAAAAAATTGAGGAAAATGTCTATTTTATTTTGAAAATCACTTTTTAAAATATAAAACACTTTGAAAATTATTTTCGTTGAAAAAAAATTTGGAAACATATAAAGTAAATTTTAAAAATAATTTAAATAATTTCATGAGTAGAATATCCTTTTTACTTTGAAAAACACTTTTAAAACATTTTTTAAAAAACTATTAGAAAACTTTCTTTTGGAAGAAAATTGTTTTTACTGTAAAAATGATTTTAATAATGATATTATTTTGAAATATTGAGTATACAAAGAGCAGAAAATGAAGGGAAATAATGTATTCTCATGAAATAACCAAATTATAATAAAATTTAGGAGAATTATTTAGAGTTAGATCCTAATATTTCAACATTTGATACCGAATCACAATAATCTTGATAATCAATGAGATTGTAATATCAAACTCTTACCACTTTGGTAACTTTGAATTATAATCCCTGTGAAAGTATTAAATTTAATGTAAGTTAAAATACCATAATAATAAATAAATCCATGATATTACTTTTAAAATTTGAAGCATATGCACCTCGTAAAAGAAGATAGGAACATAACATTACATAAGTCTCAAAGAAGGAAAATCGTGACAGAAATCCATTACCACTTTGGTAACTTTGAAACAATAAACCACATGAAAGATATATCATAAAAAGAATATCTAAATAAAAATAAATTAATTTATAAAACTCATAAAATACATTCATAATTAGTATATACAGCACACAACAAAAATAATTGGTGAATATGCATGTATATCACATAAATAAAAGTAAAATGAGAAAAACCCTTACTACTGGAGTAAATTTTGAATCATGAGATTCATGAAATAATAACATCAATTGAAAATTTTAATATATTTGATTAAATTAAATTAATTATGTAACATGTACATGGGAACTATATAAACCACATAAAAGAAACAAGTGGTGAATATGCCATAATTCTCGCAGAAATAAAAGTGAGACTAGAAATCATCTTACCATAAATCTTGAATCTTGTTGTACTTGTTATAACCTGATGTATTAAAAATATATGTTTATTATAAATCTATAAAATAACCATATACATATATATAATACCATATATGATTTTATAAGGACTTTATATTACCCATTTATTAACAATTCAAATTTAAATTTATGTTTTGGGTAATAACCGCTTTGTTTTTCATATATGTTTTGACTTGTTATTTTTTCCCTCATAATTTGATCATGATTTAATAATTTCCATAATTTAAACCAAGATATAAATATCATATATATTCCTTATTTATTTTTTATAATAATCTATAAAATATAGAAATATTAAATTAAATACATCGTTTATAGAGATGATAGACCATACATACGCATGAATGTTATTTCCATTTTCATGTCGTATTTAAAGAAATAAACGTAAATGATATATATATATAGATATTATTAAATTATAATTGTTATGTATTATATATCACATATTTTTATTACACCCATCCTTAATATATTAAATGTAAAGTGTGAACGAATCACATCGCTTCGGAAGATGATAGTCCTCTGTACACATCAACGACGTTATTATATTCCCACAAAATGGAAATAAAGAATTTATGTGTTATATAATAATTAAAAAAGCATAAATAAATCATAAATATCATATATATAATATATATAAATATTATTTCCATTATTATTTCCAATATTGATAGTTGGTAATGGAATACCGAACGACAATGATTCATGAGGCGGTAGTATTTCATACACACGGACGATGATAGTGTGTCCCATTAAATGGAAGTGTTTGAAGTTATAGTTCATACCCTTAATATAACAAAATATAAACATATTTAATATAATAAGATTATTATATAATCTTTTTATAAAAATTATTGAATAGTTTTTAAAATGAAATTAAACAAAAACGTTTGCGGATAAATGTTACCTCTTCTTTAGGTAACTCCATTTGATTTGAACAAAAGGCCTTTATTGGTTTTCTTTATGCCCAAATTTGGGATTCTGGGATTTGAGTAGAGATGTTGGGAAGTCATTTGGGTTGATTTTTTATGATCTAAAAGTCTTTAAAGTTGTGTATAAGTGGGAAGAGTGAGTGACTTTATATAGTAGAGTAGTGTTATTCTTATAAATACCAAAAAGAAAACACGATTGGGAGGCATCTCTTATATACTGTGCCTCAAATAATGAATTTTTTTCAATAAAATATGTTATATGGCTGAAATAGAGCCATAAAATGGTTTTGGATAGGTTTTTAGGTTATTTTTTACCTTAATATTAAATTTTAACCACTAAGTAAACTCATTTTCACCATAATTGTAGTAATTAATTTTATTTATTTTCACTAATATTTTTAATCAAAAACTAATTTTACATTAATAGAAACTATTAATTATTCTGATTCCAAATATGAAATCCATTTTTTCAAATTCAATTCATGGAAGTGGTGGAAATTAATATAAAATTAATCCTATAAATGTGACGACAAAGTGGGTTTTTAAAGTGAAAATGTTAAAAAATTTGAAATGTTTTTATATCAAAATTAAATATGAAATTTATTGCAATGACCTAAATTGGATTAATAGACGTATAGTTGATCAAATGAAACTTAAAAAAATAAAAAATAATTATAAATTATTTAGATTAAAATACAGTTTTAAAAAATAATTTAACATTCTAAATTATTAAAACAAATCGTACGGAGATCCTTCCTACATAGCATTAGGGAAACAAAGAAGCAAACTAACTAGAATCAAAGTCCCTTAAGGTATATAAATCACTTTCTTCTATATTTTGATACATTTTCCATTATATTTTGTATACATTGTTCATGGGACACTCTTGGTCTTCATTATTTTAAGCCCCTATAGCTCACTTTCTTGTTTAGTACCCCAAACTCTAGATTGTTATATTAACAAAAAAATTATGATGATGATAAATAGTATTTTTCACTATTTTTTAAAAATTTAACTTATCATAAAAATAATAAAAATTCACCCAAATTACATTTTGATATTTTTATTTCAAAAATGAAGTTTATTTTGTCATATAAAAGTTATAAAAGTATCAAAATTTAGTTTTAAAATAAGTATTCCATTAAAAGGTATAAATAGCCTTTTAGAAAAAATACATCTTTTTATGCTTATAAAATATATTTTTTATTATTTTCTACCTATAAAACTTATTGGATTAATTGAAAAATATTTTCTTCAATATATAACATTTAAATTTCATTAATATATTTAACTAATAGAGATTAATTTAATTTATTAAGATAAAACACCTTTTCGGGAACAAAATAGTTTTTCATAAAACACATACTTTATATTCAATTGGTTTTTATTTTCATTTCTAATTGATTGGTCACTAAGTAATTCATCATATACACATTTTTAATCCATATTTTCATAATTCAGCTATTCATATTCATTCCTAACATTCCAATGGCAAGGTGATAACTATCATATCAAATAATAATGGTATATTATTATTCTATAAAACTCAGTCTTATGTGTAACATGCATTATAAAAGAAACCTAATGTTTCGTGCTATGAAATCTAATCTTGGTTTTGTGTATTACACAATCTAAATGGTGAATTTTGTTTAACTCAGGCTACCAAAGATTTAAAATTAATTTGAAAGATGATATTTCTTAAAATATCAGGATGTTAAAATTGATCTTCTAACCTTTAAGGGGAATCCTTAAGGAGTTTCATAAAATAATTTCTAATGAAACCTTTTCTTATATTTATCTTTCATTGGTTGGATTCAATAAATTTGATGAATAGGTGTGAATTTCACTAACATCACATTCTAACAATCGATATTATTATCACATGTCATGAAAAAATACATACCTGGAACTATTATATCATTCAGATAGTTCATTCAATCACCATACAAAGGAAAATATTATCCTTTCCCTAATCAAAATCACCTAAAGGGTAATTTCAACTCCATAAACATTCCATGAATTGATTTATAATATTCATGAATGTCACAACTATCCATACTCACCAACTAAAAAGGTTCAGAGAAAGCCATTATTCAACAATAACTCTAGTTAAATAACATCATAAAATCTTATTATGCATTAAAATATAGTTATAAGTATTTTTATAGAAGTCTATAATCATCTATTGTAGTGTTCATATCTATATAACCAATTTACTACTTTAGAGAAAAACATTAACCTTCTCATATCACTAACTTCCAAATTATTAACAATAATGAAACAAGTTATCACTTCTATATCATTCAATTTAAACCTTGTATGATCAAAATTTCTAGTCTAAAAACCTTGATCTACATTCCTCTCATCAATAGTACAAGAAGGGTGAAAAACAAGCCATTAAAATATATTATGGATGAGATGGTGTAGTTGATAAGATGAACTTGATCCTACTCTTTCCTTGTATAATTATATTTCTTAAATGGAAAACAACATATTAGGGGACCCATATCATTATATCTAATTTATATAGACTTGGAAAAAATTTGGTGTCTCCAATTTTATACCCCATACCCCAGGAAAAAACCCATTGTATCAATAATATTTGACCATAACCATAATTAATCACCTATCTCTAACCACTTTTAGTCAACAAACTCTATACTAAATGGTTTATTAAACTAGGAAAATATCTTGTAATAAGTTATTATCAAGACATAATTTCTCTCCATTTTAAAATTTTACTTACATGATCTATATGCTCATAAAAAGTTGATGGGGATCTCTATTTATAATGTTCGAAATCTAATTCTCCCGTCATTGCACTGAGATTATAATGATCTTAGTAGCTCATCACAACACCTATAAAAAATTATATAGATTGTAATGAAATATTAAATATATATATATATGTAAATCTTCCCTAAAAACATGTGCTTAGGATGATGAGTTTTCTAATTATCATCAAAAAACATCTCATGAATGTTAAACAATTGTTTCATAAATATATATGTTCCATAATAGTCAAGAAACATATCAAAAGTAACATAAATCCTGAATCTTTTCATCCATAAAAATCACATTCAACCCCTAATAAAAATAATAAAATCCCCATATGAAGATTAAAATATTAATCTTATAGGTTAAAATTTTTTCATCACACCTTTCATACAAGCATTAATAAATCCCATTGTAAAAAAAATACCACCTCTTATAACTCATCAGAGCCTCACATATACCATTCATCATCTCAATGACTACAAATATCCAAAACCCAAAATATAATTGATAATCATGATAATAAAAATAAATTTAAAAGGAAAATTCAAGGAGATCCCAAATATAAAATAATTAGATAACAAATATCCCTTGAAAGGAATAGAAAATAGGTAGTCATATCTTAATTATAAAAGGAAATAAAATGAGATCACTCATAGATCTTGTGCCATCCCCTAAAATCATCTCACAAAATCTCCTTAGAAAATTAATTTTTGCATTATCGAACAGTAATATCTCTCTACACGAGTACATGGGTAGTATCATGTTTTCAAAATCACACAACATCTCATCAACAAAAGTTTCCTTAATCTCCAAGGTGATCCAAATCCTTAGTATGGTTATAGGTTTATATCCCCATACTCATGTTATTGTATAAAATATTTATCATACTCATGATCATCCTTAGTGGTACTTCAATCAGTTTAGACCTAATTGTTTTAACCCAGGACTTCCCATAGTGTTTTTAAATGATAATATATCACAGTCAGGAAGATTTTTCACTATGAGATCATTTTTTAACATAATAATGTAAGAAAATTTTATGATATTTCATTGAAATTTATCGAATTTATATCATAGTACCATTCCCCTTTATTAAGAAGACATGTTCATATATCATTCCCTATACACTATAACATATTTGTACCAACCGAAGTGTACCTTGATATAAATTCCCTAAATATTTTAACAGGATATCAAATTATAATATTCCTTGTATAGAAATTTATCAATCCCCACACCCTATATTGAGTTACCTAGAATAATAATCTAAAGTTAAATCCTTTTAACATTGCTTCATAGGTATTTCTAACCAAATCCTCACATTTGGTTAACTCCAAACTCTAATTTAAAACCTTGATACCAATATTTCACTTTCAATCCTCCTAGAAACCCTACATGGGAATATTGATGATGTTGATAAGTGATCTCCTCAAGACTATCTTCACTAAGATATGGGCCAGAAACTAACATTAAGGTATCCCCACATATAATGGTATTCATTACAACTAAATAAAAATGATGCTACAAACCATACAATCCCATCCATAATGCACTAAATTAAAACATTAATTTAAGATGGAATTTCAATCATGTATGAATTTCATGCATCTCTATAATACAATATGAGATAATAAACCCTATAAAAATATCCAAAATTTAAAATAACATCTGGTATAATATTAATGAAAATTAAACATGAAATGAGAAATACTAAATGTTAACACCCTGATAAAGGCCCCATACCAACTACCGTTGAATTTCTTACTAAGATATCAGTGTGTAAAAAAACCACTCAACTACCCCTATTAATTTTCATAAACACTAGACACCAATGTGAAAGTTTACATGTTTGGGTAAGAAATAGGACATATTATATTCATTTTAATCAATGAAAAAACCCCTTTTTAATACTAGTAATAATGTTCATAAAAAATAATAAGTGTAAAGTGGACTAATGAACTAATCATATTAATTTCAATAACCTTATTAAAAAATCATTTCATATTTAAGAAACTTAAATCTCACAATAATCAAAATTCTCAAATAATAATACATTGATATATATAACATATTATTTAAAATGATTATAATCCAAGGGATGTTGTTTGTTATATCATTCTAAAAGTCACTAGAAATCCAAGCTCATAACTCAATCCCCTACCTAGCCTATGGTTACCTAAGGAGTGTTAAAGTATATAACTCAATATACATTCATGGGATGTAATGGTTCCATACAGAGTATAAGTGTCTATTGGGTTAATGACCAGATCATATTTTTTTCAGATTTAATGGATCATTCACAATGTAAAAGATGTAAATATCATGAATAATGAATTTTTTTTTGAATAATATTGAAATAAAAAATGCTGGAATTAAGAGATAATCTTTTCATGTCAATTTTATAATTAATTTAAACATAATAATAAAGGTTACCATGATCTTGAGATCTTTATTCATTAATTATTTTGGTTATTTTAACCTGATCGGTATAGAATCAATGAATTGCAAAGACCCAATGTAAAATCCCTCAAATGGTTATCCACACATTCTCCTTCGATCTCTGAACAACATCAATGAATCTTCAAGTGCTAGGAAATCTAATTGATCATCTTGAGTTGTTCTCCTTTTATATTTTCATGTTCCTTTAGGATTAAAGTAATCTCCCTTATTCTTATCATTTTTGAGAGGATCGGTGGAGGAGAAAGATATTGAGAGGAATATTTTGTGCACAAAGATCAACCCTCTCTAGAAATTGATAGCAGCCAACTTATAGGCCTAGGGATATGGATAAATATTTAATTAATTGAAAAATACCCCTTTAATAAAATATGGAAACTAAGAAGCCCCCTTCTATGTAAAAAAATATTATTATTATTTTATTTCATAGAGTTTGAAAAGTGGTGTAATGATAAATATTATTTTACAGTCTAAGAAATTAATATTTATCACCAGACCTAATCTCAATCTTCTCATCCTCCCCATCATTTATCGAATATCTGAATAAATAATGTCATTAAATATTTATTCACTCAATAAATAAATAAATATTATATTCAATTTATGGATAATAAATAATTTTTTAATATTCACATAACCAAATAAATTATTTAAATAATTATTTATTATCTCATGAATAATGGGAGATAAATAAATATTATATATTAACTTAGTTAAATAGTAACCTTGGGAATAATTATTCATTTAGTATTTTTGATCATTTAATAAATCATGAATAAATACTAACTCTTGGTCTAAAGAATAATATTTATTCCAATTGTTAAATATATAAATAATATTTAACAAATATCAAAATAAAAACTTTTTGTGTAATCCTCTAACCTTCTTCATACGTAGGATTTGGTGGGATTACCGAAAGTCAAAGATTACTCTCCAGAAATGAGTCAAGTCACCCACATAGGAAGAATATATGTTGTAATAAAAAACCACATATGAATTCTAAATATGTAATATAATCCATTTTCATGATAACTAATCAAGAATATTGCATACGTGTTTCATTAACCTTTAATGTTTTACATATCTTTATTTGACTATTAGGAATGAGCATGTCTTCATCACCAAGGCTATGAAATTTATTTCAATGGTTCCATTCTAATTAAATATCATAGATATCAACTTCTATAAAGATAGAATGGAAAAATTCTTCCTTGGATTATTCGCTAAAAACATATTATTCAGGATATACCCAATGTACTCAACTTCACTGTGATCATATATTATCATAGTTAATGGAAATAAAACCACTTGTGAAAGTCATTGCATGAATTAATAATAATAATAATGTCTATGTATCATTGAACATTATCATATATAAGAATATCCAATGACTCTTAAACATGTGGAATTCTTATAGGTGAGACTATTCTCATAATCTCTCATCTTTGAGATTACCAAGTGTGAACTTTATGAGATGGAGACTTATTTTATTATGATTACTCCCACATAACATTAATCATGATATGTTCCCCATCAAAGAAAGTTATCTAACTATAAAAAAAGTTTTAATAATATCTTCATATCATTTCAAGGTTCACATCATTGTGGGGAACTATTATTCCCTTTTCAATGCGATAGATACTATAGTACATCATTACATTAGATTCACACAGACCCATGAAAAATATGTGATAATATGTTTAATTAAAATTCAATTGTTTGAGTATAAATGAAATATTAAGTATAGATATCTGATTTTAGGACACCAACTCCAACAAACTCCCACTTAGACTAGAGACAACTACTAATAAATTTCAATCTGTTATCTCTCATATGATGATCATATTTCTACTGAGTTAAGGATTTTTTTAAGTGTTCCTCCACGTTGTCTTCCATATTAAATCTACTAACGGTGATGTTTCATATATAATAAAACCCTCTCAAGATATGATATTTCTTAATTACATGCATTATTCATTGATGTGACCTTAGCTCTTTTTCAAGAGCCAAAAATATAGTATTATCACAACAGAGTGTGATAGGGTCCAAATTACTAAGAACCATGTCAATATACTGGATGAATTTTTTAATCAAACCCAATTATTTGGATATAACAGTATCCAAAATACACTCAGACTCAGCTATAAAGTTTTAAACCATGTCTTAATTTAATATTTTCTAGCTCACAGCACCTCCATTGAGAGTGAATATATATCCAGACTATGATTTCAAGTTGTCTTTATCTATATGGAAATTAACATCTGGATATCTCTTGATGATAAGTTCCATATATCCTCCATAGACTGGGAACATATCTTTATTACACCTCTGATACTTAAATATAGTATTGAATACTATCTAATGGTAGTCACCTAGGTTAACATGATACATTTCTACCATGATTAAGGCATAGGATACATCTAGCCTTATATATAGCATGTCATACATGACCAACCAAATCATTGACGTTCATGGAGTCTTTTCTATCCTCTATCTTTCCTCACAAGTCTAAGTATACATTTTACAATAAATATGAACACCATATGACATTGGAAACAATCCCCTCTTGGATTATTCTATTCTTAATCTTTTTTGTATCTTGTCATTGTACGTATATTGACTTAGTCCAAGAATTATATTATATTTATCATGATGGATATTGATCCTAAGAATATAAATTTATTTTCCTATATAATTTATATAAAATCAAGTGTTCAACTAGTCTTTAACATACTGTAAGACCGGTATTGAATTTACAATAATTATTATTTCGTTAAAATAAACTATTATGAAAATAACCACACTCCCACTAAACCTATTATAGACACAAGTGTCACATTCAATATTTATGAAACCAAATTTCATTATGGATTAATCAAACTAAATGTTATATAACCTGGATAATTTTTTAAATCCATAAATATATATTGGAAACATGCATACTTTTTTAGAATCTTTTTGAGTGAAAAACCCTTTAGGTTGTGTTATATAGACATTTCCTGAAGGTTTACATTAAGGAAATTTTTTTTGACATAAATATTCCAAATATCATAATCTTGGTAAGATGCTATGGTAATTAGAATTATTATTTAATTTATCATAGAAACTAGTGAAATTTTTTCTTCATAGTCTATGACATGATATTGTTTAAAAACTTTTACAACTGTTTATTCCTTATAGGTAATAACAGGTATATCCATGTCAAGTTTCTTCTTGAATACCCATTTACAAAAAAACATGTTTTAAATCCACTATAGTATATAACAATACTCAAACTTGGTTATGGTATATGTAAACCAATTTAGAACTCATATATTCTTACTATTTGGCACCTTCTTTTCAACTTACTGCTTCCTTTTTCGGTAGAAGGATCGTTATTATAAACTATTAATGAGTCAGCATCCTCAGTGAATAAAAACACATATTGTCCTGGTTCTCTAACCTCTATCATGATCCTACACTATACTTGTGTCCTAGGAATTGTAACACCCCAAGCTTCCACGGTACACTTCTCTTTGAATAATACAATACTGTGTGTTGTACGCAACTTCGAGTTCTAACACACACCATAACCAATCAAACTAGCCGTTATGAATAGTAATACCCAGTTTTTGAAATTTTATAAATTTTATCTTTCAAAATGGACTTCATTTTTGGATTTTTAATATCTAAATCAGTTTAGGGTGAATTTTTTGTATTTTTCTGAAAACATTCAATTTTTGATGAATAGTGAAAAACACTGAGTTATAGTTTAAAACCGAATTTTTATTTAAATAATTATTTATTTTATTTAAATTTATTTTAGGTAAAATAGACACATAATATCTATATAAGTTCAATTTAATGCATTGGAGTCAATTTATAATAATTTTAGATATATAAAAAATTTATTGAACTTTTCACTGTCTTTTACCCACCTCCTGTGAGAAATTGAAAATTCAAATAAAACATAATTTTACCGATACTGTGAATGGAATTTCAAAATTTTCAGAGAAACAGTTAATATCAAGGAGTAAAATTTGGTTCAATAAGATAAAAATCATTTTCTATGAATAGTAACTTTTTACTTTTATTTACCATGGTTAAATGTAAATAAAGTAATTAAGGGTAAAAATGATATTATTATTACCCTAACACATGTCCTAATTCTATTGTCTAAGTATAATTCGACCAAAAAAACCTTAGTAATAAAATATGAACCTCTTTGGTCCATTTGGATTAGATTAGGACATTTATTATTATTTAATTCAAAGAAGAGTTAAAAGATTTAAAATCAAAGTTTAATAACAAAAGAATTTTTAATATAGGGTTATACAAAAGATAAATATGATTATAAATATTAATTAGAAATATAAAAATATTTCATATATAATGGTATTTTATTTATAATTTTTATACATTAAATAATTTAATTTATTTATGACACAATGGTGAGTAGTAATTACCTAATTAATGAAATATTAAAATAATTGATATTATAAATATCCAAATAAATGTAATTTGAGACTTTTTATGAATTCCAATAATTTAATAGGTTAATATGACATGTTAGGATTGATTAAATGAATTTATTTTGAACTAATAAACTTTTTAGAACTTTAACAAAAATCAATAATTAAATAGTGTCAAAATTGACATAAAGGAGTATTAAAAACAAATATTATATTATTAATTGATATTATATTCCTAAAAATATAAGGCTAGTCCAAATAACTTAGATAAGGTTATATATATTAATAATGAACCACTTGGGGTTCTCTTGGCATTTTATTGTAATTTTATTAACCAAATAATATAAAAATACAAAAAGACATGGTAAATGTCAAACTATTTAACTAAAAGTTAAACATAAATGGTAAGGTTAATATAGTGACTCAAAACTGTCTAAAATCTATTGGTTGAAAGGATTTAGACCCATCGCCACCTTATCCTCGAAATAAGTCACTTTTGAGCCATTATAAACCGAATATGAATTTATTAAAAAATAATATTTAAAGTTTTTTCTAAGGTTCCCCTCACCCCTCTTATAAAAGGGAACTCCCCCTTCTCTCAAATTCATACCTTAAAAGCATTTTTGTTTGGCCAAACCCCACCCTAATATTCTCTCAAATTCCCTCACTTCATCCTAGAGGCCATATTTTGATCAGAAAGCCAACCTAAGGAGCCCATTTGATCAAATAAAAAGGAAGAACCTGAAAAAGAAGTATTGTTTTAACCACCCTTTTTCAAGTGCTTTTCTTCTTCCACTTCTTCTTTCTTTGAAATTTCCATTCTAAAATAATAAATCTAGTATATTCTATATACTGTGATGGTATTATAAATATATTACAACCATATTCAGTATTCTGTCCATCCTTTGAATGACATGTCACCATACGTGCGTATGTACGGCTTACCGTCTCCATGTTGTGGTGTAATTGTTATTCAAAACATTATTATTTGGATGGATATAATAATGATGTTTAATTCATGTAAATAATAAATATAACATGATAATTATTCTTTATATATGATACACCATCCAATTATATATTATTTTAATATCAAAATAATGATATTGTCGCTCGTGCGTATGTACGGACTATCGTCTCCACAAACGCGATAAGATTCATTCCCCATCGTATCCATTCAAGAATAATTTTCATTTGGTGATTAAAAATAATATTTAAGGAATTGATATCATTCTGGATATGAATAAGATACAAACTATGGATAACAAACATGGCTTATATAACAAAACATATAAAAGAAAATGAGTATGTGAACACCCGAAACAAAAATAATACTAAAATATTATTAATAAATAAATTTTAAAAGATCATATATGATATCATATTTATGTATATGATTCTTTTATAATTTAATAACAATGATTTAACTATTATATAGGAGGTTAACCTACCCTAGACTAAGGAAAAGTACAAGGTAAGGGTTTATTTCACAATCTCTTCATTGTCTGATGTTGTTTTTACGTAATTATCTACTGGGACCTCTTTATCATCTACATCCATGTTTCTTAAAAATGTATTTAAAATCATTCTTAATATTTTACAAAATATGGGTTAAAGTCATTTATACCCTTGTTTTACTTTTTATAAGATGTTTATAAAGGAATCTTTCCGTAATTTTTCAAACAAGGTCCTTTTTAAACTTTTTGACAAAATTAAGGTAAGAATGTATTTTTTTAACTTATACAGTGGGTGAGGCTATTTTCTGCCATTATAAAATCATCGAAGCTTCCCTTAAAATCTTATAATAATATTTTAAAAGTAAATGTTTTGATTATGTGGCTTTTAAATGAATTTAAAAAAAGAGATATTTCTCTCAAATAGTTTTGATTTCATCTATGTCAACATCCTTTGATGGTTTTTAAGCTTATTTGAAGTTGATTTTTTATGATACAAAACTTCCATATAGTATTGAAGGTTTTGTGATATGTTTGACTGTGGATGTGTTATTTTTATACCATTCATGGTTTATGGAGAAAGTATTGACATTTCGTATGCTATTTTTAATACAAATGTTTATGTTATGATTAAACTTGTTCATATGAGGAATGCATTGGACTTAATAAGTGACATATGGATCCCGCTATAGCTCCTCGATGCATCTATAGGTCTCATGAGACAGACTAGTGTATTGGCACAATGCCTTGGAAAAATCTTATTTGTAGTCTTGGCACAAGGCTTTGACTATGTGGTCATGATAGTCTAGCATTATGCATTCCATCATTATGAAAGCGGTTATTGATATTGCATGTGATTATTCGACTAGTAGAATATCCATGTGAATAAGTAAATGGAATTATTTCATTTTATTTTTTCCATATTATGTTGAAGTTAAAGTTTAAAAGGCTTTTTTTTAGTTATGCATTGACTTAAATGTTTATGTTTATTTATGAAATATTTCTCTCTATTGTTATCCTTACTGAGCATCTGAGCTCACCCCTTTAAATGTTTTATTTTTCCCAGGATGTGAAGAAGTATTTTATGAATGAACTGTAGGGATAGTATGAGGGGATATGAATACAAGATTTTGTTGTAGTTTTTTTTTCACTTTATGATGTAATGTAAACCTTATGAAAGTATCTAGTATTTCCAAGGCTACTAAACTAATCAGTCTTTTGAGACTTGATTTTTTGTGATCATGACAATGTTATGTAATAATGCACTGAATCTGGGTAACTAGGGTCGGGGTGTTACAGTTTGTATCATAGGATGTTTAGTACAAACCTTGGAAGCTATATTTAGATAAACTCTGATTAGAGCACATAACACTAAGATAGTCTTTGAGGATTAGTATAGAATAACTTATTATGAATTTTGGTATTGTAAAGATTTTGTGAGTTTTCTGAGTAATAAATCCATGTTTGGATACAAGCAGGTAGAGGTGGCCCTGGCACAGATGTACCTAGGGGTAGAACCCAAAAACACCGCTTTGAGATAGACTCAAATGAGAACTGGTGCATGATAACGGGCCTTGCTGCACTCGTGGTTACGACACTCTTGGGGGATATGCTTATGATAATTCTCATTTTCTTTACAAACCATTATGAAGGGTTTATGAGTATATACTTTCTCAAAGAAGTTTTTTTTAGGATTATGGATTATATCCATAAATAGTTGAATTTATGTTAAGTTTTTTACAAGTATGGAATTATGTATTTTGATTCATAAACTGGTCTAGTTTATGCCATTGTTAAGAAATGGTGCCTAGTGGAAGGAATGGAAACCATATCAATTCACACACTCCATTTAGGGATTTCCCTCCTGATCAAGATAATTATAGTGGAGCTGCTGATATAACTGGTGCTGATAAGCTTATCACTATACTTGGAGAACTCACTCAGGTTATGAATAATAACCTTACTCGTATGGAGCACCCTGATCCGTAGCGTGGAGGATCAATGTTAGATCGCTTCATGAGGCAACAACCACCAACATTCAATGGGGGTAAAAATCCACTAGTAGCTGAGTAATGGATAAATTCATTAGATAAAATATTCCATGTCATGGGGAGTAATGAAAGGGAAAATGTTGTCATGGCAGTTTATCACATCAATGGAGATGATGATCAATGGTATTCATTGATTCAAAACACAAAGAAAGATGATGAAGTATCAAATATGGAATGGAGGGAGTTTAAAGATCTGTTCTTAGAAAAATACTTTCCTCATGACCATCAAGAAGATATGTAAAGGCAATTTCTGAGTCTGAGACAAAAGGAGGATGATAATGTTTCAAATTATGAAGCTAACTTTAAAAGGTTAGAGAGGAATGAAGCAAATTATATACATAACCTGAGGAGTAATATTGATCATTTCTTTGATGGGTTAAAACCATTTCTTCTTTGAGCATTAGTCTCACAATTCTTCTCATCGTACGAGGACATTGTCTCATGTGCTATCAAGAAAGAAAAGGAATTCTCTAAGTCTTATGACTTTAAAGTAAAGCAAGAGAAGAAGAGATCTATTGATCACTATAGAAATTTAAATAAGGGGAAAAGGGGGAAATTTTAATATCCATCCTGTAGTAAATATGGGAAGAAACACCCTGGTACTTGCTTGAATGGAATTGGAGTCTGTTACAAGTGTGGTAAAAAAGGCCACCAAGCTCTTGATTGCAAGGGGAAGAAAGCATCTACAGATGTTCAATGCTAAAATTACAGGGAGATGGGACATTCTACAAATGAATTTCCTAAGCGTGAGGGGAACTTACCTCAGAAAAGGCCAAGGGATCAAGGCCAAGCTTATGCTATCACTACTTCTGAGGTAGAAGCTCCAAAAGATGTGGTGGCAGGTAATTTAATGGTTTCCTCAAATTTAGAAAATGCTTTATTTGATTCTGGATCATCGCATTCTTTCATATCTTCCCAGTTTGCTAAGAAAATTAGATATTTCCAATTTGATTTAACAAGGGATTTGTCAGTTAAAACTCCTAAGGGAAGTACCATCATAATAATGTTTTGTGAATTAGTCCCCATTAGAGCACATAAATGTTCTTTATCTGCTGATCTCATCTTCATACCTAGGATTGAGTTTGATATAATCCTCGGTATGGATTGGCTTTCGGACTATGATGCGAAGATTTATTTTAAGAAGAAGGAGGTTATTATTTTTGATGATGATGATAAGGAACACCTTATCTTTAGAGCAGAATCGTCACCACTTGATTCTTATCTAGATCCACCCCCAATAGCTCAACTAAATTCATTTATTGGGGAGAAAGAGAATGAAATAACTATGGGTGAGTAAAGGAATGTTCAATTAGAGGATGTACCTATTGTGAAAGAATATGTAGATGTGTTTTCGGAAGATTTACTTGGACATCCTCTAGAATGAGAAATTGATTTTTCCATTGATTTAATCCCGGGATGAAGGCCCTTATCGAAGACCCTTTATAGAATGGCCACTGTGGAATTAGTGGAACTAAAGAAAAAACTATAATAATTGAGTAATAATGGATTTATTCACCCTAGTATTTCTCCATAGGGAGCCGCTATCCTTTTTTTTAAGAGGAAAGATGGATATATGAGGTTATGTATCGACTACAGGGAAATCAATGCTATAACAATAAAGAACAAGTACCCCCTACCTCGCATTGATGATTTATTTGACCAACTACATGGAGCTCAATAATTTTCAAATATTTACCTTCAATCTGGATATCATCAATTGTGTGTGAATAAGGAAGACAATCCAAAGACAGTATTTCGAACCAGGTACGGGCATTACGAGTTTACAGATTTGCCTTTTGGATTGACTAATGCACCCTCTATATTCATGGATCTAATGAACAGAGTTTTCAAGGAATATCATGATGATTTTGTAGTAGTATTTATTGATGATATCTTAGTATACTCTAAAAGCTACGAAGATCATGAAAATCACTTGCGCGTTATCCTGAAGACTCTTAGAAGACATGAATTATATGGGAAGTTTAAAAAGTGTGAATTATAGCTTCAGGAGATTTATTTTCTTGGACATATTGTCTCTAAGGATGGAATCTCTATTGATCCTTCTAAGACAAGAGCAATCCAAGAATGGCCAGCACCGATGAGTATAACTGAGGTACGCAGTTTTATTGGTTTAGCAGGTTATTATCGATGTTTCATCCAGAATTTTGCCCAGTTGGCTAACCCGATAATGAAGCTCACACGTCAAGGGGTTAAATTTGTTTGGACAAAAGAGTGTGAAGAATGTTTTGAAGAACTGAAGAGAATATTAGTCAATGCTCTTATATTGAATCTACCGTCGGGGAATTATGGGTTTGTTATTTATAGTGATGCTTCAAAGAAAGGACTTGGTTGTGTCCTTATGAAGAATGATAGTGTTATAGTTTATGCATCATGACATCTAAAAATTCATGAGCAGAACTATCCTACTCATGATATTGATTTAGAAGCTGTAATCTTTGCTTTGAGGATTTGGAGACACTATCTCTATGGTGACAAATGTGATATTTATACTGATCACAAGAGTTTGAAATATATTTTCTCATAGAAAGAACTCAACATGAAGCAAAGGAGATGGCTTTAACTACTCAATTATTATGATTACATGATACAATACCACCTGGGGAAGGAAAATAAGGTTGCAGATGCTTTGAGTAGAAAAGATCATGGAGTTTTGAACAATATGAGAGTTGAGAGGGATCCTATTTTCATGGATCTAGTGAAGATGGACATGGGAATAACCATGAAAGGTGAAACATCAATGCTTTTTCAAATTGTTTCCAAACCATATTTACTAGAAAGGATTAACAATTCTCAAACCGATGATAAGAGTTTCAAAAGAAGATTAAAGCTGTAAATGATGGGAGATTGAGTGACTTTGTATATGAAGATGGAATTTTGAAATTTGGGAAGAGACTTTGTGTTCCCGATATACCTGATCTAAAAAGGGAATTGTTGGACGATTATCATAGTTCCAATTTCACTATACACCCTAGGAGAACCAAGATGTATAGAGATTTTAAGTAACATTTTTGGTGGGACAACATGAAGAGGGAGATTGCTGATTTTGTATCAATATGTATGGTTTGTCAATAAGTGAAATCTAGAAGGCAACAGCCTGTAGGAGTCATGCAACCTCTTCACATACCTGAGTGAAAATTGGATAATATCACGATGGAATTTTTCATGGTACTACCAATGACTCCTTGAAGGAATGATGCAATATCTGTCATTGTTGATCGTCTTACCATATCAGCACATTTTCTTGCTATAAGAGAAGATCTACCACTTGAATGTCTAGAAAGGCTATATATTAATGAAGTTGTGAGACTTCATGGAGTACCCCTATCAATTGTTTCTGATCGTGATCTATGTTTTACATCAAGATTCTGGAAGATTATTCAGAAGGCCTTGGATACTGAACTTTGTTTGAGCACTGCTTACCACCCCCAAACTGATGGACAATCAGAACGGACTATTCAAACCTTAGAAGACATGTTGAGATCTTTCTCACATGACTTTCAGGGTATGTGGGATCAATATTTACCTCTGTTGGAATTTTCCTATAACAATAGCTTCCATTCAAGTATTCGGATGGCACTATATGAAGTATTATACAGAAAGAGATGTCGCACACCAACCTATTGGGATGACGTTTATGAAAGAAAACTCGTAGTCCTAGAACTGCTAGAGGAAACGATGGAAAAGGTTAAGGTAATCCAAAATCTCATCAAAGTAGCTCAAAGTAGGCAAAAGTGCTATGCTGATAACTGAAGGAAGGATTTGGAATTTTAGGTAGGAGATCATGTTTTCTTAAAGTTATCTCTATGGAAGGGTGTCGTACATTTTGATAAGAAAGGTAAATTGAGTCCCAGGTACATCGGACCTTTCTAAATTCTAGAACGAATTGGGGTTGTAGCTTACCATTTGGCAATGCCACTAAGTCTCTCCAAAGTTAACAATGTGTTCCACGTATCACTGTTGAGAAAATACATGCCTGACCCAATGCATGTACTCACTTATGAGGAAGTAGAACTGGAACCAGATCTGTCTTATTACAAAGAGCCCTTCAGGATTCTTGATACCAGAGAACAAGTGCTAAGAAACCGGACGACTCGTTTGGTCAAAGTTCTATGGAGAAACCATAAGATGGAAGAGACAACATGGGAACCTGAGGAACTTATGATGAAGAACAACATTAGTGTTTTTATGCAGTAATAGTCTAGAAATTTTGAGGATGAAATTATTTAGAGGGGAGAATGTAACACCCCAAGCTTCCATGGTAAGCTTGTCTTTGAATAATACAGTAGCGTGTGTTGTACGCAACTTTGAGTTCTAACACACACCACAACCAATAAAACTAGCCATTATGAGTATTAATATCCACTTTTTAAAATTCTATAAATTTTATCTTTCAAAATGGATTTCATTTTTGGATTCTTAATATCGAAATTATCTTAGGTTGAATTTTTGGTATTTTTCTGAAAACATTCAATTTTTTATGAATAGTGAAAAACACTGAGTTATAGTTTAAAACCGAATTTTTATTTAAATAATTATTTATTTTATTTAAATTTATTTTAGGTTAAATAGACATATAATATCAATATAAGTTCAATTTAATTTATTGGAGTCAATTTATAATAATTTTAGATATATAAAAATTTTATTGAACTTTTCACCGTCTTTTACCCACCTCCTAGGAGAATTTTCAAATTCACATAAAACTTAATTTTACCACTTCTATGAGTGTAATTTTGAAAATATGAGAGGCACGATTAATATCAATGAGTAAAATGTGGTTCAATAAGATAAAAATAATTTTTGGTGAATAGTAACTTCTTATTTTTATTTACCACGGTTAAATGTAAATACGGTAATTAAGGGTAAAAATGATATTATTATTACCCTAAAACATATACTAATTCAATTTTATTTGTATAATTCAACCAAAAACATCCTTAGGAATAAAATATGAACCTCTTTGGTCCACTTGGATTAGATTAGTACATTTATTATTATTTAATTTAAATAAGAGTTAAAAGAGATAAAATCAAAGTTTAATAACTAAAACATTTTTAATATAGGGTTATACATAAGATAAATTCTGTTATAAATATTCATTAGAAATATAAAAAGATTTAATACATAATGGTATTTTATTTATTATTTTTAGACATTAAATAATTTAATTTATTTATGACACAATGGTGATGCAGTAATTACCTAATTAATGAAATATTAAAATAACCGATATTATAAATATCAAAATAAATGTAATTTCAGACTTTTTATGAATTCCAATAATTTCTAGGTTAATATAAAAAGTTATTATTTATTAAATGAATTTATTTATAATTAATAAATATTTTATAACTTTAACAAAAATCAATTATTAAATAGTGTCAAAATTGACATAAAGGAGTATTTAAAACAAATATTATATTATTAATTGATATTATATTCCTAAAAATCTAAGGTTCTTCTAAATTACTTATATAAGGTTATATATATTAATAATGAACCAATTGGGGTTCTCTTGCCTTGTTATAGTATGTTTATTAACAAAATAATATAAAAATACAAAGAGACATGGTAAACGTCAAACAATTTAACTAAGAGTTAAACATAAATGATAAGGTTAATATAGTGACTCAAACCTGTATAAAATATATTGGTTGAAAGGATTTTGACCCATCCCCACCTTATCCTCTAAAAAAGTCACTTTGGAGCTATTATAAACCGAATATAAATTTATTATAAAATAATATTTTAAGTTTTTCCTAAGGTGCCCCTCACCCCTCTTATAAAAGGGCACTCCCCCTTCTCTTAAATTCATACCATCAAAGCCTTTTGGTTCGGCCAACCCCTGCCCAAATATTCTCTCAACTTCCCTTACTTCAACCTAGAGGACTTATTTTGATTATAAATCCAACCTAAGTATCCCTTTTGATCAAATCAAAAGGAAGAACCTGAAGAAGAGGTAATGTGTTCACCGCCATCTTTCAAGTTCTTTTCTTCTTCCACTTCTTCTTTATTTGATATTTCCATTCTGAAATAATAAATCCAGTATATTCTATATAATTTTCTGTTATTATAAATATGGTACAACCATATTCGGTATTCTATCCATCCATTGAATGACATGTCACCATACGTGCGTATGTACGGCTTACCGTCTCCACGTCGTGGTGTAATTGTTATTCAAAACATTATTATTTGGATGGGTATAATAATGATTTGTAATTAATGTATATAATAAATATAACATGATAATGATTCTGTATATATGATACAACATCCAATTATTTATTATTTTAATATCAAAATAATGATATTGTCGCTTGTGCGTACGTACGGACTACCGTCTCCATGAACGTGATAAGATTCATTCCCCATCGTATCCATTCAAGACTAATTTTCATTTAATGATTAAAAATAATGTTTAATGACTTAATATAATTCTTTATATGAATACGATACAACCTATGGACAAAAAAATGGCTTATGTAACAAAACATATAAAGGAAAATGAGTAAGTGAACACCCGAAACGACGATAATACTAAAATATTATTAACAAAGCAATTTTAAAAGATCATATATGATATCATATTTATGTATAAGATTATTGTATAATTTAATAACAATTATTTAACTATTATACAGGAGGTTAACCTACCCTCAACCAAGTAAAAGTACAAGTTAAAGTTTTATTTCACAATCTCTTCATTATCCGAGGTTGTTTTTATGTAATTATCTACTGGGACCTCTATATCATCCACATCCATGTTTCTTAAAAATGTATTTCAAATCATTATTACTATTTTAAAGAATATGGGTTAAAGTCATTTATACCATTTTTTTACTTTTTATAAGATGTTTATAAAGGAATCTTTCTATCATTTTCCAAACAAGGTCTTTTCTAACCTTTTTGACAAAATTAAGGTAAGAATGTCTTTTTTTAACTTATACGGCAGGTGAGGCTATTTTCTGGCATTATAAAATCGCTGAAGCTTCCCTTACAGTCTTGTAAGAATATTTTCAAAGTAAATGTTTTGATTATATGGCTTTTAAATGATTTCAAAAAAAGAGATATTTCTCTAAAATAGTTTTGATTTCATCTATGCCAACATCCTTTGATTGATTTTAAGCTTATTTGAAGTTGATTTAATATGATACAAAACTTCCATATAGTATTGAAGTTTTTGTGATATTTTTTACTTTGGATGTTTTATTTTTATACCATTCATGGTTTATGGATAAAGTATTGACATTTAGTATGCCAGTTTTCATACGAATGTTTATGTTATGATTAAACTTGTTCATATGAGGAATGCATTGGACTTAATAAGTGACGGGTGGAGCCCTCTATAGCTCCTAGATGCATTGTTAGGTGTCATGAGACAAACTAGTGTCTTGGAAAAAGGCCTTAGAAAAATCTTATTTGTAGTCTTGGCACAAGGTCTTGACTATGTGGTCATGATAGTCTGGAATTATGCATTCCATCATTATGAAAATGGTTATTGATATTGCATGTGATTATTCAACTAGTAGAATATCCATGTGAATAAGTAAATGTAATTATATCATATTTCTTTTCCATATTATTCTGAAGTTCAATTTTAAAAGGTTTTTGTTTAGTTATACATTGCCTTAAATTTTTATGTTTATTTATAAAATTTTCTGCTATATAGTAATCCTTACTTAGCATCTGAGCTCACCCCTTTCAATGTTTTATTTTTCCTAGGATGTGAAGAAGTATTTTATGAATGAACTACAGGGATAGTATGAGGGGATATGAAGACAATATTTTTTTGTAGTTTTTTCACTTTATGATGTAATGTAAACCTTATGAATGTTTCTAGTATTTCCAAGGATACTAAACTAATCAGTATTTCGAGACTTGATATTTTGTGATCATGCCAATGTTATGTAATAATGAACCGACTCTAGGTAACTGGGGTTGGGGCATTACAGTTTGTATCAGAGGAAGTTTAGTACAAACCCTAGAAGCTAGATTTAGATAAACTCTGATTAGAGCACATAGCCCTAAGATAGACTTTGAGGATTAATATAGAATAACTTCATAGAATTTTGTTATTGTAGAGATTTTGTGAGTTTTCCAAGAAATACATCCATGTTTGGATATGAACAGGTAGAGGCGGCTCTGGCACAGATGTACCTAGGGGTAAAATCTGAAAACACCACTTTGTGCTAGACTCGAACTGGAACTGGTGCACGACAATGGGCCTTGTTGCACTCATGTTTACGAAACTCCTAGAGGATATGCTTAGGATAATTATCATTTTCTTTACAAACCATTATGAAGGGTTTATTAGTATATACTTCCTCAAAGAAAACATTTTTTTTATGATTATGGATTATATCCATAAATAGTTCAATTTATGTTAAGTGTTTTACGAGTATGGAATTATGTATTTTGATTCATAAACTGATCTAGTTTATGCTATTGTTTAGAAATGGAACCTAGTAGAAGGAATGGAAACTGTATCAATGCACACACTCTATGTTGGTATTTCCCTCCTACTCAAGATAATTATAGTAGAGCTGTTGATACAACTAGTGTGGATCAGCTTATCACTATACTGGGACAACTCACTCGGGTTATGAATAAAAACCTTACCCATATGAAGAACCCTGATCCACAGTGTGGAGGATCAATGTTAGATCGCTTCATGAGGAAACAACCACTAATATTCAATGGGGTACAAATCTACTAGTAGATAAGTAATGGATAAATTCCATAGAGAAAATATTCCATGCCTTAGGGAGTAGAGAAAGGGAAAAAGTTGTCATGGTAGTTTACCGCCTCACTAGATATGCTGATCAACGGTGGTCATTGATTCAAAACACAAAGGAAGATTATGAAGTATCAAATATGGAATGGAGGGAGTTTAAAGATATTTTATTAGAAAAATACTTTCCTCATGATAATCGAGTAGATATTGAAAGGCAATTTCTGAGTCTGAGACAAAAGGAAGATGAGAATGTTGTAAAGTATCAAGCTAACATTACAAGGTTAGCGAGGCATGCAGCAGATTATGTACGTAACCTGAGGAGTAAGATTGATCGTTTCTTTGATGGGTTAAAACCATTTCTTTGTTGAGCATCAGTCTCACAATCCTTCTCATCTTACGAGGACATTGTCTTATGTGCTATCAAGATAGAAAAGTAATTCTCTAAGTCTTACGACTATAAAATAAATCAAGAGAAGAAGAGATCTGTTTATCACTCTAGAAATTTAAATAAGGGGAAGAAGGGAAAATTTGAATATCCATCCTAGAGTAAATGTGGGAAGAAACACCGTGGTACTTTCTTGAAGGTAATGGGAGTCTGTTACAAGTGTGGTGAAAATCCACCAATCTCGTGATTGCAAGGGGAAGAAAAAAGATACCGGTGTTCAATGCTAAAATTACAAGGAGATGGGACATTATGCAAATGAATGCCCTAAGCGTCAGGGGAACTTACCTCAGAAAATGACAAGGGATCAATTACAAGATTATGTTATCACTACTGCTGAGGTAGAAGCTCCGAAAGATGTAGTGGCAGGTAATTTAATGGTTTCCTCAAATTTGAAAAATGATTTATTGGATTCTAGATCATCGCATTGTTTCATATCTTCCCAGATTGCTAAGAAAATTAGATATTTCTGATTTGATTTAACAAGGGAGTTGTCAGTTAAAACTCCTAAGGGAAGTATCATCGAAACAATGTTTTATGATTCAGTCCCCATTTGAGCACATAAATTTTCTTTATCTTCTGATCTCATCATCATACCTATGATTAAGTTTGATATAATCCTCTGTATGGATTGGCTTTTGGACTATGATGCAAATATTTCTTGTCAGAAGAAGGAGGTTACGATTTTTGATGATGATGATAAGGAACACCTTATCTTTATAGTAGAATCGTCACCACTTGATTCTTATCTAGATCCACCCCTAGTAGCTCAACTAAATTCAATTATTGGGGAGGAAGAGAATGAAATAACTATGGGTGAGGAAAGTAATGTTCAATTAGAGCATGTACCTATTGTGAAAGAATATGTAGATGTGTTTATAGAAGATTTACCTGGACATCCTCCAGAACGAGAAATTGAGTTTTCCATTGATTTAATTACTGGATCAAGGACCATATCGAAGACCCCTTATAGAATGGCCATTATGGAATTAGTGGAAATAAAGAAACAACTAGAGTAATTGAGTAATAAGGGATTTATTCTCCCTATTTTTTCTCCATGGGGAGCCCATGTCCTTTTTGTTAAGAAGAAAGATGGATCTATGAGGTTATGTATCAACTAGAAGGAAATAAATGCTATAACAATAAAGAACAAGTATCCCCTACCTCACATTGATGATTTATTTGACCAACTGCATGGATCTCAATACTTTTCAAAGATTGAACTTCAATTTGGATATCATCAGTTGTGTGTGAATAAGGAAGACATTCCAAAGACAGTATTTTGAACTAGGTACGGGCATTATGAGTTTATATTAATGCCTTTTGGATTGACTAATGCACCCTCTGTATTCATGGATCTAATTAATAGAGTTTTCAAAGAATATCTCGATGATTTTTTAGTGGTATTTATTGATGATATCTTAGTATACTCCAAAACCTACAAAGATCATGAAAATTACTTGCGCATTATCTTGAAGACTCTTAGAAGACATGAATTATATGGGAAGTTTAGCAAGTGTGAATTCTAGCTTCAGGAGATTTCTTTTCTTGTCCATATTGTCTCTAAGGATGGAATCTCTTTCAATCCTTCTATGATAAGAGCAATCCATGAATGGCCAACACTGACGAGTATAACTGAGGTATGCAGTTTTATTGGTTTAGCAGGTTATTATTGACATTTCATCCAAAATTTTTCCCAGTTGCCTAACCCAAGAACGAAGAACACACGTAAAGGGGTTAACTTTATTTGGACAAAAGAGTGTGAAGAATGTTTTGAAGAACTGAAGAAAAGATTAGTCAATGCTCCTATATTGACTCTACCATCGGGGAATGATGGGTTTGCTATTTATAGTGATGTTTCGAAGAAAGGACTTGATTGTGTCCTTATGCGGAATGATAGGGTTATTGCCTATGCATCACAACAACTAAAAATTCATGAGTAGAACTATCCTACTCATGATCTTGAGTTAGAAGCTGTAATCTTTGCTTTGAAGATTTAGAGACACTATCTCTATGGTGAGAAATGTGAGATTTATACTGATCACAAGAGTTTAAAGTATATTTTCTCACAGAAAGAACTAAACATGAGGCAAAGGAGATGGATTGATCTACTCATGGATTATGATTGCATGATACACTACCACTCGGGGAAGGAAAATATGGTTGCAGATGCTTTGAGTAGAAAAGATCATGGAGTTTTGAACAATATGAGAGTTGAGAGGGATCCTATTTTCATGGATCTAATAAAGATGGACATGGGAATAACCCTGGAAGGTGAAACATCAATGATTTTTCAAATGGTTGCCAAACCATCTTTACTAGAAAGGATTAAGAGCTATAAGACCGATAATGAAGAGTTTCAAAAGAAGATTAAAGCTGTGAATGATGGGAGATTGAGTGACTTTGTATATGAAGATGGAATTTTGAAATTTGGGAAGAGACTTTGTGTTCCCGGTATACTTGATCTAAAAAGGGAATTATTGGACGATGCTCATAGTTACAATTTCTATATACACCCTGGGAGCACCAATATGTATAGAGATTTGAAGGAACATTTTTGGTGGGACAACATGAAGAGATAGATTGCCGATTTTGTGTCAAGATTTATGGTTTTTCAACAAGTGAAAGCTAAAAGGCAACAGCCTGGGGGAGTCATGCAACCTATTCCCATACCTGAGTGGAAATGGGATAATATCTCGATGGACTTTTTCATGGGACTACCAAAGACTCCTAGAAGGAACGATGCAATATGGGTCATTGTTGATCATCTTACCAAATCATCACATTTTCTTTCTATAAGAGAAGATAAACCACTTTAACATCTATAAAGGCTATATATTAATGAAGTTGTGAGACTTCATGGAGTACCCCTATCAATTTTTTTTTTATTGTGATCCATGTTTTATATCAAGATTCTGGAAGAGTCTTCAGAAGGCCTTGGATACTGAACTTCGTTTGAGCACTGCTTACCACCCCCAAACTGATGGACAATCAGAATAGACTATTCAAACCTTAGAAGACATGTTGAGATATTTCTCACTTGACTTTCAGGGTATGGGGGATCAATATTTACCTCTGATAGAATTTTCCTATAACAATAGCTTCCATTCAAGTATTCGGATGGCACCATATGAAGCATTATACGGAAAGAGATGTCCCACGCCAACCTATTGGGATGACGTTGGTGAAAGAAAACTTGTAGGCCCAGAACTAGGGGAGGAAATGATGGAAAAGGTGCAGGTAATCCAAAACCACATTAAAGCAACTCAATGTAGGCAGAAGAGCTATGCTGATAACAAAATGAAGGATTTGGAATTTCAGGTTGGAGATCATGTTTTCTTAAAGGTATCTCCATGGAAGGGTGTTATATGTTTCGGTAAGAAAGGTAAATTGAGACCCTGGTACATCGGACCTTTTTAAATTCTAGAACGAATTGGGGTTGTAGATTACCATTTGGCAATGATGCTAAGTCTCTCCAAAGTTCATGATGTGTTCCACATATCACTGTTGAGAAAATACATGCTTGACCCAACGCATGTACTCACTTATGAGGAAGTAGAACTGGAACCCGATCTATCTTATTGTGAATATCCCGTCAGGATTCTTGATATAAGAGAATAAGTGCTGAGAAACTGAACGACTCGTCTGGTCAAAGTTCTATGAAGAAACCATAAGATGGAAGATACAACATGGGAACCTGAGGAACTTATGATGAAGAACCACCCGAGTCTTTTTATGCAGTAATATTCTAGAAATTTCGAGGACAAAATTATTTTAGGGAGGGGAGGATGTAACACCCCAAGCTTTCACGATATGCTTGTCTTCTAATAATACAGCAGCATGTGTTGTACGCAACTTCAAGTTCTAACACACACCACAACCAATCAAACTAGCTGTTATGAATAGTAATACCCATTTTTTGAAATTTTATAATTTTTATCATTCAAAATGGACTTCATTTTTTATTCGGAATATCAAAATTATCTTTGGGTGAATTTTTGGTATTTTTCTGAAAACATTGAATTTTTTTATGAATAGTGAAAAACACTGAGTTATAGTTTAAAACCAAATTCTTATTTAAATAATTATTTAATTTAATTTAAATTTATTTTAGGTCAAATAGACACATAATATCTATATAAGTTCAATTTAATGCATTGGAGTCAATTTATAAAAATATTAGATATATAAAAAAAATTATTGAACTTTTCACCATCTTTTACCCACCTCCTAGGAGAATTTAAAAATTCACATAAAACTTAATTTTACCGATTTTATGAGTGGAATTTCAAAAATCTGAGAGACACGATTAATATCAATGAGTAAAATGTGGTTCAATAAGATAAAAATAACTTTTGGTGAATAGTAACTTTTTACTTTTATTTACAATGGTTAAATATAAATAGGGTAATTAAGGGTAAAGATGATATTATTATTACCCTAACACATGTCCTAATTCTATTTTCTAAGTATAAATCGACCAAAAACAACCTTATGAATAAAATATGAACCTCTTTGGTCCAATTGGATTAAATTAGGATATTTACTATTATTTAATTCAAATAAGAGTTAAAAGAGTTAAAATCAAAGTTTAATAACTAAAACATATTTAATATAGGGTTATACATAAGATAAATTCGGTTATAAATATTCATTAGAAAGATAAAAATATTTCCAACATAATGGTATTTTATTTATAATTTTTATACATTAAATAATTTAATTTATTTATGACATAATGGTTATGCAGTAATTACCAAATTAATGAAATATTAAAATAATTGGTATTATAAATATCATAATAAATGTAATTTGAGACCTTTTATGAATTAAAATAAATCTATAGGTTAATATGACATGTTATTATTGATTAAGTTAATTTAGTTCGAATTAATAAAGTTTTTATAACTTTAAAAAAATCAATTATTAAATAGTGTCAAAATTGACATAAAGGATTATTTAAAACAAATATTATATTATTAATTTATATTCTATTCCTAAAAGTCTAAGGTTCTCCAAAATTACTTATATAAGGTTATATATATTAATAATTAACCACTTGGGGTTCTCTTGTCCTCTTATAGTAATTTTATTAACCAAATAATATAAAAATACAAAGAGACATGGTAAATGTCAAACTATTTAACTAAGAGTTAAACATAAATGATAAGGTTAATATAGTAACCCAAACCTATCTAAAATATATTGGTTGAAAGGGTTTAAACCCATCCCCACCATATCCTCTAAATAAGTCACTTTGGAGCCATTATAAACCGAATATGAATTTATTATAAATAATATTTTAAGTTTTTCCTAAGGTTCCCCTCACCCCTCTTATAAAAGGGCACTCCCCCTTCTCTCAAATTCCTACCTTCAAAGCCTTTTGGTTTGGCCAACCCCTGCCCAAATATTCACTCAACTTCCCTCACTTCAACCTAGAGGCCTTATTTTGATCAGAAAGCCAACCTAAGGATCCATTTTGATAAAATCAAAAGTAAGAACACGAAGAAGAGGAAATGTTTTCACCACCCTCTTTCAAGTTCATTTCTTCTTCCACTTCTTCTTTCTTGGATATTTCCATTATAAAATAATAACTCCAGTATCTTCTATATACTGTGATATTTTTATAAATATGGTACAACCATATTCAGTATTCTATCCATCCTTTAAATGACATGTCACAAGACGTGCGTACGTACGGCTTACCGTCTCCACGTCATGGTGTAATTGTTATTCAAAACATTATTATTTGTATGGGTATAATAATGATGTTTAATTAATGTAAATAATAAATATAACATGATAATGATTCTGTATTTATGATACACCATCCAATTATATATTATTTTAATATCAAAATAATTATATTGTCACTTGTCCGTACGTACGGACTACCATCTCCATGAACGTGATAAGATTCATTCACCATCACATCCATTCAAGACTAATTTTAATTTTATGATTAAAAATAATGTTCAAGGACTTTATATCATTCTGAATATGAATAAGATAAAACCTATGGATAACAAACATGGCTTATGTAACAAAACATATAAAATAAAATAGGTAAGTGAACACCCAAAATGACAATAATACTAAAATATTTTTAACAAAGAAATATTAAAAGATCATATATGATATCATATTTATTTATATGATTCTTGTATAATTTAATAAAAATTATTTAACTATTATTCAGGAGGTTAATATACCCTCAACCAAGGAAAAGTACAAGGTAAGGGTTTATTTATCAATCTCTTTATTATCCGAGGTTGTTTTTACGGAATTATCTACTTGGACCTCTTTATCAACCACATCCATGTTTTTTAAAAATTTATTTCAAATCATTCTTACTATTTTACAGACTATGGGTTAAAGTCATTTATACCATTTTTTGACTTTTTATAAGATGTTTATAAAGGAATCTTTTCATCATTTTCCAAACAAGGTCCTTTTTAACCTTTTTGACAAAATTATGGTAAGAATGTCTTTTTTTAACTTATACGGCGAGTGAGGCTATTTTCCACCAATATAAAATCGTTGAAGCTTCCATTATAATCTTATAAGAATATTTTCAAAGTAAATGTTTTGACTATCTGTCTTTTAAATGATTTCAAAAAAATATATATTTCTCTCAAATAGTTTTGATTTCATCTATGTCAACATCCTTTGATGGATTTTAAGCTTATTTGAAGTTGATTTATTATGATACAAAACATCTATACAGTATTTAAGGTTTTGTGATATGTTTGACTATGGATGTATTATTTTTATACCATTCATGGTTTATGTAGAAAGTATTGAAATTTCATATTCTAGTTTCAATACAAATGTTTATGTTATGATTAAACCTGTTCATATGAGGAATGCATTGAAATTAATAAGTGATAGGTGGAGCCCTCTATAGCTCCTCGATGCATCGGTAGGTCTCATGAGACAAACTAGTGTCTTAACACAAGGCCTTGGAAAAATCTTATTTGTATTCTTGGAACAAGTCCTTGACTATGTGGTCATGATAGTCTGGCATTATGCATTCCATCATTATGAAAGTGGTTATTGATATTTCATGTGATTATTCGACTAGTAGAATATCCATATGAATAAGTAAATGGAATTATTTCATTTTATATTTGTAATATTATGCTGAAGTTAAAGTTTAAAAGTATTTTTTTATTCATACATTGCCTTAAATGTTTATGTTTATTTATGAAAGTTTTCACTATATTGTTATCCTTACTGAGCATCTGAGCTTACCCCTTTCAATGTTTTATTTTTCCAAGGATGTGAAGAAGTATTTTATGGATGACCTATAGGGATAGTATGAGGGGATATAAAGACAAGATTTTTTTGTAGTTTTTTTCACTTTATGATTTAATGTAAACCTTATGAATGTATCTAGTATTTCCAAGGCTACTAAACTAATCGGTCTTTCAAGACTTGATTTTTTGTGATCATGACAATGTTATGTAATAATGCACCAAATCAGGGTAACTAGGGTCGGGTTATTACAAGAATATCCTCTCCCATTGTTATTTATGAATTATGTTCTTATGCCTACTCTTATGTATCTTTATCTTAGACTTCATTAAAGTCTATCTAATTTCCACAATCTTGTTTAGAGATGTAATCCCTCTTAAGAAAGGAGGTATGTATGTTAAAAAACAATTATCTAAAGAATCATATAACTAATATCTTTTTTCATTTGGATACCCTAAAAAGATACACTTAGTGCCTTTGGGTGTAATTTTGTTACTAGGAATGGATTTAACATATGCTTCACAACCCCACACTTATACATGAAACAACATCATTTTATTTACACTCCAAAGTTAATATGGGATACTGATTTTTTATTTAGTTTTCACTTGGTTTAGTATGTATACCATTGTCTAAAATGTGTATCCCTGAAAGGATAATGGAATAGTCACATGACTCATAATTTATCACACCATTTCTAACAGGGTGTGGTTTCTCTTTTCTCTTACACCATTCCATTGTGATGTATAAAGAGAAATGAGTTGGTATAAAATATCACACTCCCATAAATAATATATTAAGTCTTGATGAATATATTCTTATCTATAATTTGAGCATAGTTTCTTAATATTTGTACCAAGCTAGTTCTCAACTATATTCTTATATTCCTTGAATATTTCAAATGAATATAAATTATACCTCATTAAGTAGACATATCCATGTCTACTAAAGTTTTTAATAAAATTGAATAAGTATGATTACCCAACCCTATCTACAACTAGAAATTTCCTTTATACTTCAGTATAAACCAAATCACAAAACTCAATGGCTCTTTCACATTTTCCTAGAAATGGGTCCTTAATCATTTTTCCTTCTAAATAAGCATGAAATACACAAATTGGATTTAGTTAAAATGATTCCAAATATAAATCTTGGTGTAAACTAATCAAATGATTTTCATTTACATGAAATAGGTGGTGATTCCCTGGTTGGGTGTGGTATGATTAATGTGAATTATCTTTGTTATTAATTTATATTACTTTTTTTGTGTAATATAACATGTAAAGATCGTTATTTAAATATTTCTTACCATAAAAATGATTTATTTATAAAATAATAAACACTTATTTACAAATTTGAAAATAAATCTATTTTTATCAAGTATGGACACAAACAAAATGTTTTGGTGATTAAAGGCATATAATCATTATATTTTTAAACCAATATTATTCTATTTGTAAAATTGAGTTGGTTATCCCTAGTAGCCATAGAAAAAAGTTTGTCTCTGTTGGAATCTTGTAGATCTAACCCACCTATGGAAATTTTTCAAAATATATTTGGTTCTTATATTCGAATAAATATGTAAAGATAGCATTCTATCTCCAATACAAAATTTACATAAATATATATATTACACTTGATAATGAATACATATAAAGATAACCTTGAATCTTTTTTAGTGCATTTTTTCTTCCAATGGTCATTTTTACTACATGAAAATAGATAGTGTCTTATTCTCTTTCTTTCCCCTTGATTCTCCTCTTATTAGAAGGGAATTGTGAAGAATATTTATACTATGAGTTAGTCTTATAGATCTTCGCATGGAATTTCCTTTTATTAACCATAAATGTAGCAGGTTTTCATTCTTATAATTTTTATAAAATTGGTGGAGAAGAGTGAGAAGATCTGGGAGACACTTCTTTAAGTTTATTATATAGAAATTAAAAACAAAACTAGATAAACTCTAAGGGAGTGTTGAGATAATGATATTGGTTCATATTTATTCTAGTAATTTAAACCCTAAAACCTATAGGTGACAAATACATCCAATATGTTTGACTAAATGATGCCCAATTAGTGAAACTTCTCTAAGAGTGGTCATGAAGATCGGATTGGATATCTCATACCATTCTTATATTTCTCTATCCTGATAAATATCATATAGGTTATAAATCATTCTATAAGAATTCATGTTTTCATTGAACACCATGAGTTCACTAGACATAGATGAAAATATTAAACATTAAACACCAGTCTCACTATTCATGTGTTTTTCATAGACAGTGAACTCCTCCTTAGTCATCTCTATATCAAGAAGATTAGGGACTGGAGATTCTTACATGTAGGAATTTTATTTATAGTGAAACATAACTCATAGGTGTTTAAACTATAGCTAGAAGTTACTTCTACTTTAGATATGGACTTTCTCCGTAATTGACCACAGGGATAAGGTGGTTGATGAACTTATAATTATTATATAATAATAAATCATATTATTATTGCTTATCTTGATTAAAATTTATTTATGACATAATAATAATAATTTTAATTTTATTAAGTCTCCCACTATTTTATCAAGTCTCAAAGGCCCTCACCATTCAACTTGGAATGTCCCGTCACTTTAGACGTTCTAGTGGAAAGTATCTATAGTTTCTTCCTTATGATCCATACTACGGATATAAAAACCATATAGAAGGTGTTTAGGTTGGTGATGTTTCCAACTATGGGTTTACTGTTCCTTTTTTTATTGAGTGGACCCCCCAATACTATAATATTGAATCTTATTTCCTCAACATTGGCCTCAAATTTTATATTGAATATACTATGGCTATTAAATTCAGAAAAAATTAGTTAATTTGACCCATCATATTAGTTAAGACTCTACAATAATTAAAATTTTCCATGATTATGGTATAAACGGAACTTTAACTATGGTTTATCTTAATTTAGTTAATGGAAGGAATAATGAATTAATATTAACTTGAATGATTTTGTTTATTATTTGGAAATTGTCTTATTTTATATTTTACATATCTTATTAATATTAATTAGATTTTACTTAAGTGATTATTTATGTACCAATAGAACATTTAAATAGAATCCTTCTATTTTAATTCCATATTTTCAAATCAACCCACTTATTTATGTCATATTGGACTTGCATCAATCAAATATATCATGTGTAAATAGAAATAAAATAAATAAATAAATAATGTGATTATGAGCTTAACTAATAGTTAATTTATTGAGTGGACAATAAATCAACATATAAACCTAGGGTAAAAATCTTTATGTTTGTCTTGGAACGTGTTTCATTATTTCATCTATCTACCTATGAGAAACCCATGTTGGTTTGGTCTTATTTACGTCTTGAACCACCTCCACCTTAGCTCCTCTTCGAATCGACTCCAAGTGTATTTTAATACTCCTTTTATTATATATCTTTTATAACTCAGATATAGGTGAGTAAAAAATGATTGGTTATGGATAAATGCATAAATAAACCTCTTACATGCATGTAAATCCCAAAAATTTTATAATACTATGCACAATATCTTTCTTAGCACGCAACACTGAGCTTTAAGAAAATCATGATATATTATTAAAATATTATAATTTAATGTAATATTTAATGATTAGTAGTTGTATTGGTGGGTATGAATAATTTTAATCATATTATGAAAAATGTTTATAAAGGTTTTATATAGTGTATTTATTAATAATAAATAAGTACTCAATTTAATGTAAAGTCCTTTCATATTTCAAAAAAAATTCCCTTAAAAATGGTTTTTATTGGCTTTTTGTGAAGAAATTATAATTAATTTATTCCATTTTAATAAATTTATTTTATCAAAGTAATATAATTTTTTAAATAATCATATCTAAATTATCTTTGGGTAAATTTCTTGGAATTTCCTGAAAAAAGTTGATTTTGGGGTGAATATTTAAAATAGTGATATTTAAAGAAAACTGTATTTTCTTTTCTAGTATTTTTAAGGATTTATTTTTATTTGGATTGGTTTTAAAATTTAATTAGTTTATTATTGTTAAAAATAATTCTATTTTTATATTTTTTATCAATATCATAATTGATCTTGGAATAAAAATTATTTTACACTTAAAAAGTGTTTTTTAGAAACCCGTTCTTCATCTTGCTTTGTGAGATTATTATATAATGAATATCTACCACATATAGAGATTGAATTTAGTAAAATTTATTACATATTTGTAGTTATAATAATTAATATTATTTAATTAGATAAACTTAGTTTTTCTCATAATTAATAGTAGAAACTATAAAAAATTGTCACCGCCTTAAATGGGTAAATCGGGTTAACCTAGTTTCAAAATAAGTAATCAGCAAAAAAATCATATTATTTCTTATTTAATTAATGAATTTTAACCCTTATCATCTTAATATTTATATTTAATATTTTATTACACACTTATCCATGAAAATGTCCTATATAATATTTTAAGTAAAATTCAAAATATCATTCTCTTGCTTTTAAATTTCTAATATATGATCATATAGGGATAAGAATAAGTTGTGAATGAATATTTTATTTTATTTTTATCATAAGGAAATTATTTTAATTATGTTATTTTATTTATAATTTTTAGTTATTATATAATTTCTTTAAATTATTATATAATTTTAATGCAGTTCTTATGCAAGAAGAGGAAATCTAAAAAGTAAATAATATGAAAAACATTAAAAGTAATGTATTTGAGATAAGTTATAGTCCAAAAATAATTTTAAAGTTAATAATAATGAATTATTTATGGTTAAATGGATTATATTATATTTTCATTACTATCTTCATTCCTTTAAAGTCACATTAAATAAATAATAGTAAAAATCAAATTAATTATATTTTATAAAAAATAATATTATATTAAATTATTTAAAATTTATAAAAATATTGAAAGAGGAAAATTAGGAAGAAAAATAGCTGTAAAATTCAAACATTTCCCATTTATGGTCTAATTTTTACCATATAATTTAAATTATAAACCATTGAACTGAAAACTTTGTTACAGCAATTAAGGTAAAATTTGTTAATCACGGGGTTAAATCGAACTATAAGATATAAAATGATATCTAAAAGTGTCAAAATTTGAGTATATTATTATATTAAGACCATATCCACTTTATCTTCTAATCCATGTCATTTTAGAACCATTTTACATGAGTTAGAGATGTATTATATTTTAATATTTTAGGAATTTCCAAAAGTGTCCCTCTCCTCACTTATAAAAGAACACCCCTCCCCTCTATTATTTACACCACTTTCACCCATATATATTTCCCAAACTCTACCCAATTAACTTCAAAAATTACATATACATAAATAAGAGGTTTTCTTATTATTAAAAGGAAATTAAAAGTGTCCATGAGAAAGGATCTAAAGAGGCTAACAGAAGGAAATATAATCATCCTACCGGATCTATTTCAAATTTTTTTCTTCATCTACCTCCTCTAAATATGTGGTGTTAATCATAAAATAATAAATTAGGTAATATAAATATTATGAAATTTTATTATTATTATTTAACCCCCATTATTCTCCCTCTTTCCATCAAATGTTAAGTGAAAGTATTTCTCATGTGTATATGTGGACTACCACCTCCACATAACGATTCAATTCATTTTCCATCACTATATTCCATGGATGGTTATTATGATGGGTTTAATTTCTATATATGATATTTATGATATAATTATTCTTAAGGAATTATAATTTAATATCTTCTATCTTACCCTTCCAACTGTTGCAAAATGATAATGTCGCTCGTGTGTACGTGTAAGCGACCACATCTAAGAAGCAATGTGACTATTTTTTCATTTACTATTTAAATGGATCATAAAAAAGGATAGACTTAATGAATATTTATGATATATGTGATATAATATTTATTTTTTAATGTTGAATTATTATTTACCTTTCTTTTTTTACATCCTTCAAGAAGTGACAACAACGTTCATGCGTACGTACGACCTACCGTCTCCATGAATGGTGTAATTTATTAATCCATATATAACTTTCATGAATGATTATAAACATTTATATAATGAATATATATATATATATGATATTTATATCATAATTATAATTTTTTAGATGATGTAACCATGAAAAATATAAATTTCACAAAATTATCCAACCCAAACTTACATAAAAATGAGAAGTTAACACTTCGAAATAGTGATGTAAAAAAAGAATTTTTAATAAATTATTGTTATAATATTATAAATGTATCATATATTATATAATTATTAGGTGTATAGTTCTAGTATATAAATATAATAAATTTAAATTTATTATACATTAGGTTAAAATCAATTATGAAGTAATTTGGACTGGAGGTAAGGGTTTATTTTACAATCTCAATCTTTTTCAGAATTGTTTATATTTAAGTTTTCATTGGGTAAATATATGATATTTCTATCTTAAAACCCATAAATATTATTCTAATCTGTCTATTCATGTAATTTTACTATTTTAGTATCATTTTCCTCTCTTTGGTTCTCAAAATGATTCAGATTTGTTTAGGAAAATCTAGTTTTAATTCTCCCCTTTCAGTCTGAAAAAAAAAATTATTTCATATCCATGTTTTCTAAAAAAATTAAAGAATGTTTTTTTATTATTATTATTAAATTTTTATTTAAATTATTTTTTAACCATGTTTGACTTTATATAAAAAAATTCAAATGGTTCTTTGTTTCCTATTCTAAACAAGTTACTTTTAAATTGTTACCGAAAATATAGAATGAATATTTATTTTAGAATACACCACTTGAATTAAATCTATATACATCATGACTAATATATTATTTTAATCTTAATTTAAAATTTTAATCATTTATTTCTAAAGAAAAATGTTTCCCTAATATTTTGGAATTTTTTTATATTTTAAATAATTGATTTCAAAATAAAATGGGTATTTTCCACAAGAATCCTTTAATTGATATTTTAAAATTATTTTATTATGTATAAAAATACATTAATTAATATTATGATTTTATGAGTATATAATCTAATGATACCATTCAAAATATTTCTATGGATGGTTTCATATTAGTCTAACTAGTGATAGTATTGAAATTTTATATGATAGTTCTTACAATATGGACCATTATTGATGTTTAAAGCATGTTGATTATGTTTTATTATTTATTCATATAATTAATGAATTAGGATTATTAAGTTATGGGTAGGTCCAAAAGTTACATATCCCCTAGATACATCAGTAGGTATCACAAGATAAAATAGGTTGGGTATTTTTTCTAAGGCCTTACCCATTTATGTAATATGTCTTGGCATGTGGCCTTGATAGAAATTTTAATATGTATAGAATTATGAATTCCATAATTATGAAATAATTTATTCATGTTCATGTACTTATTTTAATATTAATTATATCCATTGATATTTTTCAAGTTCATGTGATTATTTATATGGGATTATTCTATTATCATTTATTACTTCCATATTATTCTTCGTGATCAAGTTATTGATTAAATGGAATGTGTTTTCAGTTATTTGCCTTGGAATATTGATTATGACCCATTTACTCATGATAGAATCCATTGTATGTAACCCTTACTAAGTTATTGATATCACCCCTTTATTATGTTTCTTTTACCAAAGATTCCAAGAAGTGTGCAAGGATTGATATAAGGAATTATAGAGTAAATAATGGTATTCTTAAATAAAATACTATATTATATTTTATGTTGTCAAATATAATGTAATATTCAAGTATGTATCTTTCATACAAAGTATACTAAACTATTTGGTCCCTTTTGGAAGAAATTTCATGTATCTAGTGCCTATGTGATAAAGTAACCATCGACTTTGGGCTACTAGGGTTGGGGTCTTTACTATCGGTATCATAGAAAGATTAGTAGAAAACTTAGGAACTAGATTTTGGAAAACATGTATTAGGTATTATAACCAAATGAGAAACTATGAGGATATTTATAATTGAAGGATAATATCATAAAGTTTTTAGTAAGGTATATATTATGTTATTTTCCTAGAAATGCATCCCTATCTAGATATTACAAGTGGACATGGTTTTGGAACAGATATATCTAAAGGTAATAACCTTGAAAATAGTTTTTTGTTTATATATTGACCATAATTATGGTTCATGATTAATGGTAAATTATTGTGAACTTAGTTTGACACTCTTAGTGGATACGATTCAATTAATACACATTTTCGTTATCAACAATAATGATAAATCAGAGAATAGACCCTATGGAAACCTATGATATTTTATAGTGATATGGGATAAACCTTAAGTGTATTGGGTAGATAATTATAAGGTAGGTCATTTTTTTACATATATACCCTTTTTAATATTTTATGTGATGGGTTTATAAAATGATTAAGGATATTTTGAGAGAATTTTATATGAACAAAACCCTTTATTTTATTATATGATTTAGTGAAAAGATTATTTGAGGAAGAATGATTTTATATATTTTGGAAATAATTTTAAAGTTAATGATAACCTTTAGGGTTAATATGATCATTTATTTTGAGGTAATTATGGTTGACTAGGATAAAAGATCTAGTATATTTTGGGAATATATTGTACAGATAACCATGGTATTAAAAATGGTTTGTTTATTAAGTGATTAATTTTAATTACCCTATATTGGGAATATAATATGATTAAGGTAAAAAAATATCAATGAAGAATAAAAAAATTGATGGAAGAACATGTGATTTTATTATGGATTTGTGGTGATTTAGGGTATTTATATAAAGGATTAGAAAAATTTTGGGGAGTATATGATAAGGGTATATACATTTTAGGTATTCGAAATTATGAGTGATTGATATTATTTGGAGGTATTAGTTAGGTTGATCATGAATATATATATATAATAAATTATTTTATATTTTTTCGGATTTGAGTTGTTATTAATATTATAGAGGATTCTTAATTTTAAGTTGAACTTTAGGTGTTGTTGTTCAGGTTTTAGTGATTAATATATTATATTTATCCATATTAGGTAAATTATGTTATTAATTATAATTTTTTTAAATATTTAGAGAAATAAGTAATGGATTCTCATTATTTTATAGATCTTCTGATCCATTAAAATTTAATTTTAGTGCTTTAGGTATGAAGAATCCATATTGAATATTTATTTCTTTGAATAAGAGATGAAGTGGAAATTCCTCAAATCACTACCAAAGAATTAATTTTTATTTGAAAATAGAATGAAATAAATTAATTACATTTTATTTTGTTCACTATCTTGATATAAAATCAACCCCTCAACTTTGGGAAATGGATCATGAAATAAAAATCTTATCGGTTTACCTTTATTTTTAATGAATTGATCATATTATCACCAATCATGGATTTATGATTTTTTTTGTCATTAACTTTATCATAACCATATCATATATCACTATCTATTATTCCTTGGAAATTATTTTTCTCCTCCAAGATTATAAATTAACTTCCCCTAAATTTTCCCCTTTTATAGGAAGAAAATTATGTGTTATTTCTTTGAATTTTTATTTTTCACGATTCCCTTTTTCAATTGAAGGTTTATGATCCCTTTGTATGATGTGGGTTTGAAATAAGGGTATTTTTAAATATTGTAATTTCAATGACCTATATAAAAATTTGAGGGTGAAATTTATTTAAGGGGTATAATTTAACACACTATAAATTTAAAATAATATGCTCAATAGCTTTCTTAAAATACAACACTGAGCTTTAATCGAACTGCAATACACTATTAAAATATTATTATTTAGCATAAAATTTATCTCCTAATAATTGTATTAGGGGGTATGAATAAGTTTTACCAAATTATGAAAAACATTTATAAAGTTTTTAAATACTATTTTGAATAATAATAAATAAGTACTCTATTTTCAGTAAAGTCATTTTATACTTCAAAAACTTATTTTCTTCAAATATGGTTTTTATTGCCTTTTATGAATGGAAATTATAATTAATTTATGCCATTTTTATAAATTTTATGTTAGTAAATCAAAATAATCATTTAAAATATCATATTAAAATTATCTTAGGGTGTTGTTATAAGAATTTAAAAAAAAAAGTTAATTTTTGGGTGAATAGTGAAAATATCTATTTTATTGAAAACTATATGTTATTTACTTGTATTTTCAAATATTTATATTTATTTAGATTTGTTTTAAAACTAAATTAATTTATTTTTGTTTATAATAATTTAATTTATACCTTTTGGTTCAATATCATGCTTGATCTTAGGAAAAAATACCTTTATACTTAAAAAGGAATTTTTCATGAAACTGTTTTTCATCACACATTGTGAGATTATTATAAAATAAATTTATACCATTTATAAATATTTCATTATATAAATTGGATTTACTATTTTAAATTATAATAATTATTATTATTTAAAATGTTAAACTTTATTTTTTGTCATAATGAATTGTAAAAATAGTAAAACAAATCACTATAGTAAAAGGGTAAATCGGATTAACCTTGATTAAAAATAAGTGATAAGGCCACCATGTTTCATATTAATTATTATATTATGAATTTATTTATACCCTTATCACATTATTCTATATATTTAATTTTTTATGGGACACTTTTCAATGAAAACAGCTTATATAATATTTTAAATAAAGAAAAATAGAAAATCACACTCTCTTGGTTATAAATTTATCTTAACTATTCACATAGGGATAAAAATAAGTTGTGAATAAATATTATAGTTTATTTTGATCATAATTTAATTATTTTAATTATGTTATTTATAATTTTTACTTATTACGAAACTTCCATAAACTCTTATACAATGTCGATGTCCTGCTTTTGCAGGCATGGGAAAACACAATGTAAATAATTTTAGAAACATTAAAAGTAATGTATTTGGGATGATTTATGGTTATAAATTTTTTTTTACTTAATAATAATTTATTATTAATATTTTAATTTATTATATTCAAATTCTATTACTATTTTCATGTCTTTAAATGCAAATTAAATGAATAATGTCAAAATTGACATTAGTGATATTTTATGAAAAATAATATTTTATTAAATTACTTGAAAAATCATAAAAATATTGAAAGAGGATAATTAGGATGATAAATGTTCAAAATATCAATCCATTTTTCATTTATTATCCAATTTATAACTTATAATTAAAATTATAACTATTTAAGATTGAAAAATTCGTTACCGTACTTAAGGTTAAAAATGGTAATCTAAGGGTTTAAACCAAAAGATAAGGTTTAAAATGATATTTAAACCTATATAAATTTTAATTTATGATTTTATTAAGACCATATCCTCCTTATATTTTAATCCATATATTTTTTGAACCATTTGACGGGATTTAGACACATGTTATATTATACTATTTTATAAATTTCCCAAAGTGTCCCTCCCCTCACTTATAAAAGGACACCACTCCCCTATATTCGTGCACCACATTAATCCATATAGAGTAAAATAGATAAAAAAAATTATCTTCTAAACTTACCTATACATGAATTAGAGGTTTTGGCATTCTTAAATGGCCATTCTAAGAGTCCTTAAGAAACGATCTAAAAAAGGCTAACCGAAGGAAAGGTGATCATCTTACCCGACCTATTTAAAATTATTTATTCTTATAAATAAACTAAATGTATATTATTAATTATAAAATAATAAATTAAGTATCCTAAATATGCATAAATTTTATTACTATTATTTAACCACAATTATTCATCCTCTCTTTCATCAGATGGGAACTAAAAGTATTTTTCATGCATACATGTGGACTTCCACCTCGAGATAAAGATAAAATTAAATTTCTATCACCATATTTAAAAGATTATAATAGATTTAATATTTATAAATTTTATTTATGATATAATTATTATTCTATAATTATAATATAATATCATTCTTTTTACCATTCCATCTGTTGGAAAATGATAACATCGTCTACACGTATGTGTGGACTTCCACAACAACAAAGTGATGTGATTGATTTTCATTTTTTATTTAAAAAGATCGTAATAATGATAAATATGATATAATAATTATTTTTTAATGTTCAAGTATTATTTACCTTTCTTTCATTCTATACATCAAAAAGTGAAAATAGCATTGATGCACACATACGGCCTACCGTCTCTATGAATGGTGTAATTCATTTTTTATATTTATATCTTTTATGGATGATTATAAATATGTGTATAATGAATAAATATTAAATTTATATCATTATTATAATTATTTATATGATCTAACACTGAAAATATAAAAGGACTGAAACTACTGAACTAAAACTGACATAAAAAACGAGATAGTTCACACTCAAAAACAAGGTTTTTAAAAGAGAAATTTTAATAAAAGGATGTTGAAATATTATAAGTGGATAATATATGATATTATGAGAACTTATGTGGTTCTATTATATAAGTACAAAAAATTTAAATTTTTTATACATGATTTTAAAATAACTTACAACGCAATTCAAACATAATATAAGGGTTTATTTTACAATCTCATTCTTATACAGTATTGTTTATATTTAAATTTACATTGGTAAAATTATATAATATTTCTATATTAGACCCAATAAATTTTATTTGACTCTATTTATTTATTTAATTTTAATGTTTTAGTACCATTTTATTCTCTTTGGTACTCAAAATGGTTTAGTAAAAAATTTTAATAAAATTCGGTCTTATTTCTCTTATTTTATTAGGAAACCTTTTTTCTTCTATATCTATGGTTTCGAAAAAAATTAAAGAATTTTTTTAACTATTCCAAAATGATTATTTAGATTCATTTTTACCCATGTTTTAATTAATATAAAAAATATATATTTAATCTTCTTGTTATTTTTCAAATAAGGTACTTTTGATTTTTTACCAAAAATGTAAAAGGCATTTTTTTAACATACACTGCATGAATGAGATTTCCCACCAACTTGACTTCCCAATAATTTGAATATTACTTTATAATATTTCATGGTTCTTTATAAAGATATTTTTTCCTAATCTTTTGGAAATTTTTAAATTTTAAATAGGTGATTTCAAAATGAAAAGTGTATTTTCCTCAATAAATATTCCAGTGATATTTTAAAAATATTTTCATCTATTTAAACATAATTTGATGAATCATATGCTTTAATAAGGATATAATCTAATGATACCATCAAAAGTATTTATACAGATGGTTTATGATTCATTTTACTATGGAAATTATTAACATTATATATGTTATTTCTTATAATACAAATAGATATTGATTGTTAAGGAATATTGATTAATTTGTTTTATTTATTTATATGATGAACGCATTAGAATTATTAAGTAATGGTTGATAGGATCTGGAGGTTTTCCCGACCCACAAAAATTAATTTATAACCCACACTAGTATAGTATTGAATGGTTGAACCCAAAGGAAGGGAGGTGAGTGATCTTATGGGTTTCTAAAAATCCCACTAGTTTCAAAACTGGGGGAAATTCCTTTTAAGATTTTTTACATTTATTTTTTATATATTTTAGTCAAAATAGTAATGAGACATTTTTTACATAAAATAGTTAAAACAAAAGATGAATTTTTTTTGAATTTTTTATTTATTTAAGAAACAAAATGTGAAACAAATAAAAGAAAAAGTAAGAAAACTATGAGAAACATAAGCAAAGATTGGTATAAATAAGAAATATATTTAGGGAAGATCAACTCAATTAGTTTTAAATGGGTTCATCTTCTTAGAAATTTAATTATATTCACAACAATATAAAAAGAGTGATTAATCTCCCTCACTGGGAGATTTACCACGCAGATTAAACAATCTTAAAGTTCACCACTCAAATAAAGTTTCATTTGCAATAGAATTGAAATAATAATAACCAAAAGCAATCTCGTCGATTGTTTCTGATTTGAAATTAAATCTTTAAAGATAAAATAAACCACAATCAATCTCACTGAATCATCATAGAGTTTTTTTATATTGAGAAAAAGTAAAATTATGTAAATTTAAAGAATTTAGAATTGATCTCATAAATCAATTCTAAATACCTTAGTAATATAGGAAAATAAGTTAATTAAGAAAAACCAGATGAAGTTCAAAATCCCCAACTAAAGGATTAGCTGACATACATGTTGAATTCAAAACGAAAATAGTTTGAACAATAAAATATAATAGAGGGAGAAGATTTCTCACTCAAAAACTATTTCATACTATCGTCCTCTTAGAAATCCGAGTCTTTGGTTGCAGTCTCTACTCTACTATTTGTACTGCTCTCCAGCTCTCAAAAGTGTCATGAAAAGTGAATGAGAGATATCCTAAGTTCCCATGGTTGCTCTGTTTTAAGTGCCCTATCAAATCCTACAGGTCACCAATAATCGCCACTAACATTGGTTCTCATTCACTGCATCATCGCACACGTGTGTTTTTTTTTACTCTAACACATGTCACTTTAACTTTTCTCTTGTAACTAACTCAATGAACTCCACATTTGTCTGTTTCAGTTGAACCTAGATGCATAGTTGGGAGGGGTACTGAAAAACAAAAAGAAATAAACGAATAACGTAAACATAAAAATTTTGTAAAAAAATTTATTAACTTATTATCTTAATTAATAAATACTTGATTAAAGTTATTTAATATTAAGGTTTATTAATTTATTTAAATTATTATTAAAAATATTAATTTATTAATATTTTTATTTAATATTTATTTAATTGATTTAATTTAAATAGTAAATATTATTAATAATTAGTAATCATATATTATTATTATGTTTTAAATTAGATTATTATTTATTTAGTTAGATTAATTACTTTATTTTATTAATTAACTTTATTATTATAATTATAATTGTTTATTTAAAAATTTAAATTATAATTACAATGTTTATTAAAGTGTTATTTATTTGATTAAATTTCTTTATTTTAAAAATTAATTTTATTTATCAATTAATATTATTAATAATTTAGTTTTAAATATTTTATTAAATTGATTTATTTTATATTATTATTTACTATTATTATTTATTTGTTTATTTTTCAATTCTTACCTTTTTATTTTCTCTTTTTATTTTCTCTTTTTAATTTTTTTTATTTTTTTAATTTTTATCCCACCCCCTTGTCTTCTTACTATTCTATACAGGGGGCTTCAAGATTCTTCAGAAAGATTCTATAGTAGTGGCACCAGATGGTCCCTCCTCCAATCACGGTGGTGGATGGTTTGAGGGAAGTAGGTCGAATCTCCTTCCCCAGATCTACAATGGTAGTCTGATATTCAGATCCATAGCATCGACCGGCACAGCGATGATAGTTCCTCATTCACGATGCAGCAACATCATAAAATATGGACTCAAAGACTTCTCCTCATCAAAATATAGATGGCGGTGGATTTAGGTAGACCGGGATCTTAGTTGCATCGAAGTAGATTAGAATCTAAAAGTTTGCGGTGACGGGTTCTCTAGATATGGAAATGATTCTGGATTTGTTTTTTGAATGGATCTAGTTTCCAAATGATAATTGAAGGTGTGATATTTTCAGATGTTTTTCGGGAGGATGGTGATATTGGCAGGAAGATCAGTGGGATAGATGTGTGGGTAGGATGGTGGAGAGACGGTGTCGGTAGGTGTGAAAGGGGGTTGTCGATAGGTGCCAGATGGGAGCGTTGGTGGATGGGAAAGGAAAAAAAGTGTCGATTGGAAAAATAGAGAAATTGGGAAGTGGCATCAATAGGTGTGAGAAATGGGAATGGTGAGTCACGGCGTTGGAAGGTATTGAGAAAATGGAAAAGGGAAAAAGGAGTCACCAATAGGATGATCGATGGATCGTATGAAGTTATAAGTAGGTTGTATAAAAATAAATTTTGGGTGTCTTATAATTTAATTGAAAATTTAAAAATAAAACAATTAATGGATTTAAATAAAAAAAAACTAGAATTAAGAAATTTAAAAACATAATTAATGAAACTTTAACTAATAAATAAATAACTATTTAATTAAAAAATTCATAAAGAAGACTAAAATTAAACTATCTAACTAGCTTAAATTATTAATATAACAATTAACTAAATTGATACTATATTATAAAATTAATTTAGAACAATAAAATAAAATGATTTAATTTATTAAGTGAAATCAAATTAAATAGTTAAATTGATAATTGAAATTAAATTATTTTAGAAAAAAATAGAAATATTTAAAATTAAATAAAAGTTTAAGATAATTAAAATAAGATAAATTAATTAATTGATTAAAAAATGATCATATCAATAATTATTCCACAAAAAAGAATATAAACTTAAAAATACTAATTCGAAAATTTAAAGAACCTCAAATCAAAACAAGACATAATTACATGTTTTATGATTTTTTAATAAAATATTAGTTATAAAAACTTATTAATTAATGAATTTAGTTATTAAATTATGATATTTCATTCAATTAGTAAAAATTAAAAGAATAATTAATTAAATGATTAAAAACTAAATAAGAATTTGTGGAAATTTGAGTAAATTTAAGGCCACATCAATTTCCCCCACACATAACTATTGATTTTACTTAATCAATTTAATACTTTATTAATTTTGAAACAAAAATAAGTTTTTTATCAAAATGCTCAAATTGAATCATGTCTATAATTTTAAAACTAGAGGACAAAAAATTGAGAAAATAGGATTTTGACATAAAATGTTCAAATGAAATCTTTCCGGATTTTCAAATAAACACTAGGTAATATATAGAGAAAATAATTATCTACTGTTGAAAAATTTCATGCCTCTTATATGCAGCTGCCAACTAATTAAATTCATTCCAAGATTAAGTTCTAAATTTTAGAGTGATAAAAGGTTAAAAGTAAATGTAATTAAAAACTTAACCATAGGAACCTTATACTTTGAATTTCGCTAAGGTTCTAAAAAGAAAAAATTTATTTAACTTTTTTTAATCACCTTATTGATACAACATAAATGATTCTATACAAATCTAATGTCCTCTTATTCATTTGGTGTTCATTATTCCCCTAAGCTTAATGAACTCATTTTTTACCCTAAGCACTTTATTTTATTTTTCCCATCCATATTCATTGTGCAAAACACTATCAATTAAAACTTATTCAAATGGATTTAGTTAACAGAAACGAACCCAATTCCTAGAGTCACAGAGGTTCACCATGGGATCCCAAATTCCGATTTTACTCCATTTTCAAAAGATTCATATGATAAATATCTAAACTATCTCATGAAGGTGATTAGTTTTTAAATAATTAAAAGAAATTTTGGACCCCTAGGATGAAGTTCAAACTTCCAGTTTTGAAAATTATGATCTCAATTTCACAATAAGTATCCTATATCACTCTTAAATATAGTTCCTAAACCAAATATTAATAAAATCACTAAGCATAATCACTCAGAAATCATTCATCCTCAAAAGTTTCAAATTTAGAGCAACTCTTAACTAATAGTAAAGTATTTTTCCTTAGGTGAGATAGAATTTAAGTACAAAATTTACTAAAGAAACTCAATTTTTTATAGTATTTTGATAAATTTTATCCTTTTTTGGAATAAAATCTTTAAAGGAATAGGGATTTGACGGGCTCCATTAAATCAAAGAATATATCACTATATATTGACCCCCTCCCCCACACCTAAAACCCGACTTTGTCCCCAAAGTTTAATTTTAATTTGGAGAAGACAATTTAATAATTAATATTCAGAGCATATTTTCAATTAAGTATATTGATGACATGTATCAGGGGTCTCACTAAAATTCAAAATAATTTTTTCCAAAAAAATTTACTTTATAGAAGGTTAACATGCATTATTATTTTAGGTAGTGAAAAAATTATTCAATTAAATTTAGACAGTAGAATGTGAAATATAATAAACAGTGAAATGGGTGTTAGAAAGTTTGAGAATTCGATTTAAACAAATGTTCAATAAAGTAGAAAAAGGTAGTTAAACACCCTTACTTAAGAACAAGATCATAGTAAATCCTCCCACACTTAAATACATACATTGAAGATTTTACACCATTGATACTCAACTTTAAAGCAAGCAAAAACATGCATTAGAATACAGACATATGTAACAAATCTTTTTAGCAGCAATAGCATTTTTTTATCATACTAATACATATAGTAATAATTTCCAGTAAGGGAAATGTGAATAAATTTTTTTTCAATAGCTACTGAAAATCATTGAATTAATGGAACTGGCACTAGTGAGTCATCTTTGGGTGACTTAACTTTAGTAGTGTAATGGTGAATCAAGTTCATCTATGAGTAAGGGACTCATTATTAAATTGTGACTTAGTAGTTAAATATTTAAAGTAACAAGGAGTATAAACCTGAAGGTAGAAATAAATATGACTTCCCTGAATTAATTTTTGACAAAAAAATCAAGCTTCAAACTCCATATGAATTGAAGAATATATAGAATTATGCTCCTCATTTAAACCATCAATATCATACTCTAAATACACAGACCAAGAACAAAACAAAAATAAAGATAGATCAAGCAACATTTTATTCAAAGTAAAACAATAAAAAGAACAAAATCAAAAACAAAAGAGAAACCAAGGGTTGACTCCCACAAAGCACTGAATTTTAAGTCTTCAGTTAGAATTTATTTAAGTAATTTTTTTGTTTTTTTATTAAAAACAAATCATGGGTTTCCTCCCATATAACTCTAGTTTTAAATCCCCCTATCGGACTCACCAAGAAACTAACCATAGTCACTAGGTGGGTGTGATTTCCTCAGTAGGAACCAGCAACTATGTCTTGACCAAATGTTTTTAATAAATAATTTAGAATTTTGGGAAATAGGACTTGAGAAAATAAAAAAAACCCATCATCTCCAAAAGTCCCTAAGTAACACCATTTAACAGTTGTGGAAAAGCTACTGTCATCTTCTAAAATTGTTTCAAAATACTATAATTTTAAACCTAGAATAAGTGAAAACTTTAAATAGGGTTCTCTATAGTGTAGAACTAAGTCCTCAATGTTTTTCTCTTCACTTACAACCAAAAAATTTTATTAAAAGGGCTGAAAAAAACAAAGTTTTGATAGAAACATTCCACCAAAGGTTTATCAAGTTCAAATTTAGATGATTCTTGAATGTTTGAAACTAATTCATATTCCTCTTTCACAATAATCTCATATGCAATAATAAAATTTTCAACCCCAATTTCAAGTTCATTAAATATAGAAGTATTTGATATATGATCTAAGACATCTAATTCAACCTCTATTAAAACAAACTTTAAAAATATTAAATCAAAATAACATTTCCAAGATTAAGAGGTGTGGTTATGAAAACCAAATCAAGATATCTCATCTCAACCTTTTCAAATTCCATTTTGTGAATGATTTGGCCAACTTAATTTTCTAAATTAAAAATTTCAATTTAAGTGACATGAATAATTTCATCAATAGAGTTCCTAAAGGAGTTGGTTAATTCATAACTTTTTTCACAAATCAATCTCATGTTTGATATTATTTTATTATATTTGGGGAATTTAATTTTTACAAATTCATAAAATGTATTTCCTTATTTGATCACAAATTCCAAAAGGTTGTCATTTGAAGTTTATAAAAATGATTTTCGGTCTCTATACTTTCTAAAACATTCATCACAAATTTCCCACAACTCTTCATCATTATGATACACTAAAAAGCCTTTTGTGATTTTGTCTAAGACACTACACTCATCATTATTTAATCCACTATAGAAACATTGTAAAAGAACATTCAAGGGGATTCCATGATTGGGACATTGAACTAAAAAATCATAGACCTTGTCCCATGCCTCACTAAAACTCTCCTCATCACTCTTAATAATGCTAGTGATTAAAATCCAATAATGTCTAAATATCTAACCGGATGTTCTATACATTTTAATAAAAAATTTAGAGTTGTGAATTAAGTGTAAAATGATTTAACAACAGTTATATTTGAATAACCAAAGACACAAACAAAATATCTAAATACAAAACAAAGAACAAGAAATAATTTTTTAGAAACTTTAATGATTAGAGAATTGAAACAAGCAGTATTCTCACACAGTTGATTTTTAAGAATATTATATATACATACATATATATATATTGTCTATTTTTTATATTTTTTTAGATTTTATAACACTTAAAATACTCAGCGCATGCCTTCCCTGAAAATGGAGCCAAATTTTGATATGGGTTGGAGTTCGTCACAACCCTCAAAACTAAATTTATATTCTTAAACTAGTATAGTATCTAAGGGTGGAACCATAGGGAACATAGGTGATTGATCATTTGGGTTTCCAACAATAACACTAGTTTCAATAGTGGGGGAACTTCCATTTTACATTTTTACTTTTCTTTTATATATATTTTGTTGAAAACAGTAATGAGAAATTTTTTTACATAAAATAGTGAAATCAAAGATGAAACTATTTTAATAATTTTTTATATTTAAGAAATATAATGTGAAACAAATAAATGAAAAAGTTAGAAAACTATGATAAACCTAAGAAAAGACTGGTATAATAAAGAAAGATGTTAGGGGAAGATCAACTCTACTAGTTTTAAAACGGTTAATTTTTATAGAAATATAATTCCATTCACAAAAATTTAAAAGGTTTTATTAATATACCTCACCAAGAGATTTATTATATAGATTGAACAATCTCAGAGTTTTCCACTCTAAGAAACATTCATCTGTAATATAATTGAAATGATAACAAACAAAATCAATCTTGTCGATTGTTTCTGATGATTTGAAATTAACTCTTTTAGGATGAAAGAAACCATCATAAATCTATTAAAATGACCGTAGAGTTTTTTTATTGAGAAAACACGGCATTATGAAAATTTAAAGAATTTAGAATCAGTCTCACTAATCAATTCTAAATACCTAAGTAATATATTTAAATAAGTGAATTAAGGAAAACCAGATGAAGTTGAAAATACCCAACTAACGGTTTAGCTGACATACATGTTAAATTAAAAAGGAAAATAGTTTGAAAAATATAGTATAATAGGGGGAGAAGAGTTATCCCTCATAAAATAGTTCATGTTTTCATGCTGCTCGAAATCCCTGTCTCTGGTTTCAATCTCCACTCTATGGCTTGTTCTTCTCTCCAGCTCTCAAAAGTGTCATGAAAAGTGAATGAGAGATATCCTATGTTCCTATTTCTACTCAGTTTTAAGTGCCTTATCAAATCCCAAAGGTCACCCATAACCACCACCAACATTGGTCTTCCTTCACTGCATCACCATACACATGCATTTTTTTTACCACAGCACACACCACTTTAACATTTCTCATGTAATAACTCAACAAACTCAACAGTTGTCTATTTTAGTTGAACTTTGACGCATGGTTGGGTTAGGTACTACAAAACAAATAGAAATAAAAGAATAAAATTAACATAATATTTTTATAAAAAAATTTATTAGCTTGTTATGTTAATTAATAAATACTTGATTAAAGTTTTATAATATTAATTTTTGTTAATTTATTTAAATTATTATTAAAAATATTATTATATTAATATTTTTATTTAATATTTGTTTAATTTATTTAAATTAAAATAGTTAATATTATTAATAATTAGTAATCATCTATTATTATTATGTTTTAAATTAAATTATTATTTATTTAGTTAAATTAATTACTTTATTTTATTTATTAACTTTGATATTATAATTATAATTGTTTTATTTAAAAAGTTAAATTATAATTACAAAATTTATTAAAGTATTATTTAATTGATTAAATTAGTTTTTTGAATAATTAACTTTATTTATAAATTATTAATATTAATATTTTAGTTTTATATATTTTCTTAAATTAGTTTGTTTTATATTCTAATTTATTATTATTATTTGTTTGTTTATTCTATAATTTTTATCTCTTTATTTTTTTATTTTTTTTCATTCCCCCCTATCTTCTTTCGATTCTACATAGGGGGGATTCAAGGTTCTTCATGAAGCTTCCACGGCGGCGGCACCGAATGCTCCCTCCTCCAATCACAATGGCGAGTGGTTCGAGGGTGACGGCTTGAATCTCCTTCTCCAGATCTACAATCGTGGTCTAGGGTTCAGATTCACAACATCGATCGGCGTAGAAGCAATGGTTCCTCATCCAAAACGTAGTAATGGCTGTTAATAGGGACTCAAATGCTTCTCCTCGAAAAAATATGGATAGTGGTAGCTTCGGGTAAATTGGGATCTCAGTCGCATCAACGCATATTGGAAGTTAAAATTTGGTGGTGAAGGGTTCTCTATATCTATAAATGAGTCTGGATTTTGTTTTTTAATGGATTTGGTTTGCAGATAATTGTTGAAGGTGTGATATTTTCAACTATGTTTCATGAGGATGGTGATGGTGGTAGGAGGATCGATGAGATAAATGTGTCGGTAGGATGGTGGAGCGACTGTGTCGGTAGGTGCGAAATGGGGTTATTGGTAGGTTCCATATAAAAGCATCGGTAGATGGGAAAGGAATGTGTCAGTAGCATAAATAGAGAAAGTAGAAAGTAAAATCGGTAGGTGTGAGAAATGGTAATAGTGAGTCACTGTGTTAGTAGGTCCTGAAAAAAATTAGAAAAGGAAAAAATAAGTCACTAATAGGAGGATCAGTAACTCATATAAAGCTGTTAGTAGGTTGTATAAAAAAATTTTAAGAGTGCCTCATAATTTAACTAAAAATTTAAAAATAAAAAAATTTATCAAATTAAAATAAATTAAATAAAAAAACATAAATTAAGAAATTTACAAACTTAATTAATGAAACATCAACTAATAAATAAATGATTATTTAATTAAAAAATTTAGAAAATAAGACTAAAATTAAACGAAATTACTAGCTTAAATTATTAATCATGAAATTAATTAAACTGATACCAGATTATAAAATTGATTTTGAATAATAAAACAAAATGATTTAATTTATTAAGTAAAATCAAATTAAATAGTAAAATTGATAATCAAAATTGAATTATATTAAGAAAACAAAATAGAAAGATTAAAAAAAATTAAGAAAAGTTTAAGATAATTAAAATAAGATAAATTAATTAAAAAATGATCAAATAAAAATTGATTCAGTAAAGCATAATATAAACTTAAAAAGATTAATTAGTAAATTTAAAGAACCTGAAATCAAAAAAAGACAGAATAAAATATTTTATGATTTGTTGATAAAAAAAATTATAAAAAGTTATTAATTAATAAATTTAGTTATTAAATTAAAAAAGTGAACTTAATTAGTAAAATGTGAAAAATAATTAATTAAATGATTAAAAACTAAATATAAAGATGTGGAAAATTAAGTAAATTTAAGGCCACATCAACGGGTGGGCCCTAGAGTTAATAGGTATCATGAGACAAAATAGGTTGGTTATTTTCTCCAAGGCCTTACCCATTTATGTAAGATATCTTGGCATGGGGCCTTGATAGTTAGTTTAAGAGTTTCTACATTATGTATTCCATCATAATGAAATCATTCATTAATGTCTTTGTGATTATTTGATTAGTTGTAGTATCCATGTATATGTTTCAAGCTCATGTGATTATTTATATGGAATTATTTGATCATAATTTATTCATATCATATTATTCTTTGGTATAGAGTTATTAATTAAATGGAATATGTTTTTAGTTATTTACCTTTCCTTATTGATTATAAATTATTTACTCATGATATCTTTTATTGTATATAACCCTTTTGAATCATTTTCACTCACACCTTACTTATGTTTCTTTTACTTAGGATTCTAGGAAGTATTCTATGTTTGAAATGCAAGGATATACAATAGATAATAATGATATTATTAAAGAAAATAATTTTTTTATTTTAGGTTTTTAAATTTAATGTATGATTCAATCATGTATCTAGTTTATGAATACTACTAAAATATTGGGTCTATTGGGGTTGTGATCGCTTGTATTTAGTGTCAATGTAATAAAGTTTCCACTAACTATGGGCTACTTAGGTTGGGGTATTTACAACTCATTTCTTATATTATAAAGGAGGGAGGGATAACATACATGTCATAATATTTAATTTAATATTAAATAATTTCAATCTTAGGAAATGAAATTAATTTAAATTAAATAAACATAGATATAGGTTTGGTCAACCATGATGATCAGTCATACAAATGAAACGATTGAACATTTAAAGCATTTATTTATCATTCATTTCAATTCATTCTTCAATAAGATAAAATTTTCATGAATTAATATAATTAATTATATTATTAATAAATTAATTATTTTTATCTTATCCATCCAATTGTACTAGAGATTCTCATCTGATGTGATTTTAAATAAAATAAGTTATTTTATTTTATTTAAAATTTAATAAAAAGTACATAAATTTGTACTTGGAAGAAACTCGATAAGTAGCAATCTAAACTAATCTACATAGTCCTTTTTGTATATAGTATAATCATATTAAAATTGTGTACACAAATGTGTCTTAATTTCATGGCATGTACTATCAAAGTAATGACATGTGGAATACATGAAAAGTATGTTTCATGTGTTGTTTAATTCATGCCAAGTATTTAGTATGAAATGACCATTTGTGGCATATTTTTTTGAATAATATATAAAATTAATTAATCTTTGAATATAATACAATACCTAATGAACAACATGTACTATCAAATTAATGACTCACAAAACATTAGTCAATGAGGTTTAATGGATTAATTAATTAAATTTAGTATTTCTATATAAAATATGTAAAGTACCTGATGTGTACATTGTCTCTTAGGATGTCCACAGTACACGCTTAGGGACTTAGAATATACTTCTTATAAACATTTATGAGGTACATAACATGTATAAAGGATAGAAAGCATGTACTTCATGTTGTATGACTGCTATCCTATAAACGTCATGTATTAAATACACATGGTTTATTAATTACATGAAATGTCTTGACCCCATGTTTTTATATTCAAAAACATAAGGACTACACAACATATTGGTAATCTACATGGTGTGTAGCCCAAAAAAACTGTGTGACACCCTGGTCGGCCAACACATGGTATATTTAATGCACTCATTGTTTATTTATTACATAAAAACTTATAGTCTATATGGGTGTACAGGTATATTGAACAAGGATACACGATGTGAAAAAAAGGAGTACATATCATACGACCCTTCGTTATCCTTCTAGATTTCCTAAAACCTCTGGATGGGTTCTTCATTAGCGATCTTCATTAATTACTAACTGGTCTTGGTTATGTAAGAGAGAAATGAAGAGGTATAAGAATATATCTCAATGATTGGATAAATAAAAAATAGAACATGAAATGAAATTTAAGCTTTTAAATATGTAATGATCAATAATAAAATAAATAATTATAAATTTGAACAAAACCACTTTGATGCCACTTGATGGTACCGGATACAGAGGAGGAACCTAGTAGGCCAATATCCAACTCAGTGTTTTTTAGATTAAACAGATCATATGTAATGTACAAGAAATAAATGGTATGACCAATGATTTTTTTTAATAATATTAACCAATAAAATTCCAAACCAAGAGAGTGTCTTTTTTACATCAATTTTATAATTATTTTATATAAGAGATGTAAGGTTACCTTGATTTTGATGACTTCATTCATCGAGGATATTAATCATTCAAACCTAATCAGTATAGGTTCATTGTATTACTGGGACCAAAATTATAGTACATCCAGTGGTGATACACACATGATCTTTTGATATTTGAATAACATTGATGAATTGATTAGTGATATCATAGTTGATTGATCATCTAGTGTTATTCACTTTGATCGCTTAATTTTTATTTAGGCTATAAGGAATCTATCTTTTTATTATCATTATTGAGAGGGTGGGGAGGAAGATACTGAGAGTTATGTGTTATATATAATGATTAACAATCTATATAAGTTGATAGTGGTCTATTTATAGAACAAGGACTACATTTTAATATTTGACTAATTAAATAAGGGTCCTTTTATAAAATACTAAACATTAAGAAACCCCAATCCGGGAAATTAAATAATATTATTATTTTATCACATGGAGTGTGATAACTAGACTAACAATAAATATTATTTTACGGTCTTACAAATTAATATTTATCATTAAACCAAATCTCAGTCTACTCATCCTCCCTGGAATTTATCAAATTTCCAAATAAATACTCTTATCAAATATTTATTCATTAAATAAATAAATAAATATTATATTCAAATTCTGGAAAATTAATATTTAATTAATATTTGAATAATCAAATAAATTATTTAAATAATTATTTATTATGGTTTGAATAATAAGAGATGAATAATTTTATATATTTTTATAATTAAATAATTACCTTATGAATAAGTATTTATTTAATATTTTTGTTCATTTAATAAATCTTGAATAGATGTTAACTCTTGTTGTAGAGAATAATATTTACTTCAATTGTTAAATATAAATAACATTTAACTAATATCAAAGGTAACACTTTGTGTGTGACCCTCTAGGCCACTTCTTGAGTGGCATTAGGTGGCTTGCCTAGAGTCCAAGATTGTTTTCTAGCAATGGGTCATGGAACCTATAGAGGAAGAAGATGTGTCATAATGAAAAAACAAAATATTAATACTCATTGTGTAATATAATATCTTTTCCATGATATCTCATCAAGTAGATTATATACCTAGGTCATCAACCTTAATGCTTTGCATATCTTTCTTCAATTATTTGGAATGAATATGTCCACATCACCAAGTCCATGAAATCTATTTCGATGATTCCATTCTAATCAAAGATATGAGATATTAACTTCCATAAATATGGAAGGGACAAATACTTCCTTGACTTATTCATTAATAACATATCATTCATGACGTACCAGATGTAACCAACTTCATCTCGATCATATGTTGTCACAGCTTATGGAAATACATAAAATTACTTGAGTCATGTCACAAATTAATAATAATAATATTAAAGTATAAGTTTCACTACTCATCCCCATAGATAGGAATATCCAATGACATGTAAAAATTTGGAATTCCTACAGGTGGGCTTGTTCTCATAATCCCTCGTATTGGAGATTACCAAGTGTGAACTTCATGAGATGACGTATCATCTACTTATGAGTACTCACACCTAATAGTCAACATACTATGTTCCCCATCATAGAAAGTTATCTAACTGTAGAATAAGTTTTAAGATTATCACCCACTACTACAAATTAGACCTTCAACAGTGATGGCCTTCACTAAAACTAACAAAAATCACTGATAAAAGGTAACATTTATCAGCACTTTTATGAAGCACTCATAAACAGTACCCCTTATCAGTGATTTATTTTTAGCGCTTATAAAGGCTACTCATTATCAACACATTATTTTTAGCTCTAATAAAGGGTAGGATTTATCAGTTCATTTTTAGCACTGATAAAGGTCCATAATAAAATGAAATTCTTAAACAAATAAAAAAAATATTAACAATTTTAGTAATTAAATGTTTATTGATATAAATGAATAAATTGAATATAAATATATATAAATTATAAAAATTAATAAATAATATATATTAAATATGTAGATATGTAAAATAAAAAAAATAAAATAAAATAATAATAATTAAAAAATAGTAAATTAATAATATTGTTAAACATTTTATTAAATAAATAATTATTGATAAAATGAAAAAATTTAATATATGTATATATAGATTATAAATATTAATAAATAGTATATATTAAGTATATATATAAAAAATGAATAATTTGTAATAATCAAAAAAAAAACTTAAAAATGAATAAATTGTATTAATTAAATAAAAAAATTAAAAATAAATAATTTAAAAAATTATTTAAAAATTATTAATGAAACAATTATTAATAAAAATGAATAAGTATAATATATATATACATATATATATGTATATATATATTGATTATAAATAGTAATAAATTATATATATTAAATATAAATATATAGAAAATTAATAAAATGTAATAATTAAAACACATTAATGTCTTATTCATTTTTAATATTGTTGGACTTTTCAATTTAACATATATCAAACGTGTGTTACATTAATTTCATATATATATACGTAATTAATTCATTTTTATATATAATGCACACACATAAATATTTACGCAATTAATGAAATCTTATATAGAAACACATACACCTAATATTTATGTAATTTTTTCAAATTTAAGTATATTTTAAAATTTGATTATAACATGATAAATTTAATAGATTATGTTTTTAATGAGTCAATTTTATTTATTTAATTTTAATATTATTACATTTAGGTATTATTTATTTATTTTATAATATTTTTTATTTTATTTTTGAATTTAATCATTCTCTATTATATATTTATATAGATTAACTTATATATAGTTATTTATATATTTTAATTTACTATTTTTTGGTATTTTAAATATATATTAATCTTTACTTCAATGTATATATCCATATTTTTTTAATAATTTATATTTATTTATTAAAACTAGTCCATTTTTTCAATATTTTTTATGTGTAGTCCTTTTTAATTTTTCAATTTCACTCATTTTTGAAATGCATATATTTAAGATTATATATTCACTAATAATATTAAAAATATATTTGTAAATAAATATTTATAAATGTATATTTACTATATTTATAAATTTATATATTTATAATTATTATAAATAAATTAAAATTATTTTTTAATAAAGTATTTATATAATTATAAATAAATAATTATTTATATTTAAATAATTATAAAATTATATTAAATTTATTTAAATAATGAATATACTATATTTATATTTATATATATTTATAATATATATATATAAAGTTGAGGTTGAAGCCTTAGTTTATTTAGGGAAATGAGTTGCATTACAAAGTAGTAGACAACATACAATGAAGGGATGTACTCAGCAAGACTCTAATTCAAGATCTCGTTAAGACCCACAGGGGAAGCTACCAATGAGTTGCACCATGGGGTTGTGTGTGTGTGTTTTTGTGTGTGTGTGTGTGTGTCTAGTTATATAAATATATTAATATATAAATATTTTTCTCAAGTATTATTCATATATTTATAAATAAATAATTATATATTTAAATAGTTATAAAGTTATAATAAATATATTTAAATAAGGAATATCTTTATATTTATATATATATATATTAAATATATATATATAATGGTAAAAATATATTTATATTTATAAAATTATAATGAATATATTTAAATAATCAATACATTTACTATATTTATATTTATATATATTTATTAAATATATAATTATATATATATAATTATATAATTATATATAATGATATAAATATATTTATAATTATAAATAAATAATTATAAATATATTTATCAATTTATATTTAATATATTAATAAAATTATATATTAAAAATTATAAATAAAAGATTTAATTTTTATAAAAAATATTAATGTAGTTATAAATAAATAATTATATATCTAAATAGTTATAAAATTATAATAAAAATATATATAATTATATAAATATGTTTACAGATATTTTATTTATAATTATAATTATAAATCCTTTATCAGTACTAAAGTTTTTGCACAAATAAAGATATATTTTATCATCACTTTTTTAGCACTCATAAAGCATAATTTTTATCAGCGCTAAAAAGAGTTGATAAAGATGTCTTTTATTAGCGCTTATCAATTTAGCGCTGATAAAATTGTCAATGGTCTACTTAAAAGAACCCTAACTGCGACTCATTTAGTCATGATTATCAAGTTCACATGAAACTCCCCTGTTATTGGCAATACCCCTCTACGTTCTGTCGATTGAATCAATGCTAGAATCCAAGGTATATGATTTTATTCTTTCCCTCCCTTGTTGTTTGATTTTTTGGTTTCCATGGTTTTCATTTTTTGTGTTGTTCATAACCATGATGAAACATACATCTCATCTATCTCTCTATCTCACTTACCTATACCTACACAACACCACCCCTACTTTTTAAACACATTCTAGTTCAAACGGGACCATTGTGAACTACATCTCTATCTATTTTTGCAACTGATGGTGCTTTTCTTGATGTTTTCATTATATTATTTCCTTTTACCATTTAGTTAGTGTGGGTTATCATTGTTTGAATCTTGTTTCCATAGTATGACATGCACATGAAGATGAAAATAAGTTTAAGACAATAAGAAGAATCATGAATATATGTGTATCTATTGAGAAAATCAACTTCAAGAAATTTCATAGAATTGTAGGTGGGGATTTTTGCTTAATTAATATTGGATGATTAGTGTCACATAGGTGATGTAATATAATGAATAAATTAAGTTTGTTATTATTCCATAAAATGATAGAATTTTATGTTGGTTACTGTATATTTTCTTTCATTTGATTTTTTTTATTCATACACAATTTAAAAATAAATCTAGATATAATTTCACATGCTGAATATATTATGGAATAACGAGATGATGATATAACTCATACAAGAATTATTAAGGGTGTTAAGTTAAACATGAGAAAAATATTAGAAAATTTAGTACTACTTAGCACTATTATATTTTATTTATGATTGTGGTAATTTTTACTATAAATGAATTGATAAATTCAAGCTGGTTAAATGGAAAAGTGTTTTCTGGGATTACATTATGGTTCATGGTATGTTGTGATGGAAAGTGAATTATAATTTTGATTGAGTTCATAAAACCTTTGTGATGTGAGTAACAATGATGTGTTTTTTGATATTGTTCTTTGATTATGATTATGGATTAAGAATTCAAAATCATTGTTAATGTTACAAAGGGCTACTAGTTTCACAAATAAGTTTGTGTAAATTTCGATTCATTTTGGTACGATAAATATACAATACAATAAACTTCGTTTATAAAATTACACATTTGATTGCATCCTACCTGAAAATTGTTACTATCTTGAACAGATATATAATACTTCAATACTCTAGTACAATTTACCTTCACTACCTTTATTTAATCTTTCCTCAGATTCTTGATTACCTCCCATCTCTTGATGATGGATTGGAGTCCCTCTTTTAAGTTATCCTTCCACCCATCATTGTGGTTCCAAAGTTCCTTTATGGAATACCTCCCACTCATATTTAATTCATTAATCTTCATCAAATATGATGCCAAGGCCTTAAATTCCACATATCCCAAACCATTCTTCAAATCATTCATCCTTTCATCCTCCTCATTTATTACTTTCTTATAACACCAAAAATTTCACCTAAAAATTAATCAAAACATAATGAACGAATTTGTTTGGTTTATTGATATGAATTTTCTTATATGACTCACTCGGTAACTTTTCATAATGTTTTCATAAATTCTTCACTAAAATTTTGCATCTTTAGAGAAAAATAAACTTGAATACATTTTCAACAGCTTTATTTTTCTCCAAATACACCAATTGTAGTGAACATGGTTACCATAAAGGCTAATAAAAGCTATAATTTAGGCTATGTTTGTGGTAAAACAATGATTTATAAAAATAAATGGATTAGGGAATATCCGATTTTATATATTAATGGAATCATAATTTATTTCAATTTTGATTTGAATGTTCCTTCCTTTATTTTTTAAATGTAATATGTTAGAATCCATATTTCAAATTTCATCTAGGTTATTTTTTAATATGAGTGGGTTTAGAGTATACATGGGATAAAAATCTTTTTAGAAAATTATAAGTGAAAGGTTTTATGTGAGGTCTAGGTATGGTATGTTAGAATGTGAGTTACTATAAACATGTTAGTGATTAATTGAGGGATATTATTGGATGCTAGGGGGAAAAGGTATAATCTTATGGTACCTATGATGTGGTTATTTCTAAAGGGAGATAAATAATTTGTTCTCCTCTTATTATTCAAATTTTAACCTATTATTAGTTAAATTATTTGAATGTCAGGGAACAACCATGGTATAAACTTATGGTATGATTAGTACAATTCACTGGTATGAAATTAAGTGGGTACATTTAATTATCAGGGTGACCTGTTTAGTAAACAATGACTTTACTTACATGTATATTTAAAGTGTTACTACTTTGAATATATACTCAAATATATTAATTGTATATCTTACGGTGCATGATAGTATTTACTTATTTATTTTTACATTCACACCCTACACATGACCTTCAGTGGATATAGAACTCTTATATTTGAGAGATAGGTGAGGTAAAAGGAATGGTGACATATAATAAAGTCAATTAAACTTGGTGAGAATGAGTTTATGTTCTCATGGTAGTGATAGGGACCTTTTATCATTTTGATATGATATTTTAAATTTTAAATTAAAACGTGGTAATTTAAAAGATTTAAGAAGAAAACTATCAGCCTCACTAGATTTATCTCATAAATAGTTATTACTGAATGTTTTTGTTTGTGACTCATCCCCCATCTAATCTATGCTTTTTAAACTACTCTAAGCAGTACACAACCAAAATGATCACTAGTACCTGGTATGGGATGAATTTTGGTTATAGTAGTTCAAAAAACATACGTGGATGTCCGCAGGAGATGAGAGATGAGTATCAACCAACAAAATGTAATAATAATTGTTTGAGAGATGAATCTATTGAGGATGAAAGTTTTCTATAACTTAAGACTTTTTATGATTTTATAGGATAACACCAAACATAGTGGGATAATTATTTTATTTAATTCAATTAACCATTTCCTTCAAAATGGATGTTAATTATTTTAAAAAAAGAGTGTGAAAATGGAGTTAAAGAGTTCATTAAGTTTGCAATAAAGAATGCATGTGACCCTTATCAAACCCTTTCTTTATGTTTACATTGTTGTTATTTAAGAAAAATTATATGTTTGAATACTCATGCAGACAATGTCTTCACACATGATGATGTTACCAATCCTGAGGAAAAACATACTATTGATGATGAAACTGTAGAATTATTAGGGGATCAATAGTATGTTGATGAAAAAACAACAACGATGCAACATCAGAGCTTTGAATAAAATTATTGAGGTAATAATTTAGGGTATAAATTTTGAGGTTGGTTGGAATCAACATGGACAACCTATTGGCCCTAATAAGTTAATGTTTATTAGTTATCTTTGGGTCATAATGAGTATGAATGTGCTGATTGATATTGATTCATGGGGCCTCATCAAACCTGTAATGAATTAAATCCTTTGGAAAGATATAACGGTAATATTATCATATACTTCCTCTATTTTAATGAAAAATTATATAATAAAACATTGATTTAGTTTTCATTATTCCTTATAGAGTTCATTTATTTTAGACTATTTCCATAACAAATTTGTCTTGATGGCTGCTAGAAAATCCCATATAGGCTTTTGGACTCTTCTTATGAATTTATATATTAGGGATGCTAATGGGAAATTAAAACCCAACCCACCAGTTAGTTATTCAAACATTATAAAGTAGTAAACATGGATTTCTTTCATCAATCGTCGCAATAAGAAATCATTGCAGGTGCATTGTAGTCGATAATATATTATTTGACAAAATTTATTTTATCCAAATTGATTCAAAACTATTAATTTATGAAACAACAAAAGAGTTCTAAAAATAATGAACGTGCATCAAAACCAACGTACCCCTATTGCAAAGCAATGATAGGGTACGCTTTATTAGAGAAGAAATTGGTATATATTTTAAATAAATAATAAAAGTTTAATTATATGATATGAAACAAAATATATTCCTTTATTTATACGTATATTGATGAATCAAAATCTGAATCCTCTTCCATCCCACGTCATGTGCTATGAAAGGAGGCTCATTTAAATAAGGAGCATAAACTTTTTGATGAAAAGACAAAAACAGTATGGGAAACATGTGTAAGTATGAAATGACTGTAATTTGTTATGATTTATAATAGTATTAAGTAAAAATATATACTTATGTTCATATTTTTTATATAATTTAGACAAAAGATTCATTAATGATTGTACCAGAAGAAAATATACTTTCAATATATTTAAAGAATCTTGAAAAATATGTTCATATTAGAGTATTGAGTTTTGGAGTCTCTACTTAAATATATTTTGAGAAGATAAAACCACATGAAGATATATATAATATGGTGAGATAATTTTAGATGAAAATAGAATCACTACAATATATTATTGTTCGGGCTGGTTTGGTAGACCAATGTATGATAAAGGATCAAAGTGAACTCATGGTGGAACAAATATCTGCACATGTACCAAATGATCCCACTAGATTTGAGTTTAGTCATTCCCCACAACTGCACACCTTACCCTAGATAATTAATTTTTTCATTACTCTTTATCCTAAATGTGCATCAAAAAACTTTTGGTAACTTTATATTACTAAAATTCTGCTAGGAACAGTTGTTTGTGATTTGTATCTTTCAGCACTCAAGCATTGCCCTATTATGATGGTTACAATGTTTAATATCCCGATAGACAATATAAAAAAATAATGACCTCCCCAAAGATCACTTTATATTGGGGATTGAGGTGGATCATGATTCAACTGCTGAGTTTCCAATCCCACTTGATGATCTAGATATTACAATATTCAATGATGATATTAAATATTTCAAACCATGGTCATCTAATATTATAAACCTATAATAGGTATGTCTTTAACAAATTTTATTATTTGAAAAATCTATAATGGTTTATGAGAAAAGGTTTGATGTGAGTTGTGATATTATAGATAGATAAATTAGTGAGGAAATAGAAGGTCAGATCAATAAAATCTAGAGAATCAACAAGAATCCAAAATGATATTCTGAGAGTACCTTATCCCTACCATTTCTAGAGCAACATTTATAATCATTACAAATTCATGTAGAGGCAACATTTAAAGATACAAATATGTCTTACATTCTATATGAAAAATAAATATATAGAGCTTCCATGAAAGTCTTAATTGGTCTCAAGACTATAAATGAGATTCTCAAGCATGAATGGTTGGGAACCTTAGTTTTGAATACATATATAAGGTACATTTCTATAATACATCTATCCAAATAATGAGCTAATATGTTCATTAAAGTTAATAAATATTCATATTTTCTACAGAAATTTATATTACTAGGTAAACAAAATTTAGATTCATTAATCCCTATATCATTTCTACATCAAAAATTACATTAGATAATAAATAAATTGAGAATAAAGTAGATGAGTTTCTCAAAACATTTAATAAAAAAAACATCAGATGACACAATATTTTTAGTGCCTATAATATAGAATTAAAACTCTATACTCTAATCATATATAATATGTTTTTAATTTTTTCATTACATTTTTTAAGATGGTACTGGATGCTAATCACAGTCAATATGGATAACCCAAATATCTATTTTTTGGACCCAGTGCATGGATATCCATCCTACCAACCACAAATGATTTTAATTGTGAATTTTTAATACACTTTAATCAACATTTTATATACAAACATTGATTTATATGTTTTAGTCTATGTTTTAACAACAATTTTGTTATGATATAGGGGTAGCTAAATATAGGCTAAATCATGGCATGAATTCGGTGTTTGAAGAGATAAAGATAGTAGATTACTAAAAATGGAACGAAATTTGGGTATATATAAAAATATTTAACTATAAAAACATTTCAAAACAATTTAATTATGTTGGTCAATGTTTCTATAGTTTTCTAAGAAAGATAATGACATTGGTTGTGGATATTATATTTGAAAATTTATGAGAGAGATCATAAACCATGAAAATACCACCATCCCCCAATAGGTAATTTCTGATGGTAATTACAATTTCATTAAATATATTTTATAATCATTTGTTTTTAAATATTTTCTAAGTACTATCAATATTACTGAGAACCTTCATACTCAAAATCAAATAAATTTTTAGGTGAGTGGGTAGTATACATGTTGTCAGAATATATGCCGACGATAAATTTATGTGATTACCTGCCATGTCTGTGATCTAGTAATAGTTATTCCCTTAGAAATATATTTGGGGTGTCATTAGTGTCTTAATTATTATATATTATTTTTGATATGTTTTTCAAGGAGAATTATTACGAAGGAAATCAATTTTTTAGAAGCACTGACCTGCAAACAATAAATTTTTTTGGTAATGGAAAAGGTGGAGGAGGAGACAAAGGTGGAGGTGAATATGAAGTCATGGTTGGATATAGAGGCATAAGAAGAGGTGGATTCTAATTTAGAGATCTAGGTGGAGGAGAAGGTATATATAGAGACTGAGGTGGAGAATATGGAAAAGGAGGACAAAGTGTTGTCTTTCAAACAATAGAATAGTTGGGAAGTAGAATATAATGAGGATCATACTAAGATTATGTTTGAGAAAAAATGTTGAAAAGTGTGCACAAAAATTTTCACTTAAAATAAGAGCCATTGTGGAAGTGGTTTTGGTGGATTATTGGAAAAATCACTACTTATTTAATTAATTTTATATAGTAATTTTATTGGAGGAATTTTTTTCAAAAACAAAATAAACACCACTTATTTTTTCAAACTGGTTATAATTGGATAAAATTTCAATTATCACATTTCAAGTACCACCAAATATTATTGAATTGTGAAGGAAACCACTCACCAAGAACAAACTGAAAAAAAAAACACAGATGTTGTTACTTTCCCATGACTTCTCTACAATGCAAAGAAAGGGTCTTATTAGTGGATCTAATAGTCACTTTATATTCATACAACATAAATCCAATCAAAAAAAAATTATATAATACCACTTAATGTTTTAATAAATATGTGTGTAATCAACCACTGAGTCTAAAAGGTGTATGATAGAAATATTGGAGGACTACCATCATTAACTGAGAGAACATGTTCATTAGGGAAGGTTGGTGTCAAAGGAAATATGACATCAAATGAAGAGAAACAACCTTATAAAAAAATCACCATTAATTAAAACCCAACTTAAAATGAAATTTTAGATCATAAAAAATATAAAAGAATAAACCTTTGAAAAATAAGCTAGTATCTTGATCCAAAACCTCTAAAAAATAAAGAAATATAAAATCACATCAATTAAATCATAGATTTCCAGAAAAAAAAACAATTCAGTGGTTTCACTTTGGTGGGTGGTGGAATTATATGGGTTATTATCAATAAAAAATAAATTAGAATATAAAATTTTAAATTTTTATGGAAAAATAATTATGATGTAATTTTAGATTTTATCATCACCCAGAAAGAATATTCAGTTAGTTTTATAATTGAAATTAATTTTAGTAAAAAAGATAACTAACATACTCAAAACTGAGAAAAATATTCAGATTATTTTGGTAATTTATGAAAATGATCCACAAGTAATTTTTCACATTTAGGAATAATTATCACATCAATCTAATACACGATGTTCTTGGTATGACTCAAAGTGTTAATTAAAAATTTAAAATTGATATTTTAATACAAAAAAGTGTCACTCACTAGAAACTGAGAAATCATGCATAGTTTGTCTTGATAAGTTAGTAAAATGATTCATAATTCATTTGTGATGTGTAAGAATCATTCTCATATCAAACCCACACACTATGTGACCTATATGACTTAAAGTGCATGTTTCTTGTTTCAAATGACATTTTAGTAAAAAAACACAAGTGGCATACTCAAAAATTAGGCAATAAATTCGTATTGTTTTGATAATTTAGAAAAATTATACATAAGTTATTTTAGATGTGTACGAATCAGATGCAACTCAATCTAACAAATGGTGTAACCAGTATGACTCTAAGTGAATATTTTTATTTAAAATTGACATCAATTTTAGTAAAAAAGACAACTGGAATATTCAAAACTGATAAATCACGTTCGATTTATTTTTCTACTTTATGAAAACAATCCATAAGTCATTTTTTATATTTAGGAATCATCCTCACTTCAATATGATACATGATGTGCCTGGTATGACACAAAGTGTTTGTTATCAGTTTAAAATTGACATTTGAATACAAAAACGTTTCACTAACTGAAAATAATAAAAACGTGCTTTTATTATATTGATAATTTAGGACAATGATTCATAATTAATTTTTGATGGGTATCAACCATTCTCACGTCAAACCCACACACGATGCTACCTATATGACTCCAATTATGTGTTTCCAGTTTAAAATGACATTTTAATAAAAAAAACACAAGTGGCGTACACAAAATCATGGAAAGACATTTGGATTGTTTTGATACTTTATTCAAATGATTCATATGTCATTTGGGACAGGTATGAATCAGTTGCACCTCAATTTGAAGCACATTGTAACTGGTATGACTCTAAGTGCGTATTTTTATTCAAAATTGACATTAATTTTAGTAAAAAAGATAATTGAAATACTCAAAACTCATAAAACTCATTCATATTGTTTTGTTACTTTAGGAAAATGATCCATGAGTAGTTTTGGATGTGTAAGAATCATAATCATGTTAATATGATAAAAAACATTCCCATAATGACACAAAGATTCTGTTATTAATTCAAAATTAACATTTTAATACAAAAAACTATGACTCACTGAAAACCAAGAAAAAAAATTGTAATTTCTTGATAATTTATGAAAATTATTCGTAATTAATTTTTGATAAGTATTAATATATATCATTTAAAACCCACACACAATGCGACATGTATGACTGAAATTGCGTGTTTTTAGTTTAGAATGACATTTTAGTAAAAAAAACATAAATGACATACTCAAAACCAAGAAAATTCATTCATATTGTTTTTATACTTTATAAAAACGATCCATATGTCATTTAATACATGTAATAATTAGAAACATTTCAAAATGATGTATAGTGTGATCGTTATGATACCAAGTGCATATTTTTATTTAAAATTGACATCAATTTTAGTAAAAAAGGACAACTAACCTACTCAAAACTAATAAAATGCATTCTTATTATTTTTATACTTTATTAAAACTATAAATATGTTATTTTTTTCATATATTAATTTGGTTAACATCAATCTGACACAAGATGTGCCCAGTATGACTCAATGTGTTCATTATCAGTTTAAAATCAACATTTTAGTCTAAATAGTGTCACTCACTGAAAAGTAAGAAAATGAGCTCAGATTGTCTTGATAATTTTGGAAAATGATTCATAATTAATTTTTATGTGTAATAATCATTCATATTTAAAATAGATATATGATGTGATTGGTTGAAGTCAAATTGTGTGTTTCCAATTTAAAATGAAATTTGAGTAAAAAAGATAAGTGACATACTCAAAACTGAGAAATCACATTCATATTGTTTTGATACTTTAGTGAAATAATCCATAGGTCATTTTAGATAATTACGAATCATCCTTACCTTAATACGACGTATTTTGTGACTGGTATGACTCCAAGTGTAGCTTTTTATTTAAAATTGACATCAATTTTAGTAAAAAGGACAAATGAACTACTCAAAATTTATAAAATGCACTCAAAATATTTTTATACTTTATGAAAACAATCCATAATATATTTTTGATATGTAGGAGTTATTATAGCCTTAATCTGATACATGATGTTCCCTTTATGACTCAAAGTGTCCATTATTAGTTGAAAATAAACATTTTAGTCCAAAAAGTCACTCCTTAAAAACTAAGAAACATGCTCATATTATATTTATAATTTATTACAATGATTCATAAGTCATTTTTTGATGTGTGGGAACTATTCTCACATCAAACTAACATACTATGTGATCGTAATGAGTCAAAAGTGCATATTTTCGGTTTTAAATGACATTTTAGTATAAAATATAAGTAAAATACTCAAAACCAAGAAAAAACATTAAAATTGTTTTAATAATTTAGAAAAATTATCCATAAGTCATTTGAGACATTTAGAAATTATCCTCACCTCAATTTGATGCACGGTGTGACCAGTAAGACTCCAAGCGCATCTTTTTATTTAAAATTGACATCAATTTTACTAAAAAGACAACTGACCTACTCAAAACTGAGAAAACACATTCTTATTGTTTTTATACTATTTTAAAATGACCCATAATTAATTTATGACATGTATGAATCATAAAAATCTCAATCTGATACATGATGTTCCCAGTATGACTCAAAATGTCTGTTATCAGTTTAAAATCAACATTTTAGTTCAAAACGTTTCACTAAAAACCAAGAAAACCAAATTTTATTTTCTTGACAATTTAGGAAAATTATTCATTTTTTACTTGTCATATGTAAGAATAGGTCTCACATCAAACCAATACACAATGTGATCATTATGAGTCAAAGTGTGTGTTTCCAATTTAAAATGACATTTTAGTAAAACAAAGTGACATACTCAAAACTAAGAAAATGCATTCATATTGTTTTTATACTTTAGAAAAATAATCTATAAGTAATTTGAGACATGTAGTAATTATCCTCAACTCAATCAAGTGTGATCGGTATGGCTCCAAGTGCATATTTTTATTTAAAATTGACGTCAATTTTAATAAAAAGGAAAACTAACCTACTCAAAACTGAGAAAACGCTTTCATATGGGTCTATTACTTTATGAAAATTATCCATAAGTAATTTTGTATTTGTATGAAGTATCTAGACCTCAATTAGATACATGATGTTCCCAGTATGACTCAATGTGTGTATTATCAACTTAACATCGATATTTCAGTTCAAAAAATGTCACTCATTGAAAACTAAGAAAAGACACTAAGATTTTCTTGATAATTTATCACAATGAATCATAAGTTATTTTTGATGTGTAGGAATCTATATCCTGAAAAACTGACACATGATGTGACTGGTATGATTCAAATAATGTGTTTCTAGTTTAAAATTACATTTTAGAAAAAAAACATTAGTTAAGTAATCAAAACTGCGAAAAAAAATTCAGGTTGTTTTTATACTTTAGTAAATTATCCATAAGTAATATGATCTGTGTATTAAAAAGAGACACCTCAATCTGATGCACGGTGTGACTAGTATGACTCCAAGTGCATATTTTTATTTAAAATTAACATAAATTTTAGTAAAAATAACAATTGGCCTACTCAAAACCAAGAAAATGACTTTATATTGTTTTTTAACTTTATTAAAATGATCTATAAGTCATTTTTTATGTGTAAGAATAAGCTTCACCTCAATCAGAAAAACGATGTGCCCGGTATGACTCAATATGTTTTTTGTCAATTTAAAATCAATATTTTAGTTCAAAAAGTGTCACTCACTGAAAACTAAGGAAACATGCTCATACTTTCTTAATAATTTATGAAAATTATACATAATTAATTTTTGATGTGTAGGAATCAATATCACATCAAACTGACACACGATGTGACCAATATGAGTCAAAGTGTGTATTTCTAATTTAATTTATTTCCTTATATTATTACTAACATAAGAATTTTTTCTTGTATTTGTGTTGTAAATTTCATTACATTTAAATTATTTATTGGTGATTTTTTTTAATATATGGTGGTGTTTATGCTATGGTGGGGCGTTGTTACAGCACATTGTACTTGTATTGTAGTGTGTTGTTATAGCACACTATAGTATTCCCCTTTATCACCATTTTTAATAGCATAAATAAATGGGTCCTTTGTCATCACTTTTAAAAGTTCTGATAAATGGGTTCTTTATCAGTTCTCTTAAAAGGTTTTATAAGTCATTCCTTTATTAGTGATTTTTAGTACTGATAAAAGACTGGTTATTTTAATCTTGCTTTGGTAGTCAATGCTTCTCTAATGTTACTAAAGTCCATTTTTAGCACTGTTAAAGGAATATTTTTTAGTATTGTACATAGCCTTTAAATTTTCTCATCATTGTGGTAAATTACTATTACCTTTTCAATATTACAAATACACTATGACATTATACATTAAAGTCACCCAAAACCATGAATATAATGTAATAACGTATTTAATTAAAATTTATTTCTATGAATATACATGAAATCTAAAGTATATATGGTTCTAGGAAACCAACTCCAACAAGATGTACCATATCAAACATCCCAAAAAAATGTTATAAATCACCCGACTACATGTATGGATAGTATTCATAAAACATGAAGTGGAAAAAAAGATCTCTCTTCAACTTCATACAAGGAAAAAGAATCAGTTCTAAAGAATCATAAATAACATAATATAATCGTATATAAATCCACACATCCCATAATTCTTATATATATTAGATCAACCCATAAGGAATATACTAGTATCCTATAGAAGATATTATTTTGGGGCTAGTATACCTCAAAACCAAAGATCTACATGAGAAAAGATACATAATACCAACTTTCATACCATTAATGAAGTCTTCCCCTGAAAACAAAGTTCCCTTGAGTGGATCAAGGTGTGTTCCCAATTAGAAAGACAATATATAAGACCATATTCCACATCAAACTATGTCACATAACAATTTTACATTAGTAATACAATAATTATAGTTCATCACCATGTTAATTCCAAGTTTTTTACATGATAATTCCCCATCATAACTTTTACAAGCCCCTATTATCATCATGATAATTAAACATCATCACCTTGATAATTCCACATCATTATCTCAAAAATTATTTATAATAAATGAAATAATTTAATACATTGAACATTATACTTCTTCCTTATAATGACAACAAGGTCATATTATTAAAATTAAAATCCAATATCATCACATTGAGAAGTTTATACTATCACCACAATAAGTCTCTCTTCATCATCCTAATGATTTCATGTTTTCACCATGATAAATCTATATCCTTACCATCAATTATCCCAAAAATACTATATATCAATAAGTAAAAAAGATTATATAAGCCTTATTTTAAGTAAACAAGTAAAATTAGATCACCAAACACCATTAAAATGTCTCAAACAAGGTTCCATTAAGTCTGAGAGACCAAAATAATCCCTAAAAACATTTTGTGTCCAAATCAGATCCCCTGGATAGCCCATACATTCATCCTCCCTCTCAACCAACTAAGAGATATAATACAAAACCCCCAAGAACTTCTCATGCATTATCCACATAATTTTTTCACATGGGATAGCTTATATAATATATTCTCTATGATAACGATATCGAATAGTATCATAATGTTTAACTTGAATTATCTAAGACAAATCCTCTTATTCATTTGATTTTTTTGATTATATGGCCCCATGGAATTATTATCACTATATTATGTATCCTAATATAGTCTATGCTAATACATTTCTCCCCTATAGATTCAGCTCACACCATTATCATCTACAACCCAAGACCTAAAAATATTATCCCTGCTCGCCACTAAATTTTAATTACATATATGTATTAATATAATTACCCTAAAAATATAATTTAATAATCATGTTTTATACATTAATGCCTTTAAAATTTAGTGGTAAAGCATAAATAATACAAAAAAATTCTAATATTTTTCTCATTCTATAACCCAGATGATCATATTCTGGGTGCCTGCAGATTATTATCATTGATACCTTTAATTTTATATATTGGACAAAATTTAAATGAACCTATAGAAACTTTTATTTAAATTTTGTTAAAAAAAATACAAGAAAACTTCACTCTATAATTTCTATTCCACCATATATAAGCTATTTGAAACATTTATTTCTATTTATTTTTATCATTAGGATATTTGTTTGGATATAAAATATATATAATAAATAAAACTTAGAGATGTTTGTCAAAATTTAAAAAAGTGAGAGTTAAATACATGAAAATGGGAGGTATGGGGCCTAAATCAAAGAACCATACCTCATAATGAGTTTTTGATATACTCTATCATGATCCTTATTAATATCCTCCTCCAATAGTGGAAACCTCATTGAGAGAAATAGAGTTGATAAGTTTTATATAAAAAAAACTCTTTATTATGGTGGTATTTATAAATTTTTTTTAATTTATGATGATATAAAAAATTTACCCCGTCAAATTGACACCAAATTAAAAAATTATTAAAAATTAACAATCTCGTTTGTAATAGATAATTATTTATTTAAGACAATAATATATATATGTATACAAGTATCAATCAACAGACATCATATCCAGTAGTGAAGGGATGGGGTTGATATCAACTATGTCCTAGGTTTTAATCTTATAAGATACACATTTATGAATTACTAGAGAAGATATTATAGTAGTGACACTGTATTAGACATTACAATAGGAACTCTAGTGTGTGTTGTATTAAGAACTGTAGTGAGAACATTTTAATATAAATTATATTTTGAATTTTGGTAAATATTTGAAAAAAATTCCATTATCTAATATATCATTAGTTATATTAAAGTATATCTTCAATACATAAATTTATGTTATAGTTCTTTTGATACGTTTAAAGTGATATAAATGTGGATGGTTCATCCCTTTAGGGAGTAGTGGTCTATTTTAATTGGGAACTATAGATGTGTATATTTTTTACTTTACTTCTAACCCCCAAATTATGTTTCAAATTATTAAATAATGAAAATTTTAATGTGTGTGTGAGAGAGAGTTTGTGTGTATATGTATGTTTATATAATGTTATTTCATAAATCTTGTTTGTAGTGATCTAGGAGATATCCCAAGTGGAAGTTGATCTAATCCCTAGATGGACCAAATTTTTTAGTTTAATTTTTAGACTCATAGACGAATTAAATTTCTCTATCCACATTGACGTAATTGGGGAAGGTAAAGGATAACTAATTATATTTATACTCACTCATAATATCTATATCATTATAGATTTTACAGATAATATTGGTGGAGGTTTTAAAAATTGGTAACCCAATCAAACTATTTGTTTCCATAATTGGAGGTTGATTCAAACAAAGGTGAAGCTTTGAAAATACACACTCCCCTATAAGTGAATGGAATCATTGTAGCATGAAAATGGTGAGTATCATGTCATCTCCACTAGGAAGGGAGTTGATGTGAAAGTTTAATTAGTTTTTTCCTTTAAAATAAAAAAACATATATATGTTACATGTGTTGAATCCACACTAAGATAGATAAAAAAATATTAAATGTAAAACCTAGTCTAAGGGTCAATTACTAGAGAGTTGGCATGTACTAAGGGGTTTATCACTTTTATGGGAAGTCAATACAACTATATTATCATATACTACCTACTATTTAAGAATTTTATATGATCAACCATCAATAATCACAAAATAAATATCTCATGAGAAATTTCATGGGATTCCAGGTGAAAATGGTGGTTCCTTTTGGATTGCCTACCAAATCTAAATAAAGTGAATTAAGTATCAATATTTATGACCTATGTTATCCTAATTTATCAATAGGTTTTATTTTCTATTAGGTTCTTCAATCCCACCTATATTGTTTTTAATCACATGAGTATAGAGTTCCACTTCTTTACTCTCCCCTTCCCCTTGTTCTAGTTTCCTAAACATAAATGCCTATGCTAAGCTTCCACTTTCATTATTTACTCATAAACCTATGTTTATATAACCATATAATACCTGGTAAAATAATTAAATATAAATTCAAGGAACATAAATTCAATAATTAATAGTAAATAATTCTATAGTGAATCAACTAAAAATAAATCCCTTCATTTATATGCATATTAAAAACTCAAGCTGCACACCAATCAAATATGTGAAATATATAGTAGGGAATAGAATATATCATTATATTATGATCTATAGACGTATCATATGGATATCATGTTCACTACCTCAGATTAAGATTCACTAAGTTATTTTTTCTTTTTGTGGAATGCATAACCCTTCCTCCTATATACTCCCATGTTTAGACTAAGAGTTTGATTCACTTCTCTTTTTTCCTTTCTATATTCTTAAAAAATATTTACAACTTAATTTACCCAAAAAATACTTGATTATATCATATTTATAGTGTATCTTGGATCACTTCCATGTCATTTTTACTTTAATTAATTTATCAAAACTTTAGCTAACAAAATCAGGATACAACCCATGAATCTAAAGCCATGATAATTACACATGGTGATTAGGTGGTTTTATTTACTAATTTTCTGTAACAATATGAATAGAGATGCTCCTCTTTTTTCATGTTATACATGTTGAATGGAGATAAACTCCATAACCATTTATCCTTTTTTTAGGTCCTTCCCATTATTTCTAATATTTTCTAGAATGATTTGGAGGGTCAAAACGATGTAATTAATTAGCCAGGATAATTTCCATAGTGTCAAGGTAACATCATATTAAGGTTTATTGTCAGATATTTTTCTCATGAGAATATATATTCTTTTTCTTTAGTGGGACTACTTTTTAAAGAACACTATGTGAATTGGAGGATTTAATTATGTTTACCTACTTAAACCTCCTTTGTTGGACCTTGAAGATATATTGGATCTCCCACGAGATACACACTATGGTTTTTAAAATTTCTCAGGTTTAAATCATAATCTTGTGGAGAACATTTGAGGTGATCCATAATGTGCATTGGGTTTCCATGATACATTGTTTGAGCGACATGTATTATAATTTATTTTTGATAATTCATTCCATATATGATATACTTTTAAGGATCCCTACCAACATTAATTGGAATGGTGGTGTATTCTTGAGATCTTCTACCAAACTATGTTGTAATTTTATTCCTTCCTAGGGGATTTTACCACACTAAAATGGACCAGTGGAACCATATTTATTATGAGTTGACATGGAATTGGTGAGGTAGTTTAATCTCAACCTCCAATGTAGGATATATTATCCTCCTAGTGATATATCATCCTATCAAACATAAACTTACATAAACTTTGATATTATTATTTTATTTTTATCTAACCAACTCCCTCTGATAACTTAACACCAAATAAAAATAAAATGCTTGGACATAATCATTAAATCACAACACATAAAATTATCAATTAAATTCATTGTAATTGTCTAATTTTAGATATCATGCTCAAAATTTCCTAAAAATATAAAAAAACTATCAAACTACTAAAATTACTAGAAAAAAAACAAAACACTTCTGAAATGTTAATGGGAAAAAAATTATAAAAATTACATTCTTCCCAACTAGTGTGATTACTTATCCTTAAGAAATTACAATCAATAAAATTTTCACCCCTTTTTTAGTTCACTTCAAATTTGAGTCTTGGTTGAATGAATATTAAATGAAAATAAATTAGTTTAATCAATATTTTAATAATAAAACAGTTAAAAAAATATATCTCTCCTTATCTTGAAATTATCCTCAGATGTTTCATTTCACACTTCCTTAATTAAACTTATACAAAAATCATATAATTCAAATTCCCCATCTTCATATGAGTTTTGTATTACCCTCACTTTAAATCTCCTTTAATAACATTACACCAACAATGTTTTTTATTTTTATTAATACATTTAATATTAATATAACTTATTCAATGATTATAAAAAATACAAATCTAAACCATCCATTACAGTGGGAACCCATTGTGGTAAATTATGATGTCATGGTATAGAAGTATGGTAAGGTACGTTTCCTCTTAGATTTTCCTTGAATCTTATTTATGGATTTGATTTTTAACTCACATACATAGTGGAAGGATATCTTAATGAAAATATAGTGAAATCAAAACAAATCATTTTACTCTATTTTATATGAATTATAAAATTTTTATTTAATTTGTATCCCTAAGGTCATATTTTTTCAAAAAAAAATACTTATTCATGGGTTAAAAATTTATATTGAAATATGTCTTAGTTTTTATGTCCCTAAAATATATTTAGTTAATATTCATTAACCAAGTTCTTTCAATAAAATTGTATTATTTTTAGAGTGATTAGATCATGATAGATAGAATCACATAAGTTATATTACTAATACAAAGCTCCTATGAAAACTCACACCCCCCACACACACTTGATTTTTATTTTATAATAGAATAATCATATGTAGGGATATGTAATGAAGGATAATAATTAAAATTCAAATTGTATTTTAAGAAATAGTATAATAATCCCCTACCATTTATTTTATTCATGGAATATTATTTCATTCCATCACTATATTTTTTGATCTTTTTGATTCAATCTTACAAGATCAATAAGAAACAAAATGTGGTCAAATATGAATTACTAAAAAATAAATCTATCTAAGAAACAAAAAAACTCCCTATATTTTCTTAGGATGAAACCAAAGATAACTTGATTTGTAAGTATTTATATTTCAATTTACAATACCATGAGTATAGAGTTTCACTTCCCTACACTTATCTTATCACTTTTCTAGTATCCTAAACTATAGTGCCTAAGGTGATCTTCCACTCTCACTACTTTACTCATCCCCCTATATTCATCTACCCATAGTTTTTATGGTAAAATCCTTAAGTGTAAAGGTGAGAACCATATACAAAAATATTAATAGTAAATAGTAATAGAGTTAATCAATTTAGAATAATTACCTCCATTTATTTATATACACATAACTCAAGATATATAGAAATTCAATATATGAAATAAAAATAGAGAAGATAATGGATCGGTTTATAATGATCTATGGATAGCTTCTATGTATATCATGTAAACTATCTCATCTAAGGATTCATCTCTATTATTTCATCTTTAGATGGAATGTGCATCCCTTCCTATTATATGCTCGCTTTTTCAATCCAAGGGTGTGATTACATTTTCTGTTTCCTTTCCCACTTCTTAAACATGACCTACAACTTCATTTTTACTCCTAAAGGTGTGACTTAAACATGTGTATTGTGTATTATGGATCACTTCCACATGTTCCTCACTACATTTACTTTTGTATAAATTATGTTAAATAAATTGGTATTATTCACATATATCTTAGATCATGATCATTTAACATAATGATTTTATATTCCCACTTCCCATTTTAGTGTAATTACTTTAATGGAGAAGCTCTTATTTGTTCATGTTTGATACATGTCATAGAGATGATCTCCATGAACATTATTCCTTTTTTAAGTATTCCCCCTTATTTTGTGATGATGAATAATGATTAAAAGGGTTAAACAAATGTATTTTATCATCTATAATCATCTTGTGGGAAGACGCACTGGCAAGGTAATGTTATCTTTGGATTTATTGTGAGATATTATTCTCATGAGAATATTGGTTATGTTATCTTAGAAATAATTCATTGGTGTTAGTGTTTTTTACATTGGAGGTTTTCATTAAATTGGTCCATTTTCACCTCTAACATTAGAACTTGAGGCTATTTTGGATCTCTCTTAGGTTATATTATTGGGGAATTCAAAATTCCCCTAAAAATTATCAACTTGAAGTGCATTTGAGATACTTCATAGTGTTCATTAGGTTACTATGCTAAATTAGTTGTGTGATGTATCCTATGTTTTATTTTTGATACTCCATTCCCTTATGGACATACTCTCAAGGATCTTCACCAGTATCTATTTTCATGCTTTCATATTCTTGGGATATTTTTCCAAACTACATTGTGAGTTGATGCCTTCTCAGGGGTCAATTCAAGACAACATTGGCTTGGTGATTCTATTTACATTGTTTGTTAAGAATATGTTAGGGAGGGGTGTAATATAAACCACATATATATGATTTATTGGCCTCCCAACACTAAATAATCCAATAAAACATAACCTTACATAACCTTTCATCTTATGAGTTCATTCTTCCATAAATAACTCCCCTAAAAAATTTAACACTAAAAACAAATCAAATGATTAGATATAAGAATTAAATAAAAAAACATCAAATTATAAATTAAATTCATCATAATTTCCCAATTTTTAAATCTTGATAAACATTTTCTAAAAAACTAAAAATAATTAACAAACTACTGAAATTACTATAAAAATAAACAAAACACTTCTGAAAAATTAATAAAAAACAAAAATAAAATAATTTAAACTAGTGTTCGATGTATATATACCAAGAATTTAGGTATACTTGGGTTATATTTAGGATTTTTTTTATTTAAGGGCTTGTGATTTTTTATGTCACTAGTTGGATTTTATTTTACACTGATGTTTTAGTAAACATTTTAAACACTTAACTTGTTATGATTTTTATTGATCAAGAATGTTATGTATTTATATTATGGGATTTCATATCATGTTATTATTTTATGGTTTTAAGGAAAATGTGTCTCATATAGGATTTTTTCTACCATACCCAAAAATTTACATCCCATTTCCTATTTGAGGCTTTATTATTCCACCCACTTTCTTGAAAGTAATCCAAGAAGGGTCTCATTGGGATCGAGTCATAGTACAAGGTCCACCTTTAACACAAACCACTTATTCAATTTACATTTTACTTATATTCACTTATAATTTAACTATTAATTTTATAACCTATCTATATAATATAAAAACTTATTTCTTGAAATATTAAAATGAACATTATTTATTAAGATTTTTTATAAACTATTTTGTTTTATCAAAATTGTTTTTTAATATGATAACTAGTATGTGAAAATTTATTTTTTGTTTTGAGTAAAAAAATCTCAAAATATTATATATTATTTAAAATATAAGTATTTAATGATTATTTTGAGAAGTATTTTGAAAATATAAAAATAATTTAAGCCATTTTTTTAATAGGTTAATGTGTTTTAAGGTTAAAAACTTTAAAATTGGATTTTTATTTTCAAATTCCATATTTTTATTCGTAAATCTCATTTAATATCCTCTTTATCTAACTTATTGGAGAAAATTTTAGTTTATAAACCTACTTTTTGTTTGAATTATAAATATTTAAATGAATATATAAAAATAAATAAGGAAAACTAGGGAAAGATAAATTAAAATATAAATCTACTGTAACCTATAAGATAAATACATAAAAAGTGAAAAAATATTTTAATGAAAAATATTATCATGTTGTAAAATAATTAACTAATAATTTCTTTTTAGCACTTACAACAAACAAATACTTTTAACTTAAAGGAAAGAATATATCCATTTAAAACATCACAATGATAAAGAAACTTTTTTATATGAACTTTTAAAAAAAGAAAAGTATTATATGAACCCTCTATAAGATTTTATACATAAATTTGAACATAATAAGTCATATTTTATAAGAAAGTATTTAATTTATTAAAAAAATATTTGAGAAGGTGATATAATTTATTTTAAAAATATATCATATAAAATCTGTTAAATTTTAATAGATTTAATGGGCATGACTAGATTATAATAATGACATTATTTTTTTAAATGAATTAATTTTGATTAATTATATGATGTATTTATTGAATTTTTGGTTTGAGATGAAAAAATTGGATCTTTTTAAGAAATCCAAGAAGTGGAGATGATTAGTGACAGATAAGAAAAATAAAATGATGATTTTAACTCAACATTTTGAAAATAATAAATTCTTATAATGAATTGTTGTATAAAATGTAAAAAAATTGATAATTTTACAATATAGTATATACAATTTCTCTAAAAACACTTACTTAGTTTTTAATTTTCAAAATCATATATAAAATAAATAAATAAATGATAATATTTTTGGTATTCTCATGTGTGACAATATTCTAAACTATATTTATTATTTATTATGATTCTTGTTAGTAGGTTTATATAAAATCTATGAAATCCTTATTAATATTACTTGGAATTGATTCTATATCATTTTTAATTTATATTTTTTTGGAAAATTCATGGATGAATCAATGCATAAATTTTTTAATAGTTTTTGTTAATAAATTACTTTTATTATGTTGTATAGATGAAAGGTTATGTTTCCATATTAACAAGAACATCTCATGAAATGAAAAAATGTAACCATAAAAATTTTAAAAATATAAATTTAGTAAAAAAGTAAATAAAATCATATTTTTATGTGTTTCACTCATAATTTTTATATTTAGTCAATAACATGACCAATGTGTTATTTTTTAACATATGTAACACTAAAATAACTGTGTTTTGTGTTATAATATTTGTTTATCAATTTAATGTCAATAAAAAGGGTTAATAACTCTTCATTCTTCAAAAATCCCATGGTTATCCAAATAATACCACAAAATAAACACTCCATCAAATAAATATCCCTCTATATACTTTAATAAAAATTTCTAGTAACATTCACATTTTTTTCCTTCAAAAATAATATCCTTTTATCTCAAATTTAACAGGTTTCTATGCCTTGGTTTTTGAAATGTTATAATTAAATAGCATGATAACTTTTAATTAAAACTTAAATGTTTACTATTAGGAAAACCATATGCTTTATTTGATGTTTCACTCATCTATTTTTTAGTATTTTTATCAAATACATTTGCAAATTTAAGAAATATTTTATCCATAAATATTTTATTTTATCTTCAATTTTTATTTTAGTGGAAACTAATTTAACTTATAGCATTTAAATTATTTGTATCCCTTATTTTGGAAAAAAAATCATATCATTAATAATTTTCAACTACTTATTGGTCTTCAATATTAGACAAACTATATTTTTAATGTCACAATCTTTATAGTATCTCACTTATTCTTCACTTATTCCAAAAACAAATTTTACATTTTTGCCATGTGATACATTTCTCATTCAATCATATCACCATTACTCTTCATTAATTTTTTCTTTGAAAATAAAATTCTTTAAATATTAATTTCAATATATGTATCAAATCAACTAAAAATTTCAAATCACTTTTATTTTCCTCTTCAGTTTTAGAAATTATTTTCACTAGTTTGTACCACTAAATCATCATTCATGTCATACTTATAATTTTTAACTTATTTGATTTAAGATCCATTGATGTTTTTATCTTCCTTATATAAGAAGTTACACCTTTGGTGTTTTCTTCTTTTTTTTGATTTTGGTTAAATTTAATTTATATTGTTTAATATTTTTGAAATTATATTTGAACTTTTTTAGAAACTTCATCGAAATATGATCCTTGTATAATTAAAATAATCTAGAGAAAATTTACCTTTTATTTTTTACTTCTTCTTATGTAGCTAGAAACTAATGTCATTAATTTATTCACATCTTCATCAAGATTATATTCACTAATGAGTTTACCTAAATCTTTGGAATTCACTACTCCTAGGGTCTTATGTGTCTTATAAGTATTAGAGTTAAGGCCCTAGAACTAGTTGACTTTAAACTTTTGATTACTTTTATATTCAAAGTATTGAATATTTAATAAATATCTTATCACATGATGATTTTTCTTCTGCATGGTTATATGTCACATTGAAATTTCATAGAAGTTTTTCTCTATGATGAGAACCATGAAGTGTTATGATAATATTATTATATATATGTTCTATGGCCAAAATATTTCATCTGACTAGACATAGATAATAAAATGTATTATTAATAGGAGTCTTATAAGACATTGAGACTTCATCTCATGAAGTTCACCCATTGTAATATCAAAGGGATAAATTTATGAGAACTATCCATCATATAATAATTCCACATGTTTGATGTGTCATTGTATATTCCTCTATATGAATGTGTTTATTTTTCCTTAGAGTTATGATTATTATTAATGCATGTCATGATTCACATATTTTTTGATTAACAAAAACCATTACCACCTACACTCATGGAAAGGTAGGATATGTTGGGTGTGTTACCAGTGATATGGAATCAATTAATAAGTAAAGAATGGATCTGTACCATCTGAGATAATGGATGTAGATATATCTATCCCTTTTATAGAAATGGAACTTTATAATAAGCCAATGGCTATAGTAGTTTTTCAATTATTTTATTTATATAAAATCAAATAATTATATATTGAACATGTAGGTTTTTGACAAAAGTAATGCTACTTAATTTATGAGGTATCAATACAAGGGTATTATATTACATAGTAAGTGTTCGTATGAGGTAGTCTTATTTATGATTCATCCTTATCTCTTTAGGGGGGATGGAGTGTTTCTGGATACGTCTCTTAGTCTATGAGTTAGGATCATCGCTATCAAAATAAGTTCCTAGAGGGTTACACAAAAAGTGTATTCATGGGTTCTACCAATTCAGATGAATTGGAGTTCTATATGAGGTGATCCCCATGTGCAAGGACCAGTGGATGTCCAAGTGAATTATCACAAGTAAATTAATTCAATTATATTATTCTGGTTTATAATAATTAGTATTTAATTTATTTCTCAATTTATTCACAATTTATTTAATTATAAATAGTTAAATATGATAAAGTATTAATTTTTTAAAAAGAATTACATTTTCATGGTTCTTAAAATAATTAAAAGAGGAACAAGATGAGTTAATAGATCATGGTTCATCATAATTAATTTAATAAAGACATCAATGATGTGTGAAATATTTTTGATGGTAATGATATTTTTACTTAGTTATTTAAGTGTGGACGGGCGTGAAGGGTTGTAGCTCACCGAGGGTTTGGGTTACTGGTGTGTTGTGTTGGGGTTGGGGCATGCGTTGGGTGTCACCAAAAGATATTTCATTTGTAGGGAATAAGATTTTTTATTCTCTATACACGGATAAGAACAGAAATAAAAAAAATAGTTTTCATAAAAAATTAAAGTATAATACTCAAGCATTGTTAGAGTTGGATAAATCCTTCCCCCATTGATTAGGGGTAGGCTGAAAAGGACAGCTCCTCATGCATAATGCTTTGATATTTTTATAAAAAAAATGTTTTTAAAAATTTGGTTCCTTGTGGGACTCTCTATGTGATCCACATGCACCCAATGAGGGGTGAATGATCCATGTCAAACCTATTGCACAGATGAATCTCCAAACTGAAACTAGTTTAGGTATAACGACCCGGACCCAGCTAGCCACTCAAACAGTTCCAAACGGGACGAGTGTCACTACCTTAGGTGCACCTCCCCGAATGCCAAAGGCAGCCGACTAGTAGCGAGGGTCTGTTAGGTATAGTGGGGAGGCTATATCCTCTCAGAGGATCATAATAAGGTACTCATCTGAGTATAACAGTAAAGGTGCAGCGGAATAAGACTCAGCAGACTCGAACCAGACCTGCATAGCAGAAGCACATTCAATAACAATAAACAGCGGAAGCAATCAATATAAACAACAGTAGTGTAAAGTAAATAGGACGACATGCTAAATATCACAAAAACTACTACTATAAACAAACCAACATGCATCCATAGCAAGTCAATATACACAAGGGCGCCAATGGCTAACCAATTGTTGCTACATAAAAAATAAACATGATAATATAGGAAAGAAAGAGAAAAAAAGTAAAATCCAGCTAGGTAAGACCTAAAGGTCCATACCATCTCCTTGCAACAACTAACGCGGTCCATCTCCTAAAGCTGGCCTCTTTCCTGCACGTAAATCCATGAGGTATGCACGCATCCCGAAGGGCCCGTGCAGGGTGTGAGACAAATCTCAGTAGGATACCACCCAACAGTTCATACCTAATATATGTGTTTAAGCAGACATGCATTTATAAGACAAGCAGTGAACAGTACAATGCACAAATAAACACAAACTCCACTGGTGCTCCTTAGCCACTGTGGAGTGTCACCTACTTCGGCCAACACCAGAATCTCTGTCGTGTAACCCGGCACCATGTTCCACCTGACACCTTGTGTCTCAAGTAACGAAGTTCCAAAGGCACGCCCAAGGAAAATAGCAACCCAGCACCAAGTGCCTCCTTACACCTCATTTCTCAAGTACCGATTTCCCAAAGGCACGCCCAAGAAGTAACCTGGAAGAACAGCGATACCTATCCTCGATAAGAATCCGAAGAGACAGCGATATCTGCCCTCAAATCATAGTGAGCCTCAACCCCCAACCTGATAGCCTCAATGCTATCCCCTGAAGGCTCCTCACCTTCTATGTGGCTTTCTATGACAATCACCCCCAACCGAAATACCTAAACCGCATCAATGGGGGCCTTTACCCACACGAGTGGTCAAAACCACCTCATCACGGAGTATCTATCTGTGCACACTACTCAAAGTTCTGAGTGAGTGGTAATCACCAAAATAGTACCTAATACACCACACATCTGACACCTCATGTCCCTGCGACCATGTCGCTTAATTTTGATGGTCTCGCCATCCAAGTAAACTGGGCCAAGCCCATCCTGACAATCCAACTACCTCAAACTGATGTCCATGACGCCCAATCTCGTGGTACAAACCACCCAGGTAACTCGGTCCAAGACCAAACTATGATCAGCATCACTCAAAAATATTTGGGCCACGCACATCACAACCCAAAGGTTCCAGCATAATAAATTAAACATTCACATACGTAAACAAAAGATTTACTTTTAAACAGGCAACAACTCAACAGTTGAAATATGCCAACTATGTGTTGACCCATACTAACACTAAGGTCTCTAAGGACTCTTACCATACATATGAATGTTAAATATACTAAACTCAACAGTTTATAACAACACAAATCAATCAATGCCATTTTGGCACCCCCGGCCAAAATGCCCCTTTTGAGCAACGGCCCTTTGCCTGACCCCGCTCAAGAAAAACGGTAAAGGGAATACCCAAAGGCATCCCACGGGTCCAATAAACCATTTAATATGAAATAGAAGATAAATTAGGGTCATTCTCAAAATACCCAAAAATGCGTCATAGGTGGAGCCACCAAAATTTCCATGAAAACATGAATGAAGGTATGCACCACCTACCTCGTACTATTACGATGTTACTCCTCCGATGGCGACCTCCAATTAGGTCTAGAACGCAGTAGATCTACAAAATAATAAAAACCACTCAAACCCCCATAACTCGATCTAGGGAAGAAATCAGGAAGAACTGATCAAGGGGAATCAAAGCCTTACCGAGGGAGTTCCAACGCATCAAACGGTGTTCGGATCAAAGTTCAGACGAGGGTCCTGGAGCAAGAAGAAGGTCTGACCGGCTCTCCCCACGTAAGCCCTGAGTGGGAGGAAGAAAAGAGGGACAATGAGAATTCTTGGGTGGCCTGGAACTTAAAAACCCTAAAATTAAGTGGTCGCACGGTTAACCCGCACAGTTTGGAAAACCGTGCGCCAACCGTGCGGTTGCCACTGCCTCACCCAGGAACTTCGCATGGCCAACCCGCACGATTTGGAAAACAATGTGCTGCCCGTGCGGAGCCCTCTGTCTCACCCAGAGACTTCACACGGTTTGGAAAAGTGTGTTCCAACCATGTACACCTGCATTACCTCCCTAATTTCAAAATTTTGACCCAGAATCATCAAAATTCTCCAGTTTCCTCAGAAACAAGTCAAAATTCAAACAGGGTCAGGATTTTGACCCGTTCTAAAAACCCAGGTTCTTACAATCTCCCCACCTTAACATAGCTCATCCCTGAGCTATCAAACGAAACCCAAGGATGGCATTGAACATACCACCCTAATCAATGCAACCCAGACTTCCCCGGTCACAAGGTTCTTGCTAAATTTCTCAAAGGGGCTCCCCACCTTAGGAATTTCCTAACTCAGTCTCAACCCGACAAAACACAGAACGAGAAAAGGCTCACAAACCTGTGTTCCAGACTCAAGATCCTCCCGTGATGCATTGTCACCCTTGCCCCTCATTGAAGCTGCCATGTCATTTTACGACACCCAAACATGTCCTGCACCGCATCGGTGTCCGCCTCCACGAGGTCCTGCATCCCATGGATGCTCAAAACGAACCTGGTGCCTAGGACCTCAAGAAACCCACATCCTCGATGCCCTAGTGCCCATGGCACCTCAAGTAACCTGAATCCTCGATGCCTCGATGCCCATGGCACCTCAAGTAACCTGCATCCTCGATGCCCCGATGCCCATGGAACCTCAAGTAACCCTCATCCTCAATGCCCTGATTCCCTTGGCACCTCATACATAAATACAAATTATATCACGCACCTGAGATGCCGCTAAACCCACTGACCAGCATATAGTCAATCCACATCAAACCTGTGCACTTTGTGAACTCACAAAGGACATACCTCTGCAGTTCATGCTAAGAGAACAAGGAAAAGATCATGGAAACACCCGTGGTGTACCTCTAAATTTCGTTGGCTCACCATCCTGCTCAGCCCCTGGCTGCTCCACGGCATGCACCTGGCTTGAAACACGGTTTCCTGATGCCTGACCTCCCTACGGTGCTTCTCCAGTCACCGGCCACTGACCCCTCAGGTGGGTCTCGTTGTCTCTGTCACGTCCACTGCGTGCAGCTAAAACACGGCTACCCTCTCCTAGTACCGAACCTGAACCAGCTCCAGATTCCACCATCTGTCCTGGTCCCTATCTGTCAGTTGTCTAGAAAGGCTGCCTGCAAAATCTCTCCAGATGCCCGACCTGTCCACATGCCCGACACTCCTTTGGAGGCCTATCGCATTGAGTCCGAACATTCCCTGACTGCCCGCACTGAAAACAAATCACTGAGGATCTGCCATGAGGTGGTCTAGCTGAATCTCTGGCCTGAATATCCTGTTGGAACTCATTTGGTCCTCGCTTCCGGTTGTCTAAACCGTCACCCAAAGATGTCACCCATCCAACTTGGGGTCTATCCCTCTAGTTTACCTCTGTTATAAGTGTCTGGTTCACTACCTATGAGAAAGAACCAAGCCTGAAAATACTCACTTGTACCCAAATGGCATGTCGTAAGCCATCCTCAAAATGCCTCACCCTAGCTACGTCATCGCTCACCGTACCAGGTGCAAAGCGATACAACTCTGTGAAGGTAGATGCATAGTCTATGATAGACATATCTCCCTACTGAATACTCAAGAACTCCCAAGCTCTCTCTGCTCTCAGTGTCTCTAGATAGAAGTGCTCAAAGAACATGTCCTCAAAGTCCTTCCATGCTAGTCCCTCATGCCTACAAGCCTGTACCTGTACATCCCACCAACACTTCGTCGGTCCTCTCAGCATGTACATCGCCAGCTTGACCCTCCACCCTGGAGGTGTCTCGAGCTGCTCGAAGATCATCAGCATGCTCTCTATCCAGTTCTCAGCTGCCTGCGGACCACCATCACCCTGAAAAAGTGGCGGGTGCTACGACTAGAACTCCCACATTAGATATGTCATAGAAGGCTCTGTACCCTGCACGCCTCTGTAAATCCCCTGTATAAAACGTACCAGGCTAGCTCGGAGCTGATCGTCAAGCCATGGTCCGAATGCTGCCAAACCCGGCTGCTGCCCTGCCTGCACTGGATCCTGAACCCGATCATGTCCCTGAGCCTGTACCTATGGCTCATACTCGGCCTGCACCGGATTCTGAACCTAATCATGTGGCTCTGTATCTTCTCCTTCCTGACGCTCCATCAATTCGTGAAGGAGTAAGCCGTTGAATACCATAAATGGTCAGACAGACCATATATATAAATAACAATATATTCTACACAGATAAGGAAAGTAGTAAAAGGCAGGGTATAACAACTACCCTTACTCCCCCTCACCGCAACCCATGCCCCATGGCATCTCGGCCTCATGGCCTCCTTACTCGCCCTCAATAGAGCCAAGTATCAAAATTACCTCGGGCCATTCCCGTCCCGACAACTCACATTGCCTCAAACCGACGACCGAGTCGCCCAATCCTGACAGTTACACTGCCTCAGCCATAGTACCTGCCTGCTCTCCTGAGATTCAGACCCAAATATCCTGCAGCATGCAATTATACAAAATGTAAAGCATGGCAATTGATTTTTATTCACATGGAATTATCACTTCACAAAGCATACGTGCAATTATGAATTTGAAATGCCCTAAAAATGTTCCTATCAAATCCAAGAAAAGTAGCCTTTCCATACTGGCCAAGGTCCAAATCTCCCTTACCGCACTAGGTCAAGGGTCACATCTCACAATCAAGAACACCACACACCAAGTGAGCCACCGAGGTGGAAATCATATAAACTATAATCTGAGCAAAAGCAAACAGCAATTCCCACCCATTGGCAACTTGGTCCATCCCTCATACCTGGGGTTGCAGGCACCCAAGCACAAGCTAGAAACCTAGTTTCAGTAACAACTTATCTCTAGTCTACCATATCCCAAATAGTAAAACCAGCAGAAATAAAAAGAGAAGTCTCAATCTCATTAGTATTCAGGAAAACACGGCTACTAAATCCTTGTCAAAACTTGCCTCTGATACCACTCTGTAACGACCCGGACCCGGCCAGCCACCCAAATAGTGCCAAACGGGTCAGGTGTCACAACCTTAGGTGCACCTCCCCGAATGCCAAAGCCTACTGACTAGCAGCCTGGGTCTGTTAGGTATAGTGGGGAGGCTATACCATCTCGGAGGATCATAATAAGGTACTGGTCCGAGTATAATAGTAAAGGTGCAGCGGAATAAGAATCAACAGACTCGAACCGGACCCGCGTAGTGGAAGCACCTTCAATAATAATAAACAGCGGAAGAAATCAATATAAACAACAGTAGCGGAAAGTAAACAGGATTGCATGCTGAATATCACAACAACTACTACTGTAAACAAACCAACATCCATCCATAGCTATTCAATATACACAAGGGCGCCAATGGCTAACCAACTATGGCTACATAACAAATAAACATGCTAATACAGGAAATAAAGCGAAACAATGTAAACTCTGGCTAGGAAATACCTCAAGGTCCATACCATCTCCTCACAATAACTAACGCAGTCTAGATCTTGAAGCTGGCCTCTTTCCTGCACATAAATCCATGAGGTATGCACGCCTCCCAAAGGGCCCGTGTAGGGTGTGAGACAAATATCAGTAGGATACCACCCAACGGTGCGTACCTAATATATGTGTTTAATCAGGAATGCATTTATAAGACAAGTAGTAAATAGTACAATTCACAAATTAACACAAACTCCACTGGTTCTCATCAGCCACCGTCGAGTGTCACCTGCTTCAGCCAACGCCGGAATCTCTATCGTGTAACCTGGCACCATGTGCCACCTGACACCTCGTGTCTCAAGTACTGATGTCCCGAAGGCACGCCCAAGGAAAATAGCAACCCGACACCAAGTGCCTCCTAACACCTCGTGTCTCAAGTACCAACGTCCTGAAGGCACACCCAAGAAGTAACCCGGAGGAATAGCGATACATGTCCTCAAATAAGAATCTATAGGGACAGTGATCTCTGCCCTCAAATCACGGCGAGCCTCAGGCCCCAACCCGATAGCCTCAAATCTATCCCCTGAAGGCTCCTCACCTTCCACGTGGCTTTCTACGGCAAGCACCCCCAACCAAAATACCTAAATCGCATCTATGGGGGCCTCTACCGACACGAGTGGTCAAAACCACCTCATCACGAAGTATCTATGTGTACACACTACTCAAAGTTTCGGGTGAGCGGTAATCACCAAAATAGTACCTAAGCCATCACACATCTGACACTTCGTGTCCCTACGACCATGTCGCTCAAGTCTAATGGCCTCGCCATCCAAGTAACCCAGGATAAGCTCATCCTGACAGTCCAACTTCCTCAAACCGACGTCCATGAAGCCCAATCCCGTGGTACAAACCACCTAAGTAACTCGGGACAAGCCCAAACTGTGATCAGCATCACTCAACAATATCTGGGCCACACCCATCACAACCCGAAGGTTCCAGCATAAGCAATTCAATATTCACATACGTAAACAAATGATTTACTTTTAAACAGGCAACAAATCAACCGTTAAAATATGCCAACTATGTGTTGTCCCATACCAACACTAAGGTATCTAAGGCCTCTTACCACACATATCAACATTCAATAAACTAAACTCAATAGTTTATAACAACACAAATCAATCAATGCCATTTTGGCCCCCCGGCCAAAATTCCCCTTTTAAGAAACAACCCTTTACCCAACCCCGCTCAAGAAAAATGGTAAAGGGCATACCCAAAGGCATCCCATGGGTCCAATAAACCGTTTAATATGAAATAGTAGATAAATTAGGGTCATTCTGAAAATACCCAAAAATGATTCATAGGTCGCGCCACCAAAATGTCCATGAAAACACGAAAGAAGGTATGCACCACCTACCTCATACTAGTATGATGTTACTCCTCCGATGGCGACCTCCAATTAGGTCTAGAACGTGGTATATATATAAAAGAATCAAAACCACTCAAACCCCCATAACTCAATCTAGGGAATAAATCAGGAAAAATGGATCAAGGGGAATAAAAGCCTTACCGAGGGAGTTCCAACGCATCAAACAGTGTTTGGATCGGAGTTTGGACGAAGATCCGGGAGCAAGAAGAAGTTCTGGTCGGCTCTCCCCGCATAAGCCCCGAGTGGGAGGAAGAAAAGAGGGAGAATGAGAATTATCTTGTGGCCCGGAACTTAAAAACCCTAAAATTAAGTGGTCACACGGTTAACCCGCATGGTTTGGAAAACTGTGCAGAAACCGTGCGGTTGCCACTGCCTCACCCAGGAACTTCGCACGGCCTACCCGCATGGTTTGGCAAACTGTGCGCCACCCTTGCGGAGCCCTCTGTATCACCCAGAGACTTCGCACAGTTTTTTCACACGGTTTGGAAAACCGTGCCCAACTGTGCGCACCTGTATTACCTCCCCAATTTTAAAAGTTTGACCTAGAATCATCCAAATTCTCCAGTTTCCTCAGAAACAAGTCAAAATTCAAACAGGGTCAGGATTTTGACCCGTTCCAAAAACCCGGGTTCTTACATTAGGTAAAACCAAACCTAACCTACTCAATGCTACCAGGCCCACTAATGGATTGGTTACCCTTTAAGGGTCCATTTTATATCTATAATAACCTCAAAATTTAAAAAATCAAAAAAAAATTTTAATTATTTATAATTTATTAAAAATATTTTTGATTCAATGGGGGTTATCAATAATTAATTAAATTTATTTTAATGTTACTTTAATGCATTAAGAATTACCTAAAATTGAATTTTATATTTTTTTTAATTTTTTATGAAATTTTACTGCATGTCGAATGATCATGAGTTGATATTGACCCTTGTATATTTTTTTTATTTATTCATTTAATTTTATTATTATATTTGAGTTTTAAAATGTAATAATTGATTACCATTTTTTAATGATCTATGAATAGTTAATCCCTATTTAAATGTATAAGGGTATGTGTTTCAACATTTTAGTGGTAAAATATAATTCCCACATCCTAAGATCCCCTCACCTGTGTGGGAGTATACATTTCAATATGAGTCAAGACTTGATTCAAGGTATTCCCTTAGGGTCTTGGTTGATCCATTATTCACTCAATGGATTAACCAATAGAAATAAATTCATGGTAATGACATTATTTATGTATTTTTATTCTTTCATGGTTAATTATTTCATTAAGTGGGTTTTATTTGATCACATGGGGTATTTAACAAGTATGAAAAGATAAAAATAAATATTATTGTGATAAATGTTTCTATTTTTTAATGGTTAAAGATATGAGTATGATAAAAAAGTATCAATAATTATAAATAGAACCAAATTTTAGTCATGAAGAGAAATCACATAAATGGATTATGTGTAAAATTTTTTATAAATAAATGGTTAATTAATTATATTAAATCCATATAACATTAACAACCATACAAAAGGATAAAATAAAGGATACTTTTTCAGAAGATATAGAAAATCACTTAAGAAAATATTAAGTTAATATATCCTTCCATTACTTGAGTTAAAATGAAATCATTGTTAAAAGTACTTGTCTATCCCAAGTTATAGTTCTTTCAATTATTATGGAGTTTAGAACTTCAGTTTTAGGTTCAATTACCCAATTTCACATCAAGGTTTGACTACCCATGAAAGACTTGGTGTAACTTGAAGGAAAGTGTTGGGTAAATCTGATTCCATGATTTTGGGATTGGGGAGTCCACTCACAGATCAAGGAATTATGTGTTAATGAAGTTAGAAAGATATGACTACCTAAATACCTTTGAATAGTTTTTTAAGCCCTAGTATGAATTACGAAATGGTCAATATAGATCCTTTCCACTAGAATATTCATCTGGTGGGATGTTTCAAATCCATTGGTGAGGGATATTAGGATATTATAAAATATTATGAGACTAATATATAAAATTTATTATATCACATTTTGATAATCAAGATAAAGTATTATAATCTAATTTTATTTTATTTTAGAAAATGGAATGTAAAATCATAGTGATTATGTGATCATTCTAGGATAAATACCATTTCTAGGACATTAAAAATTTATAAGAGTGGTAAAGACATTTATAAACTACACTACTATCAGAAAAAATTAATGTGTTAGTATCCATATTCTTATTCTATCACCACAGTCAACAGTTGAGGGTGATAACGATGCCTATAATATTCTATCAAAAAAATAATGTGTTGGTATCCCTATTCGTATTCTATCACCTCAGTTAGAAAGTCAGGGTGATAAAGATTCCTACAAGATTTAAATGCATACAAACATAATGGTAAATAATCACCTATAAATTAAAAGGGATAAAGAGGGTATTAATATAAATGGAATTTTCACTAAAATGTTTTAGTGGAAATTATATGGTGGGTACCTAGATATTTATAGTGAATATGTGTTTTTTATGGGTAAGAATATATCCATTAACCTCATACTATTATGTTAACTTTCATGTTCTAATTATTTATTAATATTTTTCAAAAAAAATAATGTGGTGAAGCCACTCGAGAATCTTTTTTAATAATGTTTTTTTGGGAAAATAAGGTTTGGTGGGAACATCATTCCTCACCATTTATGGTGAATAAAGTGGAAGACCAAGTTGAAAATAGCATGACCATTTTAGTGAAGATGGTTTATTTACAAAACCATTCAAATAGAAAAAATATTCTAAGGCGGTGTGGTGAATAGGAGGATGTTTTCTTCTCATGTGGCTAAAAGGGTCATTGGAAGAGGAACTATAGTGGATTAATGATAAATTAATTGGTATCTTCTACTTTAGGTATATTCATTATTGTGTGTGATGTTTTTGTTTCACTTATTGTGTATTAAATACATAATTTTATTCAAATATAGGAACCAAGGAAGTTTAAAAAAAATAATATGAAGTAAGGTGAATTATCCCAGTATTTAAGTATGGCTAGTTCATATTTCAATAATAATAATTAGATTAATTCATATTATAAGAAACACAAGAATTAATCTAAATTATCTTAGTAGTTTAAAAATGGTGATTCTTATTTCAATAGTGAGATTCATGTGAATTTGATTTTCTAAGTGGATTTATTCTTGTAAAACTATTGTTTTGTATTTAATTTTACTTAAAAGTTTTTCTCTATGTCAATATAGACAAACTGTAACTTTATTTCCTTTTAAATGAATGTTATTATGGTACTTCATACATGATAATTTAAGTAATACTTGAATAAAATATATCCAATTTTGGAAATGAATTATTAATATAGAATATAAAAATTATACTTAGTTGTAGAATGATAAATATTTTGATAATAAAAACTAAAAAAATTGTTAAGGATTGTTCATCTCCCCAAAATGTGTGTCCTTGTTAAGGATCACTGCTTTCAGATATTTTCCAAAAGATTTATTTATGGAACCAGAAACATCCAATGGTTCTGTATCCAAAGGGACAAGCTTTTCAAAGGTGGGTGTTCATTAGTTTTGGACCTATGATACTAAAGAACACACAATGGTCAAGATAATGTGAGGTTGGGCTCATCACACCCTTTTTGGGGAATTATTTCATACTTCGAGATTCTCTTACATATTTGAGATATTTTTGATGAATACTTATCAATTCACCAAGTATAATGTATGTTTCCCTTGTAATTTGAAATCAATTATTAGCATGTGTGAAATTCAGAATCATCTGTATCTATTCAAGTCTCTTCATTAATAGATATATCCATATGTATTCAAGGTTCTCCATCAATGGTATCCTCTTATATACTATTTATATATTCTTTTAACCATTACTATGATAATACTAGTTTTTAAGCCACTTAATGGGGCACTCTATAATTTATTGTCATCCAGGGAGATGAAAGTTTTTTTTGATGTTAGGATTGTACCCATAAATGGGCTACCTATATATCCTTGTGAAAGGAATCAAAACCCTCATAGTTTGGTGTCTCTTAATGGGACACATCATACCTTTTAAAGTCATGTGATAAGGACCTCAAAGTGAAAGGTTGTTAGTTAAAGTTTACTGTGAGACTTACGTCTAAGAATACCAAAAACCATAGAAAGGATTATGAGTTTCTAAGTTGGATTAGAACCTGTTGGGAATATGGACCAGGGAGAATAGGGTTGACTAGGAGTATTGGGTTTAAACCACAGAGAGTCTTCATGCGTATCCCATTTGGATGGGAATAAAATCCCACATAGTTTGATGAGTCTCATAGGGGTGTATAATCCTTTTAGATAAATAGGTAGGATATTACTCTTAAAGAGGATGCCCTAATTAACGGAATTAGGTTTGGATTCCTAAAGAGGATATCAAGTGAGATCAGACCCTATTTGAAGGCTTCCTTTGTATCCCAATTAAGGTGGTAATCGGATTTCTCATAGATTAATAACATGAGGTCTATTGTGTGGATGTTATGATCATCAAAAATCTCTAAGCCTGTATGAGTCATACACGGTGTGAGAAACAAGAGGATGTGAGAGATTAAACAAACCACACACTTTCTCTTCCACTGATAGAATAGGTTGGGACTACAATGAAAGAATCTGAGGTGATGGAGGGTGAGGGTATGAAGCAATGAGCCCTTTAATGTGAAATTAAATTGAAGGTCATTGGATCTGACCTGAATTTATAGGGGCTTACTCTAGGAGGGATTCCCTAATTAAGGGAATTAGGGTTGGATTCCTGAAGATGATATCCAATGATCTCGGGCCCTATGTGAAGTATTCCTATGTATCCCAATTATGGTGGGAATCAGAGTTCTCATAGTTCAAAAGATGAGGTCTAACCTATCATAGGAGTTAGGTGATGAGGTTTGAGGATTTTCTTGAGGAGTGTATCAACTCAAGGTACTCAAGGAATCCATAAGGAGATTCAAAACTCATAACATGTGAAGGTAACCAAGAGGAGTAAGTCAACTCAAGGAACTTCATTGTGTGTGATGGAGTGTCTCAAATCATGGTATTACCAGGCTAGAAGTTGGGCCACATAAAGGCCACAATTGAAATGTCATCAACCTGACCAGAAAATTTTATAGTGAGACTCTCCATTTTTCATGGGGGTTAGTGATGGAAGTGAAGGAATCAGCCCGAAGGTATAGAAGAGAAGGGACCGGACCAAAGGTCCGAGACTAAAGATCATTACTGATCCTAAGTGGGGGTGTAGAGGCGTGGTCCCCAAGGTATGGACCAGCGGAGATGCACAGGTGCGCCACCCAGTTGGTCCACGCAGGTGCTCCGCTAAGGTGCTTCATGCAAGTGCTCTTCCAAGGTGGATCATAAAGGTTATATGTATAGGTGCTCCTCCAAGTTGCGTCATGAAAATTCTCTATACAGGTGCACCGCGCAGGACCTTGTCATAGCTCCATGTGTTCTAGACCCTGATGGGACTTTGAACCACTTTTTCACCTTTAATTATCTCTTCTCTCATGCTTCAGATAATTACTTGAGAGTTTTTTATAACCTCGGCAAAGGAGATACTCAAAGGGAGATTCAGTGGTTTTTTCAGTTTTTTCTAATCCTCAAATGGGGAGCCCAAGGGTCCTATTTATAGGTAAGCAGGGGGATGGTCGAAAGGATTTCGTCAGTATAGGTTGGCCACATAGATCCTTCATGTAGGGGTACTAAAATTATAGTGCCACATATTTTTTCTACATTTCTCTATAGTATAGGTATGCCACGTAGGGGTTCTACACTGGTATGTATGAAAAGAACGTGTGCTGGTTTTCTGGATGCAGAGGTATGTCACATAGGTCCCTGGCATAGGTGTCCTGCATAGGTCCCTTTCACTTTATGTCCTTTACTTTAAATTCTTTTTAATATTTAGAAATATCTAAAGGACTTCTTCATAATCCCTTTTCCTTCCTAAGGAATTTCAATAAGGATATACCCAGAAGGGTGTTTAGATTCCTTCAAGTTAAAATACATTTGTACAATCAGAATATTTAGTAAGTTTTAGACAAATAAACCTTTTGAAGTAAATTTAAGTCACAAATATTCTAGAGTTCATTATTTTTTACCATTTGAGTTATTATAATGATAATCTATAGGTAAATTCATATACTTCATGATATTCCTTAAAGAGATTTTGTAAATGAAAAATAGAAGTAATGAATTCACTTGGTAAGAAGATATAAGATCCTTCGGGCTAGTTCGTAAAAGTATATCCTAACCAAGTATCCATTGATCACTTAAATTTATAGTAAAGGTTTCCCTAAACTCGCATTGCCTTATACACATCATAGTGGTAATGTTTAAAAAGGTAGTTCAATGGGGATTATTATATGTTCTGAAATTCTTCCATGATATATTTTCAAACATATTTTGAAAATAAAATCATAACAACTCACCACATGCCAATTATATTGACTAATGGATATCATATTAATGGGATTTCATTATGACAAAAACTCAGGTCTTGATGGGAATAATTTGTCCAAATTTGGGTATAACAACAAATGTGCATCAAAGTAAATACATAATGCATCTTAGTTAATTATCCTATAGATACTTGAGATAATAACATCCTCAAGATAGAAATATATTGGGTAAAAGTGATTATACTTCTATAAAGTAAGAACATATCATTAGACATAGTGGTAGAAATCTAGAATTCAATGAAATATATGATCTAGATGCATATAATTTGGAATAGGAACACTAAACTCTATATGTTTATGTGAGGGTACTTATTCTAGAGACACGTACTATGAAAGAAATTTAAAAACATAGAGGTGGTTTATATCCACCTATATAGTTGATATATTATTCAGTATGAATAACAATTACTATAGATAGTAGTAGTTTTCCACTAGCTATAACTGATAAGTTCATATGAATTCAAATATGGATTCCATGTACCAAAATCTAGTTATGTATTTTGATCGTTTCTCTAGATGATGTAAATATATTGGTGGGTATTTGAGATAAATTATAAAAATATGGTACAAGTGCAGTAACAATAAGGATTTATTGGTTATTCCAAGTCATCATACTTAAATAAATTTTAATTTTACTTTTTATGTCAATTTTCTATGATTATTATATTATTCATGGGATTTTAGACCACTTTCTTTGAAGGAAACCTTATGGTAGATGTCTATATGGCATAACTAGAAAGGGTTGTTGACACCAATGAAATCCAACAAGATATGAAAGTTTATAAGGTCTATTAATGGATTAAATAAATTATAATGATCATATAATATTTATTTGGAATGGATGTGTTCCATGTGTATAGAAGATGTTAGTGGGAGTTTTATAGTTTTTCTAGAAAAACGTGTTTTATAACATATGGAAAATAGTTAATTGTTCTTATAGTTATTTAGGAAAAAAGGAAAATAATTATTCTATAATGACTTAAGTATTATCCTAGTTCTAGGAATCAAGATCATTCACGATAGATCTAATATACTTCTTATACCAAGTCAGGGTATATACATTAACCTGATACTAAATAAATTCAGAATAGAATAATTCAGGAGGGGATTCGTCCCAATGTCACATGGTTTACATCTCTCTAAGTGAATGTTTTCTCAGAAACAACAATATAGAGATGTGATAAAAAATACTATATATTCCTAAGAGTATTTTATAAATCTATCACACATACCATGATATTTAGTTAGGTATGATATTTCTCATTCATAAATCATATATAGATAATATCAAACACAACTAGGAGAATTTCAAGGATGGAAGTCAAAAATGTCTGATGGTTCTTGAGAAAGTAAAATTAGATAAGTACCTATTTTGCATAGAAATAAGAACACTACTTCACAAGGAGATCCAAAATTAGTCTTCTATTAGATCATTTTTATCTAAGATCATAGTTTGGCTAAGGTAGTATACAAGAGAAAAACATATTATAGTGAGTAGTTTACATATCTACATAGACCGAGTATGTTGTGGACTCTGATGTGACTTAAGAAGCAGTTTTTGCAATGATTTGTTCTATATTTTAGAGTCATACTAGGATAGTAAAGTTTAATAATATTATTATGAACATCAGACTATATTATTATCTAATATGTTAGGGATAAAATATGAAAAAAGTTATATACTCAGTGATATTATCTCTTGAGTTATTTTCATAGATATGTGAGGTTGCAGTAACCAGAACAACCAATGAAGCATGGTAGGACCAATAGTTGTATCCATACTCGGTTGAATCATGTTTATTATGCGATGCTAACATGTTGGATAATTAAAATTTGTCTCTAGTTCAAGTGGAATCCAGTTTGGGTAGGTTCCCTAGAACCAAATTACATTTTACTTTTGATTAACTATATATTCAAAGTGTTGGATATTTAATAAATATTATATCAAATGATTGTTTTTCTTATATCTTAAATTTAAAGTGATAATTTCCTTAGAGTATGCATCACATTTAAAGTTCATGGTAGTTCCATGTTAGGATAAGAACCTTGAAGTGATATGAAAATATTCTTAAATATATGTTCTATGGGATAACTATATCATCTGATTAGACACAGATGATATAGGCTATCAAGGGTAGGAGGCTCACGAGCCATTGAAACTTATTAAAATAAAGTTTTCAGTTTTTAATCTCTATGAGATGAGATTATGAGAATTGACTTGCTTGAGTGAATTCCACATGTATTTTATGTCATCGTATATTAATTTTAGTGAATATATTTATTGGTCCTTAGAATTTATATTATTATTAATTCAAATCATGAGTTATGAAATATGATTTTTTGATAAAAATTGTGATAATATATTCTTGCAGAAAGGAAATATGTGTTGGGTACATCATGAGTGATATGAAATTAATGAATAAGTCAAGAAATGATTTATCCCTTTAGACTTAATAGAAATATATATCACCTCCCCTTAGTGAAAATGGAAATATATAATAAGTCTATATCCAATGATGTTTTTTAGTGAGTTCATTTTTATAAATCCAAAGAAATATATATTGAATATATGGGTTGATAATACTAGTGATGAAACCTTTTTGATGTGGTATCTAGATAAAGAGATTGTATTATATAGAAATTTTCATAGCAAGTAATCATAACTGTGAATTATCCTTTTATTTTTAGGGGTTATGATGTATTTCTAGATACCACTTTTTCAATATGAGTTAGACTCACTACAATTGAGATGAGATCCTAGAGGTGCGCGCACATAGTGTATTCATAGGTTCCACCAATTCATATTAATTGGAGTTCTATATAATGTGGGACCCATATGCAGGGACCATTATATTTATAAGTGATGATACAAAGTAGATTAATTAAATTATATTTCTTATTTTAGAATAATGAGAATTTAATTTATTTATCAAGTCATTCACAAGTTATTTAATTATAAATAAGTGAATATAAGAAAGTATTATTTTTCAAATGAATGTTAGGTGTTCAAGGTTCATTAAATAATTATGGGAGGGATGATCTATGTTAATGGATCATAGTTCATTATGTGTCATTTAATAATTTCACTAGTGAGTGGTGAAATATTTCTGATAGGTATGAAATGTTTACTTAGTTATTTGTGTCATTCTATGAAGGTTTAAGAGATTCAACTTATCCAAATGAATAAGTGTACTTTTGAAAAATTAAACCTAACTACTTAAGATCATTTTTAATCCATGAATATTATGGGTGTACATTTTCATAAATTTGGAGTTCTTAATTCCTCTCCTTCCTTCTATTAATCTTCTAGATAGAGAATGTTTAAGAACATATTGATCTGAGTTCATGGATCTATCTTTTTATCTTTTATTTATCTTATGACCATTGTTAGGACTTTGATTTTTCACTTTAGAAACTGAAAATCAAAGGAGAATGCTTATAGATCTATGATACATGTATGTATGATTCATAGGGTATCTACATTGGTTTATTAAATATATGATGATCCAAAAAAAATCATATTCCACTAGGATCATGGAATTCTAGAAAGGTACCATTTTGATTTCGTTTTCATATATAAATTGAATTATATGAGATCCTTATAATGAATAAATTATCACTATATCAAATCAATTATATTATAATATATTTAGTATTGAAAATATTAAATTAACCTTCTTTCACTCTTATACTACATACTTGGCTCCCTCAATAAGTTTCATCATTCATCGTCATTTTATATGCTACAAGTATTATCTATAAATAATCTAGATAAAATGTCCTCAAGTATATCTTTTCAATCATATAAAATTTAAGAACAAAATATGAAGGAAATATTATCAATATATTCTTATCTATCTCCAAATAAATAACAATTTCATCTAGTCCTCTCTTGACTTCAAAAATATCAATTGTAACACCCCAACCCATATTTCCCAAATAACACCTGAGTGGATATTCTATAAGAAATAATTCACACCTCCCTGTATGCAAGAGGTTTTCAACTAGAAATAATGTTATAAGGTTATTTTGGTGAGACTATACCCTCTATAATAATATACATACACCATAAACCTAATAATATATAACAACCCAGAATATCACAACATGAGACAAAGAAAACATAATAAGATTAAGAATGTCATACATGTAAAATAAACTAGTCTCCCACCATGGAAATCAAAATAAAATAATATAAAGTGTAAGTAGATAAATAAATTAATCACTTTATATGCTATAATTTTTCTTTCTATATTGCAATATTGGTTCATTTTACATGTATAGAATGGGTTGTGTTTGTTATTGCACTATGTTTTTTTATCTTCCATTGTGATATTCTAGGTTGTTATATATATTATGTTTAAGGTGTATGGTTATGATTAATGAGCTAATTATATCCCAAAAACTTCCCTAGACCATTTTCTCTATTCATCATCCTCTTATGTATAGGGATGCATACATGAGGACTTGTAGAGCCTCCACTCAGGGGTTGTGTAGAAATCCAGGTTAGGTCATTAAAAAGTGGTTTTAGAGTAATGTCTTACTAAACAGACCTTTCTAGATGATATCAAGGTATGAATAATGTGCTTCATATGGCTCAACTTATAAGGTACATGTTTTATCCTATGCATCAGATCAACTATGAGGATGTTGAGATAGATCTCAATGAATCATTTGTAGATAAGTCGGTGTGTATCATAGAACTAAGTGAGAAAATTGTGTGGGGGTAAGATGGTGAAACTTGTTCAAGTCTTGGGGAATCATGTATGAATCCAAGAGGAGTCCAAAGAGATGTATTCTGATGTTCAATTATGGTTGCCTGTATTTTTTTAGAAGGAATCCTAGTGGTACTTCTCAAGGACAAGAAGTTTTTATTGGAGGGGAATTATAACATCCTCGGTTTTAAGGAATAGCCTGATATTGGTTTCAGTGAATTAAAAAAAAGTTTGATCTTTTTGGAACCAATTTCTATGGAATGATGTGTGTTTTTCATCATAGAGGGTATGGTTGTGGAATAGCTAAGGAACTATGGATTATTATTCATCTTTTATGGTTTTAGATATTTTTACATAACTACACCATGGAGCGGTGTCTATAGAGTAGTTTCTATGCGAGGTATCAGAGGATGTAGTGTAGTGATATGCCTGGTGTCATAGTTCATTACCCTAGTTTATAGGGTCACTCTATTGACCAAGTCATATATTATTGAAATACTTTTTACCACACACCACTATGTCATGTCCAACTCCCTTTCACCTTAGTTCTTTTCATTTTAGGAACCATTGTGGTGTAGCCTTATGTGTTGCACCATGATGCCTATTTTTCCTGATTGCCTATAAATATTTTAGTCCCATGAAACCATCCTTATCTAAGATTTTCCTCTCAAACCATGGGTGGATATAGATATTCTTCAAGATTTATTCTATTCCTTAATCTCTTGGATTTATCCCCAACATTATAGGATCAAATCTTGGGAATTCTAGGTTATGTTTCCTCCAATTATTCTTGTTTTTCCTCCTTTTTGTTAGGGTGAATCTCATATCTAATCCTATATCACTATATCCTTTTTGTATATTTATCTATAATCTCTTTTGTGAAAGTTTTGGATTGGTTATAGGAAAATATTGGTGATAAATCATTCATTGTTTGGTGTGTAAATGTGGTTTGGGTGACAACACTCTTGAAAAACATTCATATTGGCATTGGGAAGCTTGAGGTAGGAAGTTAATTAATACATAGAGGATTTGTATATGATTTTTATATTGATATAACATTGTGTGATTACATGATTTAGAACATTATTGTTTTTTATCATATGTGTGTGTGTGTGTATCTCGTGAGACCATGTTTGATGTTTGATCACATGTTTGGGTGTGAGTAGCTTGTGGGACCCATGTTTGAGTTTGATCATATGTGTGTGTTTAGATACTACTGTTGGATTTAGTGCCGTAGAACCAACTTATATGTACTTTATGATAACTTGTATTCATGTTTTTTAATATTAATAAACTCCTTATCACATCATGATTTTTCTTCTATATAACGTAGTATGTGATAATGTACTAAGAGTAGTTGTCACACTAAAAGGTCATAGAAGTTCCATGACAAAGTGTTATGACACTATTCTTGAGTATATGTTATATATCAAGATGATATCATTTGAGGTACACAAATTATATAGTCTAACAAGGGTGAAGACTCATAGGAATTTGAGGCATCCTCTCATGGTGTACGCCCTTGGTAATATCCAGTAGGGTATTATGAGAACAATACCCTCCAGTAGGAAATACACATTTATATGTGTCATTGAATGTTCTTATCTATGGACATGTGTATTTGTCCTTGGAATTTAATATTATTATTAAATATTATAATGAGTCGCACACTTAAATTTATTAGTGAAAACCATGATAATAGATGTTAGCAGCAAATTAGGATATGTTGGGTGTGTCACGGGTAATATTGCATTAATGAATAATGAGAGAAAGGATTTGTCCCTTATTTTTATTAATAGAAGTTTATATCTCATACCCTTTAATGGAAATGATATAGCCTAAATAAATCCATGGCCATGGTGTTTTAAATAAAACTTCATTTTTCAGGAAGTAAAAGAAAGATACATCAAGCACATAGGTTGATGGTACCTACCTGAAACCTACTTGATTAGAGATATCGAGATAAAGGGATTATATTACACAGTAAGAATCTGTATGAGGTAACATGTCATTATAGAATTAAATTCTTTCCCCATGGGTTCCTTGGCATGTTTCTAGACACTAACCTTGGACTTTTGGCTGCTTCACCTAATTCCACTAAGAAAGAGGCCAAGAGGGTCACACACTAAGTGTGTCCAGAATCTCAGTTAAATAATATATAATTATTTATTATTTAATAGTATGAATAAATATTATTCCCATACATGGTTTAATAATTATTCATGTATGCTTTATTTTATATAAATATTTATTTTCAATTTACTGAATATAATATTTATTTATTTATTGATGAATAATGCAGTGAAATTTATTTAATAAATAAATACACATTATTCAAGGCCCAATAAATATTGTAAAGGAATGGAGGATTGGGTTTAATGGTCCAGTGAGAAATAATAAATATTTAATATTATTTAATTAAATAATATTCAATATTAATTCGCAAGTTAATAACATGATGATAAATGATAGTATTATTATTATTATTATTTGACATGGGGTTTTTCTAGGATTAAATAAATAATTAGGGGAACATTTTCAATTATTTTATTTTAACCCTATAAATATAAATACCCAATTATGTTATTTTCTCTAGAGATCAAATTAATTTGTCTTGGTTGTGTATAATGGATTTATAGAATCTTCTCAAGCCTAGAGATCTACCTTCTCCAAGAATGCTCCAAAGAATGGAGAGCAATACTCCTCCACCAGATCAAGGAGAACACTTTGGAATTAGTTCTCAAAGCTATAAAGTGTGGATTACGTAGGTACAAGGATCTATTGTGCAACACTCAGAGATTCCTTCGGTGAAATTTGGATATTCTTAAAACATGTGAGGATCATGGATAGAGAAAATCTACACTTGGTTTATATAATGCAATGAAGGTGGATCGTAGATCTGTCATTGGATTCATCAAAAAAGAAATAATTCCAATAAAGTTAATTCTTTATTTAATTAAATTAATTATAAATTATATACGATGATCATCTCTCTGGTTCTAGTGTGATTACCCTTGTCTAATCTCGTTGATCCAATTCCATAGATCACAATGTTTTTCATTGTGTAGATCTTAGATTGGTCATCAATCATGAAAAAAAAATGGTGGGCACCACCCATCACATGCTTTCACTACACCCACAACCTACAAGTGGTATCAGATCTTGGAAACATAATTATTCATGATTATCTAAATTTTTTGGTGATTTATGCATTTATAATTTAGTTTTTTAATTAAATTTTAATCATTATTTTAATCCAAATTGCGAGATCTAATTCTTACTCTTTTGTTTCTCATAGATCTAATAGAAATGATTAATTTTATGATTAAAATGAAATAGAGGAACTCATCCAGAGGTGAAAAGGATTCTATATTGACAACACAGAACTACACGCCATATAATTGAAGTTACATGCCATGTAGTCATATTCAATGCATCAGAATTGATTCAGAAATTAATTCAATATTATGCATTAATTACACACTTTAATTCCACAATGTGTTGACCAGAACATAATGGCGCATGGTTAGCCAGATTACTTGACGTGTAGCCCATGTACATGGCATGTAGTCCCTTTGAGTCAGAGATGGGTCGTGCATTTCAATACATGAATTACCTGAGTGGTGATCGTATAATTTAGAGATTGCACGGCATGTATCTCATTAGAAACATTGTGTACTCTAGTTTTCAAGGTATGATTCACATGCCGAGTTTCTAGGCATGTACCTCAGATAGACGGTGATAGATGTACATGTCATTTAGATTGAATTCACATGATGTGTACTTATAAAAAGTTATGTGGATTTAAAATTTATTTATTTTACTATGTAAACCTTGAGACATGTACTTGCGTGTGGTCATAAATATAGTACATGCCATGTGATAGGTTTTAATATACATAAATATTTAAATGTTTAATTAATATATGAGTACTGATCATATTTGCATATCATGTATGACTCATAATACAAGTTATTACACTACTTTTATTTAATCATAACACATGACCGAAAAATTATGTAATTAGTGTAAACATCTATGAAGTACATGTCGTGAAAGTATGTGATAAGTTGTGTATGCCATATGTCACAAGAGTAAAACAGTACACAAGTATAATACATATTGGGTAGAATTAGATAGGTATTCACTGTGTTTCCTCCAAGGTAAATTTATGTACACAGTTAATTTTAAATGAATTTATTTAATTTGTTTAAAATTGTAATGAATGAGAATCTCAAGAAAAATTGGATAATAATTAAGATAAAATAATTTAATAATTAAAGATAATAATTGATTGATTCAAGTGTAATTTATATTAAATCAGAATGATAAATAATTGAATTCTAGTTTTATTAAATTCATAATTAGTTACATGAATGTGGATGATAATGTGATAAATCAGACCTTTTTATGTGATTGGTTTCATTTAATTTATTATTAAATTAAATTGTTGACCTACATGCCTTCTCTTCTCTTATTATGTGAGGTTTGTGTGCTAATGGTTTCTTTTATGTAAACCTTTTTCCCCTCACCTACGTGTGAGTAAAAGCATATGTAAAGGATGGAGCTCCCAAGCTAGAGGAGGTGGTTCAAGTTTGGAGCCAAGGAGAAACCAATCCAAGAGAGATACAAAGGTGCACATGTGGAAAGCGGTAAACATAAACCTTAATTGGTTCAAGGTGTTTTTTTCCTTAGTTAAATGGTTAGTTTATCAATATCTATATAAACTAAAAATTAGTATAATCTCATGATCATACCCATTATTATTTTATTTCTACCAGTTTCATAGTTATTTCATTAGGTATGTTTTTTTGAGATCACATAAATTAATGAGACTAACGAGCATGCAAGATAGAACTAAAATAACTTAGATAATGAATAAATTTTATCTAAGACATGGTTAATCACTTACATAAATCCACTTAATATTAAAAAACATGTGATAAAGATAATAATTGGAAATTTATTCATAAAAGAATAAAATACCTTAATTAAATATATTTAGTCAGTATAGCCTCACATTACTTTGGTTAAAATCGAACCATAGCTCAAATTTATTAACCTACCCAAGTTGGGGTGCTTTAAATTATTGGGTAATTTTAACATGAATTTTTTGTTTGAATTAATTTATATCACATCAAGAGTTGACTGCTAAAGTAGGACTTGGTGTAACTGAGAGGCAAAGGTTGAGGAAATCCAATTAAAGATTTCTGGATCAGGGAGTTCACTCATCGGATCAAGGAACTATGAGTTAATTTAGTTGGAATTTGTAATTCCTACCTAAAACCATTCAATTTTCTGGACCAACCCAAGTTGGGATAATGATAAGGGTAATATGGATCTTTACTACTTGAATATCCAAGAAACAGAATATTCTGAAGCCAGTGGTGAGGGATATTGGGTTTCGATAAAATAGTGGGAGACTAATAGATATAATATTTATTTATTTGTCTAAATTTTATTAGATAATGTACTAAAATTATTATTATATTATTTTTTAGAAATGGAATCAAAATAAAATAAAACATATCACTATGATCCATGCTTGAGAAGGAAAACCATCTTAGTGGCACAAATTTCCAAGAATGGAAAATGTGGTTACGTGTCATCCTTCATCATCAAAGAAAATTGTATGTATTGGAAGAAACTTTTCTTATTTTTCTTGGTAATGAGGAAAGTGGGAAAGAATTATCTCTCTTAGAGAAACATATGAATGATGCTATAGATATTTAGTGTTTAATGATATCATCCATGTACAATGAGATTTTAAAGAAACATGGGGATATGGATGTCTATAGCATGATGTATCACCTTCGGGGTATCTATCAAGAGAAGGAAATATAAGAGAGGTATGATACCTATAGATATTTTTTTTACAAATAATATTGGAGATTATATTCTAGTTGGGCCTCATGTAGTTAATATTATTGGCTACATTGAATGTATGGACATATTAGGGATTAAATTCCCAGATAAGTTACATACATATCTCATTATTTCATCACCACCCAATACCTTCTCCATCTTTATTGTTAATTACAATATAAGAAATAATGATAAGAGTCTTTTGAAACTTTTAATTTTATTCCCCTTGTGGAAAAGGACATGGGTCATGACAAACTCGTAGTCCTTACAGTGAATAAGAAAATGAAGAACAAGGAAAAGGGTCCCAAGACAAATAAACATTATAAAGAACTGGAGCACTATCCTTCCAAGAAGAATAAGATTTAGAGGTAGGGAAAGGAAAAGTAGGCAGTATGTTTTTCATGAGTAAATTTAGTCCACTGTAATAGAAACTACACCCAGAAGAAAGGGGAAGCTAAAGGTGCATTCATTATCGAGTGTAATATTTCAATATCTACACATTGGGTATTATATATAGATTGTGGGGCTCATATATATATATATATATATATATATATATATATATATATATATATATATCCAAATGTAGGAACCAAGTATATTCCAAAATATTACTAGAGGATAGGTGTAATTGAGAGATGTTAATGGTGTGAGGCTATATGTTATGGCCATTGGTGACTAACACCTCTCATTTACAATGGTAATGATTCTAGTTTTGAAATATTTTTATTATGTACCTACAGTTTCCAAAAACATAATTTATGTATCATGCCTAGATAAGAATGTTTCTATTTTCAAATTTTGAAATAAAAGTTATTTATTTTATAAAGAAAACATATATTATGGTATGGCACACTTAAATAATGGTATTTATGTATTAAATTAAGAAAACCAAGTGTTAACAATTGATAATGAATCATTTTCACATGGCTCATACAACACCTAACCTTTGCATCACCATCTTGGTCATGTAAATGATAAGAATTTGACAAAGATCTATCAAGATGGCTATTTAGACTCTTCTAATCTAAAACCACTTGAAATATGTCATGCTTGTTTATAAAGAAAATTTACCAAACCACCATATGGTGGATAGGGTGAAAGGGAAAAAAATATTCAAGGATTCGTACACACTGATGTGTATAAACAATTTATAGTAGAATCTACAAGTGGATATTCTTACTTCATAACTTTTACTGATGAATTGAGTAGATACGACTATGTCTACTTAATGTGGTATAAGTCTGAGTCCTTTGATAAATTCAAGGAATTCAAGAATGAAGTAAATAGTCAACTTGGTAAGAAGATAAAGAATCTTCAATTTGATTGAGGTGGTGAATATCCTAACCATGGGTTCATTGACTTTTTATGGGAGTTTGGGATTCAATATCAACTCACTCCACCTTACAGACCATAGTGGAATGGTGTTATTAAAAGGAGGAACCATACCTTGTTAGACATGGTATGGTCAATGATGAGTCATGTAGATCTTCCATTATCCTTTTGTGTATATTCATTAAAAAATGTGGCATGCACAACAAAATGAGTTCCAAATAAATCATAAAATGGAATTCCCTTCGAGTTATGGACTGGAAGGAAACCCATTCTATTGCATACATGTGTATGGGGTTGTGAGGAATTTGTTGAGGACTTATTAGGAAACAAAATAGCACCATAGGTCATGAAGTGTATCTTTATAGGGTATCCCAAGGAAACAATGGGATACTACCTATATAACCCCACTGACAAGAAAGTGATTGTCTCCAAACAATCCATCTTTCTTGAGTGGGAGTGCATACTCAAAAAAGATAGTGGGAGAAATATTTAATTCAATTAATTTGATGCTCAATATACAAAAGATTTGAAACATGAATAGATTCCACAAGTCCCTATGGAAAAATAATTTCTTGAAATAAAATTACTTTGTAGGAGCATAAGAGAGGTAAGAGAACCAGAGAGATGTGGTTTTCTAGTCACCAAGGATGGTGACTCATTATTGGTTGATGATAATGAACCTTTATCCTACAAGGAGGCAGTAAAAATCTTAGAAGATGCAAGATGGAAAGAACTCATGAATTCTGAAATGGATTCCATGTATCATAACCAAGTTTGGGTTCTGGTCGATGCGCTAGTTGATGTAAATCATATTGGATGAATATGGGTATTCAAAAAGAAAATAGACATGGAAGGTAAAGTAAATACCAATAAATCAAGGCCAGTGGATCAAGGGATTAAACAACATCAAGTAATTGATTATAATGAAACCTTATCTCATGTTCCCATGTTTAAATCCATTATAATTCTACTTGTTATAGCAGCTTACCATGACTGTGATATTTAGTATATGGATATCAAAATTTCATTCCTTAATGGGAACCTTCAAGAAGATGTCCATATGAAACAACTAGAAGTTTTTTTGACTCCATGTGATGCTAAAAGGATTTTCAAGTTGCAAAGATCCATTTATGGATTGAAGAAATCATCCATCCCATGAAACATTTTATTTGATGAATCTATAAAAAAACTTGGTTTCATTAAGAATGAATGTGATCCATGTGTTTACAATAGGTTTAGTGGAAATGTAGTCGTTATACTAGTAGTATATTTCTATGACATATTACTTATTAGAAATTAGATACCTGACTTATAGTCTATTAAGGACTGGTTAAACAAGTGTTTCTCCATGAAGGAATTAAGTGAAGCAGCCTATATTCTAGGGATCAAGATAATTCATGATATATCCAAGAGGGTTCTTGGACTAAGAAAAAGTACTTATGTTGACCAGATACTAAAGAGATTTAGTATGGAACAATCTAAGAGGGGATTGGTTCTAGTGTCATATAGTTTACATCTTTCTAAGAAAATGTTTCCTCAGACACAACAAGAGAAAGATATAATGTGTAAGATCCCATAAGATTTAGTGATAGGATCAATCATGTATTCCATGTTATGTACTATACTTGATGTTTCCTATTCACTGATAATGGTAATAAGATATCAAGAAGATACAGGAGAACAGTATTGGACTACTATTAAGGATATCCTTAATTATCTGATAATTAAGGATATGTTCCTCGAGTTTGGAGGAGATGAAGAGCCGGTAATTAGGGGTTATACTGATTCTAGTTTTCATATAGATCAAAATAATATAAATTCGCATTTAGTATATGTTTTCTATCTCAAAAGAATATCTGTGAGCTTAGAAGAGTTTAAATAATCCAGTCACTACTACAAAATAGGCCTTTAACAGTGCTAAAAATGGCCTTTATCAGTACTAGAAAATCACTGACAACATGAGCGATGTTAAAAGCCCAGGAATTTTATCCTTGCAAAAAAATCACTGATAAAGGGGACATTTATTAGTTCTTCTTAAAGCACCTCTACAATAATCCTTTATCAACGTCATAGAAGCACTAATAAATTAGACCTTTACCACCAGTTTTAGAAGCACTGATAAATGTGTTTTTTATCTATGATTTCAAAAGTAATGATAAAAGGCCATACTATAGTATGTTGTGATAGCACACTGTAGCCCCACTAAAGTGTGTTGTTATAGAACATTGTAGGACCAAAAGAACTAGAATCACCATAAACACACCATATATATCAACAAAAACAAGTTCAATTACATAATTTAAATGAAATGAAATTTACAGCGTAAATAACAGAAAAAACACTATATTATAGACATTTCAAAATTTATTTTTATAATTATATAAAAAAAAGTGATAAATGAACCATTGTAGGGGTGAAAAGGTTTTAAGGGAGAAGAATCATGAATGTTGTATAGAGAAACCAAACAAAAACAAAATAATCCAACTATATAAGAAAATAATTATTATGTGAGTAATACTATAAAGAAATAAATTAAACATAAATATGAAACAATACATTAATTATATGGAAAATGATTTTACTATGTAAAAATCAAGATTACCTCTATGATTGAGTAGAGGAAGCATCATTGCTCTTCGTCTAAAGGTAGACTAGGTAACTTGAAAGAAAGTGATAAATGCACCATTGCATGGGTGAAAATATTTTAAGGGATAAGAAGCATGAAAGTTGGACAGATCACCCCAACTCAAACAAAAGAATCCACCTATATAAAAAAATTATTATGTAAGTAATACTAAAAAGAAATAAATTAAACATAAATATGAAACAATACATTAATTCTATGGAAAATGATTTTATTGTGAAAACATTAATATTACCTCTGTGATTGATCAGAGGTAGCATCATTTCTCTTCCTAAAAAGGAAGTGGATGTAACATGAAAGAAAGTGATAAATGCACCACTGTATGGGTGAAAATATTTTAAGGGAGAAGAATCATGAAAGTTAGACATAGCACCCCAACTCGAAAAAAATAATCCACCTGTATAACAAAATAATTATAATGTGAGTAATACTAAAAAGAAATGAATTGAACATAAATATGAAACGATACATTAATTCTATAGACAATGATTTTACTGTGAAAACATCAATATTTCCAAACACAGCACAATCAAGTTACCCAGTTACCCAGGATTCCTTCTTATTTGTGCTCAATCAAGTTTCACATTCACATGTCACTAACATAGCACATTTATACACACAATTCATGACTAAAAAAGTACACATAGTGTTCCACTACTTGCACACCCAAACCCCATTTGAAAAAATATGCACACCAAATCATTTCACAAACATGACTCACACCTATTATGTATTTTAATAATTAATTTAAAAAGTTTTCTAAAATAACCCCCAGAGGCACCGCAAGTCTTTACATCAAAAAAACACCCAAGTTTACATAAAAATGATACTTTTAAAATTAAATTAATTGTATAACCTCATAAAATATAATTTGAAACACTTATATAATTTAATAAATCTATTAACTAATTTATATAAAACTTCCAGTTAACAAAACCAAAGTTTACACCAATTTTCAACCAATTCCATAACAAGTCCCTTTTTTACAAATTTTTACACAACCTGAACTCATTTTCAAAACATTCCTTCCATCTTTTAAAAGAATTTACAATTCACATTAAAAAAAGCTACAATGTGTTAAACATGGAAAATTATGTTGATTTCCTTTATTAACTTACTTCAAAACATATCCACATTTATGACCCTTTGAAAACATGATTTGTACCTTTCAAACAACCCATAAAACCCTTCCATGGAACAATACTCAAAAAAACACACACACAACATAGCCATTTTCTGTTACAAAACCCAAACCCAACCCAAAGCATGAAAAACCCTTCAAAAACATATTTCACATCACTCATGTCATTTAATAAAGAATTTCCACATCCCAAATTTCATTTCTAAAACAAATTCTTCATTATTTAAACACTTTACAACTCATACTCAAAAGTGAAAAATAAGGCAAACATGCCCAAAATGATCCATTACCCATCAAAAATACTTTTTCAATACACATTCACCTTAAGTACCCACAAAAACATATTTCTCACTACTTCAACAATTAATTCAATGCTTCAACTAATTTTTCACAATAAGGCATATATAGAAACATAACAATTTTTCTTTAGAAAATTTATTTTCTAACAAAAATGCATGTCAAAGAATTTCCAAAACATGTTTGCACCACCAAAATAAACTATATAGCATGTGAAAATTAACCAAGTGAGCAAATTAAATTATCTAAATTTGTTCGGGCATGGAACCACCAACCTCGAGTGGAGAAATTTCCAAAAAATGATGTGAAACCCTATCTATATCACATCTTCAATTGAAAATTGGATGTCAGACGAGATGTTCATGAAATTGGAGCACTAGAAATATTCGAGTGGTGTGATTCAAGCTTCGATTCACCGAGGAGGAGCACTGGAAGTGGGTGGCTTCTGCAGAAATCTCTTAATATCGTGACGAGTATGCAAATCATTAGGGTTTTTAAAATAGATCGGGAAACTTTTATTAGTGCTTACAAATAAACGCTGATAAAGATCCCTTTTCTCGGAACTTATTACATAAACACTGATAAATGACTCTTTATCGGTGCTTTCTTAATGCTAATAAAGGTAAGTATTTATCAGTGCTAAAAATACATTGATAAATCAATCTTTTTCAGTGTTAAAACTTTAGCACTGGTAAATGTTAATTTTATCAGTGTTTTGGTTAGCGCTGATAAATCCTCATCTTCATTAGCGTGAATAAAGCACTGATAAAGATGGTTTTATCAGCGCTTATTACTTAAGCATGGATAAAGGATTTATAATTATAATTATAAGTAAAAAAATGTGAATATTTATATATACTTAATATATATATATATATATAGTAAATATATTCCTTTTTAAATATATTTTTTATAATATTATAATTATTTATTTATAATTATTGAAATATTTTTAAAAATTAATATTTATATCATTATATATATTTTTATAATTATACATATATATATATATATAGTAAATATATATAAATATAAATATAGTAAATATATTCAGTATTTAAGTAATTTTATTATAAATTTAATAATTATTAAAATTTATTTTTTATTTATTTATAATTATATATATACTTTTAAAAAAATATTTATTTATTTATAATTATAAATATATAATTGTATAAATATAGTAAATGTACATTTATAAATATATTTATTTATGAATAGTTTCTTACAAATATATTTTTAACATTATTAATGAATATATCCTTTTAAGTGCATGCATATATGTTAAAATTGAGTGAAATTGAATAAATTAAGAATAAGTACACTTTAATAATATTGAAAAAATGCATAAGTTTCATGTTCGTGCATTGTATATAAAAATTCATTAATTACGTACATGTAAAATCAATATAACACACATTTGATCTATGTTAAATTGAAAAATCAAACAACATTCAATTATGTGTCAAGTACTATGCAATTATATTCAATATTTTTAATTCATAATAATTTTAAATTATAAATCATTATTCAATAAATATATTACTATTTAATGTAAAGCACATAAATATTTTTTACTATATAAATCATATTTATATACATTAATATATAGCTATATATGTAATATATACAATTTAATAACATTAATTATCATAATTATCTAATTAATAAAATGTTTAATAATTAATAATATATAATCAATCTATTAATTTATGTCAATAATTATTTAATTTATAAAATTTGTAATAATTTTTTAAAAAAACACATTTTTTATTTATTATTTATTTCATTATTTCATTTTATTTATATAAATATTAATCAGCACTAAAAATAAAGTGTTGATAAAGGATACCCTTTTTCAGGGTTAAAATTAAAGCACTGATAAAGGATACCCTATATCAGTGATAAATTTAAAGCATTGATAATGCATATCCTTTATGAGTGCTAAAAATAAAGAGCTGATAAACAATACCTTTATCATTACTAAAAAATAAAACACTAATAAAAGTTTCCTTCATCAGTGCTAAAAACATGCTGATAAAAGGTTAAATTTATCAGCGCTTTATCTAGTGCTAATAAATATTCCATTTATCAACATTTTTTATAGTTTTGATAAATACCAGTGTTATTAAAGGCATGTTTTGTAGTAGTGAGTTGTCTCTGACTCTATAGTGGATTCTGAGTATATAGCTATTTTCGATGTAGTCAAGGAAGTATTTTGGATTAGGAACTTTGTTCAAGAGATTTATTTGGTACCTAGAATTAAATTCCCTATCACATTTTATTGTGATAATATTGCATTGGTGGATCTTGCAAAAGAGCCATGGTCACACCAACAGACAAAGAACATACTTTGAAAGTATCACCTCTTGAGGGATTTCTATTGGAGGGTGAATTTATTGTAAAAAGAGTACCTATATAATAGAATGTGGCAGAACCCTTGACTAAAGGCCTATCTCAGTAGAAGCATGATTATCAAGTGAGAGCTAATGGACTAAAGGTTGTTAGCAGTTAGTTCTGGGACAAGTGGGAATTTGTTGGAGTTGGTGCCCTAGAACCAACTTCTATTTACTTTTTCATAACTTGTAGTCATGGTTTTGAATAATAATAAAATTATTATCATATCATTATTGTTCTGGTAAAAACCCTATTTTTGCTGAAAAATAATTTTGAATATTCTTGATATTATTCCAGAGCAGCGCCTTCAGACGGCGTGTGATTCTGAGCCTCGGTGTGGCTGAAATTAAGTTTTCAGTGCGTTCACACTAGGAATTCCAAATAAATGGGATAACTCCTAAACAGAGTTTTGGATTAGAGATATGAGTGTACGGATGGGTCTAGAATGGGGTGTTTACCCTAGCAACAACATAAAGCATGACGGCGCGGGACGTTTGGACCCCTCGCTCGCTATCAGAACGTTAAACGGATAATTAAATTAATTAATTTATTCGTTTAATGGTTAAACTCAAGTATCTCTTAAAAGGTGGATCGGATTGGAAAAATGAGGGCACTGTTGAGTTCGGAATGTGCCGTTTACCTAAGGTGAGGCTTAACCTCGACCCCGTCGAGAGTTTCAGATGCGGGTTAAAATTAATGATTAAATTAATTAAAATTTAATTAATTTAATTTTCTTTTTAAACCAAACCCACCCCCTCCTTCTCCTTGGGAACCCCCTGGAAGAAGATCTCACCCAAGGAGACCTCCACCCTCAAGCTCCTCCTCTCCTCTCCAAGTCGGCGTGGCGCACCGGCGGATCCCTCACAGCGAAGCTTCGGGAAACACCCAAGAGGTAGGAGGTTTTGGTTTGCATTTTTATTTTTGAACCTTTCTTTAAATTCAATTATAGCATCGAATTGCCGTCTAATTTTCAATCAAATCCCATGGTCTTGTAGTATAAATTCTTCTATTTCTGATTCTTGTTTCAAATTTTAAATCCGAGTTCAGAGGAGGCCGCAGAGGCTCGTCGAAGTTTGTGGGTTTTTGAAGTTTCTAGTGGGTTTTTTTTTCGGCGAGCTCCAGCGGTGGTGGCAGAGGCTTCGGCGGCAGCGTAGGTCTTCCAGGCGGCGGTGGCGTTGCGGGATTCGGCGGGCAGCTAGCAGAGGCGGAGCGGCTGGGGGATCTGGGGGCGCGGCGGTCGTCGGCTGCAGGCGCCAGCGGGGCATGGAGCATAGGGGAGGAGGACAGACTTCGACCGGTCGTCGCGGGACGAAGACCCGGGGTCTTCGTGACCCCGGCCAGCAGACAAGGGACCCGCACTTCACGGGTCCCATGGGGAAACATCCGGACTGGCTCATCCGGTCCGGGTGATACGGGCTGACCCGCACGGTGAACCGTGGGCCGGCTCAGGCAGTGGGTGGGTCGGCCGAACCGGCCCGACCCACCCCCCTTTCGGTTCGATAAAAATTTAAATCACCTCAAAAAGGCATCTCGAGTGTCATATTTACGCGCTGTCAGCGGCGATGCATTACTTGAGTTAAGTCGAGCATTTTGAGATGGTTTTGGGAATTTTTAATTCCCTAAATTAGGGGCCTCGGAGGCGTGACGCGTCTTTAAGTGAATTGACATTTTTCTAAGGGATCTTGTTTTGGACAGCGCATAAGCGTCTTACGTCCGTTTTGAGTGTCTTCAGCAGTGTTGGGACCCTGGAGCCGGGGTGAATCATTCCAGGGTGGTTTTGGGCGTTGAAGCCGGAGTTGAGGCTTGGGCCCCACGGCCCATCTGTTGAGCTGCGAGCAGCGTTCTGTAACTTTTTTATCAGACGTCCGTTCGAGGCGTGCGAGCAGTCATTTTTGGGTATTTTTCCGAGGGCATTGCATTGGTGCAATCCGTCCGCTTTAATTTCACACGCTGGTGTAGGCTCCATGAGGGCTGTTTCGGGAGTTGACGGTGATTTTCCATCTTTATCACCAGGTGTCCGTTTTGGACAAGTGAATAGTAAAACATGTATACTTTTTTGAGAGGATTGCAATGGTGTGATCCGTTCATTGTGTTTCAAGACCGGGATGTGGGTCCCACGAAGCACCGCTCGTATGCGGTGCACTGGAATGCATCTTTTTCTTCGGATATCCGTTCCACTCAAGTGAGTAGTCCTTTTGACGTGTTTTTCTGAGGGGATCACAATGGTGCAATCCGCCCGACTGTTCTCGGGGCCGAGGCTCGGGATCATGGGATGTCGTTCAGGCATGAGGCGGTGTTGGTGACTCTTCCGTCAGATATCCATTTGAGGTGAGTAAGTAGTCTATCTCGCCTGTTTTTTCGCGAGGATTACAACGGTGCGATTCGTTTGGATGTACGGAGACTCCTTCAATATCTCATTTAAATGTGGAAGCATGAAGGGTTTACTAGTGGAGTTTCTTCCTATGGTGTTTGTAGAGAACCCTTGGTGTGTGATTGTGTTCACTCTTGGGAGAGTGAAGTATTGTTTGAAGAGATGTGGTTGTCCATGCCTCATCCGTTGAGGTGGAAAGTTGGAGTTGTTACGTTATACCTTCGCGTTGATGTTGGGTGTCATGTGCATGATATCCTTTAGGCTGGCATGTGGTATACTCTGGGAGTATACGGGAATGCTTGGAGGTACATGTGGTTGTTTGTACCTGAGGACGTTTGTGCGCTCGGTTGGGGTTGACTTGGGGCCACACGTCGTGTGGGCCCCATGTGTGTGACATGTTCTGATTTACATACTTTTGACCTCTCATGATATAGAGGGTACCTTTATTCTCGTTTTTTGACCATCAGGGTTGATTCTTCACCTGGTTCTATTCTCGTTTGTTAACCAGTAAGGTTGAGTTTACCCCCTGGTTCTGCTTTCGATGGTTTCGACCAGTAGGGTTGAGTGGGTTTTCCCCCTGGTCCTGTTTATGATGGTTTCAACCAGCAGGGTTGAGTGGTTTTCTCCTAGTTATGTTCTCTATGGTTTGGCTGGCAGAGTTTCTTTGTGTTCCCTAGTAGAGTTCTTGTGGATCCCGGTGTGACCAACACTTTATGTGGGCACTGATCCTCTACCCAGGAGGTTGTTTTCAGCAGGGCTGAGGTTGTTTCCAGCAGGGCTGAGGTTGTTTCCAGCAGGGTTGAGGTTGTTTCGAGTAGGGATCACTAGTTGTACTATCCAGCAGGGATGGCCAGTGGGTTACCATCCAGCAGAGATGGCCAGTACAGTGGTGTTCACCGAGCAGTACCATCCAGTCGGGATATCCAGAGTGGTTCTGGGTTTACCTCCATCAGGGCTGGGCAGTGGTCCCTGATGCCGGTTTTAACTTCAGTAGGGCTGGGCAGTGGTCCCCGATGCCGGGCTTACCTCCAGCGGGGCTGGGAAGTGGTCCCCGATGTCGGTTTTACCTCTAGCTGGGCTGGGAAGTGGTCCCCGATGGCAGTTCCGAGCCTCCCTCCAGTGGAGTACCCTTTTACGGGATTGGGCATTGGGACTCATCGGCGACTTTAGTCGGGTCGACCTCTAGTGTACTACCCTGTTACGGAACTAGGCAGTGTGGCACCCGTCGACTCTTTTCAGGTCTCCCTCCAGTGGGAACCCATCAACTTCCTGGGATTACCCTCCAGCGGGGCTGGGCAGGGGGTTTCCTTTTGACTTCAAGGAGACCTATCGATTGTGGGGCAGTGATGATGTGTGGTTTGACGTACCCCTAAAACTCTCAAGTACGAGAGGTGCTTTCCCCACCAAGATGCGTCCTTTCAATGCGACCTAAAACCATACGGGCGAGTCAGTGCCACCCAAAGCGGATAGTTTCGAGGTGCGGTGATTTGAGCCCTTGACTTGTAGTTCGGGGCAGACGTGCGAGATGCTGGGCATCGATGGTGTTTACATCTAGAACTATGGGCTACTCACTTTCTTGGGCTGAGCTACGAGATGGAGATCCCCTTCTGATATTGTTCAGGCTTCTTGATTGATCATATGGATATGTATATACCTTGTTCCAGTACCCACTCCTTGGGTTTTGGCTACTCTCCTTCCATGAGAGGTGAAGACGCACGGGGTATGCCACGTTCTTTCCATGTCTCGCTTCTCGTGATTGGATGAGTCTACTCTCCTACTATAGGTAGTGAAGACTCGATGATAAGTTCATCTTCTCACCATTTCCATCACCTTGTGTCTGGACGAGTCTATCTCCCTTATCTTGTTGGGTTGAGCTGGACTCTTTACTGTACTCTTTACTGCACTCTTGGTTGTACTCCTTTACTTTCCCATGTTCGATCTACTGCTCACCCTTCAGTACCTACTTTGTTTCTCCCTCAAGCCTTTGGGGTATCCTACTGAGTATTTTTATACTCACCCCTACTTGGGCTTTGTCTGCACTTAGTGTTCCCTTGCAGACGACGGACAAGTTGGTCGTGACTTCAGTGGAGCTTAGGAGTTCGGGAGCTTGGAACATGTGCGATGGTTGTAGTCAGGTTCCAGGTGGGGGACCCTTCCAGCTGTTTTTCTTTTTTTTTACCTGTTGTTGGGTTGTGTCACTTTTCTGGTTGGGCGCGTGTTTTTCCCCTTTTCTTTTCAGTTTACTTCCAGGACTTGCTTTGTACTTTTAGAGGTCGATGCACTTTGTGGTTTATTTATAGCAGTTGACCTTTTATTTACTTTTATTTTCTTTTACTATTCACTTTTTCATTGAGTGTGCTTCATGTGTGTGTGTATAGGTACTAGGAAAAGGCCTCCCCCAGTTTGTGTGCCTTCGACGCTGGTCGCCAGCCCCTGGCCTATGGAGGCGAGCTTGGGGTAGTTGCGGCTCGAGCCCGGGTAGGGTTGTGTCGTGACAAAGTGGTATCAAAGGAAGTTTCATTACTTGGGATGTTGTTCGGACATCCCTAAAAAGGAATTGGTTGGGATTTAGGGCAACGGTGTTATCATGTCTCAAGAGCGGCTCTTAGGACAGGGAGTCCAGTGATGGTACGGCGACCGACGTATCCATTCACCAGGACCTTGATAACCCGCTTGTCGACTCAGCATGCTGAGATGCTCATTGAAAGGAAAATTAGTTGTGCATCACATAGTATTGAGTCTTTGAATATCCTTCTTGAGTCAGCTCCCCATCATTGTTGTGACTGTTATATACATATATGATCATCTGACCGCGGTACTCCTTGATAACATTCAAGATGTCTCCGTGAAGATAGCCAGCCAGGATACCAGCTTTGGTTTGTGACAACAACCATGTGAGCTACGAGGCCTCAGTCCAGGACCCATAATGCGAGCCCCTTTCTCTGGGTGGGTCAGTAGCAGCACCCCAACCTGGTGAGCAGCAGACAGCTTCAGTAGAGCAGGATGATCTTGAGCGTAGGTTGAGCGTGTTCCGTGAGTTCCAGCGGCAGAGACCGCTAAGGTTCAGTGGTAATCCAGACCCTCAGATAGTAGAGTTTTGGCTAGAGATAGTGGTTTGACTTTTCAGGCTTCTGCATACGCCAAAAGATCAGAGAGTGTCTTTGGCAGCCAACCTTTTTCGTGGAACAGTTTGGCATTGGTGGAGTCTGTTGACTCAGTTTCTTGATGAGTTGTCACTTTCATGGGGATACTTTCAGTTGTTGTTTCGTGAGGAGTTTTTTCCCTCCTAATTACACTCTGTTTAGTTTTAGGAGATCCTACAGTTTCAGCAGGGAGGGATGATGGTGGCCGAGTACGCGGCTAGTTTCACAGACCGTGCATTCTTTTACCCAGACTTGGTCCATGACGACAACATCTGAGCGCGGAAGTTTGAGAAGGGTCTCCGCAGAGAGATTCATGTTGTCATAGTACCCTTGGGTATTTTCACATATGCCGGGGTGCTAGAGTATGTGCTGGTGATAGAGAGATTCCTATCACGTTCTAGAGTTGTTGGTTGCAGCAGGCACGTTAGAGCCGAGACGTCTTCCACAGCTAGCGGGCGTCGGCAAGCAGAGCCTCGACGCAGGTGGCTTTCTGACAACTGGACTCAGGGGTGTGGTTGTACACCACAGTGGCGCCAGAGGGCACTAGTTCAGCCCGAAGAGAGTCGGTGCTATGCTTGCGATGGGTGAGGTCACCAGGCATGGGACTACCCGACCAGGCACGCGGAGAGCTTCGGGCAGGCCGCAGGTGCACCACCACGACAAAGGCAGCGCCATGATCGGATTAGTACCCAGAGAGGTGGTTCTAGCAGAGGAGCGGGAGGATCTGGTAGTGGGGGAAGGCATTACGAGGTCTTCCCATCACCAATAGGTGGTCCTCATCAGGCTCCGGGAGCTGACAGTTGGGACCACGAACAACTGCGAGCTTTGGGTGTCTACGATCCTACAGAGCATGAGGTGGCAAGAGGTACGCTCTATGACTCTTCTACTTTTTGCAGTAGAATTGTTAGACTCTGTGTGTGAAATGATTTTCTCCCTGCTCCTTGTTTGATTTGTCACCAGGGTGGCATGGGGCGTCGGTTTAACCCTGTGTTGGTAAGGTAAAAGGTGTAGGACCTTTCTCTTTAGTCGATGGTGTTGTCTCCTTCACTTCCGAGCGTGTAATAGGGTCTTGGTTGTGGGAAATCGATTGTGAAATCTTGTGTGACCAGATATCCATGGGTGTTTCACCATATGGATATTCTGAAGGAGGGAATCACCAAGCCTTGTTCCAGGTGCAGGCGGTGATTCCAGTCACGGCGTGCGACATAGGGTTTCGTTCGGGGAGGTGAGCTACCCCCAAGAGCCTTCGGGTCATTTGAGACCGTGCGAAGGGATGACGAGGTTGTCTACCGCCTTGCCCTAACCCCAAAGTATGTAGTGGGTGCACGACGTCTCCCATGTGACTCACCGAGAAGAAGTGTGAGTGCCCCTATGCACGTCATTGGTGAGGTCATACCTTGCGTGAATGGATCAAATCCTTTGGTCAGTGTGTGGTGGCACAGAACTGTGCAAGAGTTCTTCTGGGTACGAAAGAGCCAGGTGCGGGCTTAGTACCCTGAGTTGTTCCTTGGTTTTTCTTTTCGGGGATGAAAATATTGAATGAGGTAATGATTTAAGAACCCGGTTTTTTCTTCAAAAGACGTTGGAATATTCTTGATATTATTCCAGAGGAGCGCCTTCAGACGGCGTGCAATTCTGATCCCCAGTGTGGTTGGAATTAAGTTTTCAGTGCGTTCACACTGGGAATGCCAAATAAATGGGATAAAATCTAAATAGAGTTTCGGATCAGAGATCTGAGTGCATGGATGCTTTCGAAATGGGGTGTTTACCCTAGGAACGACATAAAGCATGTCGGCGCAGGACGTTTGGACCCCTCGCTCGCTATCGGAACATTAAACGGATAATTAAAATAATTAATTTATTCGTTTAATGGTTAAACTCAAGTATCTATTAAACAGGGGATCAGATTGGAATACTGAGGGCACTTTTGAGTTTGGAATGTGCTGTTTACCCTAAGGGAGGCTTAACCTCGACCCCGTCGAGAGTTTCAGATGCGGGTTAAAATTAAGGATTAAATTAATTAAAATTTAATTAATTTAATTTAATTTTTAAACCAAACCCACCCCTCCTCCTTTGGAACCCCCTGGTGGAAGAGCTCACCAAAGGAGACCTCCACCCTCAAGCTCCTCCTCTCCTCTCCAAGGTGGCGCGGCGCACTGGTGGATCCCTCGCAGCGAAGCTTCGGGCAACGCCCAAGAGGTAGGAGGTTTTGGTTTGCATTTTTATTTCCGAACCTTTCTTTAAATTCAATTATAGCATCGAATTTCCATCGAATTTGCAATCAAATACCATGGTCATGTAGTATAAATTCTTCTCTTTCTGATGCTTGTTTCAGATTTGAAATCCGATTTCAGAGGAGGTCACAGAGGCTCGTCAAATTTTGCGGGTTTTGGAAGTTTCCGGTGGGTTTCTTTTTTTTTTTGGCGAGCTCCAGCGGCGGCGGCAGAGGCTTCAGCGGCGGCGCGGGTCTTCCAGGCGGCGGCGGCGTTGCGGGCTTCGGCGGTCGGCTGGTTGAGGTGGAGTGTCCGGGGGAGATGGGGGGGCGGCGGTCATCGGCTGCAGGCGTCAGCGGGGCGTGGAGCACGGGGGAGGAGGACCGGCTTCAGCCGGTCGTCGCGGGACAAAGACCCAGGGTCTTCGTGACCCCGGCCAGCAGATAAGGGACCCGCGCTTTGTGGGTCCCATGGGGAAATAGCTAGACCAGCTCAGACGGTCCGTGCGATATGGGCTGGCCCGCGCGGTGAACCGTGGGCCGGTTCAGGCAATGGGTGGGCCGGCCGAACCAGCCCGGCCCACCCCCCTTTCGGTCCAACAAAAATTTAAATCACCACAAAAAGGCATCTCGAGTTTCGGATTCGTGCGCCGTTAGCGGAGATGTGTTCCTTGAGTTAATCCGAGTATTTTGACATGGTTTGGGGAATTTTTAATTCCCGAAACGAGGGGCCTCGGAGGCGCGATGCGTCTTTAAGTGAATTGACGTTTTTCCGGTGGATCTTGTTTTGGACGGCGCGGATGCAACTGACGTCCGTTTTGAGCACCGTCAGCAGTGTTGCAACCCTGGCGCTAGGGCGAAGCTTTCTAGTGTGGTTTCGGGAATTGAATCCAGAGTTGAGGCGTGGGCCCCAAGGCCTGTGTGTTGAGCTGCGAGCACCGTTCTGTAACTTTTTCATCTGACGTCTGTTCGGGACGTGTGAGCAGTCATTTTTGGGTTTTTTCCAAGGGAATTGAATTGTTTCAATCAAACCTCTTTAATTTCGCATGCTGGTGTGGGCCCCGCGAGGGCCGTTTCGGGAGTTGACGGTGATTTTCCAGCTTTATCACCAGGTGTCCGTTTTGGACTAGTGAATAGTCAAACATGTGTACTTTTTCGAGAGGATCGCAATGGTGCAATCCATTTGTTGTGTTTCAGGACTGGGATGTGGGTCCCATGAATCACCGCTCATGTGCGGTGTGCCAGAATGCATCTTTTTCTCTGGATATCGGTTCCACTCAAGTGAGTAGTCCTTTTGACGTGTTTTCTCGAGGGGATCGTAATGGTGCGATGCGCCCGACAGTTTTTGGGGCCAAGTCTCGGGATCACGGGACGTCGTTTGGGCGTGAGGCGGTGTTGGTGACTTTTCCATCGGAAATCCATTTGAGATTAGTAATTAGTCTACCTCGCGTGTTTTTTCACGATGATTACAACGGTGCGATCCGTTTGGATGTATGGAGACTCCTTCAAGATCTCATTTAAATGTGGAAGCATGAAGGGTGTACTAGTGGAGGTTCTTCCTGTGGTGTTTGCAGAGAACCCTTGGCGTGTGATCGCGTTCACTCTTGGGAGAGTGAAGTAATGTTTGAAGAGATTTGGTTGGACATGCCTCAGCCGTTGAGGTGGAAAGTTGGAGTTGTTACGTTACGCCTTCGCGTTGATATTGGGTGTCATGTGCACGATATCCTTTGGGCTGGAATGTGGTATACTCTGTGAGTATACGAGAAATCTTGGAGATACATGTGGTTGTTTATACCTGAGGACATTTGTGCGCTCGGTTGGGGTTGACTTGGGGCTACACGTCATGTGGGACACATGTGCATATCGTGTTCTGCTTCACATACTCTTGACCTCTCTCATCATAGAGGGTCACTTTGTTCTCATTTGTTAACTAGTGGAGTTGAGTCTTCCCCTGGTTATGTTCTCATTTATTGACCAGCATGGTTGAGTTTACCCCTGGTTCTGCTTTCGATGGTTTTGACCAGCAGGGTTGAGTGGGTTTTCCCCCAGGTCATGTTCACGATGGTTTCGACCAGCAGGGTTGCGTAGTTTTCCCCTGGTTCTGTTCTCGATGGTTTGGCCGACATAGTTGCTTTGTTTTCCCTTGTAGAGTTCTTGTGGATCTTGGTGTGACCAACACTTTACGCGGGCATTGATCCTCTACCCAGGAGGTTGTTTCCAGTAGGGCTGAGGTTGTTTCCAGCAGGGCTGAGGTTGTTTCCAGCAGGGATGAGGTTGTTTCCAGCAGGGCTGAGGTTGTTTCTAGCAGGGCTGAGGTTGTTTCGAGTAGGGCTCTCCACTTGTACAATCCAGTAGGGATGGACAGTGGGTTACCATCCAGCAGGTATGTCCAGTACAGCGGTGTTCACCAAGCAGTACCATCCACCCGTGATGGCCAGAGTGGTTCCGGGTTTACCTCCAGCAGGGCTGGGCAGTGGTCCTCGATGCCGGGTTTACCTCCAGCGGGGTTGGGTAGTGGTCCTCGATGACGGGATTACCTCCAGTGGGGCTGGGAAGTTATCCCCGATGCCGGGTTTACCTCCGCTGGGCTAGGAAGTGGTCCCCGATGACGGTTCCAAGCCTCCCTCCAGTGGAGTACCCTTTTACGGGACTGGGCATTGGGACTCGTCGACAACTTTAGCCGGGTCTCCCTCAAGTGGACTACCCTGTTACTGGACTAGGAAGTGTGGCACTTGTCGACTCTTTTCGGGTCTCCCTCCAGTGGGAACCTGTTGACTTCCAGGGATTACCCTCCAGCGAGGCTGGGTAGGGGGTCGCCTGTCGACTTCGAAGAGACCTATCGACTGCGGGGCAGTGATGAGGTGTGGTTTGATGTACCCCCAGAACTCTCAAGTATGAGAGGAGCTTTCACCACCGATACGTGTCCTCGCGACATGACCTAAAACTGTGCGGGTGAGTTAGTGCCGCCCAAAGAGGATAGTTTCGAGGTATGGTGATTTGAGCCCTTGACTTGCAGTTCAGGGAAGACGTGCGAGATGTTGGGAATCGATGGTGTTTACTTCTGAGACTGTGGGATACTCACTTTCTTGGGCTGAGCTACGGAGTGGAGATCCCCTTACGATCTTGTTCGGGCTTCTTGATTGAGCATATGGATATGTATATACCTTGTTCCAGTACCCACTCCTTAGGTTTTGGCTACTCTCCTTCCATGAGAGGTGAAGACGCATGGGGTATGCCACATGCTTTCCATGTCTGGATTCTCGTGGTTGGAATAGTCTAATTTCGTACTATAGGTAGCGAAGACTCGATGAGAAGTTCATCTTATCACCATTTCTAGATCCTTGTGTCTGGATGAGTCTATCTCTTTTCTCTTGTTGGGTTGAGCTAGACTCTTTACTGTACTCTTTACTGCACTCTCAGTTGTACTCCTTTACTTTCCCCTATTCGATCTACTGCTCACCCTTAGGTTCCTCCTTTGTTGCTCCCTCGAGCCTTTTGGGTATCCTTCTGAGTATTTTTATACTCACCCCTGCTTGGGCTTTGCCCGCACTTGGAGTGCCCTTGCAGACGACGGACAGGTTGGTCGTGACTTCAGTGGAGTTTAGGAGTTCGGGAGCTTGGACTGTATGCGGTGGTCGTAGTCAGGTTCTAGGTGGGGGACCCTTCCTGCTGTTTTTATTTTGTTTACCTGTTGTCGGGTTGTTGCACTTTTCTGGTTGGGTGCGTGTTTTTCCCCTTTTCTTTTCAGTTTACTTCCAGCACTTTCTTTGTACTTTTAGAGGTCGATGCACTTTGTGTTTTATTTATAGCAGTTTCCCTTTTCTTTACTTGTCTTTTCTTTTACTCTGCACTTCTGCATTGAGTGTGCTGCGTGTGTGTGTGTAAAGGTACCAGGAAAAGGCCTCCCCAAGTTGTTGTGCCTTTGACGCAGGTCGCTGGCCCCTGGCCTATGGAGGCAGGCTTAGGGTAGTTACGGCTCGAGCCTGGGTAGGGTCGGGTTGTGACAGTTCTTATGTGTAATGTAGTATGTGATAATGTCATAAAAGTAGTTGTCTCACTAAAAGGTCATAGCAGTTCCCCATAATTATGAGAACCTAGAAGTGCTACGACACTATTCTTGAATATATGTTATATAGCCATATGATGTCATTTGAGGGAAAAATGATACATTCTATTAGGGGTGGAGACTCATAGAACTTTGAGTCACCTTCTCGTGGTGTATTCCCTTGGTGATGTCTAATGGGATATTATGAGAATGAGACCCGCCAGTTGGAAATATACATTTATATGTGTCATTGGATGTTCCTATCTACATAAATTTTTATTGGTACTTAGACTTTAAGATTATTATTAATGAGTATTATGAGTCGCGCACTTAGATGTATTGGTGAAAACAGTGATGACAGATGTTTGTAATGAAGTAGGATATGTTGGGTGTGTCATGATGAATATTGCATTAATGAATAATGTGAGAAAGGATTGTCCCTTTTATTTATTAATGGAATTTTCTATCTCATGCCCTTTCATGGAAATGATATAGCCTAAATAAATACATGTCCATGGTTTTCTAAAGGCAATTTCATTTTACAGGAAGTCAAATAAAGATACATTGAGCACATAGGTTGATGGCACCTGCATGTAACCTTCTTGATTAGATATATTGAGATAAAGGGATTATATTACACAATAAGTGTCCGTATGAGGTAACATGTCATTGCATAATTAAATTATTTCTCTGTAGGTGTCTTGGAATGTTTCTAGATGCTAACTTTGAAATTTAGGTTGTTTCACCTAATGGCATTAAGAAAGAGGCCTAGAGGGACACACACTAAGTGTGTCTAGAATCACAGTTAAATAATATATTATTATTTATTATTTAACAGGTATAATAAATATTATTCTTGTATGTGGTTTACTAATTTTTCATATATGCATGATCACATATAAATATTTATTTGGTATTTAGTGAAAATAATATTTATTTATTTATTAGTGAATAATGCAGTGATATTTATTTAATAAATAAATATACATTATTCAAGGCCTAATAAATATTGTGGAGGAATGGTAGATTGGGTTTAATGGTACAATGAGAAATAATAAATTTTGAGTATTATTTAATTAAATAATATTTAATATTAATTTTCAAGTTAAGAGCATGTCGAGAAATGATAGTAATATTATTATTATTATTTGACATGGGTTTTTGTTAGGATTAAATAATAATTAAGGTCACTTATGCAATTATTTTATTTTTACCCTAGAAATATAAATACTCAATTATATTATTTTCTCTAGAGATACAATTCATTAGTCTTGGTTTTCCAAAATAGACTTGAAAATCCTCTCTAGCCTAGAGATCTCCCTTCTCCAAGAATGCTACTAAGAATGGAGAGTAATCCTCCTTCACCGGATCAAGGAGAACTCTTTGGAAGCGGTTCTCGAAGAAATCAAAGGTGGATGATGCAATTACAAGTATCTTTCATGCTAGCACCTGGATATTCCTTCGGTGTTATTTTTGGAACACATGTGGATCACCTCTATAGAATATCTACACTTTGTTTCTACAGTGCAATGATGGTGGACTACATATCTCTCATCAGATTCATCAATGAATAAATAATTCCAACAAAGGTAATTCTTTATTTAATTATATTAATTATAAATAATATGTGATGATACTATCTCTAATTCCATTGTGATTACCCTTTTCTGATCTCGTTGATCAAATTATATAGATCACAAAATTTATCATCATGTATATATTGGATTGGTCTTCAATCATGACAAAAAACAATGTTGGGAACTGCCCATCGCATACTTTCACTATGCACTAAACCTAAAACTATTTCTTACTCTTGATATGTTATGTTGTGACTCTCTGTATTATTTCCAATTTTTTTATGATTTATTTGGTATCTGAAATTTAGTTATTGTTATATGCATGGTACTGAAGTGATAGTTAGACCCATCTTGTCTTATTGTCCCTAGAGGAGGATCATATTCAAACATTATACATGAAATGATTATAGAACCGTGTTGGAAAATGGGGCATGCTTTCCTTATGACATCACTTGGGGAAATGATGGTCTTATATAACCCGGCCCAAATGGTTATAGTGGGGAATAATGGTATTTGGTGACCTGGCCCAAGACACGGTGTTGGGATATGGTGTCCTTGTGTCCTAATCCATGGGAGAGGCATTGATTGATGGCTTATGGCCTGAACTGAGACTCGATAGCCTTATGGATCTTGTTGGTTATATTGAGTAACATTTTAAACACTTTTAGCTTGTGAATTCTTTTATGACTACATTTATGAAATGGATTCATAGCAGGTATGACCAAGGGTTTGTAACAGTTTGGTTATCACATGACTTCTCGATACATGATTGTATATTTTTCCTTTTTCATTTATCTAATATCATGGAATACACTCTTATTCATGTTCTCTCTTATTAATGATTCATTTGCAGTGTCTTACTGGTTTTATAATCACACCTTGAATGGGAATCTCAATGTGAATTTAAACTTCATGATCAGGGATACAGAAAATGGAAAGGCCCTAGTGATGGGAAGCTAAGAGATTAAGTATGGTGTTTTGAGGCATTATTGAGGCAGACTCTAGAGTGGCATTTTAGTGATTTATTTACTTATATATTTTCTTCATACTCTTTTTTAGACTACCTCTTTTGAGGGTGTTTAGTTTATTATTCTATATTACTTGTGGTACTTTCCATTCATTTTTTATAGCATTTTTTATTTAATATATTGTGTTATTATTTATACTTGACTTTGTTGATATTGGGGGTAAAGTCTCCCCACTGATGGAATTCAGACCCTCACTATGAATTGAAAGCATCTTTCATACAGGGAGGTGTACATGAGTCCATGTAGCATGTTGGATCGAACCCAATGATTCAGTTGGGTCTGTGACATTAATAACTCTATTGAAAAAAGAATCCATATATTATAAATATTAAATTAATAAGTCTTCAATATTAATTTTCATTTCACTTTAGAATCACCATCATAGATGATAGAGTGTTTATCTCATATATATTTTGAATTTTTTAAAATAATAATCATCATATAGACTTTTAATATAAGATTTTAATAACCATCAAAGAGTGATCCTATCAATTAATTCACTATATTTTCATTTTAATTAATTTATTCTTATCATCTTATGTAAATATATGATCCAGATTTATCATAATTGATAATTCCATATGTTATAATCATACATACATCTCTATCTCTAATATATTTTGAATTTTTTCAAATCATAATCATTATATGGTCTTTTCATAAAGAATTTTTAAAACCATAAAAGGGGGGTCCTACCATGTAATTCAATATCTTTTTATTTGAATACATCTCATTATTATCATTTTATATAAAAATATTATCTAGATTCATCATAATCTATAATTTCATTTGTTACATCCATAAAAACGTCAATTAAAAGAGATTTAAAATGATACATTATTCTATTTTTTTAGTTATAGTTTTATCCATAAAAAATAGGAACTCATATAATTTTTTGGGTTGATTACTAATTGTATTTAAGCATGGGGTGATTATATTGTGAAAAAATGAACTTAATCAAATGGTTGGTTGATTAATTGTTTTTTTAGTAATTAGTTTACCTCACATTTATAATATATTTAATCACTCATATTAATTTTTTCTATGCTTATAATTTTTGAATTTTTATTCTAATATCATTAGTTTATGTTTTAAATTACCCTTATGTATCATGATGTAGTTTTCATGTAACCCTTATGCAGGTTTAGATAAAATTATTTTACCTTTATACAAACTAGTTTATAACTTTACAAAAATTACATTATACCATTACATAGTGTATGGTATATGTATACTACCTTTAAATAGCTTAAACATTCATTGTTTGCCTTTATATAACTATAAAAATTTATGTTTACCTTTAAGTGAGTTATTTGTATACCTTTACATAGCTATGGATTTTGATGATTGCATTTACATAGAAAAATGTATCCATGCTCAACCTTTATGTTAGAATCCAATATTACATTCCTGAAATGTCCCAATGGGTCCTGTTCTATGACTCTCCAAGCCCTAAACCAATAATACAAGGTCTGGTGATTAGCACCAAGTTGGAATATCACTAACATCGGAGGCCTTAGCCTAAGTACATGTATGCACACAAACATCTCTAAGACCATACAATGATGAAATGTAAAAACAAATGAACAAACCTGCATGCATGCATCTAAATCCCACAACCAAAGTATGATAGGAAGTAAAGGAAAGTAACTAGTTCCATATACAATCCCACCACAGAGAGTCTGAAAAAAATTCCAACCAGAAAATAAAGATAGGGACAGTTGTCAAGATACCGCAGAAACACACCTTGGGTTGTCTGATCTCACTAAACATCTTCTAGTCCTGGTCTATATAGGACTCGCTCAAAAGTTTGATCATATACACAAGACACAAAACATTTGGTAAAATACTATGCAGGGTTGAGTATAAAAATACCTGATAGGACGCCCTAAAACCACAAATCATACAACAAAATAATACAGTCATCTCTGCACAGATATATATCTAAATTACATAAATAAAGAATATCCAAATATATGAAAAAAAGACAAACATTCTAAAGGTAAGTCACAACTATAATTCCATCCTATGATTCTATCTTGAAGGTTCTAAAAAATATTCATCTAGTAGAACACACTCCTAAGACTAATAATGATGATTTCCATCCAAGAGGTAATGCTCATCGGGTCTCGTCACTAGAAGTACATGTTGAAAGTATGAAGAGATATGATACAAAGATGTGGATCGATCCTAATATCATCGGGTATATCAATAAATCAATATGTATTAAACTTATAAGTATAGGATCATCACCCACCTAGTGTTGGTCACAATAATACAAATAACTTCACCTAGGGCATGAAGATGAACAGAGGGTCTCACTCTGGGCCTCAAGGAATGATTCCAACAACTCTATCGAAGAATTCATACTAAACGTATCATTGTCCTATGGGAAGGGGAGATTCCATACTAACCCTAAAGAAATGGATGTAGGGAATTCATCCTAACAAAACATGTCCAAGATACAGAGGACAAGGGATCCAATCCATCTTTTAAAAAGTACACAACATATAGAAGGCTTACATGTCATATCCCTTGACCCTAGGTCCTACCCTTATTGATAGCTCATGTATCATGCTCGTGTTTATATAATAGTACATGGTTCATTATATTCCCAGGTACTCTACCTTTGTACCAGTACATGGATTATCCCATGTAATTAGTCAAGGTTGTGTCCATGTAGGGGAGTACACGCCATGCTCCAACTCGGGTACTCCAAAATGTGTCTGTGTACCCTTCTAGGTATAGGTTAAGCCACCAAAGAGAGATCCCACACCATGTGACAAGGTCACACACCATGTGATACTTAACTATCACTCATAACCCTAGCTACTGCTATGAGGGTCCCACAATCTGTGAGATCCCAAATTACATGTTGTGTGGTTCACATTTTTTTATAAACACTCGTTCAACCTTCCACTCGTGTTTTTGCTACCATAACCTAGAAATTAGGCCTTGTTCATGCCAGAAATCAAGGACCTAATCCAGATGAACATCTACATGACCATTTTTTGGATTTCATCCCTTCAATCCATTCACAAATTAGCCTCGTTATTCATTCTTCACTACGTTATGAAGAACATGAAATCGGGTATCAAAAATCATCTGATCCATCACTACCTCCATCATCTCAACACCTTTGTGTTTTGTTGATCCTAGATCAACAATATAGAATCATTGTTCCAATAAACATGTGCACAATGATTAATTCATTAGGATATGTCAAACCACGGACCAATGAAGAAAACTCATGATGAAAAAATAATCAGTGAAAAAATTCACAAGAACAATCTAGAGGAATGAAACTTGATCAATGTTCATATCAACATCTATTTTTTCCTCTATAATGAAAAGAAAAGATATAAAAATTAAATAATGAATAAATTAACCAAAAATAATCCCAAAAAAAACCCATCCCATAAGATGACTGATCTGTAAATCAATCTGTTGGTCGATTAATTCATGTTTATCATAAAAACAATGAATGGGGAAATTGTCCAATAAAAAAATTCCTACCTCATTTTTGTATCAATCTATAATGAATAATGATTTCGAGTTATAATCATTGGTGAGTTCCTTCGATTCTGTTGCACATCGATCACTGATCCAAGATCTAGAAAAAGTTAATCTGAGAGAGATCCTTCAAAGCCCTCTCCAATGGATATAGGGTTATGAAGATAACCCTAGAATTTCTTCATTGAAGTCAACATAAACATTATCCAGTCACTATATTAATGAAAAAGAAATAAAATAATTATTTTAATTATTTTATTCATTTCCATACTCACAATTACTTTTCTACAGATGAACCACGCCGAACAAGGTTAAAATGCACCTGGGGTAAAACCTGTGTTCTGAACTCAGAAATCCCCTCAGATTTCTGATATGAGACACCATTTATAAGTTATTCCACTTTTTTTGAAAAACTGTGTGCACGTGATATTTAATATATTTCATACATTTATTTTGGAAACACTAGGCCTCGTAATCACAGGTCGTCTCAGTATATATTCTTGAAATTAATCCATACAATATCCAAAAAATAATACATAAAAAATATGAGTTATTACATTCTCCCCACTATGGGAATTTACATCCCTAAAAATTCAAAATAAGGGCTATACAAATATATGGGATTACTGAGTATGAATATGAGCCTCTCACTCCCATGTGCTCTCCTAGAAATTCTTGTGCTGCCACTGAACAAGTATTAATGGAAATTCTCACCCATGAAGGATCCTCTCCTATCAATACTCAATCTCTACTGGGTACTCATTAAAGGTAGATTCATCCTCGATGTCCAGCTCACCCCAGTGGATTACAGGTGATGGGTCATGCACATACCTCTTCATCTGTGACACATAGAAGACGTCGTATACCCAATATAATAATGGAGGTAGATCTAATTAGTGCACCACCTCAATAACTCTATATAGTATCAATAAAGGGCCAATGAATCTTAGAGATAGATTACCTCCTTGGACAAATATCCATAATCCATGTCGAGGTGAAACCCATAGGAATACATGGTCTCCCTACTAGAACTCCAATGGACTCCATCATCTGTCCACATAAGACTTATAATGTCTATGTATAGTCTTCATCTACTCCTAGATGATATACACCTTCTTATTAGTTGTTCACACAAACTATGGTCCCATAAGTTTCAACTCTCCTGGGTCAGTCCAGCAAAGTGGTGACCTGAAGGGTAGCCCGTAAAAAGCTTTAAATGGTTCCATAATGATGGTGGAATGTTAGTTGTTGTTAAATGAAAACTCCACCAATAGTGGTTGATCCTCCCAAATATAGCCAAAGACCAGCAAGCATGCTCACAAAATGTTCTATAGAACCTGAATGGCCTGCTCTATCTGGCCATCAGTTTAAGGTTCAAACATTGTACTAAAGCGTAATTGAGTCTAAAATGCCTCATGTAATCCCTTCTACAATCGGTATGTGAAGCAAGAATCACATTCAAAAATGATCTTTGATGGAACTCCATAGATTTTAATTATCTCCAAAACATAGAGGAATCTCAAGATCTCTACTAAACTCTTATCCCAAATGGAAAATAATCGGGTCATCTTGTTGAATCAGTCTACGATCACCCAAATGGAATTGTGTCCCCTAGATGTACATGGTAATCCCATCACAAAGTCCATATATATCCCATCCCACTTCCACTCTATCACCGTAAGGGGTTGAATTAAACCCACTGGAACTTGGTGCTCATCCTTCACTTGCTGACAAGTAAGGTGTTGAGACCCAAAATCTAAAATTCCTTTCATTATCCCCAACCACCAAAACTAACATCAGTTTTCTTGGTATATATTTTTCACACCTGGATGTACCACCAATGGATATGTATGAAACTTCCTCAGAACCTCCTCCCACAACATCACGGGTACCATCATGCATCCTCAAAAGAGAATTACATGCTCCCCACCTTCAGAAAATCTATCTAGATCATGTATAGTTGATATTTGAGTACATAGGGTCTTACAGTCAGCATCCCCAAGTTGTAACTCCCTAGATCACTACAAAATCATAGGGGTATCCAACATCTAATGGAGGTAAGTTTCTCTATCTCCATCCACAAAGGATAACTATAATGAGACCAACTTCTCTAGTGCCTCATTCAGAAACTGTGAATAATATCTCCTAATGAGAGAAACTACTACCATGTTCCCCTTCTTAGGAGTATAGAAAATTTTGAATTCATAATTCTGAAGGACCACTAGCCATCACCTCTACCTAAAGTTAAGATCCCTCTAAGAGAATATATACTTGAGGTTATTATGATTAGAATAGATGAAAAATCACTTTCCAATCAGGTAGTTTCACCAAATATTTGGTGTGAAGACTATATATACTAACTCAATATCATGGGTCGTGTGGTTTTACTCATGTGGTCTCAACTAACGTGAACCATAGGTAATAATTGCATACCTTTATATTAGAACTCAACCTGGCCTATTTCCTGATGCATCATAGAACACTACATACATAACACCCTCCTCTAGAAACCTCAAGATTAGAGCGCTCATCAAACTCTACATAAACTGCTGAAAATACTATTTTCACCTCTATGTCCACACAAAAGGCTACCCCTTATGGGTTAAATCTATCATGGGAGATGATATTTTGGATAAATCATGTATGAATATCTGATAATATCTTACCAACCCAAGGAAGTTCTGCACCTCTGTCACACTCTTGGGTGGCTCCCAGACTAAAACGACCTCAACCTTGGTCGTGTCTACCACCACTCCATCTACTATGATAACATTTCCCAAAAATTGGACCACCTAAATCCAAAACTGTAACTTTGTGAGATTCTCATAAATTTAGTGCTCTTATAATACATCTATAACTATCCTAAAGTGTCTCGTGTACTCATCCTCATACATTGAGTATACAAGGATATCGTTGATGAAGACTACCACAACCATTCTATGAAAGGCTGAAAGATCCAATTCCTGAGTCCCATGAACACTGCTAGGGAATTCATCATGCCCAAGGAAATCACTATGTACTCATAGTGATCATAGTGATATCTGAATATCGTCCTCGATATATCCTCATCCCATACTTGCAACTGGTGATAGCCTGACATGAGGTAAACCTTTGAGAGCTATCACACCCCTCTCAACTAATCAAAGAGGTCATCAATCCTCAAAAGTGGATACTTGATTTTCATGGTAACCTAGTAAAAGTGTCAGTAGTCCACACATAACCTCAAGATATTGTTTACCTTCTTGTAAAACAAAACTCGGGATGTACAAGGTGAAACACAGGGTCTAGAAAATCTCTTACTCTATAAGTCCTTTAACTTCACCCTCATCCAATGATCCTCTGAGGGATCCATAGGATATGATGGCATAGATATCAATGTCATACCAAGGTGTAGATTGATGTAGACTTATATCTCTTGGTGGGGAGGTAAACATGGAACATCATCAGGGAATATGTCTCCATACTCTACCACCACTATAAGAAACTGGGAACTCATATCATCCACTACACCAAGGGTCAATCTTTCCAATTGATGAGTAATCGGTTTCACCATACTATACATGAGTCCATCATGCATTGTCTGGGTTTCCTTTTCACTGAAAAAGGAGAACCTAATCTCATTTTTGTGGACACACCACATCCTCTGCTTGAAATAGTTAATCTGGGTATGAACTATGGATAACTAATCTATACCCAAGATTATTTTGTAAGGCCTCATTGGTTCTTAAAATTGATCCCAAAATAAACTCTTTCCTCCATGAGTCAGGACACACTGTTAGCACTAGTTCATGATCATTGAGTCATCTCTAGTGGGAGTCTTTAAGAGACAGGTTTGAGTGAAGGTCTCAATAGGAATCTCTCATTCTTGAACAAGATATGTGGAAATAAAGAAATGGATAAAAAATGTGTCTATAAGTATTGCAGTTGAGGTAGAAAAGACATATATCGTACCTCAAATAATTCCTAGAGCCTCTAGGACATAAGTTTCGACCACCTATAGTTATCCCCTTCCCTATCCTCCAACTCTTTGAACCTAGCATAGACCACTTGGGGGGGTGGTGGTAACAAGTCAAAGAATATACCACCTCTTTCTTCTCTCCTAGATCCTCTTCCACATCTATCACCCTAAAAAATATCTTATCCTAATGATGTCTCTACCTCAGAATCCCATAAATAGTCTCCATATCAGTCGTATGGTGGGTCAGAAATTCTCTGGAAAGATTTCCCCTACATTCACATGAGTATCACTGCCTCTCCATGGGATGACTAGACCTATCCTGAGAGCCTTAAACCATATAACATCTTTCCTAGGACCTCCTCCCAAAACGTCTCACATGTCCAGGTCCCTAGGACTAACATTATCTCTATGATGTTGTGGTCTCTTCTCCTTCCTGTCCACTATCGGTAACCACTAGTTGTATCTGATCATCCAAGAAACTCTCAACCACCAAAGCTTATTCTAGCACCCCAGCATAAATAGGAATGTATAGGGGGTAACTCTAGCTCATATGTCTCTATGCATCCCTCTCTAGAAGTTCTGAGCCCTGAAAAATTGGTTACAAACCATATCCATTGAGTACCTGAATAGGTTATTAAACCTCGATGAATACTCAAATATTTTCATGCTACCTTGCATGAGATGTAGAATCTCCTAAATACATACATCCCTTAGTGTAGCTTGAGAGAACTCCTCTCTAAAAATTCACTCAAACACTAACCATGGTAGACTCACCTCTTCATAAGAATGGGTCACTAACCCCCACCATCATCTTGTTGATCCATGGAGAAGGCTCTCCACCAGGACCACCATCTGATCTGATAGTATCCTGACCAGATGAAAAACCTATGTCCCCACCTCAATCTAGTCTCTAGACTCCTATGTTTCAGGATTTCCATGGAACCTGAGGGTTCTCTGTCACTAAAACTCATGAAGTGCACTTAGCCAACGCACCTCATCTGTTTGTATTGTGGGTACCATGTGCTACTCTACAGGTGTTTGTATAGCTGGTGCACCACTCAGAGGTAACACCTTTAAAAATAGTCCATGTATCGACACCTCATCATTGAGGGGATCATCCCTATGGTCCAAATGCTAAATCCTAGCTGAAATACATCCTCAAGTCATCTTAAAAGTAAACAATATATACCATAGTTAATTATTATATCTAAAGAGCGGACTTAATAAGGACTTAGAAACCACCACCCATTCATATATGATGCATGTACCATTGTTTTCCCTTCAACCAATGTTATCATGTACTGAGTCAAAAAGTAAGTGATTAGATCCCTAGTGTATGGATACATCAGTCTCCACACTAATACTGGATTCCCAGGCCTGAAGGACAAATTTGAAACACTTAACACTTTTACCCCAAACCAATATTACATAATCTTGGTCCTATGGTAGAACCGACTACTCCGATACCACATTTTCATGACCCATACCAATGGGGCTCATGTAGTGACTTCCCAAGACAACCTATAATAGTACAAGGGCTGGAAAATAGCACCGAGTAGGCATGTCACAAACATGGGAGGCCTTAGCCTAAGTACATGTACACACACACACATATATATAAACCCATAAAATTATGAAATATAAAAAAAAATTGAACAAATATGCATGAATACATCTAAATCCCATAACTAGAGTATGATAGGAAGTAAAGGAATGTAAATAGATCCAGATACATGCCCACTACAAAGAGTCTAAAAACAAGTCCAACCTAAATAAAGAAAGATAGGGACCACTGTCAAGATATCACAGGAACACACCTCAGTTTGTCCAATCTCACTAAGCATCATCTGGTCAGGGTCCATCTAGGGATTTTTCAAAAGGTTGATCAAATGCAAAATACACGGCACATGTCGGAAAATACAATGCAGGGTTGATTATAAAAATAACTAGTAGGACACCCCAAAACCACAAATCATACAACAAAAGAATACAGTCATCTCAATACCGGTATATGTCTACATCACATATAATAAGATTATATAGAAATACTTAACAAAGACACATAGTATAAGGGTAATTCGAAACTATAATTCCAGGATATGATTCTAGGTCGAAGGTTCCACAAAGTACTCATTTAGGAGAACACACTCCAAAGCCCTAAAACCCATATGACATCCATCTAAGATTTAAATCGCATTGGGTCTCTTTCATTGGGTCTCTTCATTATAAGTGAATGATGAAAGTCCAAAGATATACGATGTATAGATAAGGATTAGTCCAAAGTCTATGGGGTATACCAATAACTTGATATAGATTAACCATCTAAGTAAAGGATCGTATCTCACATAGTATTGGTCATGATGTTAACAATAACTCCACCTAGGGCACAAATATGAATAGAGGATCTCACCTTGGGCCTCACAGTAGAATTCCAACAAATCTATCCAAGAATTCTAGCTAAAGGGATCATTTTCCTATGAGTAGGGGGAGATTCCATACTAACCCTAAGGAAATGGATATGAGGAATACATGCTAACAAAACCAATCCAAGATACATAGGATAAGGTCTCCAAGACATCATTTGGAAACTGCACGATGTGAAGAGTGGTTACACGCCATGTCCCTTGACCCTAGGTCTTGCCCATGTAAATGGCTCGTGTCTCATGCCCATGTCCATGTGATAGTACATGGAATTTCATCTTTCTGTGTACTCTTCTCATGTACCAATACATGGCTTAGCCCATGTACTTTTTCTAGGCCATATCTATGTAGGGGAGTACATGGCATGCTCCAACCCATGTACTCTAGCTTGTGTCTATGTAGCCTTTGTGGTACATGATGAGTCACTGGGGAGAGGTCACGCACCATGTGATTGGGTTACAAGCCATGTGATACTTAAATATCTCTTGTAACTCTAGATGTTTCTAGGAGGTTCCCACATGTTGTGTAATCCCAGATTATATGTCATGTGGTTCGTGTTTTTTCAAAAATGGTGTCTCTTCATGTTGTTTGTGCTTGCACCACCATTTCCTATAAATCCAGCTTCGTTATTGTTAAAAATCAAGGATCTGATCTGGATGAACCTTTCCATGACCATTTTCTAAATTTTTCCCATAAATCCTTTCATAAATCAGTCTCATTCCTTGTTCTTCACTACATGCCAAAGAATAAGAAATTTAGTATCAAAAAATGTCTGATACTTCACCGCCTCCATCTTCATACCATCATCACATCGTGATAATCCCATATCTATAATATCAGACTGTTTCGCCAAGAAATGGGTGTGCAATTATTGATTTATCAAGATATGTTGAACTATGGTCCAGTGAAGAACACCTGAAATAAATAAATAATCAAGGGAGAAAGTCATAAGAATAATAAATAGAATGAACCTTGATCAATGTGTTGAAGTTGGTGTCCTAGAACCAACTATTTATACATTTATTACATGAATATTTAATATATTTAAATATTAAACATTTTATTATAGATTTTTTATTGTTCTACATAACTATAATGTAATAATTTCTTAGATTCTTTGTTGCATTAATAAAGTCATAACAGTTCCCCACTATGATGAGAACCTTGAAGTGCTATGAAAATATTTGTAAATATAGATCTATTGTTGGCTGAAATAATTTTATGGGACACATAATATACAGACTGTCAGGTGCGATTACTCATAAGAATATGAGACTTCTCATGAATTTTTCACTTGGTGATCTCCAGGATGGGAGATTATGATAACGAACCCACTAGTGGGAATTGTTTATGTTTTGGTTTCATCGGATATTCCTATCTATGAGAATGTGTAATAGTCCTTAGACATTAATATTATCATTAATATGTGTCATGACTCGTACACTTAGATTTTCTAACCAAAACTGTCATGCCATATGTTGGCGGGAAGTAGGGTACATTGGGTGCATCATAAATGACAAGTTATTAATGGATAAGTTGAGGAAGGATTTGTCCCTTTCATTTATGGAAGTTTATATCTTGGAAATTTAATTGAAATAGAACTGTCACCCTAAATTCCATGTCCATGGTGTAACAATGAGTTAATTTTAGGTAGTCAAAGAATAGTTTATCAATCATATAGGTTGATAAAACTATCATGAAACCTACTTGATGAGATATTGTGACAAAGGGATTATATTACACAGTGATCATACATATGTAGATGTCGTTATTGTGACTTTAAGTTCTTTATCTTGGGTGCCTTGATGTGTTCCTATATAGTAATCTTGGACTTTATGTAATCCCATCTAATGCCAATGAGAAAGAATCTTATAGGGTCAGAGACTAAGTGTTTCTAGTGTTCTCGATTAAATTCTATTTGAATTTAATTAATGGAATAAATATTATTCTTAAGACCAAGGAATAATTTTATTCAAGTTAAAATGATTGTATAAATTAAATAAATATTTATTCACCATATTGTGAATAAAATATATTTATTTATTTTATTGCACATTTTATAAATATTTATTTACTAGTTTGTAAATAAACATATTTATCTAAGAGAATAAAATATTTTATTCGGGTTTTCAATAAATGGAAAAGGAGTTGAATGGACCAAGACTATTTCCATTGATAAATTAATTATTTACAAGTTGGTAAGTAATGTTTATCCAGTTGGCGTAAGAAATAATAATAATATGGTTATCGTTATGTGTCATGGGATTTCATTTATGGTTCAGTTTTGCGCAAGTTGTCTCACCACAAATAATGTTTCTATTATTGTTATTATGTGTCATGGGTTTTCTTTAATAGTTATAATTTAATTTAATTGTTATTTTGAAATTAAATATTATAACTGAAACCCCATGTCAATTAATAGTCAGGTACATCTATTGTGCCAAACCCTGGTGAGTTGAGAATTGTTGAGCCAAACATTTTCTCTCTCGAATTCTCTCATCTCTCCCTCTCATGAATGAGAGAAGTTCTTCAAGACTGAAGAATGATAAATCAAGAACGATCGATGCAAGACATTCGTTCTACCATGCTAGCACCCAAAGAATGAGTGGCATTGATTAGAGAATATTGGATCATGTGTGGATCATAGATAGTGGGATTCTACTTTGGATCCTCACAAGTGTAATGAAGGCAATCCATAAGGTTCATTCCGGATGATCAATAATCCTCAAAGAATAAAGTACCAAATACTGAGGTATTTAATTTCTTAAGAAATTATTAAATTAATTATAAACATGATGTGCAAGATAATATTTATTGTATCCTATGTTATTATTCTCTTTGTCTAAATCTTTTATTTCAATCTTTGGATACTAGCATTCATCATCATATTGATCCTGGATTGGTCATCGATTATAGTAAAAGCAAAGTTGGTCCCTCCCAACTACCACGCTTCCTCTACATCTAGATCCTACAAGTGGTATCAGAGGGAGGTTCATCATCATTTACTATTATTTAAATAATTACTTGATGATTTACTCTTTAATAATTTAGTTTTTAAATTCATGTTAAAGCATTCTTTTAATGTGAATTTTAAGATTTTTTCTTCCTTTTTTCATTTCTCGCAGATCTAACAGAAATGAAAAAAAATTTGATTAAAATTAAATCAAGTATCTCATCAGGAGGAACCGACAATTATGTCTAGGTAACATGATAGTACCCACCATGTATTCATAGTTACACACCGTGTAATATTCCATACACTTCATGTAATCCAGATTAAACACCATGTAATTGTGTTCAGTGCATCGAAATTAATTCAGAAATTACTCAATCTATGTGCATTAATGTCATGTGGTATAGTTAATTCTTACACCATGTGTTGACCAAGATAGAATGGTGCACGATAATCTAGATTACATGTTGTGTGGCCAACTGGACATGGCATGTAGTCCCTTCAGGTCAAGGGATAAACCATGTCTTCCATACATGGCTAAGCTGACCAGTAACTATGTAACCCAGAGACAACATGGCATGTGTCCCACTAGATATTCCATGTACTCAAATATTTCTGAACTACAGCTCACAAGTTGAGTCCCTAGGCATGTACTTTGGATAATATACTGAAGGTAGTACACACTATGTTGTTGAAACCACACATTGTTTACTTTACCAAATTACATATAATTAAAACCTTAATGTTTGTGTAATATTTAGAATTACATATCATGTATATTTGAATGGTTGTTCACCGTGTTACCTCCAAGGTTATGGATGAGAATATTAGGGAAATTCAAAAAAGAATTAATATAAAAGGATTGATTAATTAAACAAAATAATTAATCTATTGAAGCATGATTTATCTTAATAATAATTATTAAAGAATTGAATGCTAGTTTTATTAAATGCACAATTCATTTAACATATATGGATGATCATTAACTAGACCAAACCTTTGTATGTGATTGGTTTCCCATTAATTTATTTTAAATTAAATTTTTGGTCTGCATTCTATCTCTCCTCATTAATATACAGGGCCTACATGCCCATGGTTTTTTTATGTAAACCCCCTTTTTACCCCTCACCTGCATGTGAGTTAAAAATCATATGTAATTAATGGAGATCCTAATCTTGTGGAGGTGGTTCAAGTAATGATTTTAGGTGAAACCAATCCAAGAAGATACAAATGTGGATAGGTTAAAAGTTCAATACATGAACCATAAATGGTTCAAGGTTTTTCTCCCCTATGTTAGTGGTTAGTTTATCAACTGCTAGATAAACTAACCATTTTAAGAGCTCATGTTCATGGACATTACTTTATTTTATTTATGTTAGTTGCATGATTTTTTCATTATATATGTGTTGTCATGACTAAATAATTAATGAATTAACATGCTTTCAAGATGGAACTAAAATAAACTAGTATTATGAATAAATATTATCAATACATGGTTAATCACTTAAGTAATTTCCACTTAATATTAATGAACATGTGATAAAGATAATAAGGCAATTTACATATAAAAGATAAAAATTCCTCAATAAAATATTAAGTCAGACTAAGCCTTCCACTACTTGATTAAGGGTAATACTCAATAAAACTATGTGTTTGACCAACCCTTGTTGGGACACTTACTTTTATATAGAAATCTCTTATAAAATTTTTGGGTTGAATTAACCATTTTACATCAAGAGTATTTTCCCTTGGTGGACTTGGTGTAAATTTGGAGGTAAGTGTTGAGGAAATCCAAGTCAGGATTTTAGGATTGGGGAGCCCACTCAATGGATCTAGGAGCTGCAAGCCCATGGTTATCAAAGACCTACTTACCTAAATACCTTCAAATAGCTTGAATAACCCTTTTGGGTTATGTGAAGGGTAATATAAATCCTTGCAACTAGAATTTCCTAGAAACTAGACATTTCAAATTCAATGGTGAGGTCTATTTAGACTTGATAAAATAGTGGGAGACTTAATAAAATTAATTTGCTACTGATCATAAAATGTAACCAAAAAAGTACTAATTATCTACTCTTTTAATTGTAGAATAAAAATGATAAAGTTTTCAACCAAACTATCCCTCCCATCAATATTGGGTACCGATCTCATTCTCACATCACTCCCTCAGATCTTCTCTAGTTTTATTGTGAATTTCAATATGAAAAACATTGGGAATTATCTACCAGATCTTCTTAACCTCCTTCACCATGTAGAAAAAGACATGAAGCACAAAAAGCCTTCTATTCTTATGTTGAATAATAGGAAAGTAAAGTTGAAGATATTTAATCCCAAATATACTTCACACCCTTCCAAGAAAAGGAAGATCAAGGTGGATAGAAGGTAATAGGAAGATGTTTGTTTTGTTTGTGGCAAGAAGGGTCACCGAAAGAAAAATTGTACCTAGCTAAAGAAGCAAGGGGAAGCTTCAGGTGTGTTTATTATTGAGTTCAATATATATATTTCTACAAATTGGGTATTATAAATAGATTTTGGTGCTCACATATGTATCCAAATATAGTAACCAAGTATATTCAAGAAAATTGACTGAGGGGAGATAGATCTACAAGCAGCCAATGGAGCTAGACTTTCTATTGTAACTGTTGGGGACTACCACCTCACATTTATAACTGGGATGATCTTGGTATTAAAAGGTTGTTATTATGTTCCTTATGTAACTAAAAAAAATTATTTCTATTTCCAAACTAGAAACATATTGATTTATTTTCAAGTTCAGAAATGAATGTTTCATATTTTATAAATATATCATTTGTTTTTGGTAAGTCACATTTATATAACAACATTTATGTGTTATATTACACAAACCAAGTAATGGAAATCAATAATAAAACTACTTCACATGACTCATACCACACTAAACTTTGGAATCACTAGCTAGGTCATGTAAATGAGAAATGCTTGAAAAGTTACATCAATATGGATATTTAGATTATTTTGAACTAAAATCACTTGGTGTATATCACGTATGTTTACAAGGAAAAATGACCAAATCCCTATTTAGTGGAAAAGGTGAAAGGGCGAAAGAGATTCTTGAATTGCTTCATACTAATTTGTGTGGACCATTTCTAGTTGAAGCAAGGGATGGGTACTCAAAATTCATAACTTTTACTGATGATTTTAGTAGATATTGATATATCTACTTAATGAGGTATAAGTCAGATTCTTTTGATAAGTTCAAGGAATACAAGAATGAAGTTAAGAACCATCTTGGTAAGAATATTAAGAAACTCCTCTTGGGTCGAGATGGATAATATCTTAATAAAGACTTCATTGATTACTTATGAGAGTTTGGGATCCTATCCCAACTCACTCCTCCTAACACACCCTAGTGGAATGGTATAAGCGAAAGGATAAACCTCACCTTTTTGGACATGGTGAGATCAATGATGGGTCATGCAAGTCTTCCATTATCCTTTTGGGGATATGATTTACAAACAGTGGCACACATACTAAACCAAGTACCAAATAAATCGATAAAGGGTATTCCATACAAGCTTTGGAGTGGAAGAAAATCCATGTCATTTAATTTATATGTGTAGGGAATAAAATCATTTGTTAAGGTCTCTTCAAGTAATAAACTCACACCCTGAGGCACAAAGTGTAACTTTATAGGATACCCCAAGTAAACAAGGGGGTATTACCTATACGAACCATCAAAACAAAAAAAAATTATAGTGTCAAGACATGCCATATTTCTTTAAGAGGAATCACATATCCAAAAGTGATAGTGGGCGAGAGATATGATTTGATAAATTTGAGGCTTAAGGTACACCAGAGTTAGTACAAGAGTAGATTCCACAAAGCCCTGTGGAAAAAATATCTATTCCAGAGACACAAGTACTACATAGGATCACAAGATATGTTAGAGAACCAGAATGGTATGGTTTTCTAGTTACTGAGGATGATGACTCATTATTAGTTGATAATAATGATCCACTAACCTACAAAGAAGCAGTAAGTGGCACATATGTTTCCAAGTGGAAAGAATCCATGAATTATGAAATTAATTCCATGTACCAAAAACAAGTCTGTATTTTGGTAGATTCCCTAGTTAATGTAAATCCTATTGGTTTCAAATGTGTATTCAAGAAGAAATTGGACATATAAGGACAAGATGGTGCCTATAAGGAATGATTAGTTGAAAAAGGGTTCAAATATCTTTAACTCATTGACTACAAAGAAACCTTTTCACTAGTTACAATGATAAAATCCATCAGAATTCTATTAGAATTACTGCTTACCATGACTATGATATTTGGAAAATGGATATAAAATAGCCTTCATTAATAGGAACCTTCAGGAAGATATCTATACGACACAACCTGAAGGTTTTGTGGCTCCAAAGGATGCCAATAAGATATGAAAGTTGAAAAAATCCATTTATGGATTAAAGAAAGCATTCAGGTCATGGAACGTTAATTTTGATGAAGCTATAATGGAATTTGGTTTTATAAAGAATGAATGTGAGCCTTGTTTCTATAAACAGTTTAGTGGGAGTGAATTCATTTTCCTAATTGTATATGTTGATGACATATTACTTATCATAAATGAAATACCAGTCTTAATGTATGTTAAGGAATGGTTTAATAAATTCTTCTCTATGAAGGAATTAGGAGAGGCATCATATATTCTTGGGATCAAGATCCATCATAATGGATCCAAGATATTTATGGTCCTAAGTCAAAGTATATACATTGACAAATTACTAAAGAGATTCAGTATGGAACAATCCAAGATGGGACTATTGCCAGCATCACATGACATTCATCTTTCCAAGAAAATGTGTCCTCAGACACATGAGGAAAGAAATATAATGGAAATGATTTCATATGCATCAGTGATTGGGTCTGTCATGTATGTTATGCTATGTATTATGCTAGATTTCGCGGTGGCTCTCAAAAAAGAGCCAAGGTCACATCATTGGATGAAGCACATACTATAGAAGTATCATCTCTTGAGGGATTTTTCTCAGAAATTTGAAGTTGCAGTGAGAAGTATATCTGTAGAAGACAACGTGGTGGATCCCTTGAATTAATCCTTGACTCAGTATAAACATGGTCATCATGTGAGGTCTAGAAGACTAAAAGTCATTGGCAGTTGGCTCTATTCTAAATGGGATCTTGTCAGAGTTGGTGTCCTAGAACCAACTATTTTTAAATTTATTACATTAATATTAAATGTATTTAAATATTAAACATCTTATTACATATTTTTCAATGTTCTACATGATTATGATGTAATAATGTCCTATAGTATTTGTTGCATTAATAAGGTCATAGAATTTCCCCGCTATGATGAGAACCTTTAAGTGTTATGACAATATTCTTAAATATAATTATGCAGTTTGATGACATGCTATGATGGGACACATAGTGTCTAAAAATGGGTCAAGGAACCCAAGAGAAAGAACATAGAGTCACAATTAAAAGATCCACATAAAAATGCTCACTGTTTAATATAATCCCTTTTTCACAATGTCTCATCAACAAGGTTTCATGATAGTTTAGTCAACCTATATTCCTGACACATCATTCTTTGACTACCTAAAATAAACTCATCATTACACCATGGCCATGGAATTTATGGAGATGGTTATATTTCAATAAAAGGGTTGATATATCGACTTCCATAAATTGAAGGGAAAAATCCTTCCTCGACTTATCCGTTATTAACATGTCATTCGTGATGCACCCAACATACCCTACTTCCTGCCAACATATGGCATGGTGGTTTTTTTCAGAAAACCTAAGTGTGTGATTCATGACACATAGTAATGATAATATTAAAGTATAAGGACCATTAAAAATGCTTGAATATAAGAATATCTGATGACACAAAAAGATGTGGAATTTCTAATAGTGGGTATGTTCTCATAATAACCCATCTTGGAGATTACCAAGTGTGAACTTCATGAGAAGAAGTATCATCTGCTTACAAGTGATCACATGTGATGATCTATATACTATGTGTCCCATCATATCATGTCATCAAACAACATAATTATATTTAAGAATATTTTCATAGCACTTCAAGGTTCTCATCATAGCGGGGAACTTCTATGACCATATTAATGCAACAAATACTCTAGGACATTATTACATTATAATCTTTTAGAACAATGAAATTGTGAATAAAATATATTTATTTATTATATTGAAAATTTAATAAATATTTATTTACTAGTTTTTAAATAAAAATATTTATTTAAAAGAATAAAATATTTTATTCGGGTGTTCAATAAATGGGAGAAGAGTTCGAATGGACCAAGACTGTGTCTGTTGATAAATTAATTATTTACAAGTCAGTAAATAATGTTTACCCAGTTGAAATAAGAAATAATAATAATATTGTTATCATTATGTGGCATGGGATTTCATTTATAGTTCTGTTTTTCATAACTTAGATCACCACAAATAGTGGTGATGTTATTTTTATTATGTGGCATGGGTTTTCTCTAAAAGTTATAATTGAATTTAAATGTTTTTTCTCATTTAAATATTGTAACTAAAACCCCATGTCGATTAATTGGAAAGTACATATATTGTGAAAAATCCCAATGAGTTGAGAATTTTGGAGCCCAACATTTTCTCTCTTGACTCCTCTCATCTCTCCCTCTCAAGAATGGGAGAAGTTCTTTAAGACTGAAGAATGAGCGATCAATAACGATCGACACAAGAAATTTGTTCCTCCGCGCTAGAACCCAGAGAATGAGTGGTGTTGATCAGAGAATATTGGAGCCCATGTGTATCATCTCTAGAGGGGTTCTACTTTGGATCCTCACAAGCACAATGAAGGAAATCCGGAAGGGTCATTCTGGATGATCAACGATCATCGCCGAAGAAAGTACCAAATATCCAGGTATTTAATTTCTTCAGAAATTATTAAATTAATTATAAACATGATGTGAAATATCCTCTATCTCATATCCAATGTTATTCTTCTTTTTGTCTAAATATTTGATTTCAATCTGTGGATACTATCATTCATCGTCTTATTAATCCAATATTGGTCATCGATTATGGAAAAAGCAAAGTTGGGCCCTCCCAACTGCCACACTTCTGCTGCATCCAGATCCTACACGATGTTTGTGCCAACATCTATCTATTTCTGTTAAAACATAAATAAAAGAGATAACAATTAAATCATGAATAAATTCTCAAAAAATAATCCCATAAACAAACCCAACTTGCAAGAAAATTGATATGTGAATCAATTTTTTGGTCGATTGATTCGTGTTCCACATAGAAACTAAGAACTGGAAAAGAATCCAATAAAAACAAATGTACACTCTCATTTTTGTATCGATCACTAATGAGGAATTATTTGGAATCATAATCCTTGGTGATATCATTTGATTCTATTTTTCATCAATCATCAATCCAATATCCAATATAAGTTAGTCTGAGAGATATCCTCCAAAGCTCTCTCTAATATCTCTACATTTATGAGGATAACCATAGAATTTAATCTTAGAAGTATAATTAAAGACTTTCCACACACTGAATCAAAAAAAATTATTTTATTATTTTATTCATTTTCATGCCCGTGTTGACTTTTCCACAAATGACCCAAACCGACCAAGGTTAAGTAGCACCTAGGGTAAAACTTGCATTTTGAACTCATCAGTGCCCTCTGATTTCTAATTTGGGACCCCATTTAGAATTTATTTCACTTTTTTAGGAAAATTGTCTATGTGTGCTATTTAATATATTTAATATATTTCAAACATTTATTCCGGATACACTGGGCCTTGGAATTGCATGTCGTCTTAACGCTTGGTCTTGAAAATAATCCATATCATATCCAAAAATAATACATAGAAAATATGAGTCATTATAATTACCTTTAAATTAATTTTTAATACCTTTAAGCAGTATGTGATTTTGTGCATTTATTTTATATAGATATATAAATAACATTTAGGAAATACATGGAAACTCCATTTTATTTTTACATAGATTATACCTTTACACATATTTTAGAATTTGTTTGTTATATTTTTACATAGTGTAAAAATAGACAACTGTGTGTTACAATGTCATAGAGATTATCATCATGGATCATAGGTGAAATTTAGAAGTAACACAGGGACTTCTTCTATGTAATGAAATTCACGGGGATGATTTGATACATGAAGTTAAAAGGCTACAATAAATGGCTTGGTTGAAACTATCAAAATGGAAAATATGTGGAATTTTCATCTATCTCATTTTCAAAGTAACCATGTAAAAATATAGATCTATATTTAAATATGTCTTGGTGATGGTAATGGTAGGCTCCCAGTGGTATAAAATTCATTGAATGTATTTGAATGACTTAGGATTAAATTTAAAGACATATGAAATAAGTGTTCAATCCTTATGAAATTATTCTTGAATTCAAATGATTTTCAATGGATTAAGAAAAATCTTAATGACTTACCAAAATTTACTTTTTCACTTTTATTGAAAAAAGATACCATGTTTTCTTGACATTTTAATATCTGGAATTACTTATTGTTTATTTCATTTGTTTATACAATTCTATTATTTTGTAAAATATATATAATTATTAATGAAACTTATGGAAGTGTTTTTGAATTTGATGAGGTAAATAGCATGGGATTTCTCCATGAACAAGAAAATTATAATACTATTAGTTATTATTATTTATAACCATGGAATGTTGTTATTTGTTCTCAATAAAATCATATGTTCTTAAGAGTTAATTAAGAGAAAAACACTATTTATTTGATTGTGAAAACTTGATTAAGAATCTGGACATAGATCATTCTAATAATAATGAATATATATGATACAATTATATATTATTCAAGACAGATAATTAGGGAGATAAAATTATGATGAAGATTTGATCCTATGAATATTGGTTCATTAATGTGATCACAAAGGAACATCAATGTTCATTCTTTTGCTAATGTTATCAAATATATGCATGAATATTTTGATCTTTTTATTTTTTTCTTTATAGTTTCATACTGGTTTTAATAATTCTATTATTTTATTTTTCTATTTGTGATGTTAGATATTGATTAAGATGTAATTTCAAGATCTCATCAGTTATACCTCCTAAAAAAGTGACTTCTTGTTTTCTATACCACCTAACCAAAATGTGGGACTTCTAGGTTGTTAATCCTAAACAAAATTCAAGTTAATTTATTGTGTTGGTTATACCTCTGAGTGAGTAAAAGGTAGGATATGTTAAATTTTCCCACTCTATTAAAAAGTGAGTTTCTTAATGGTTATCATTATTCTCACTCATTAGGAAATAGTGAAGATTAGATGTGGGATCTTGGTGATCTGAACTACTATAAATATCTTTTGTTTATTACTCCTTTATTTTTGGTTCATTGTAATTTTTAAAATCTACTATATTGCACTTTTGTTTCATCAAATCATAATTAACTCTAATTATTATGTGTTTAAAAGGATTTTTATAATATTTTAAAAGGTTTATTCAAACCACTCCCCCATACACACACCTCTAGACCATTTTTACCTCTTAATCAGACCAACAATTAGTATCAAATATACTGAATTATAAGGATTTTTTATCATATTATATTTAGACTAACTATAATATCCTAGACCTAATAGTCTAAAGAAGATCAATTTTATAAGATTGAAAGAATTAACTTAAATTATAGTTGGATTACATAGAATCCACCATATTTTAATAGAAATGATTATGGTTACTGGCAGTCCAGAATGGACTAATATTTAACAAAGATGATTTTTGATCATTAGATGATTATGGTGAAACCATATAAACTACCATATACTGATCCGGATACTCTTGTAGTTAATGATATGGTAATGTATATTTTAAATTATAAAGTAATAGATATATTATATTTATATAAGTCAAGGTAGTTTTTTCCATGTGTTATCTTGTAATATAGATTAGGATATTTTAATAATTCTTCAAGTCACTCACTATAGCTCGGATAAGATCAACAAGAAAAAAATAGGGAATGCTTCATGCATAGTTCCAATATTTTAAAATTGGAAAATATGAGTATGTGAACTAGATGTTCCACTGATTCACATGTGTTAATAATGGTATGGATACACTTGGATAATCCTTGGTTAACACAACTATTATTGACAGGGTATTGAGATCAACCCCAAATAATTTACATGTTAATAAATTTTCAATCAACGAGAGGAGGAACTTTAAAGAATATACTTTAGATGAATTAACTAGATCCTTACTGCAGTGTGAAGAGGAATTAAAGCCTATCACAAATGAATATTTTTAAAAGATGAAATATATTACTTTTAAATTTAATATAAATGATTCATCTAACTCTATTTAATCTAAGTTCCAGGGAAGTGGAAAGGAGTTAGCTTACTTCATAAAAAAATTTAATAAATTTGTGAAAAACAAAGAATCTAATAGATGATTTAGAAATAGAAATAAAAATGAATAAAAAAATGATAATTTTTTTTGAAAATAATGATGTTTTTAATTTAAATATATATAAGTGTAAAGGGAAAGGCCACATCAGGTAAAATTTTCATAAACTCAATATTTTGAAAAAGTTAAAGGATAACGGGAAAAGGGATAAAAAAGCAATATTAAGATGCTATATATATACAAATGATTCAAATTAAAGTAGTGAATCAAAAAGTGAAGTGGATATAAGTAACCTTACATTAATGACTATGTTTTATGAGGTCCTTGAATCACCTTTTACTCAGTTATTAATACCATTTAATGTTAGTTATAATGTTATTTCTAAATATGAAAAACAAACTGATAATAATTCAATTTTAAGTTATAATTATGAATCTAAAAAATTGATGTCAAATAACTATATGAATAAAATAATAAATAACATAAATATTGTTTGATAATTACTGAAGTATCTAAATATTTAAAAATTAAAAATAAGAAACATAATAAATAAAATAATAAAATAAAATAGGAATGCGAAAATTTGAAATTTTATATCTCTAAAAATGAAGAGGAGAGAAAGGTTATTGATTCTGAAATATTAAAACTAAAATACAAAAATGAAATTATTTAAAAATTATTTTCTAAAGTTTATAAAGATAAAAAAAGGAAATTTATCTTGGTATGTAATGATTGAACTAATTTTTAGAATGAATATAAGAAGCTCAAACAATAAAATAAAATGTTAAGTAATATAGATTTGTCTTCTAATGTTAAATTATAAGATAATTTATAAGTTATTCAAAAAAAATTAAAGTTGAAGGATGATTTATCTATTTTTATTAAATATAAAGAGAACTATGATAAAATAATGTTTATGATGAAACCTAATAAAAACTTAAATGGTTTTGGTTATAATAGTAAACATTCAATAATGAACATAAAATTGTTTCTAAAAAGTTCAAATGGGAAATTTTATAGTGTATCATGTTATAAATTTAGAATTAATGGGAATTATGCCAATGAATATTCCTTAAGATTTAATCAATCATTTGGTCATAAAAATTTACCTTTAAGAATTTATTTTCCATAAAACCATCAAATAAATGTTTCAAATCTATTTGGGTGCCTAAATGTTCTTGTACTAATCTGATTGAACCTTAGATGGAATAGGTGAAAAAAAATATTTCACTTGATTGATTTAAGGAATTCAAAAATAGGAGTCTCAAAAATTCATAGTATAAAGACAATGCGTGTTCAATACACATGACTAGTGATTTTTCTAACTTTTTATCTATTATTTCATGTGATGGAGGCCTGGTCACTTTTAGAGATAATTATAATTGTTGTATTAAATGGTTTCATGATGTTATATTTTATAATAAAAAATTATTTCTAAATTACTATATTCATTGTGTTTAAAAATAGAATAATAAGTATATCCCAAATGTGTAATTATGGAATGAATTTCAAATTTGAAAATAGTAATTGTATTGTTTTTAAGAATAAATTTGATTTATTTTCAACAAATATAAAAGATAACATATGATCTATTTATTTTTATAAACTAACCAAGAATAAGGTTAAGTGTTTAAATATAGTAGAAAATTATGGCTTTTTTTGGAATACAAGACAAGGAAATGCTGATATTTGGTTTCTGTAAAAATTTACAAATCATAGATAGGTAAAACATTTAATAAAATTTAAAGTATATAAAACATTTTATTCTTTTTTAAAGGTATGCAACATAAATAAATTTTTAAACATTTCAATGATGCTTGAACTTCTAGACATCTTGAATTGTGTAATCTTGATTTATTTGGTCCTATGAAACCTGCAAGTTTAGGAGAAGATAAATATGTTTTCTAATTGTTGGTTATTATAGTATATTAACTTGAATTTCTTTCTTAATTCATAAAAGTAAAACTTTATATAAGTTGGTTATTTTTTAAAAAATATCTAATAAAATATGGTATATTTTTTTATCAATCAAATTATACTAAAGAGCATGTAAAAAGGTTTAATATTGATTAATGTAAAAGTATGAAAATCCTAATGAGTAATAATAAATCAAAAAAATGGAATTTTTTGATTTTTTTCATTAAAAATAACCACACAAGTAATTTAAATCATGAGTAAACCATAAATTTTTTTATTACTTTTAGTAATATGGAATTTAATTGTATATTTTCACAAATCATGGTTTTTACAAGTTTTATTATTTTTTGTGTTTGAATGAGAAACCATTTTCAAATAATAATCTTAATGTGTTAATGGCATAATTTCTATATTTTCAATTGTTTTTATGTGAACATATCCTACACTCATATTTATGATTTATCACTATATATATAAAATATATAAATTTTCAAACATTTTATACAAGATCATGGAAACCATGTGGAATTCAAAAAATAGAAAAGGCATGATTCAATGTCAAATATTCTATATCCCACCCTCCATGTGAAAACCCATGCTTTTGTGAACCATCTTCCATTCTTCCATGGGAAATACTCTACTATCATGAGTGATATTTTTTGTAGATTCATCATTCTTTCATCTATCTTCCATACCTGTGTAGCTTCTGTTGGAAGCCTTCATGCTTCTGTGAAGATATTTCATCCTCAAACTTTCAAGCAGACTCATTCTTTTATGAGACTATAAGAACTATTTTTCTTCATTTTAACACTTTTTAATATTTTAAAGAATATTTTTTGGAGTTAGGCGTATAGTTGGTGTGCGATTCTCAGGCCTATAAGTCCTCATTGTTGATATAATAAAAGTACTAAATATAATACATCATGCATGTGTAGTTTTTTTTAATAATGGAATATTTCCTAAATGGTTTTTCAAATTTTAAATGTGAGACTTCCATTAAATTCATAGTGTTATTTTTATACTAGGAATGACATAGTATTTGTACATCCTGGTTGTTTTGTTCAAGAGAAGTCAAGGGAGGAATAATAAACAAATATATAAATTAAATAATTTATTGTTTATTAATTAGTCATGACCTAATTATATCTTATTTAAACATAGATATGGAAAAAATCCTAGGGTTATCAACATAACCCTAGTGATTGGAGAGGATATTAAATGATCGAATTGGTGAATGATAATGGGATCATGGGTTGAGAATAGGTTTACCAAGGAGTTTGTTCATCAAGGGAGTTCTTGGATCTTTCTAATGATGATAATGTGGAATTTTTCTTTAGTATAAATCATTCCAATTTTAATATAGTAATTATTTTAGGATTAATTCTCTTTTCTTATTTTCTCATATCGATCATGAATTAATACCTTTTGAAAATTAATTCATAGATAGAGATTGTTGAATTCCAATTAATTATTTATATTCCTAGAATAAGGAATTTGATATTTAATTTCAAAATTGGATGTTTCATAAACCTCCCTTGTTATATTATTTTCATTGATTATAGTTTAATTAAAAATGATCAACATTCATTCTCTCTTTTGTTATTTGTGGTTTCCTCCATCCTTTCTTCATTCATCGTCGATATTTTTCATTTGGTCAATGATTAGAATTTATCCAGGAACCCGATTTGATATGTAATTCTCAGGATACATGGATAATTATTGTGGAATCAATAACTTGGAGTTTTTAAATGTATACTTTATTATGATTATGAAATAAGCCTAAGGAAATCCGATTTTTTAAGCTATGAGGTTTTCTGTGTTTGGAACTTTATCGAATAGGCGTGTAAGGTATTTTCCAAAAAAAGGTGGCCAGAATCTAGACACTGGTGTCATTTAAAGTTCTATCAAACCAGATCTAAGATTTTGGGTGATGATCATAGAGTAATTTAAGGTGGCGGTGGTATGGGTGAGACATGGGAAACAAACTAGACTCCCCATGAAAACCCAATATAAGCGATGTGTTGTTTGGAAAAAAACATGTCATGTGGACCCCCCCCCCCTTCCATGGTAGCTAGGGTTACATGTACATATAAATATCACACACCATGTGACTTTTTCACACACTTTGTGACCCTTGATTGGAGACCTGGCATGTACCCCAAGGGTATATGGACACGAAAATGGCCAGTGTGTATGGGCATGGTTAGAGTACATGCACACGAATAGTGTACATGGGAATGACCAGAGTACATGAAAATGGGATGGAGGACACATTAATAGGCATAGAACTAGTTAGGTCCAGGCTTAATGGGACACACTTTTTATTACATATACACACAGTGTACCCCTTCCAGGTTAGGTTGGAGTTATCATTCACTTTAGTCTAGATGAGTATCAATAAGGTACATCCCCTTGGTCTGTCCCTATGAGGGTATAATTAGAAATATAGTCCTAATAATAGGATGATTAATCTCCCTTATTGGTTAGTTTTGAATATAGTAAGGTATCCCTCTATGTGGCTTGGGTGTAATCCTCTATCATTATTCCCTAGGTTGGGTTAGGTATCCCAATAGTAACTTTCAGGGCATGCGATCCTCATCCTAGTTGTTATTATAATAGGGTTAATTATACCCCATATGACCTATTTTTGATCCCCTACCTATGTATTTGTATCATCTTAAGTCCACCATATACCTATTCTTTGGAGAGGTTGACAATTGTGACCTCATGAATGAGAACTTTCAATTTTAGCAAGACCCAATGAGTGAGTTCTCTTGGATGATCATTACCTTGGAGCCTCAAGCAGAATCATAGGCTGGTAGTGAGTATGTGGCCTTAATTTGAGACTTTGTTTCTATATTTGGTAATATATTATTTTTTTTCATCCTTACTTTTAATCTGACTCAATTTGAAGAATTATGTTTGGTGATTTTTGGGTGTCCTACTGGGTATGTTCTTACCCGACCCTATATGGAATCTAACCACACGTGTCATGTCTTATTTAGATGATATAATTTTAATGGAGACCTAGGAGAACTAGGAGAGGTTGGAGAATAGTTTCACTAGATAGACCACAGATTGTAATAGTAGTTACATCTTGATGTAATTCCCCTTTTACTATAAGTTTGGACTCTTTTCTTATTTTAGTGGGCTTGTATTTGGAACTTCTTCTTTTTAATACTCATTTTATACTTTGACATGGTATTATATGTTTTTATATATTTTCTTATCATCAGTATATTTTATTCCCATATTGTATTAGTTTTTGGAGAATTGTGTGTGTGTTTGTGTGTAAATGTACCTTAGGTTAAGGTTGCATATAATGTCTGGACCCTGATGCCACTGAACGGTGCCCCAAGCCGATGGGTCACATGGAATCAAACATTCTTCCACATATGTAAGAGGCTTCCAAATAGCAGTGAGGGCCTAGAGTGTTTCTATGAGGAGACTATACCCTTAAGTAAAAGTGTAACACTACAGTATAAACATGTCAATTAGTAGAGGAAGCATAATATAAATTATAAAGAAGATAAAAATCTAGGATAGTAATAAATAAAAAATTCCAAAGTAAATCTCATATATAGGATGATGTGACATGGATCTACAAAGTAGGAAAATAGGTATACAGACATCCAGTAAAATACATGTATCAAAAGGGGTACAAAATACAAAAAAGAACTATCCCATCTAGAATAATGATCCTAGCTTAGTATTATGCTACTCTACTCCTAATAAATAAGCGAATCAACCATATTTTTTGAAAATTAACTGATCTGGATAGGGTCTTGTTTAGGTTCAAGAATGGCTGCCATAGAAAACCTACATCTCTAGGACTAGGAAGCCAAAAAGATTCATTTTTCATGCAAACCCAAAACACGATCATTCCAAATAATTAGAGAATACATTAAGGGAGGGAATTATTATCCCTTCGGTCATTTCTACCTAATCTCAAAACAAATAGATTCTTGCAACACTCCTCTTTGGACATCGAACGAGTAACCGGTCTAAAAGATCCTTCAGAAGAAAACCCCTTCTTTGGGATGAGAAATTTCTTCTTCAAAGTACTATCTGATTATTCTAACATAGATATTCTATTTCTCATCATGGTAGGTGGGTACATTGTAGCTGCCTCCTCCTGAAGCAAAGAGACCAGAACCAAGCGAGGCGGTGAGTTACAGGATGATATGATTTCCCTCGCCATGTCCTATGAAAAATCAATCCTTGAAGACTTCACATAAACATCCTTAGAGCACCCTATCATAGCCAACAAAGATAACTTCAACATTTATGAGGATAGAAGAGAATAAATATGAACCTTTGAAATAGGAGGCAATAACCCTCTTGGGATGCATGGCAAAACCATTGCAACAACTTTGCCTTTTTATCTGGTATACAGAGAAGACTCTGATGTTGCAACCAATGCAGATGAGCTACCTTCTACCTATGCTGGTGTGGATAATCCAGAAACCAATGGTAAAATTTTGTACATATTGATAACCTCTGACAAAAAGTTGTCAACCTACTCCCCTTCAGAAAAGAATATCTTCTTTTCAGACTCGGATCTTACAATATTTGAAATTTCAAATGATGTTGTCGGACTGTTGACTTTTTACACCCTCACTGAAGATGACGAAGTTTGGTCCCTTTATGTCACTTTCTCACCAGAACAGCCTTGAAATCCTACCTTACCACCAGAACCAACCACAAACTCAGATGTCAAAGCTGTCTGATGGGAACTCTACATGGGCACGGCCCCCCGTCTTTATGCACTTCCCTTACATTTCTTAGAAAACTTCACCACATGACCTTGGAAACCGCATGCAGTACAGAACCTAGGAGTAGCTTGAAACACCAATTTTTTCTACCACTTAAACCCCTAAGGATATCTCAAAATAACTTGTGGAGTAAACTTCACTGAAAGGTTCATCTCAACATAGATTTGTTGATTTTCCATGTCCAGCAACCTCCTTGTATTCTCATCAAAAAATAGAAAACTCCCCAAAGAGTCTCCCACCACCTCCAGTATTGAAGGATTTTCGGAAAGGTAGGGGAAGACCCAGAAGCTTGATCCAAACTGTTCCCATAAAAGATTATTTTCCATAGTGGAACTCCCATGACCAACATGAATGGGTGAAGTGATAGAATATATATTGCATTTCCTCCCTTTACCAAGTATACACAAAGTCATCTCTATTGAAGAGATGAATGCAAAAAAAGAAAACCTTGATAACTCTGAAACCTCTATCAGGTGTTGGAGACATCAGGAACCCACAAACGCCTTTAACACCTCCAATGATGGTTTTACAGGGCCGAACCTAGCCACCAATTAAAGTTTATGGTACTTTTCATCACATTGCATATCATTTTCAGAGACCACTACCACTAGAACTCCGCCTAGAAACTTCATCCTTCATTGTTCCAACTGAATAGGAGGGATGCTAATCTGACTGTTAACACCCTCAGCGCAGCACCCAAAGAAAACCTTCTTAAATTATTTAGCCTTGGATATCCAACTGGAGTTGAAATAGACCACCTTTTCCACCGCAAGAGAAGCTCTGGTGTTGGCCAAAGGAATCTTGTCACAGCAAACCCCATCCACCAAGCTTTCCATCCTCCCCCTTGCACCACTGTATTAAACTGATTTTGTTTTATAAATTCAAAATATTATAAAAAAATAACTTCATTTTTTATTTAATAAATTAATTTTTATCATTATTAAAGAATTTATATTTCAGTTTTTAAAGTTTTTGTTTTAGTTGGAGGTTATTTGGAGGTCCCAAGATAAAGTTGTAGAAAAATAGGTCGAATGTACAAGATTCCAATAACATTGGTGCACTCAAACGTACACTACTTCTAATCAATGAATTAAATTGGGATAAAATTCCCTTGGATGTTCCAAAATTCATTGTTATAAAACTCTTATGAAGACACCCAATCCAAATTATTCCATTAATTTTCCCAACTAAACTTATCTATCTAGGGAACCGAATCTGCCCAAAGTCAACAGTATTGTTTTCTATTTCATCCATATATTGATCTTTAGACCTCCAAATAATGACAAATTTTTTGGGAAGATATTACATTGTTAGTGTAACAGCTTTTTAGTTTTATTAGAAGTAATATAATACTGTTTTTATGCTTAAAATCATGGTCTAAGTGGTTTTAATAAATCTGTGTTCCTAAAACCACCTTCCACTTTTCCTATAAAATGGAACCTTGGGGACCCCATTTGTAAGTTCGAACCAGGAGAAAATATCTACCATTTTGGAGACCCAAATTATTCCTCACTTCATATAATAATTTTTGGATTTCCATATCCTCACAAGGGGTCAAGCATGAAGGTTAAGTTTCACTTGATCCTCCTCCTCCTCTCGATGGCGAGCTAAATAGTGGATGATCATTTCAATAGAGCTACATATCTGGTAAATGGAGTTTAGTCACTTTTTATTCTAATGGTTAGGTGTAATTTGTGTGTAAAACATTTAATTTAAGTGTTATATTAACTTTATCCTTCTTTTAATCCATTTATTTGGTATACTTATGTGTAACACTTTTCATCTCAATACTGATTGGGTTGAGATTTAACTGGTAATCTTAGGTTGTTCTGATTGGACAACACAAGTATCTAATTTCTCTCACACAAACATAAGATTTCAGTATGATTTTTTAGACCTTGTTCTCTACTTGATATCAAAACCTTGACAATTTGATTGTTGTGTTAAGGTTTGGTTCTTTGTGAGTCATTTTAAATGGCATGAGGGTAATTGGCATCTTGATTACCCTCAACTAAAGGATTGCATTAAACCATGTGTAATTTTCCAAAAAATAAACTAAAAAAGATGTGTAATAAAATTTAAATTACCTCCTTATCTCATAATTATTAAAACACCGCCTTTATTTATGAACTGTTAAACTATTTAATTAAGTCATTTTATTTCTAAAACTATTTTCAAAATCACCACCTCTTTTAGTAATATTTATTAAAAAAACACACTTTAAAAATCCAAAAATTCTTGATAGATGACCTATAGTATTCTATTTACTATAAATAAACTTTAAAAACATAATAAATTTGATGTGTCATGAAAAAAATTCAAATTCTGGCACCATTTCTGAGGATCGATTCAGTTATAAGATTTTTATAAATCTTGTGAAGATTTATTTGTTTTATCTTCTACCTTTACATATATTTTTTTGTTCAAATTTATTTCTTGTATAGTTTCTATGCATGGATCATTCTACTTCGGAAGATTTACCACCTTTTGAACCCGAACTAGAGAGGATCCTACATCAATGACACCTAGTCACACAGGATAACTCTTTGAAGGAGGACACCCAAAACAATAAAACTCTTATCGATCCTTCTTATTGTTATGTAACCCATGTTAAAACTAAAATAAATTTGTACAATATGGTTGAAAATAACCATACATTAAAAAAACAAACCTCACCTGATATAGAGATCAATCCCGTATACATTCAAATACAATGTGAAGTGCATAGTTTTGTGCTAAAATCTGGTTTAATTCACTTATTGCTAATATTTTACGGACTCATGAGAGAAGATTCACATAAGAACTTAAAATAATGTCACGCTATGTGTTCAACATTAAAACCTACTAATGTGGATTAAGAACATGTAAAGCTTAGGGAATTCAATTTTTCATTACAAGACACTGAAAAATATTATCTATATTATATTAATTTCACAATTAGAGGTGGGTCAGACATGAAACACCTTTTTATAGAAAATTATTTCATGGCATCCTAAACTAAATCAATAAGGAAATAAATTTTTTTGGATGAAAAAATAACAAGGGGAAACACTTCATGAATACTAAGAAAGATTTAAAAGTCTTTATTCAAGTTTCCCACACTACCAAATAAGTGATCAACTTTTAATACAGTATTTTTAAGAAGGTTAAATTCCTATTGATCGAAACATGATTTATTCTTCTGAAAGTGGTGAACTAGCTGATAAAACCCCAATTTCTACAAGGATCCTAATTGATAACATGGAATATAATACTTAACAAATCAGTTCAAGGTCTAGTGTAACCATTCGAGGTGTCCATGAGGTGAAATGTAACACCCCAAAACTCAAACCTTGTGTATTGATAAGTTTATGTTTTCATTTTGTTTGAATTTCATAATAACCAAACAAAACTTGTTTCTCATGAAAAAGTAATAATATGGTTTTAATATATATTAGAATGAAACTGAGTAAAACACGCAAATGGACACAAGGCTTTTTATTTAAATAAGAACATTATAGTGTTTACAATGTACCGAGATCACAAGAAAAAATTATACCCAAATAAACCTATTATAATCCCAATCAGAATTACAGGGAGACCACTCAAAATAATGATAATCCTAAGAAGATAATATGGGTCCTTAGAATCCACCATAACGAACATGAGAATGGCCAATGCCACTATGGCCACACTAAGCACCAATGGTATTATGTGAACTATCTCCTTCTTTGTCTTCAGTTTTAGGACACCCTAAGGCTTGGTTTTATAAGACACTAATTTGATTGTTTCCTTGGGTGACCGTGGAACTCTAACAGCTATAAATATATTCATTATACTTGTTGGAGAATTAATTGAAAACATGTGAGTATAATTTAGTTCTCCAAATAATTAGGTTATGGATTGAAAAAAATTATAAAACCACCCTAATCATGAACTTTAAAAGGAAATGGTGAAATAGTTTTAACTACACTTAAGTGATTTTGAAATGTAATAAGAAATTCAAAACACATTGAAAATATTTCAATTATATTATAAATATTTTCATTTATTAAACAGTGTTTTATACTTTTTTTAATTTCTTATAATTAAACTATGTTTTTTATTAAACTAAGTTTTGACTTCTATAATACTAATATAAGAATTCTCATTCAATTTATAACTTTTTATGTTGAAGGATAAGTGTTTGTAAATAATTTGATCTAAGACAAAGTATAATTTGTATTCATTAGCCTTCTAATGTTTAAATATCATGTTTAAAAAAGAATATTTCGTATATAGTTTTAATAAATTTATTATTTTTCATTAAGACATTATAATTTTTTCAAGTTAGTTTTTATTTAAAAAAAATGGGCTCACTAGGGCCAGCCCTTTATAGTTGGGCCAAGGTAGACAGCTCACACTGGGTGGCTAAGCCTAGCCCTCAGCCCAAGCTAAGGTCGGCCCGAGAATAGGAATAGTTTCCCTAAAGGGCTCGCAGGAGTGCATGGAATTTTGGAGTGTGCCACCGTAGGTGCAAAGCCACGGTGAGTCAGGGGTAGGTCGAAGCCTGCAGAGGTGAGATCCTGTGTGTAATGCTCCCTAAGTGTGTGTTGTGTGTTTTTCTGAGCTATCGATCGGAGGATCAGGCTTATAAAGGTGACGCAAACATCTCTTCGTTTCGATGTGGGATGGTTAAAATCATCGGGGATCAAATCTGGGCCATTCAATCGCATCACACATGATCTGGGTCGTCGATCCCAATCTCGTGTTCGACCCTCAGCAACCGTGGAATGCCACCGCATTTTTTTGGGTCATTCGATCAACCTTAGATCTAATCTCAGTCGTCTGAGAGTTTTAAAATACCGCATCGATCCGGGACCATCTGATCCAACTCATATTTAATTTGACCTGCCTAATTCTTTTTAAACCGCAGACACACCCCTGTCATTGGATCAAGCTCAGACTTGATCCTGACTGTCTGTTTTTATCCCAGTTTCTTCCTTAGCATTGTCTTTTTCTTCCTTGCGGTGTGCACTGCACTAGTACCCAACACCCTATTCTTGCACCAATTTCTCCACACTTGACAGTCTATGGTCCCCCACCTTTCATGTGGTTTCCACAAGGACCGACCCTTAGTCTTTTTATAAACCATTTGGGCCTCGGATCCCATGCAACTTGCATTGAAATATATTGTATAGGTTTAGTTTATAAAATACACCTAAGGCACCCCCAAGGATCCCCTTGGTTCTTTGCACTCAACTTCCAGTGAGCTTCAATGAGTTCTTCCGAGCCCTATTTCTCCTCAAGCTAAGGTAAGGGTTGTTTTGTCTTGTTTGTTAAGTTTAAGCTTTATATTCATGTATAGTTATATATATCTTGTGGTTGAGTTTGAACCCCTCTTTAATTGAATTAGAGCTTCGTGATTTTCAAGTTTATAGAATATTAGCAGACCTGAAGCATAAATACCCCTTGCAGACTTATTCACATGCCACATCCACATATCATACATATATATTTATACATATATATATATATATACATATACACATCCCTACGGTTTTTCATAAAACCCTTATGTCCGGAATTAAGTTTTACAAAAAACTTTAAGTTTCAAAGTTCATGAAGAACTATAAAATGCATGGAGTCATATTTCGTAAGAAAAATTTTATACCTAATTATTTATGTCTTAAATATATATTTATATTATATAAATGCGGTTTTAAGTATTTAAACATTGTACTTAGGTGATTAATCCATGCTTTTGATAAACTTTCAAGTGTCAAATAAACTAGGTATGAGATCCTTACATATAATCATAGTGTATAATCAGGTATGTGGGTACATGTGTGTATATGCCAACTTTGATCCCCAATTGCATTTACAAATTTCCAAGTTTTTTGAAGAAAGTAAAAAACATGTGTTTTAAAATATATTTTAATTTGACTAAACACTACTTCTTATGCACACCCTGTTTAATGAATGTTTTATACAACATGAAATCCTAAGTGTAGTTATTCCAAATGATTTTCTTTTGATGTGCTTGGTTCATGAGTATAAATATTGGAGGCTTGCAACTTCATATTTACATGTATGAGATACTCTCCACTATTTATATTAAATGATAATGGTTATGGTTGAGTTTCATACTTTCAAGTTTTAACATTTAATATGTTAAACAAAATCTTATTTACAATAAATGTTTGAGAAAATGTGAGTTTAGTACCCCACATGGAATGTTGAGTTTACCTCTTTATTTATTATACACCCAGAAGAAATTCCATTAAGTAATTGATTAATATGGTTTTAGGATTTGTCATTATATGTGATCAAGTTTGTATTTCTTTTTTTATTAGTTTTCATCATAAGTACTCTTAACTTGCATACCATTTAATGAATTGACCACGTAGTTCATAGTCTTGTTCTATATTCATTATATATATATATATATGTGAATGATTATAATTTAAACTTTTATGACCTTTCCTAGAATTATGGATTTAATTGTTCAAGGTGGTATGGGACACCTTGAATAAAATTAATTGTGAAATTAAACTATTCAAGGTGGTATAAGAAACTTTGAATAATGTGAAATAAGAAACCAAGTAATTTGTGCACTTGGTATGATAAGTAATAATTGATTTAATAAATCAAGTGGAATGTGCACTTTGATTTAGTGATATAAGGAATGAATTGGACTTGGTATGTGACGGGTGGGGCCCACTACAGCCCCTCGATACATTGGTAGGTCTCATGAGACTACTAGAAGCGGAATTGGTTGAGTCCTTTCCCAATTATGAGTTATGGATTTTGGCTGAGGCCTTAATCATTAGACATCTTGGTCGTGGCCTTGACATAGTCCAACATATGCACTTCCCTCATTATGTGTATGATAATTAATTAACTAAATGGATATTCGACAAGTAGAATATCCATGGTTAAGAGCCAGTACTTATGAGTATCATAAAATTATAATCTTATGGAATGACATATGTTTAGCATTGAGTGATTTAGTATTAGATGTATGAAATTGAAGTTATTACCTTTACGCGCAACTCTGATTATTCATTACTCTTAGCTGTTTAATTTGTGCTCTCATATGCATATGTCATAAATGTTTAGAACATCTTTTAATTATTACTCCAAATGAGCATGCCTATAATTGAATCATGTACCCTTGAAATTCTACTAGAATGTTTTTTAATTAAGCACTTTTATGGTATGTTACATTTTTTACAGATTTTATTTAAGAAAAATGTTTTATGGAAATTTTAAAAAATGATTTCAAAAGTTATATTGGTTTATTTTAAAAAAAAACCTTATTGAGCATTTGTATTCTCACCCTACGTTTTTTATTAAAAAATTTAAGGTAATAAATTTTAGCAGATGAAACATTCAGAAGTAGCTAGTTTCTCAGAGCCTGAACCGAATATGATCCTCTATATGGCACTGGCTCTGGGTATTCGGAAGGTGGGGCATGACATGAAAAGTTTTGATTTTGAGATGATGGTGGACATGAGGTTTGAAGAGTTAAGTACCCTTATTTAATAACTTTATCTATCCCAATGTAAATCCCAATATCCTCCTACCGTCCACTATGGTATCTATTCTGCTAACACTCATTATTTTGACGAATTCCCTCAACTAAGAGAAAATTCTGAGAGTTGTGAGGAAATATTTCTAGGCTACACTTATAACCAACCCATTAGGAAAGAACCGTACTATCCATACAACCCTGGTTGGAAAGAAAACCAATACTATAGTAAAGGGGGTATTCAAAGAAACATCAACAATCCTAGAACCAACCAGGATAGAGTAGTCATCCACCACCACCACCCAGAAATCCTCAACCATCATAAAGCAATTTTCAACAAACCAATCCAATAACTAAGCCTAGTCTAGATGAAATGATGAAATAAATGGTTGTAAATAATATCCAATTCCAAGAAACCACCCAAGTATCCACACAAGTCCAAAAAACACAATTAAGCTAACTTACTAATTAGGTGGGGGAAATCCAAATTTATGGGTTGGTTAAACTACCCTCTCAACCATTAGTAAACCCTAAGGGAAATGTAAGTGCCATCACCCTAAAGAGTGTAACACAACTTAAAATCCAAAATTAATCTCCATTAGAATAATCCCCTCCTAAAGAAACCACTATCCCAACCACTGAGGAATATTTCAAGAGAGGGAAAACCTTGTCCAGAGAATAATACCACCAAATGAGAGAACGTGTATGTTAATGAGTTGACTAGACCAACCATTCCTATTCTAGTTCCTAAAAGGTCCACCCAACCAATGAAACAAAAATAATATGAAATTGATAAATAAATCTTTAAAACTTTTAAAAAAGTGTAGGTTAACATTCCCTTCATTGATGTCGTAAAGAAAATTCCACGATATGCCAAGTTTATGAAGGAGATGTGTACAAAATGAAGAATATTTTATGGTGATTAAAAGGTGATATTGGTGAGGAATGTCTCAACAATGATAGATCCATCACTCCCCACCAAATGTAATGATCCTTGAATATTCTAGATTTCATGCACCATAGGGGAGTATTTATTTTCTAATGCTATGCTGGATTTGGGTGCTTTTATAAATTAATGCCTCACTCCATTTTCTCTTCAATTCAGGTAGAGGAATTGAATCCCATGGGAATTTTTGTTTAATTAGAAAACTAGAGTACACCATACCCCACTGGTGTGTTAGAGGATGTTCTTATGAGGGTGAAAATTTTAATTTCCCATATCAACTTTTATGTTCTTAAAATAGAAGATGACAGGATGAATGGACATGCCCCAATTATATTGGGGAGGCCTTTCCAAAAAATCACCAAAACCATAATTAATGTTCATAATGTTATATTATCTATGGAGTTTGGTAGTGAAATTATACACTTCAACATCCTTGATTCCATAATTCACCCCTTAGAATAACATTCATTACTTTTAGTTAATTATATTGATGTACTCTTTTCCCATGAAAAAATATATTTTCATTCCCATGATCCCATTTCTGAGTTTTGATAATTAATATACATTCTAGGTTATGATTCATTCATTAAATGTTGTACCAGTTTATAAAATGTCATGCATGTTCTTTAATTGATTATTTTTTGAGCACTGAGGATCCCATGACTATCAATTACACTATTAATCTTGTAAAATATCATTATTCATCTCAGGATGTTACCATAGAGGAGTTATATGATATCAGTGACCTCTCACTTTCACATTCACTCCCATAAATCCGAAATCCCCTTGAATTGGAACTTAAACCTCTAACTCAAAATTTTAAATATTAATATGTTTATAATGGAAATAAGATGCATGTCATCATTGATAGTTAACTCCCTCCAAAGCATGAATTATGACTAATTGGCTTTTTGAGGGAGTATAAACAAACATTGGTATGGACACTTACTAAAATTCATGGTATTAGCCCATCAATTTTCACATATCATATATTTTTAAATGATGAGGCTAAACCAATGAGGAAAGAATAATGTTGGATGAACCCAAACATCCTAAATATTTTTAAAAAGGAGGTTACAAAATTATTGGTTTCTAGAATCATTTACTCCATCTCTGATAGCCAATGGGTCAGTCTAGTGCAGTTAGTTCCCAAAAAAATTGGTCTAACAGTAACAAAAAATAAAAATAACGAATTGGTTGCAACCCATGTGCAGAATAGTTGGAATATTTGTATTGACTATCACCTACTAAAACAAAACATTAGGTAGGAACATTTCCCATTACCATTCATTGAACAAATTCTAGAGTGGCTAGCAGGGAAGTCCCACTACTGTTTCCTTGATGGGTATTTTGGATTCTTTCATATTTATATTTCCCTTGAGTATTAGGAAAAGACAACCTTCACTTGTCCCTTTGGCACATTCTCATATATAAGGGTTCCATTTTTCCTATGAAAATCTTTAGCTACTTTACAATGATGCATGGTTATTATTATTTTTGAATTACCTGGACGATTTCATGGAAGTATTCATGGATGATTTCACTATTTATGGATCCTCTTTTGATGAATTTTCAAGTAGAATTGGTTCTATACTACATAATTGTATTGAAAATAATCTTGTATTAAATTATGAAAAATTAAATTTCATGGTGAAAAAAGGTATAGTACTTGGACATTTCATTTTTGGGGATGGAATCCAAGTATATAAATAAAAATTGGAATACATTTATTCCCTACCATTCCCCAAATATGTGCATTATTTCTTAGGTAATGCTAGATTTTATTGTCATTTCATTCATAAATTTAGTAAGATTTCACTTCACATCTCTTGATTACTCTAAAAAGAAAAATAATTTGTTTTTTATAAATAATGTTAGGAAGCTTTTGAAAAATTGAAATGGAGTCTCATAAAACCCTCAGTAATCCAACCACCTCAGTGGGATTTACCATTTGAGCTCATGTGGGATACCTCTGACAATGCAGTTGGAGTAGTCTTATCATAATGGTTCAATCAATAACCACATGTCATAGCCTATACCTCACACAAACTGTAACCTACCCAAGAAAACTACACCTCAACTGAAAAATAATTGCTTACCATTGTGTTTTCCTTGGATAAATTTAAGTCATACTGCTTAGGTTTCAAAGTAATTGTCTTCTTAGACCATGAAACCCTCTAGTATCTTTTTAATAAATCAGAAGCCAAAGCATGTCTCATTCATTAGATGCTCTTACCTCTATAATTTAATCTATAAATTGGTGATAAAAAAGGAGCAGATGATGTGGTGACTATCCATATCAGTAGGATCCTCCCATCCTCATACATTGAATCATACCACTGTATTCCCATAAATGACATGTTTTCCGATGAGAAATTGTACCAAGTAAAAAATTATATTCCTTGGTATGATGAAATTGTAAATTATTTTTTATCATCTTGCACTCCTTCTGATTTCAATAAAATCCAAGCTGATTATCTAAAAAATGAGTCTCATTGGTACATTTGGGATGACCCCTACCTTTGGAGTGCATGTAGTGATCAATTCCTTATGTGTTATGTTCCTAATAATGAGTTTTATTATATCCTTAAGTTCTACCACACTCTTGATTGTAGGGTCCACTTTGGTCCCCAACAGACTGCTCGCAAGGTCCTCGATTTTGGTATCTTTTAGCCAAAATTATTTTGGGATTCCCATGACTTATATAAATCATTTCCTTACTATCAAATAATGGGGAATGTATTATAAAGAAATAAAATTCCACAACAACCCTTGATCTTACATGACATTTTCTATTTTTGGGGTATTTAATTTATGGGGCCATTTCCAAATTCCTTTGGGAACTTTTACATTCTTCTAGTAGTTTATTATATATAAAAATGGGTTGAGGCATGATCCATGAGGATATATGATTACAATATAATTGTGGAATTTTTTAAAACCCAAATTTTCAGTAGGTTTGGATTACGTTGGTTCATCATCACTGACTAGGGTTCTTATTTATATAACCGAACAATGAAAGCACTTTTTCATCGGTATGGGGTTGGGCATCGAGTGTCTACTACTTATCACCCACAAACCCATGGTCAAGATGAGGTGTCAAATAGAGTGGTAAAAAAATTCTTAAAAAATGGTCCAATCCAATAGAAAATATTGGAGACTTATACTCGATGATTCATTATGGGATTACCACACTACCTTTAAAACTACCATTGGAATGTCACCTTATCAGCTTGTTTTTGGAAATAGTAGTCACCTTCTGATTGAGACAGAGCACCAGGCCTACTAGGCAATTAAACATGGAAATTATAATCTTCTTGGTGAAAGTGATTAGAGGAAGTTATAGAGTCATGATTTAGAGGAAATTCATAGAGATTTTTATGAGACTCCCGGATCTATAAGGAGAGAACCAAGGATTCCCATGATTCTATCATCATTCATCATTAATTACAAGTTGGTTGGAAGGTCCTCCTTTTCAATACAAGGATGAAGTTTCATCTAGATAATAATTGTTCCCACTAGTTTGTCCTATAAACTATTAATGATGTTAATCCATTTGGTGTTATTCATGTTACAATTTAAGAAACAAAACAAACCTACACTTTCAATGGGTGGCAGCTAAAGCACTTTCATGATGCCCTTAATGAGTCCCTGATGGAGGAACTCCAAGTCCAAGAATAAACCTATGAATGACACCCACCAGTTTTTATCCTTCCTTTCCACATTCTCTTTTATTATAGTGTGGAAATTTTATTCTCTAGGTGTGGGTGGATGGTTATATTCCTAGGTTAGTTAGAAAATTTCATCATCCTTATTCTTTTTATCTTTTTTTTATTGTTGGATAGTATTTTCATTCCCCCCCCCCCCACTTTTATGCCAGAATATTAATTTTTTATTCCCAATTAATCCTGGAAAATTATTCTCACATAATAATGGAAAATGATGTCAACTTAATCATTGAAATTATTTAAAATGCATGAGGAATTTCCTTATTTCATGTTGTTTTTAACATTTAAAAAAATCACTAATATAATGTGTGTTTTGGAATGAATTTTACATTGAGGTCTGTAATTTTCTAGAAAATTGGTTGTTTTTCAATGATATAAAAGGTGGAATCACTTTGAAACCTTTCAGAATAATTATACCCTTTATGTGATTAGATTATAGGAAAATTGTGTCACTTAATATCTCCACACATATTTTCAAACAACCATGAAGTGTGAATTCTTATACTCAATAGAAGGTAAATATAAGTTAGGTTAATATTTATCATCTTTACAAAATTATTTTTCCATGTGTTCATTATTTATCTAATATTTTTTGTTACTGTACCATATTAACATACGTGTGTGTTCTAGTTATTCAATTATTGGACATCCTCAAACAAAAAAAACTTTTAACCAAAAAAAACAAAAAAAATGGTTTGTGACTTGGAAAGGTCAAAAAACACTCTTCCTTGAACTTTGATATTCTTCTAACTATTATAATTAGAGTTGTGAGGAGATCAAACGATGGTTGGGTGATGAGTGTGATATTTGTTCTAAGTTCAACTTTTGAAAAAAAAATGAGGGGAGTGATGAAATGTAAAAAATATGGGGATGTCTAAGTCAAGAGATTAAGTTTTGAGTTTCAATAATTCTTAAGTGAGTGGGTTTTGAAATTTGATTACAAATTATGTAGGGAAGGTTCAGTGGATAGAATCATCTATACTAAAAAAATTTAAAATAACTTATATTTACTAGATAGAAAGTGGAAAGAATAGCATAAAATGTTTTTCACACACACATGTGGAGAGTTAGTGACATTTTTTACTTTGTAATTATTTTATCAATCTGGTATCAGCCGTATCTTTGAATTTCATTCTGATATAATTTATGAGATGTCTTTTTCCATTATCACTAAGAATAGCTCCTTGGTGTGATTTTTTCTTTGATCACATTTCTATAAATAATTATATTTTTATTTAATGTTAAATATTCATGATTTTTGGAATATCTCCTTGCATAATTTTTTGTAAATTTTGCTTTTCCTAGGAGTTAAAATGTTTAGGTGTGGGGGTGTGATCGCACCGTGATTCACAGTTTTATTCTACCCTTACACCACTATAACTAATTTTGTTTTGTAGATTCCAAATATTACAAAAAATTAATTCATGTTTGATTTAATAATTTAATGTTCATAATTATTAAAAAGTTTAATTTCACTTGTTTTTTAGTTTTCATTGTAGTTGGAGGTGATTTGGAGGGCCCGAGATGAAGTTCAAGAAAAATGGTCCAAAATATGCAAGATTCCAAGAACACCAGTGGACTCAAATAGACACTATAGCTGATACATAGATTCAATAGGGATAAAATTTTGTTTAATGATCCAAAATTAATTGGGATACAACTCTTTTGAATATAACCAATCCCAATTCCTCTATTAAGGGGGCCAACAGAACTAATCTTTCTAGGGAACTGAATCTACCCAAAGTTAAAAGTTTTGTTTTGTATTTCATCCATATCTCAAGCTATAAACATCCAAATGAATCCAAATTTTTAGTTTTCTTAAAATCAAGATAATACTCTATGGATTATGAAACCATGGTCCAATTAGTTTTAAGAAATATATGTACCCAAAAACACCTTCCACATTTCCTATAAAATGGAACCATGGGCACCACATTTGTAAGTTTGAACCAGGAGAAAATATATACCATTTTGGAGAACCAAAGTACTCCTCTCTTAATCCAAGAAGTTTTAGAGGCATGTATCCTCATAGGGGTATTATGTATGCAGTCAAAGTTCCACCTGAGCCTCCTCCTCCTCTCAATGGTGATTTAAACAGTGGATGGTCATTTCAACAGAGCTACACATTTTTTAAATGGATTTACAACACTTTTTCCTCTAATGGTTTGGTTTAATTTGTTTTTAAAACATTTTATTTAAGTTTTATCTTAAATTTATTCTCCTTTTAATTCATTTATTTAGTATACATATATGTAAAAAATTTCATTTCAATACCGATTAGGTTGAGATTTAAGGGGGAATATTGGGTTCTTCTGATTGAAAAAACCATCATCCTATTTAAATCACATGTACATAATATTTTTGTATGATTTGGTATCCCTTTTTATTTTCTTGAGATCCAAACCTTTACAACACGATTATTGTGTTAAGGGTTGGTTATTTTTCCAATTTTTTAAAGGGCATGATGGGATTTGAGATCTTGATTACCCTCAAGTGGAGGATTCCATTAAAGCATGTGTAATTTTCAAAACATTGAACTAAAAAATATTTGTAGTAAACTTTAAATGATCTCCTTCTCTCATAATTATTAAAACACCACCTTTATTTATCAAATATTAAATTCTTTAATTAATTCATTTCATTTTTAAAATTGTTTTTAAAACCACCCCCTCTTTTAGTAATCTTTATGAAAAATACACTCTTTAAACATCAAATTCTCCTTCAGAGATGACCTAGGGTCTACCCTTTACTATAAATAAACTTAAAAAAATTCAATTTGACGTGTCATGAAAAATTTTTCAGTATTGTACCCAGCAAAGTTCGAGGAAGTGCTACCTTTGGAGCCACACAAGAGTGTGACTAAGGTGAGAAGATTCCTTGGGTTGGAAGGTTATTATTAGATATTTTTTCCCAGTTTCTCTAGGATTTATATTCCCTTGAAAAACTTGACTAGAAAAGGGTAGCGTTTCATGTGGATAGTATGAAAACCCATATCTTTTATAAACCTTAAATCGTGATTTATTACATAAATACAAACATAATACAATCCCAAAAGATCAAAAGGCCTGGTTTATTTGGGAAATTAGATACATAACACCATAACTTTAAATAGGGGTAAAAATACATTATTTAAAACTTTATAACATTCCCTTAAAGTCCTTTGATCTTCTAAAAATACATGGGAAAACCATGGGACATGCATAAGAAAAGGGTGAGATATAAATCCTAGTAAGGGAATAATCAATGGATAACATGATGAAATTAATACATGTTATTCAATAGGAATATAAAGTAGACATAAAATGGGTGATAGTCATAAACATGAACATTGATTCATGACATAAGATGATATCATCAAGGCAACATAGGAATGTGGCAACAACATAAAACATGACATCATAATCATAATTCAAGGATAATCGCCAATACATCATAAGATAGTGTTCCTAGGATAACCACCCATTAATTTTACATGGTATATCATGAGATAAAAACATTACCCAATGCATTGGATGGATATATAATTCTAGGACCACCCATCATATTTATATTATGTACATGCATTTATGTGGCACAAAGATTATATAGTATAAAAAAATTATTTCATAACTTTTAATCCAATGATTAAGGATTGAGGTATATATACATATAATTACCCAATTAGTGAAGGATATGTATATATAGGTGAATACTCTTGAGTAAAAATGGGGATGGGTATTCACTACACAAATGTTTTTCATGGAAAATAATAGGATAATTTCGACTGCATAACGGGTGTACATAAAGATTCATGAAATGTTTTAATGAGAATGAAACACATTATATAATTAATTAGACATCATAAGGATATTAAGGGATGTGTAAAAATTTATTCCAACATGAAAAATTAGAAATAAAATGGCATTATACAAAGAAAGTACTTGAATAAAGAGGATAGAATCCCTTACCTTGAGAGGGAACTTCTAAAAGTTCAAGAAGAGCTTCTTAAGAGCTTGGGAACACCTTGGGAGTGGATATAGAGATGATTTGGGGGAATAAACTCATTCTCAATGGATTTTTAGTGAAGAGTAATGGGATGTTGGGTGATTATTTATAGAAAAAGTGTGAGGAATTATTTATTAATTTCTAAAATTAGGTTTTGGAATCAACATGATAAAATAATCAAAACCACAAACCTTACCATGGTTTTTCCCATGTTTTCTACTAAAGAGGATTGGTTTTAAATATTTTATAATTAAAATAACCAAACATATTAAAATAATATCATATGTGATGTGTAAGTGAGTCATTTTTATAAATAATTGATTTCAAAAGCTTAGAATATAATATAGGATTTGGTGGATTCATTAAAGTTTTAAAAATTTAATAAAATAACTTTAAAAATGAATTATTTTAAAGCGGAAATATATATTTGGTCATTTATGACTTTTATAGAATTTATTACATAACTTTTGGCCATTATGATGTTATAATATAGACCATATATTTATTCAGTATTTAATTTTTACCTAAAAAATTCGAGTGTCTTGAAAAATTAATAAAAACTTACCATTGGATAATTTAGATGTTTTTATTTAAAAAATAGTATTTATTTTACCAAAATAATTCTATAAATATGTGAATGTACAATTTTAAATAAATATACTTATTTATTATAAAATAATTGTATTTACGATACTAACATCTTTCTTACATTTATAAAATTTTCATTAGGATTTATTAAATTATATTTCCATTTATATATAAATAAAATTTTATTTAATAATAATATTTAATTAAAATAAAAATTATTTTAAAAAAATATTGAATTTATCAAAAATAGTGTTAAAACCATATGTTTTCAAAAAAAATATAATTTTTTTTCTTCATATCAAATTCTAATTTTCATAAATTCATATATAACTATATATATAAATTAATAATGAAAAGGGATAAAGATGGAAATTATTTTATTATAAAGAAAACCTAAAAATCCATACTACTAGGGTCTAGATACATAATCCTTTATTATACTAGTGTATTCCCTAAGGGTAAGGTTTATTATGGCGGTACTTTCTTAAGGTCATTAGGTGAAGATAGTTTGGGCCATGATCTTAATAATATTGAACTTCTCCTGTAAATGATTTTTTTTAGTTGTGAAATTTCAAATTGGAATTGGTCAAGGAAAAATCCAAGTGACACCATCTCCCTCTAAAACTCCAATAATTTTACTTCATAGGGTACAATCCTACTGATCAAGGTCATTGCTTCTTCTATCTATATCAATTAAACTTTATCATAATCCTTAATATATATTAATCTTAATGATAACTATACAATAGTTACATTTTAAATGGTTAATATATTTAATAGTATTTTAAATCTGATGGGATATTTTTTATAATTGTCTGAAATGACCAAACTAGTGCATGTGTTTTCTATAACAATGTTACTTAATAAGGAATCTATTAATTCATCAGGTAATTTCATTTTTAAAATTTTAGGTCATTACATTATTCCCCCCCCCCCTCTCAAAATTTTCACCTAAAAAATCATTTCATACTCTAAAATAGATTAGGGTACTTTTTTTATTACCATTTTTGGTTCCCATGGTATTTCCTCAAACTTATGGGTCTACCACAACACTTTGACCAGGTCAGTTGTCTTGTTTAATTGAACTTTTTCTCTCTAATCTAAGATATTCACCAGCTACTCCTCATATGAAATATCATTATCAAATGGTATCTCCTATGGATTTAGTATATGTGTGGGGTATTTTATGCACGCCCTCAAGATGGATGCAAGGAACACATTATTTACTTGGGATGGATTAGGTGGGAGTTCTGGTTGATAGGCTATAGCTTCAATGAAATCAAGGATCTAAAATGGGTTTATGTATCTTGGAAAATTATTTACCTTATTTCTAAACCAAATTAATTTCTTCCATGATGAAATATGAAGGAAAGACTTATCTCTAACCACAAATTTCATGTCTCGTTAATGATTTTATATATAGATTTTACTTCAACGTTGTGAGGATTTCATTTGATGTTGAACAGTTTTAACCTTCTCTATCATATATTAGATAAGGTATAATAATATTATGTTATACAACTTTGTCCCATCATGTTGGAGCTGACACCACTTCCCATAAAGAGCCTTATAAGGTAACATTTGGTTTCTATAATGGAAATTATTATTATTATATGAGAAATCCTAGAGGGGAGGGTGTTTATCCCAAAAATCCTTATAAATCTATTGAACATGATACCAATATATCCTCTATAGTTTGAATAGTTCTTTTAGACTAACCATTTTTATGAGTGTGATATGTAGTACTAAAACACATATCAGTATCCAATGATTTCTGAAGGCTTCTCTAGAACCTCCAAGTAAACCTTGGATCTCAATTAGATACTATGGAGAGTGGAACTCCATGAAGAATCACCACTTCCCATATGTATATATTGGTGAGTTAGTCAAGAGAGAAATAATCCATGATAGAAATGAAATGAACTGACTATGTAAGGTGATCGACTACCACTAAGATGGAATTATTACCTTTAGATCTCCTGGGGAATCCTATAAAGAAATACATGGTTATGTTTTCCCATTTCTATATTGGTATGAGAAATGGTTATAAAAACCCTTATAATTTTTCCATTCTTACTTGTATTTTTGGAATACTTAGCATCGAGATACAAATTCTATAATATATATATTTATGTTATCCCACCACAATTTTTTTTAGATATCTATACATCTTAGTGATTCCTATATGAATAGAGAAATATGAGTTATGTGTATCATACATAATTTTCATCTTCAGTTGTAGTTTATATGGGAAAAATATCATGGTTCCAAACCTTATAACTCTATATTTATAAAAGTTAAACTCTAGAATATTCAGTACCTTTCATTTTAGCTCCTCAACTTCTTTTTGGGCATCTTTGATCCTCTTAATAATGGATGGTTGAGTAGTTATTTAAGAAAGGTAGGATAAATATCCTTTTATTATTACCATGTTTGTACATTTAATGTCCAAGAATATTGGATTCCTTTTAATTTTCATCATGTATAGGGTTATGGGATCTATTCTATACAGATAATCTTTCACTTGTTTCACCTTCCTATGATAGTAATGGATTGAATCATCATAATCCTTGATTAGTTCTAACCACCTTTGTTCGTACATATTGAGATCTTTTTTAAATATATACTTGAGGCTTTTATTATATTTATATATTTCAAACTTCTACCCAGAGTGATAATTCCCCCAAATATTTAATGTGAACATAACTATAGAAAATTATAAATCATGGTTTGGGTAGTTCTGTTCATAGATATTTAATTGGAAGGATGCATAGGGTATCATTTTTCTATCTTTCCTAAGTAAAAAACCCAAGACTTTTTTGGATGCATAATTATAGATAACAATTCCTTCCCTACTAGTAGGTAATGTGAGCACAAGTTTAGTGATTTTCCTATTCTTTAAATCTATAGATATCTACTCATATTCATCAGTCCAAACAAACTTCACTCCAGTCTGAGCTAGCTTGGTTAGTGGGCTTGAAAATCATGATATGTTTCTTACAAATTAACAATAGTACCTAGATAATCCCAAGAAACTATAGATATCCATCATTTATGTTTTCATGTGCCTTACTTAAATTTCCTTTATTCTTAAAGGATCCACATATATCCTTTTTTTGTGATAAAATCCCTCTGAAATGTTACTTTCCTCATCCAAAACTCGCATTTACTATACTTCTCATAGAACTTTCCCCTTTTTAAGGTCTTTAGTATAACATAAAAATTCTCCTCATTTTCCTCCTTGATTTTAGAGTAGATAATAATTACATATATAAATACTACAATAAATTTTTAGGGGTAATCCCTAAAGACTTTATTTATTCGGTCTATGAAGATAGTTAGAGAATTAGTGAATCTAAATGGAATCACTATGAACTTATAGTGATCATACCTTATACAAAAAAATATTATTGGGGATATCCATATTATTTAACTTTACTTGATAATATCATGATCAAATATCCACCATATATAAGTATTGAGCTCTATATAGCTAATTGAACAAGTCATCAATCTGTGGAAGAGGATACTTATTCTTTATCATGATATTATTAAGCTCATGATAATCAATGAAAAGGCACATTTACCCATACTTATTCTTGATAAAAATGACTTATCCACCCCATGGTAAAGAACTTAGGAATATAAGCCCTTTATCTAGATTCTATTTTATTTTATTCTTTAGTTCATCAATTTAAATAGTGTCCATTTTATATGGAGTCTTGGATATTGGAAAATCTAAGTGTATAACCTCGATCGAGAACTCAACCTCTTAACTAGGAGGAAGTCAAAAAATATATTTTGGAAATACATTAGTGTATTCTCTCATAATGGTAATGTCATCAAGGATGATCTTTTCCTTAGTCTCAATCATTTTAGTGAGATATGCTTACTCATAAGGCCATAATATTCATTCTTGAGATAATGATTCCAAAGGAGATTAATCCTCCTATTTTCACTTGTATAGAATCGAAGGGTGATTTATGATGTAGAGGTTTATTTCATTTTATTATAAATTTATATTGGATCTATATAAGGAAATCCAATACATGCCCATAATTTCATTTACTTCCACTAAAGGGAGTATCACTAGGTATTCTGGGAAGTCCATCCTACAAATATAGAGAGGGGAGAAGTTATATACTTGGGATAGAATAATTTACCCATTTTATATTTTCACCAATAGCTCTAGTTCCATGTTTTGAGGTGTTGTTTAAATATTTAAACTAAAATTACTTTATATTAAAGAATTCATATAACCAAAATCAAATAGCATGTTCACTAAACTTGAATAAATAACTAATATACTTTTCACCATGTTATTGTTGAGGACCACCTCAATAGTTATGATGGAATAATCTCTCCATTTCTATCTAGAACTTGGAGGTTTTTTTTCATTTATCATCAAAAACCCTTGTATTAGTGCATTGATTCACATAGTTCCCTTATTCCTTGTAGTTGGAACACCGGATAGTAGGCAGACAGTTTACTAGATAATTCATTTATTCCATCACATTGGTGGATTTCTCCCATCAGTATTCACTAGCTAGGTTCCCTTATTTCCCATAACTAAATCATTTCCTTATCCCCTTTAGGAAATTTTTGGGGTAATTTTTCCCACACTTTTCACAAGTGGGATGTTCTAATTTATTTCCCCCATGATATTTAGCCATCTCAATTCCAGAATTAAACTTTATTCTATACTTCCTATATCCAAACCTGTGAGGCCCTTGAGATTCACTAATCTCCATTTTGACTTTGAGGGAAAATCAAAAAATTTCATCATGGATTTAAAATTCTTGAATCAAAAAATATTTTCATAGAATTAAATTTAGACCACCAAATAAGTGGTCAGCTTTACTTTTAGGGTCAATGAAAATGTCGGAGGTATATCATGTAAGTCTTGTGAAGTTCCTATTATAAACCCCAATTGATTCATCATCATTTTTCTTAAGGCTAAGTGAATCCCTATCTATTTTAAATTATATATTTTTAGGAAAATATTTATTGAAAAAAAAATAGAATTATTTATACTCAATCTATCTAATATCCTCATCAAACTTCAATTTTTTTATCAATGTCTGCAATTTATCATATTTTTATTCTATATAACAAATATTTATCACAAAATTATATTTCTCAAAGCCTTGAAGGATGGATAATATCTTTTCAACAGAGTTGATCCACTTTTTAGTGATTAAAACATAATAAGATCCACTAAAATTCAGATTCTATTGTAAAATGAAGGTATCAATTTCAACTTGTTATTTCTTAGGGGGGTGTAGGTTTTTCCCTTTATTAAAGTTTCTAACCAAAATTTTAATTAATTTAGTAAGTATTTTCATTAATTTATTGACTCCTACACCTATCAGGTTGAGCATATATTTTGATATATCATTATATTTCCCATAACATTGGTTGTTAACACAGTTCCACCTATTTTCAACATTAACTAAAATAAAGGAAAAATTAAGGGTGAGAATTTTCAAGCTATTAAACATATAAAATGGAAACTATGAACATTTAATTGATAACTCATAAATAATATAAATTCCTTAATCTATGAATTTATAGGTTTCAATATAATATATATATTGTTTATTTCCTAACATAAAATTTTATGGGTATTTTTTCCCATAATAATGGTTCATAAGGATCATTTGAATTTACAAAATCATATCCCCTAAGGGTGTCAAACTAGATATAGAGTATGGATTCTATGTCATGAACTAGTTGATGATTAAGTTAATATCCATTTCACCCTTTTCAAGGTGATTCCCCCTAGGTAAAACTATGTCAGATACACATCCACTTGTAGTATCCATATAATAATTTTATTACTTGTAAACAACTTACTCTATATTTTACCAAAATTTAGGGATGTTATCATATGTATAGTCTTATCCATGAGGATTTTGTTAAGGTTTTCTAATCCTAATACTCAAAAATAACTATACCTAGAATTAATACCAAAAATGAAAACTATATATATTAAATATAACTTATTTCATTATTTATTACATAAAGACACACATAATACAATCCCAGAAGATTGAAAGGCATGGTGTCTTTAAGAAATTAGATACATAACACCATAACTTGAAACATGGATACAAAGACATTATTTAAAACTCAATAACATTCCCTTAAATTCCTTTAATCTTCTAAAACTGCATGGGATAACCTATGAACATATATAAGAAAGGGGTGAGATATAGATCCCAATAAGGAAATAATTAAATCATAACATTATGGAAGTAATACATGTTATTCAAGAGGCATATCAAGGAGAAAAAAAATATGTGAGAATTGTAAACATGACCATCAAATCATGACATGATATGATAATATCAAGGTAATATAGAAATGTGAAAATAACATAAAACATGAAATCATAAGCATAATTCAAGGAAAATTTCTAACACATAATAACATAGTTTTATTAGGATAACCTATCATGAACCATACATGGAATCTCATGAGATAAAAACATTACCGAATGCATTTGAGGGATATATAATTCTTGACCCTCTATCATAATCATATTATGTACATACATTTGTGTTCCACATAGATCATGGAATATAAGAAAATATTTCATCTCTTTTAATCCCAATATTAATGATTATGGGTTGTATATATATAATTCCCCAATTAATGAAGGATATGTATATATAATTGAATACCCTTGAGTGGAAATGGGGAAGGGTATTCACTATACAAATGTTTGGCATGGAAAATCATAGGATAATTTTGATAGAATAATGAGTGTACATAAAGATTCATATAAGGGTTTAATGAGTGAAATATGGTCTCTCATTAATTTGAAACCATAATGATAGTAAGGGATGTGTAAAAACATATTTCAATATGAAAAATTGGAGATAAAATGTCATAATATAAAGAAAGTTCTTGAATAAAGATGAGGAGGAGAGAATCCCTTAACTTGAGATAGAACTTTTAAAAGCTTGAGAGGAGATTCTTAAAGGCTTTATAACACATTATGAAGGATATAAAGAGTTATAGGAGGAGTAAATCCATGATTTATGGGTTTTGAGTGAATATTAATGGGATGTTGTGAAGGTATTTGTAGCAAAAGAGAGTGTAATTATTTATTAATTTCTAAACTTAGGTTTTGGACTCTATATGATAAAATAATCAAAACCACAAACCTTAATTTTATTTTTTACCATTATTTATACATAATAGGATCTGTTTTCAATATTTTATAAGTCTAATAAGATAAAATATTAAAAAAATATAATTTATGATGTGGAAGTGGGTCATGTTCAAAGAGAATTAATTTTAAAACCTTAAAATATAATATATTTTTTAAAGGAATCATTAAAGGTTTATGAAATTAATAAAATTAATTAAAAAAATATTTCAAAGGGGAAATATTTATTTGGAAATAATTATCTAAATATGAGAATTTACACTTTTAAATAAAAATCCTTATTTACTAGAAAATACTTGTTTTATAATATAAAAATATTTCTGAACTTTATAAAAATTACATTGGAATTTATTAAATTATATTACCATTTATATATAAATAAAATATTATTTAATAAGAATATTTTATAAGAAAATATTTATTTATGAAAATCATGAATTTATTAAAATGGGTATTAAAACCATATATTTTCTAAAAATACAATTTTGGTTTCTTCGTATCAAAATCAATTTTTCATCAACTCATATATAATTGTATATATAAAGTAATAAAGAAAATTTGTAAAATAATAATTATTTTATTATGAATAAAACATAAAAATTATAACACACCAAGATTTCAAAGTACATTATTTCTTCAAATTAATTCAATAACTTGCACTACACGCAACACTGAGTTCAAGCGCACCACAAATTACCGAACTAGTCATTCAAAAGCGGTTATGAATAGTATTAACTGAATTTTGAAATACATATAATCCTTATAATTTTAGAATCTATATTATGAGTTTCTTAGAAATAATGTAAGAACTAATTCATTTTTTCAGATAAAAGAAGTATTTTTCAAAAAATACACTTTTACCGCCTTTTAATGGTGAACCCTTTTTAAATCAAATATTTGAAACTTTTATATATTAAATTTGACAAAATAAACTTCTTATTTAGAATCAGGACATAAGAATTTAGTTTCAAAAAAATTTGGTGTTTTTCTGATAACATTCATATTTGGATGAATAGTGAAAAATACTATATTTTAACTGAAAACAAATTTTTTAATCAAAATAATTTATAGTGTTAAATTAAAAAAATTAATGGTTTGGAAGTATAAATAGATTATATTTTTACCATTTAATCCAATGCTGGTCATTTTAAGTAATTTCACTTTGAGATTGGACATAAACAAATGTCAATCTTTTAATAGATATTGTTTCTTAAAAATACGCCTTTTGGTTTTGACAACAGGAATTAATTTTAAATTGATAAATGCAACTTATATGTTTTGAATTTGGTAAAATAGACTTAATTTTTGGATTTTTAATATCGAAATTAGTCTAGGGTGAATTTTTGGTATTTTTCTGAAAACGTTCAATTTTTGATGAATAGCTAAAAAACACTAAGTTATCGTTTAAAACAGAATTTTAATTTAAATAATTATTTATTTTATTTAAATTTATTTTATGTCAAAATATATACATAATACCTATATAAGTTCAATTTAATTCATTGGATTCAATTTATAATAATTTTAGATATATAAAAAAATTTATAGAACTTTTCACCGTCTTTTACCCACCTCCTAAAAAAATTTGCGAATTCACATAAAACGTAATTTTACCGCTTCTGTGAGTGGAATTTAAAAAATCCTAGAGACACGGTTTATATCAGTAAGTAAAATTTGGTTCAATAAGATAAAAATAATTTTTGGTGAATAGTAACTTTTTACTTTTATTTACCACGGTTAAAATTAAAAAGGGTAATTAAGGGTAATAATGATATTATTATTACCCTAACACATGTTCTAATTCTATTGGATAAGTTTAATTCGACCAAAAAAAAATTTAGGAATAAAATATGACCCTTTAGGTCCACTTGTATTAGATTAGGACATTTATTATTATTTTATTTAATGAAGAGTTAAAAGAGTTAAAATCAATGTTTAATAACTAAACCATTTTTAATATAGGGTTATACATAAGATAAATTAGACTATAAATATTCATTATAAAGATAAAAAAGATTTCCTACATAAAGTTTTTTTATTTATAATTTTTAGAAATTAAATTATTAAATTTATTATTGACACAATGATGATGTACTAATTACCATATTAATGGAAGAATCAAATAAATTGTATTATAAATATTAAAATAAATATAATTTCAAAGTTTTTATAACATCCAGAAATTTTCTAGGTGAATATGAAATGTCAGTATTGATTCAATTTTTTTTTTGAATTAATCATGCAATTATTATTTTAACAAAAAAAATACCAAATAGTTTCAAAATTGACATAAAATAATTTTTAAAACAAATATTATATTATTAATTGATATAATGGTCCTAAAAATCTAAGGTTCAGCCAAAAGACTTATATAATAATATATATGACATTAATGAACCAATTGGGGTTCTATAGGCAGTATATAGTAAGTTTATTAACCATATGTTGTAAGAATACAAGAAGACATGGTAAAAGTTAAATTATTTAACTTAGAGTTAAATCTAAATGATAAGGTTAAAATGGTAATCTAAACTTGTCTAAAACCTATTGTTTGAGAGGATTTCGACCCATCCCCACCCTAGCCTCAAAATAAGTTACTTTGGATCCATTATAAACTGAATATGAATTTATTATAAAATAATATTTTATGTTTTTTCAAAAGTGCCCCTCACCCCTCTTATAAAAGGGCACTTCCCCTTCTCTCAAATTTACACCTCCAAAGCCATTTGGCTCGGCCAAACCCTGACCAAATATCCTACCAACTATCATAAATTCATCCTATAGTCCTTAATTTGGTCATAAATCCAACCTATGGAGCCCTTTTGATCAAATCAAAAGGAAGCACTGGAAGAAGAGGTAATGATTTCACCACCCTCTTTCAAGTTCTCTTATTCTTCCACTTACTCTTTCTTTGTTGTTTCCATTCTAAAATAATAACTCCAATATATTATATATATTGTGATGTTATTATAAATATGTAATAACTATATTCATTATTCTATCCATCTTATGAATGATAATGTCACCATGCGTGCGTACGTACGGCTTAACGTCTCCACGCCGTGGTGTAATTTGTTATTCAACACTATGTTATTTGGATGGATATAATGATGATTAATATGTATATAAATAATGAAAATAACATGATATTGTCTCTGTAAAATTAATATACCATCCAATTCCACACCTTTAAGGAAATGATATTGTCGCTCGTGCATACGTACGGATTACCGTCTCCACGACGCGACGAGATTCATTTCCACGTTCACCATTCATCGATGATTATAAAAATATATATTACTAATAAGTATGTAATATATGAAATAATAATTCTACTGGAGATATATATATTTATATGTATATATATATATATATATTTACCTACATATATCTTATTCACTTAGTTTCGTTCAATACGAAAGGAAAATAGAAACAACGTTTATGTGTACGTACGGATTACCATCTCCATAAACGGTGTTTTTCATTTCATATATATGTCTATTATACATATTTATATTCTAAATATATATGATATATAAATCATGTTTTATATTCTATAAGTATTTAAATATTGATCTAATTGATACAATCAAGATTAACAAGTTAAAACACGTACGATAAAGAAAGCGATTATTACCTGAAATATTAATTTAACATGGAAATTATTATTAAATGGGTAATATAAAGTCATAAATGAATCATGTATGATATCGTAAATAATAATATGGTTATGGTATAATTTAATAACATACTATGATCTTCATACAGGAGGTTAAACGTACCCTCGACTAAAGGATTGTTCAAGGTAAGGGTTAATTCCTCAATCTCATTATTATCTGAGATTGTTTATGTGTAAGTATTTACTAGGACGTTTTTATCATCCGTGCCTATTTTTCATAAAAATGATTTAAAAATTAATATTTTAAGTATTTTTCAAAGGTACTCTTTATCAAGATCAGAATTTTAAATGTTTTAAAGATTTATCTTTCTAAATCTTTTTAATTAATGTCCACGTTTTCAAAATGATTTTAAGGATTTAGTTATATGGACATTAATGTTTTGAAATGATAATTCTTTTCAAAAGTTTCAAAGTGGTATGGGAAACTTTGATTCAAAAATCTCTTTTAAATTACTTCCTTTATAAATTTGTGACTTTTAAATGATTTTACAAAAAGTATATTTCTCTAAAAAAGTTTTACTCATCATTTTCAACTATGTCAGCATCCTTTACTGGATATTATTTTTGATTGAGGTTGATTTATTATAGTACAATCTTTCATACTGTATTGAATGAGTTATCATATTTTTAACTGTGGATATTCTATTTTTATACCATTAATGGTTTATGGTTAATGTATTGACATTTCGTATTCTAGTTTTAATACGAATTTTTATGTTATATTTCAACCTTTTCATATGAGGAATGTATTGGATTTAGTAAGTGACAGGTGGAGCCCGTTATAGCTCCTTGATGCATCGATAGGTCTCATGAGACAACTAGATGTGGAATTGTCTGAGGCCTTTCCCAATTTGAGATATGGTTTTGGTAGAGGCCTTAATCATTTTTAGATGTCTTGGCCCAGGCCTTGACAAAATGTTTCAGAATGTCCGGCATTATACATTCCCTCATTATGAAAATAATATTGATGGTTCATGTGGTCATACGACTAGTATAATACCCATGATTATGTTTTATTATGGCATTATTTACTCATCTCATATTCCTTCCATAAAATTATTCATGTTTATTATTAGTAAATTCATGTGGTTTAAATTATTCACCATGCTTAATATTTATGTTTTCTTTCGCTATATTGCTTACCCTTAATGAGCATTTGTGCTCAACCCTTTCATATGTTTCATTTTCCCAGGATATGAATAAGTTAGTTATGAGTGACTTACAGGCATTATCTAGGAGTCTTGGATGTTTCCAATAGAATAAATTCATGTTGTATTTCTTTTCAAGTTGTAAAGTTGAACTTATGTATGAATCTTGTTTCCAATAATACTAAACTGGTCGGTCTTTCGAGACATGATTTCCTTGTGATCATTCCAATGTTATGTAATAATGAACTGACTCGGGGTAACTAGGTTCGGGGTGTTACAGTTGGTATCATAGGAAGTTTAGTACAAACCTTGGAAGCTAGATTTAGATAAACTCTAATTAGACCACATAGACCTAAGATAGACTTTGAGGATTAGTATAGAAGAACTTCCTAGAATTTTGGTAATGTGGAGATTTTGTGAGTTTTTCCAAGCAAATACATCCCTTTATAGATACAAATAGGTAGAGGCGGCTCTGGCATAGATGTACCTGGGGGTAAATCCTGAAAACACCGCTTTGAGATAGACTCAAACGGGAACTGGTGCATGACAATGGGCCTTGCTGCACTCTTGGTTACGACAATCCTAGGGGTTATTCTTAGGATAATTCTTGTTTTCCTTACAAACCACTATGAAGTGTTTATGAGTATATACCTCCTCAAAGAAAAATTTTTTGTGATTATGGATTATATCCATAAACTGTTCAATTTACGTTAGGTATTTTACATGTTTGGAATTATGAATTTCGATTCATAAACTGACCTAGTGTATGCCATTGTTTAAAAATGGCGCCCAGTAGAAGAAATGATAACTCCATCAATAAGTATGATCCAAAGAGTAAGAAGGTTCATATCGTTCATCGTATTAAGCCAACATTTAGAAAGGAAATACTCGCCCATGTATTATCATCATATGAAAAAATAGTATCATGTGTTAATAAGATCAATAAAGAATTCTCTAAATCCTATGGCTTAGAAGGGAAGCTAGAGAAGAAAATGATGGTAGAAAGAAAGATGGATAAATGGAAGAGGTAAAAGAAGAATTTTCCCATATGTGATAACTATGTGAAGAAACACCCTGGAACTTTCCTCAAGGTAATGGGAGTTTGTTATAAGTGTGGAGAAAAAGGACACCAAGTACGTGACTGCAAGGGTAAGAAAAAGGTTTCAAATGTACAATGCTTCATCTGCAAGGAGTTGGAACACTACGTGAACCAATGTCTAAATCATCATAGTATGCCCCAAATGATACTATTGGATAATAATCAAGTTATGATACTACCACAGATGAGGAGGAATGATTATAGTTCATATGTTTTTATTAAATAATTATGTCATTTGAGTGTTGTATCAACTAGGTATTGGTTATAATAATTTTGGAGTATATAAGGATTGTACTGCAGTACTATTTCATTAAGGACTTGAGATTGTGTGGAACAATGAAAAGTGACTCAATATCAGATTAAATTTTTGGAAATATATGGTTGAGAGAAAGATAAACCATAATATAGTTCTGATACTGAGGTAGTGATTTTAGAATAATACATGTTTGATTTGGATAAATTATATTGGACATTCTTGAATACCTTGAAACTGATTAATGATTTATATATTCCATCATTGTTTGAGTTTACAAAATTTTTGGATAGAAGGAGTATATCCAGTATTCTATAATGAATAAGGGATCATGAATGTAATCAATAAGTTTTTATGGTAATTCAGGATGTTGTAGTGTTTTAAAAGAATACATTATGAAGGTGTTCACATGTTATTACATGGAAAAAAGGATCTTCATTATGTTTAACTTCCTTATAAATTTTGGACTATGAGTTTAGATAGAAGTATTTTGGATAAGTCTAAAGGTTGGAATGGATTAAGTTTGAAAGGTTATTTTTGGATTTTTATAAAAGAAAAACATGTAGACCGTGTGACAACCCGTCGCGTTTGACAAAGCTGCGGGAATTGAACCCACAACCAAAGTGTGATTGGGATTTATCGCCTACCACTGGACTTTGTGAATTCCGTGGATTGTATAATGTAGTTTCTTTTTTTAAGGGTATGATATGTGAATTATAAATTTATTATTTTTGGAACCCTATACGATTAGGATAAATAGAATATATTTTTTTTGAAATCTTTTAGAGTTAAAGAGGAGTTTGTGGTAGGAATTAGTTGAAGGATAAAACTCTACTTGTCAATTATATATGTAATTATATTTTTTTCCTATTATTTTATAGATAAATTAATTATTAATCTTTAGGGAAGGGATCTTAAAACCAAAAATGTGTTATCCTAATACCTTCTTTTTTGTTGAACTGATGGTATTTTAAATCGTCATAGATTGGTGGTTTTAGGGCCCACAATTCTACATTTGTTTGTGATTGATGACCTCAATCACTCCCTATAAATATTTACGTTTTCCTCCAATTATGTGTCTCTAATTTCCACCAATATTCACCTAATCGAGATCATAATTTGGTGGTGAATTTTTCATTCCCCTTTTCCTCTTATTAAAACTAAATTTTATTAACCAAATTTCCGATGTGGGTTTTCCCACAAAGGTATTTTCTATTTTAAACCTTTTATTTTTAAATAAAAATTTCAAATTGCAAGGATGCAATTTATTGAAGGAGGGAAGAATGTAACACCCCAAGATTTCAAAGTATATTATTTCTTCACAGTAATTTAATAACTTTCACTACACGCAACACCAAGTTCAAGCGCACCACAACTTACTAAACTAGCCGTTCAAAAGCGGTTATGAATATTATTAACTAAATTTTGAAATATATATAATCCATATAATTTTAGAATCCATATTATGTGTTTCTTAGACATAATTTAATAACAAATTCAATTTTTTCAGATAAAAGAAGTATTTTTCAAAAAATGAACTTTTACCACCTTTTAATGGTGAACCCTTTTTAAATCCAATATTTGAAACTTTTATATATTCAATTTGACAAAATAAACTTCTTATTTAGAATCAGGACATAAGAATTTAGTTTCAATAAATTTTTGGTGTTTTTCTGATAACCATCATATTTGGGTGAATAGTGAAAAATACTATATTTTAACTGAAAAATACTTTTTTAATAAAAACAATTTATAGTGTTAAATTATAAATTTTAATGGATCGGAAGTATAAATAGATTATATTTTTACCATTTAATCCAATACTGGTAATTTTTAGTAATTTCACTTTGATATTGGACATAAACAAGTGTCAATCTTTTGATAGATATTGTTTCTTAAAAATACGCCTTTTGGTTTTGACAACAGGAATTAATTTTAAATTAATAAATGAAACTTTTATGTTTTGAATTTGGTAAAATAGACTTCATTTTTGGATTCGGAATATCTAAATTATCCTAGGGTGAATTTTTGGTATTTTTCTGAATACGTTCAATTTTTTATGAATAGTGAAGAAACAATGAGTTATTGTTTAAAACCGAATTTTTATTTTAATAATTATTTATTTTATTTAAATTTATTTTAGGTAAAAATAGATACATAATAACTATATAAGTTGAATGTAATTCATTGGAGTCAATTTATAATAATTTTAGATATATAAAAAAATTTATAGAACTTTTCACCGTCTTTTACCCACCTCCTAAAAGAATTTTTGAATTCACACAAAACTTAATTTTACTGCTTTTATGAGTGGAATTTAAAAAATCAGAGAGACACATTTTATATCAGTAATAAAATTTGGTTCAATAAGATAAAAATAATTTTTGGTTAATAGTAACTTTTTACTTTTATTTACCACGGTTAAAAGTAAATAGGGTAATTAATGGTAAATATGATATTATTATTATCCTAACACATGTATTAATTCTATTGGATAAGTTTAATTCGACAAAAAACAACATTAGTAATTAAATATGACCCTTTAGGTCCACTTGGATTAGATTTGGACATTTATTATTATTGTATTTAAAGAAGAGTTAAAAGAGTTAAAATCAAAGTTTAATAACTAAACCATTTTTAATATAGGGTTATACATAAGATAAATTAGACTATAAATATTCATTATAAATCTGAAAAGATTTCATACATAATGGTATTTTATTTATAATTTTTAGTGATTAAATAATTAAATTTATTAATGACACAATGATGTTGCAGTAATTACCTTATTAATGAAAGAATCAAATAAATGGTATTATAAATATTAAAATAAATATAATTTTAAAGTTTTTATGATATCAAAGAATTTTCTAGGTGAATATGACATTTTAGGATTGATTCAATGTAATTTTTTTTTTTTGAATTAATCATGCTGTTATTATTTTAACAAAAAACAAATACTAAATAGTGTCAAAATTGACATAAAACAGTTTTTAAAACAAATATTATATTATTAATTGATATAATGGTCCTAAAAATATAAGGTTCTTCCAAAAGACTTATATAATAATATATATGACATTAATGAACCAATTGGGGTTTTATTGTTAGTATATAGTAAGTTTATTAACCATATGGTGTAAGAATAAAAGGAGACATGGTAAAAGTTAAATTATTTAACTTAGAGTTTAACATAAATGATGAGGTTAAAATGGTAACCTAAACCTGTATAAAACCTATTGGATGAGATTATTTCGACCCATCCACACCCTATCCTTGAAATAAGTCACTTTGGAGCCATTATAAACTGAATATGAATTTATTATAAAATTATATTTTAAGTTTTTCCAAAGGAGCCCCTCACCCCTCTTATAAAAGGGCACTTCCCCTTCTCTAAAATTCACACCTCCAAAGCCATTTGGATTGGCCAACCCCTGCCCAAATATCCTCCCAACTATCCTAACTTCATCCTTGATGCCTTATTTTGGTCATAAAGCCAACCTATGGAGCCCTTTTGATCAAATCAAAAGGAAGAACCCGAAGAAGAGGTAATGATTTCACCACCCTCTTTCAAGTTATCTTATTCTTCCACTTACTCTTTCTTTGTTTTTTCCATTATAAAATAATAACTCCAGTATATTATATATACTGTGATGTTATTATAAATATTTAACAACTATATTCATTATTCTATCCATCTTATGAATGATAATGTCACCATGCGTGCGTACGTATAGCTTACCGTCTCCACGTTGTGGTGTAATTTGTTATTCAACACTATGTTATTTGAATGGATATAATGATGAGTAATATGTATATAAATAATGAAAATAACATTCTAATGTCTCTGTAAAATTAATATACCATCCAATTCCACACCTTTAAGGAAATGATATTGTCGCTCATGCGTACGTACGAATTACTGTCTCCACGACGCGATGAGATTCATTTCCACGTTCACCATTCATCAACAATTATAAAAATATATATTACTAATAAGTATTTAATATATTATATAATAATGATAATGGAGATATATATGTGTGTGGGTGTGTGTGTGTGTTTGTGTGTGTGTGTACTTACATATATCTTATTCACTTAGTTCTGTTCAATACGATAGGAAAACGGAAACAGCGTTTATGCATACGTACGGAATACCGTCTCCATAAACAGTTTTTTTCATTTCATATATATTTCTATTATAAAAATTTATATTCTAAATATATATGATATATAAATAATTTTTTATATTATGGAAGTATTTAAATCTTGATCTAAGTGATACAATCAAGATTAAAAAGTTAAAACATGTACTATAAAGAAAGTGATTATTACCCAAAATGATAAATTAACATGAAAATTATTATTAAATGAGTAATATAAATCCCTAAATGAATCATGTATGATATCTTAAATATTAATATGTTTCTGGTATAATTTAATAACATACTACGATCTTCATACAGGAGGTTAAACGTGCCCTCTACTAAAGGAATGTTCAAGGTAAGGGTTAATTCCTCAATCTCATTATTATCCGAGATTGTTTATGTGTAAGTATTTACTAGGAAATTTTTATCATCCATGTCCATTTTTCATAAAAATGATTTCAAAATTAATATTTTAAGGATTTGTTAAAGTTACTCTTTATCAAGATCATAATTTTAAATGTTTTAAAGATTTATCTTTCTAAATATTTTTAATTAATGTCCATGTTTTCAAAATGATTTTAAGGATTTATTTATATGGACATGAATGTTTTGAAATGATAATTCTTTTCAAAATATTAAAATTGGTTTGTGAAACTTTGATTAAAAAATATCTTTTAAATTACTTCCTTTATAAATGTTTGACATTTAAATGATTTTACAAAAAGGATATTTCTCTCAAAAAGTTTTACTCGTCATTTTCAACTATGTCAGCATCCTTTACTGGATATTATTTTTGATTGAGGTTGAATTATTATAATACAATATTCCATACTATATTGAATGAGTTATGATATGTTTGACTCTGGATGTTATATTTGTATATCATTCATGGTTTATGGTTAATGTATTGACATTTCGTATGATAGTTTTAATACGAAAGTTTATGTTATATTTCAACCTTTTCATATGAGGAATGTATTGGACTTAGTAAGTGACGGGTGGATCCTGCTATAGCTCCTCGATTCATCGGTAGGTCTCATGAGACAACTAGACATGGAATTGGATGAGGCCTTTCCCAATTTGAGATATGGTTTTGGCTGAGGCCTTAATCATTTTTAGACGTCTTGGCCGAGGCCTTGACAAAATGTTTCAGAATGTCCGGCATTATACATTCCCTCATTATGAAAATAATATTGATGGTTCATGTGGTCATTCAACTAGTAGAATACCCAAGATTATGTTTTATTATGGAATTATTTTTTCAGCTCATATTCTTTCCATAAAAGTATTCATGTTTATTATTATTAAAGGCATGTGGTTTCAATTATTCACCATGCTTAATATTTATGTTATCTTCCGCTATATTGCTCACCCTTACTGAGCGTTTGAGCTCAACCATTTCATATGTTTCATTTTCCCAGGATATGAAGAAGTTAGTTATGAGTGACTTTCAAGAATTATCTAGGAGGATTGGATGTTTCCAATGGAATAAATTTGTGTTATATTTCTTTTCAAGTTGTAAAGTTGAACTTATGTATGAATCTTGTTTCCAATAATACTAAATCGATCGGTCTTTCGAGACATGATTTCCTTGTGATCATGCCATTGTTATTTAATAATGCAGCGACTCTGGGTAACTAGGGTCGGGGTGTTACAAAAATTCATACTACTGGGGTCAAGATATATAACCCCTTATTACACCAATGTGCAACCTAAGGGTAAAGTGTGTGAAAGTGATACATTATTAGGATGGTTCAGCGAACATGGTTTGGCTCATGATCATGATAATCTAGAACTTGTCCCATAAATAGTTTCATTCATGTTTCAATTATTTAATTTAAGCTTGGGATTGGTCAAGGGAAAATCCCAATAACACCATCTCCCTCAGAATCTCTGATAATTAGGATTCATAGGGTATGATCCTACTGGTCAAGGTCATCACTTATTCAGTCTATATCAATTATAATTTATCATATATTTTAATATATAATACTTAAATATCACTATATAATGGATATATTATCAATGGTTAAAGTCAATGAGTCTATAACCAAGTTTTAGAGGCTCCTTCTTGGCATCCAAAAGACCTAGGATCAAATCTGGGTAGGGGAGGAATTCCTAAGTACTATAGCAACACTGTAGTAGGGAGGTACTATATCAATGGTGACTGTAGCAGCAGTGACACTGTAGTGGTGGAGGGTACTATAGCAAGACTATAGCATCCTGGGTATTGTAGTAGTATTATTCACCGGAGGGCAATTTGGGCCAAAAATGGGCTTTTGATCCTTGCATTCAGACCACTTGATTTTAGACCTTTAGTCTATGTAATGGGCCCCCTCTACCCAATCAAAAAGAGGTATTTGCTTTAATAATAAAAATGAGGCTTCATCCCCAACCTTTAAAAAATATTATGAATGGTTAAGTTGTTTAACTATCTTTTAAATCTGACCACCGATATTTTATAATGGTCCAAAATAAAAAAAATAGAATGTGTGTTTTTTATAAATACATTAATTAATAAGTAATTTATCCATTCAAAATATAATTTCATTTTTAAAAGTTTTGGTTTTTAAAAAATTAGATATTCTAGTAGGATTTTCAGAAGTTGTCGTAAAGGTTGATTAAAACCCCAATCTAGAGACTGGAAGAGGTGGGTGTTGAGTATATAGTGTTCTATGATGCATCCAAAACTGGTCTTGTATGTTTTATGATTCAGAGGCAGGTGGTGATTACTTATGGGTCATGGAAGCTGATATCACATGAGAATAACTACGCAACCCACAATTTGGAGTTGGAAGTAATTGTCTTTGACCTGAATATGTGGAACAAATATCTCATGGGAGAGAGATTTATCATCTATTCTAACCACAAGAGTCTCAAGTATATATTTTATCTAAAAGATATTAACTTTGAGGCATAGGTTATGGATATATTTCCTATAATATTAGGAATTTTAAATGTTTTATATTCCTATAAAGGGGAACGTAGTGGTGGATGATCTCAGTAGAATATCATGTTCACTATTTTCGAGCAAGGTATTAGAGAAGTTGGCCTCTTTCTAGTTTTACTTGGTGGAAAATGATGGTGAAACTTACCTTCATTCGATGGTTTTTACCCCTCAAATTATTTTGTGTGTTAGAGAGGCTTGTCTTAGAGATATTTATTATGATTCCTTGCATGTCCATATATCCACTGGAAGTGATCCTGGTGGATTTTCTGAAAGTGTGGATCACATCATCCTTTTACGAGGATAGAAGAGAGTGCATTCCATGATCTGAGAGGAGGTATTAATATAGTTTCATACATCCCTCTTAGTAGTACATCTTGGAGTGGAAAAGATACATCAAGACCTTCAATGTTAGTTTTGGTAATAAGGGATAAAGAGGTGTGTAGCTGAATTTATCTCTCATTGTATTACTTGCTAGCAAGTGAAGTTCTAGCACTGGTTTCCAACTAGTTTAGATTAACCCCTTGAGGTGTTGAGTTTAAGTGGGATTAAATCTCCGTGGATTTATTGATAGGAAATCCATAATTATCTAGAGTCCATGAAACTATCTAGGTTATTATAGACTAACTCCCTAAGTCAACCCACTTCCTAGTCCTCCAAGACCATATTTCAATAGAGAGTTTGGGATTCTTGTAAATGAAAGACATAATCATGCTTCATGAAGTTCCCATGAAAATAATTTCAAAATGTGATGATCACTTCACGTCATGATTATAGAGATAATTGTGGGAGGAATTTAGGACTTAGTTTCAGTTGAGTATAGCATTTAACCCCCAAACAGATGGCTCAACAAAGCAGACCATTCAAGTTCTAGAAGACATGATTCAAGATTTAATTTTGGACTTTGGTCATTGATAGGAGTATCATCTATATTTGGAGGAGTTTTTGTATAACAGTTACCACTCCACCATCATTATTCCACCATTCTAGGTCTTATATGGTAGACCCTTCAAGCCACTATTGTGCTCAATGAAACCATGGGAGATAGGGCTTATGGGCCACGAGATGGTGTGAGTGATGACAGAGTGGAATTTATTAGAGTTTGATGAGAGGGGCCATGTTTTTAGGAAGTTTTCACCTTTTTGAGGATTACATAGGTTTGTTCTAGGTGTAATGTTATCTTCAATATTCATTGGCCTTTTCTAGATACTATGTTGGGTTAGAAAAGTGGCATACCTCTTATCCATACTATCATAGTTCGATCGGTTGCACAATGTATTCCACATATCACAGCTAAGTAGGCATGTTCATGAACTATTTCACATTATCAAATGGGGAAATATGAACATTGAATATGAATATACCTTCATAGAGTACACAATAGAGACCAAGGAATGGCAGGAGAGAACCTAGGAGTGGTAAAACTAGATGTCAGTTCAGTAACCTTGTCATTTTGAGTAGGATTTTTAATTTTTGAAAAAAAACACTAAAATAATTAGAATTTAATGAGTTTGTTTTTCCTTGTAACACTTTGGAATATTGTAAAGAATATTTTCAGAGTTAGGCACATAGTCAAGCCAAGATTTTAGGGCACATAGAGCCTCAATGTTTAAATAATAAAAGTATTAAATATAATATATCACACACATGTATTTTTTCTAAAATAATATAATATCTATCAAATGGTGTTTAAGATATAAAATATGATAATTTAATTAAATATTAAATGAAATTTTTTCCTTATGTGTGACATAATTTTTGTACATGTTGGGTTTTTTTTAAAAGCAGTCGCAGGAAAAAAATAAATTAATAAATTAATTAAATAATTTATTGTTTATTAATTTTCTGGGAACAAATCCTCTCCTAGTAAAACATAGATATGTAAAAAACTAGAGTTATCTATAGAAACCTAGTGATTGGATAGGATCTGATAGGAGAGATTTGGCGGATAACAATGGTATCATTGATCAACAATCATTTTTCCAATGAGACTGTTTGTAATGAAGTTCTTATATCTCGCTAATGACAATGATATGGAATATTTATTCATTAGTGATCAATCTGATTTCAATGTAGGAATTTTTATTTATTGGATTAATTCTCCATTTTTTATTCTCTCATGTCAAACATGAATTAATTCCTTTAGAAAATTAATTCATGGATCAATATTGTTGAATTGTCATTGATTATTTATCTTCCCAGAATAAGGAATGTCAAATTTAATTTCTGAAGTGGATGTTTCATAATCCTACCTTGTTTTGTGTTTTGTTTCAATGATGGTCAAATGAAAAATGACCAATATTCATTATTACTTTTTTGTGTTTTGGTTTCCTCCCTCCGTTATTCACTCATCATTAGTGTTTTTTCTTTGACCAGTGATTCAACTTTATCTAGGAAACCGATTTGATATGATATTCTTTGGATCCTAGGATCATTTTTTGTGGAATAAAAAACTTGTGTTTTATAAATGGAGAACCGAATATAAAAATGATAGAATCCTGAGATGGATCAATGTTTTACAGTTATGTGATTTTTTTCATGTGGGGCTTTGGTGAACAGTATTTCAAGGTGTTTTCTGAGTAAAGGGTGTATAGAATCTAGCCACTAGTGTCGTTGTATGTTTGTTCAACCCAGATGTGGAATTTTGGGTGAAGATCATGGAGGAATTTAAGGGTTCAGCAATTTTGGTGAGATGCATACAAAAAATTATACTATCTATGAAAACCTTGTATAAACAGTGTGTAGTTTGGAAGAACACGCACCATGTTACCCTCCCCCTTCCATGGAATCTAGGTTTACATGAAGATATAAATATCACAATCCATGTGAATTTTCACATGTCATGTGACCCTTGATCAATGACCTGGTGTATACCCCAGGGATACATGGTAATGGACACATCCAGTGTGCAAGGGAATAGATATAGTACACAAAAATGACCAGTGTACACAAGCATGGCCAGAGTACACAAGCATAGGTTGGAGGACTCAGGCATGATCACTGACCTAGGTAGGTTTAAGCTTAATAGGAACAGTCATATATTACTTATAGACTCTATGTACCCCTTCCATGGTAGGTTGGAGTCCTATTTTACTTTATTCTATATGAGTATCAGTAGGGAACATCCCCTTAGTCCATCCCTATGAGGGTATAGTGAGGCATATCATTCTGATCTAGGATGAGTGATCTACCCAATGGGTTAATTACAAATAGAGTCAGGTATCCCCCCATGTGGCCCATGGAATGATCCTCTAACATTCTTCCCTATGTTAGTTCAGGTATCCTATTACTAACTTTCAGGGAGTGTGATCCCCGTCCGAGTGGGTTATTCTAGATAGGGTTAGGTATCCCCTATAGGCTCTAGATGTGAACCCTTTCATATGTATCAACATATTCTAAGTACTTTTATGTACCTATTCTTTGGAGATTTCACAACAATAATTATATATCGAATGAGAACTTTTAGTTTTAGTAAGACCCAAGGAGTGAGTTCTCTTGGATGAGCATTACCTTGGATCCTCAAGCATAATCATAGGTTGGCAGTGAGTACAAGACCTTACTTTGAGACTTTGTGTATATCTTTGAGCATATCTGGGTTGTTATCATCCTTAATTTTCAGTTGAATCTCTTTGATGTTTTATTCTTGGTGATTTCAGGGTGTCCTACTAGGTATATTTATACTCACCCCTGTATGGACTATTCCAACACATGTCATGTCTTACACAGATGATGGGACTTTTTATGGGGTCTTAGGAGGACCAGGAGTAGGTGGGGATTAGTTGTTCTAGATGGACCATAGATGGTTCTAGTATTTTCTTCTTGATTACATTTCCCTTTTACTAGTAGGTAGGACTCTTTTCCAGTTTTGGTAGGATTATATTTGGCCCTTTTGATTTTCTATACTCATGTCATACACTATTGTGGGATTAGATGTTTACATGTATTTTGGTATCCTATGTATATTTTAGTTTCATATTATATTTGTTTTTGGGGATGTGTATGTGCATACAGGTACCTTAGGATAAGACCTTAGATGTGTGTGGTATTCTATCTCAGTGTTATCCACCATCCCATAGACTGTTGGAGGTGGTATTGGGGTGTCACACTTAGCTTGTCTCCAACTAGGTGGGCCCCTATGGTTTAGTTCATAATAGAGTCATCAAACCCTTCATTGGCCATTATTTAATGCCAAATCCTTCTATAGAACCACATGACATCATTTTGAGATACTAGAATCAACTATAGATGGGTTCTAGTAATCAATTTGAAGAGGAAACCTCATGAAAGTTTAGAAATTAAAAAAAGATCAACTGAGGTTGAGGAAAAAATGGAAGTTACCTACCCCAAATAGAAAATAATGAGGACTGATCAAGTCTCTGAGCTTGAATAAGATTTGAAGATGAGGTGTAATGGATGAAGAACTGAGATTGACCCTAGAGCCAAGTTTGATTGAGAATGAATATAAGACCACAATGTTCTACTTTAGTTTGAACTTAAGAAACACACCTAAGATGATACCAAATCAAATATAACGATCAGGTTTAGATAATTTTAGGAAGGTGATATGAAGAAAAACTAAATATTAAATGGAATACAATGATGATATACTAATCATGATTATTGGTGAGTGTGATCACTGGTGTTTTCTCTCTATTTTAGTTCCAACTGAAGATGACTAAGACCCCACATCATCCCAATGAACTAGTAATGGGTATAAAATATGATTCACTCCAATTTCTTGATGGAAATCCTCAATGAATATTTTATGTTCAAGTCACATGCAGTAATCTCTTCCAATTGAGAGTAGGAATGCTAATAGTGAGGAGTTTGAGTAAACCTCTTGTTTATATGAATATATAGAATTATACTTTCTTTTAGAGTAATTTTCCAACACTGGAAGAAATCATGAGTTCGGCATAAACCTACCATGAGCTTCAAAATGATCATACAATTAATATTTGGTAGTGGATGAAATACCAATGAATACCACATAAATGATGATAAGAAATAAGTAACATGTATTACTATATTTTTCCATTAACATAAGGAAAGAGAATATTCCATGGATAATTATGAGATCAAAGGGAGAATGAGATAATCTCCTTGTGCTAAAAAAGGGTCCAATAAGAAGAGAATCAATCCAAACCATACATGTGAAAGTTTATAGTGTGAAAATATATGTGACACTTTTAATAAAAATAATTTCCATGATTTTGATCAAGATTCAGTCGCGTGCACTACATGAATGTTCAAATTTAAATAAAATTATATCACACAATCACATGGCATGATGGATGAATTTTTTTAAATCCATAGGTCATAAGTATTAAAAGATCACTTGAGATCTTTGAAATGGAATTATGCATGTTTGACCATAGAGCATGTTATGAATAGCAAAGCTTTAGAGACTAAAAGGAAATAATTTTGGTGCTAATTAATAGAGGGGGTCTAAAGTTAATGAAAATTAACTTGGCTAAAGTAGGGTGATCTTCTATAATTCTATTACACTCTTATTTTTTTCACTTTAGAACTATAATATTTTCCACTTCTCCATTCATCTCTGTTATATCTTAAAAGGAGGGATAAAAAATTATAAGTTATTTGGGGATAGAATGTGAATATTTTATAAATCTTTAGTCTTATTTTTTCAATGAATACAATTCTAGATTTCTTGTTAAGTTATTTAAATATTCATTAACCAGTTTTAATTTCAAATCTGATTCTGTTTGACTTAATTTAGCCTATTTTTTATTACCATGTTTGAGAATCCATCATCTCCCTCCACTTAGTTTTAGACCATATATAGTGTAATTTTTTAGGTTGAGTGGTGAAGTGTTAAGTGGTTGTTGGTATGTGAGGAAGGTTCGGTAGCTACTCCCATATTATTTAGGAATAACAAGACCTAGTTGGGTGTTTCCTAAGTGAAAAATGGATGATTTATTCGTACACTTTCACACATTGGAAGGAGGTTAGATCAAATAAAAGGTTTTTTAGGATAATATCATAGTTATTATTAAACTAGGGGTGAAAATGGAAGTGGTTTCAAAACCTCTAACTTATAAATTAATAAGAATAATTGTACTACTTTTGGAAGACCAATATAGAATTATTACTAGAGATTTGACCCTAACCCAGTCACTTTTCTTATCATCTAATTTCAAATATTTATTTCATAATTTCTTGTTTTCAAAATCAAAACACCCTTCATCTTAACCAACAAGTGAAAAATGGATATAGTGAACTAATCTCTAGAAAAACCTAGGGTTACCACTATTACTATATTAAAATAGTAAATAAATATCTTTTTTCACACCCCATGACAAATTTGTTTCAAAAACTTAGCATTGTTAGTAGGGTAGTGGTGATAAATCTAACCTTTATTATTGAATGACTAGGACTTATAATGAAAATATTTACCCTTTATATCCATAAATTGAAATAAAATTTCTGAAAATACTTTGGAATATTAAATGAAACACTAATTTTTAATAAATAACCCTTGTATACTCGAGTGAAACTTTAAGTGTTCACTCCGGGCCAACTATAATGTAAATAAACCCTAACCAAACCCTGAGAGACTTGTATGAACCTCATTTTTCTAACAAACAAAATCAAATTTATATTCCAAAATTAAAAAATTATTTTCAATAAAAAATTGTCTTAATACAAATATTCTTTGAGTTTCATGGTCTTGAAGGTCAATACACCAACTGACACATACAAGCAGTCACTCATGTCTTCTCAACTTTAAAGCCTCACGGTGTAACTAAAGAATAATTCAAGTTGATGGAATTCCCATTTTCACTGGAAATATCTATTAAATAATGGTTCTATAACTCATATACATGATAAATTCATGATTGGGATGATTTAAAAATATGTTTCATACAAATATTTTTTACAATCTCTAAGAAAATAGCAACAAGGAAAGAGATATAGTTCATAAGATAATCATCTTGAGAGACTCTCTATAAGTACTGGGAGAGATTCAAGAAGTTATGTGTCAGCTTACCACATCAAGATATAGAAGAAAATCACTTTATTATATTCTTTTATCAAGTCTTGGTAGATAATGATGGGAATATTTTATATGCATCATCTGGAGTAGATTTGATCAACAGGTTGTAGGAAGAAACCAAATTCCTAATTGACAATATTGAAATAAAATCTCAATAATTTGGTATAAGAGGTATGGGTACAAGAGGTATTCATGAGGTAAGAAATTTTGACTAATCACATTTAATAAAATAAAAACATGAAGATATAACTAGTTTAGTGATACATGTCACTTTGAAAAAAATAGTGAACAACAAGCACCAACTAAGGTATGTGGTTTATGATATTCAAATAATCATTTCACTAACTAGTGTATTGAATTACATGACATGGATTGTTGTGAAGTATCTTTCTAGCCAAGTAAATTCAAAAATAATCAAACATATAAAGATAACCCACAATCCCATCTAGGATTTAAAAGTCAACAGATTTAGGATAGACCCTCCTACTAGAACCAATACCCACCTCAACCCATATCCAGCAAGAACAGTACAAAAAAACCAAACATTCCAAAAATCTTATAAACAAACTTATAATCAATATTATAACTATCCCACTTACCAAGAACATACTCCTTTATAACAAAATAATACCTATGAATAACCTTTAACAAATATACCATCACCTATATAGAAACATTCCAAGGTTTAGGAGCTAGAAAATAAAGTGGATAAGTTGACAAAAAAACTCATCAGTCTTATGGAACTTCTATCCAAAAATCTAGAGAAATTACTAGATCAAATAGTCCCAACTAAAAAAATAATGTATGTATAACAAAAATAAGAAATTTTAAATATATACAACCACTTAAAACTAATAAATATCAACTTTAACTTGAGAAAATAAAGGTAAAAATTATGGACATATTTATGAAAACCAAACCATCCCAAAAGAATAAAAGAAAAAAGAATAAGGAAGGATTGGTATGTAAAGGAAGGTATTACTGGATAATCCCATGAAAATTAAACAAAGGGAGTATAAATTCCTTCCACTTTCTTTCCCATCCCATATGATTCGTTCAAATAATATTTAAGAAGAAATGCTTCAAAGGGAAATTCTGGAAACCTTCCAAAAAGTTGAAATCAATATACCCCTTCTAGAATCCATAAAAAATATAAAAATATGCCAAATTTTTCCATGATATTTTTACTAAAAAGGAAGAATTTATGGAAATTAAATTATTTATTTATGAAGTATTATTACATATCCTATCACACCACCATTACCCACCAAATTTCAAGATCTTGGGACATTCTCTATTACATAAACCATTGGATATTTAACTTTATCAAATGAATTATATGATTTAGGTGAATATATAAATGTTATAACCCATTATGTTTTTACATATTTACATATGGGATATTTTAATTTCATGAGAGTGGTTGTACATCTTACAAATAGCTCTATTTTTCCAGTAGGGGCTTTAGAAGATGTGTTGGTTGGAGTTAAAGGACTGATTTTCCTATAATACTTTTATGTGATTTCCATGGAGGAATATATAGCTCCATTAAAATATCCCATTATTCTGGTAAGAACATTCTTTAAGATAAATAAGACAATAATCAAAGTACAAGAAAGAACCCTCGCTATATACTTTGGATACACCATTATTAACTTCAATATTTTTGACTCCATGAGGCACCCTTCATAAGATCATTCACTTTGTACAGTCTAAATTATTGAAGATATTAAATATAATGAATAACCATGTATTTTTCATGAATTTTTAACTTTAGTAATGGAGTTTTTTATTGAAAATAACTTGGAATATGAGTTTATTTATAATTCTAGAAATTCTATAAATTATTAAATTTATGTAAATTCTGAAAATTCAATTTTAAAATTTAAATAATTGTTAACCTATAAGTTTTTTTATGAATATTATGATTTATTTCATGAATATTAAGTTGATATTTTTCCTTTAATGTAGAAAATTCCAACCTTATAGTGGGGAACCTCAATTTAATTTTATCTCTTGAAGAACCACTGAATCTAAAATTAAAACCACTTATTATTTATTTGAAATATATATATATCATGGAAAGAGTAAAATTAACAATGATAATTTTTCATAACATTATCTCTAGTCAATAAATAAATTTATTTAACTTTTAAAATAAAATTTTTGAACCATAGGTCGAAGTTTAAGTGATATTCTAGGCATAAAATTCAAAATCTTCTCAAATATAAATCTACTTGAGGGGTATTCCAAAACTAATTATGCATCCTCAAAGAAGGATCAATCCCACTATAATTATGGTCAAAAAAATAAATAGATAATTTATTATAATTATACATCATTTACCCCATTTATAACTCATAATGGGTAATTACCATCCGTGTAGTTCTCAAAAAAATGGCCTAAACATTATGAGGAATGAGAAAAATGAATTAATCCCTATTAGAATTCAAAATAGTTGGAGATTATGACTTGATTATAGAAATATGAATCAAGTCACTAGAAAAGATCACTTTCACATTCCTTTCATTGACCAAATTCTATAACGTTTGATAGGTATAACACATTATTATTTCTTAGATATTTTTTTAGGCTATTTTCATGAACTCATTGCTCTAGAAGACCAATAAAAGACAACTTTCACATATCCTTTTGGAACCTATGCCTATGAGAGGATTCATTTTAGATTATGTAATTTCCTAGCTAAATTTCAAAGGTGCATGGTAAGTATATTTTAGGATCACATTGAAGACTACCTAGAAGTATTTTTAGATAATTCACAATCTTTGGTCATTCTTTTGATCCCTATTTAAGAAATATGAACAAAAATATTGAAAACATGTGTTGAGAAAAATATTTTATTGAATTTTTAAAAGTTTTATTTCATGATTAAAAGAGGAATAGTCTTAGGTAACATAATTTCACAAAAATACATTAAGTTAGAAAAATATAAAATTGAAGTAATAAATTATTTTACATTACCAACTTACATAATACATGTTAAATATCTCTTGGGTCATGCAAGTTTCTATAAAATATTCATAAAGTATTTTAGTAATATTTCTCTCCCTCTTTCAAATATTATTTTAAAAGAATTTTAATTTTAATTTAATGATGAATATAGGGAATAATTTTATGAAATTAAGAGGAGATTAATCACCCCACCAATAATGAATCCACCCAATTAGGAACATCTATTCAAACTACTATGTGATTCTTCAAATAAAGTTGTGGGAGAAAATGTTTCCTAAAGAATTTAAGGAAAAACACAAGTAATTTTTTATGTATTAATAACACTAGATGCTTCCCAGATCTACTACACCACCACTAAAAAGGAATTCATTACATTTTTTTGCTTTATATAAGTTCAGATCTGATTTTCTTGGAACTGAAGTCATTGTATTTTCTGACCATGAAGCCCGTAGATATTTTATGAAAAAACTAGATAAAAACATAATTTTTTAATATTGATTCTACTTTTATAAGAATTTAACTTGGAAATTAAAGATAAGAATTCTGAAAATTTGGTGTTAAATTTCCTAAGGAGACTACCCAAAATTGCTGATGTATAAATTCTAGACTAAAACCCATTGAAAGAAAATATTCCAGGAGAATAACTTTGTATAGTAGAATGGGAAAGTACTAGGGTATGCATAAATATTAAATTGTTTGGTAAATTCTCAGGTAAAGTATCATCTTAAATCCCATAAAAAAACTCAAATATTAATCTAGATTTTATATTTAGGAAAATCCATTCTTTAGGAAAAGTTTCAATGACCATGAAATAAGTAGATGTTTTCTTTCAAGTAAAATTCAATACATTTTTTGAATTTTTTTTTCACACACTATCTTGTGGAGTCCACTTTGTACCACATAAAAACTATAATAAAAGTTTTAGAATGTTGTTATTATTATCCCACTCTATTCAAGGATGCATATTATTACTATGAGAAGTTTAAAAATGGTAATTTTTTGGAAATATTTCAAAAAGAAAAGAGATTACTAAAAAACCCATTATATTTTATGAAATTTTTAAAGTGTGAAGAATTGAATTTATGGTAAATTTTCACATATCATTTATAAATTATCATATTCTTATTATTGTAGATTATGTTTCAAAATGGGTGGAAACAAAATCCATTAAAACTAATGATGTTAAATTTGTGTGTGATTTTTTTAGGGCTAACATATTCTATAGGTTTAGAGTACCAAAACCCTTTAGGGACCAAGGGACTCACTTTTTCAATTAAATAATATAGGATCCATTGATAAATTATGGATTACATCATAATAAATCTAAACCCTACCATCCTCAAATAAACTGGCATGTTGAAGTTTCCAATGGGAAACAAAAGGTATGTTTGAAAAGACAATAAAATACAACAGGAAGAATTCGATCCAAAGGTTGGAATACACCTTATGAGATTGTAGGAAATCCTATAAGAAACCCATAGGAATAATCACTTATCGATTAATCCATGGAAATAGTTTCTATCTACCTATGGATTTGGATCATAAAGTGTAACACCTGAGACTCTATTGTAGTAGGTAAACATCATATCCTGAACTATCATGTAGTCCTCCCTTTAAAGAAAATTTAATCGGGGTTTTTTTAATAAATGTATATAATAATTTTAAATTGAAAAAACTAACTTCATTTTTAAATTAAGAATTTCAAAATTAGCATAGTATGATTTTTTGAGTTTTTTTGGAAAAGGTTGTTTTTTAGTCAAAAAATACGGTGTTCATGAAACTTTTAATTTTTATGAAGTTATTATTATATAATAATGTACTATAAGTTTAAAAAATATTTAAGTAATTAGATATTAATTTAATTAATAATAAAAATAATTTTAAAATATTATTTGAATTTATAAATCATATTCCTAGTGTTTTTAGACCTAATTAAAATGTTACTTTAATAAAAAAAGCTATTTTTGGTCTTTTATTTAAATCAAGTATTTTCATGGGTGATTCGGTTCTTTTTTTACTAGAAAAACTCATACCTTATATTTGTTTATAGTAAATAAATTTATTTCATTAAAATAATCATCTAATATAGTTTTATCTTGTATATAAATTTAAATATTAAAATTTTATTTCTCTAAAAACTATTTTTACATGATTAAGTGTATTTATTTTAAAATTCACTTTTAAAAACTTTTGAAATTTTATTTGATAAAATTATATTTAAATTTTAAATTAGTATCAAATTAGGTGAAAATTTCAATCTCAATCTTTTTCATTAAAATTAATTACTAAGGTTAAAAATTAATTATCGTTGTAAAAGTAAAAGGGTAAATTGACTTTGACCTGCTGTAAAAGTCCTAAAACATTTAAAAAAGTGTCTTGAATTGAATTTTTGAGCTTTTTATCTAACAATACATGTTTCCCTTACACTTTTATCAATTTTTTCCTTTTAACACTTGAATAGTAACCTTAAATTATTAAAAATGTAAGGGTTACTCTCAAAACCAGCATTCCCTTCACTTATAAAATGGTAACATATTCACCACTTCAAGACTCACCTATCATAAATATTTATCATTTAAACTATAAAATTTTACTCTCACTATAACCCTCTCCCATGAACATAATCCACAGGTCACTCATAGTTATATTAAGACCATAAAATTCAAGGATACGTGTACCAACCCAATATTTTATCAATGGAAATTACCTTCTTATAATTATGCCATATAATCACATGAAATCATAACATAATGAAATATTAAGTACTGTGTGACCTTTAAACATAATATTATCACTTCTGTGATTTGAATTTTAAAAATCTGACATACACAGTTGCATTCAGGGTTATTTTTGGGGTCTGATAGAACAAACTAAATTTTTTGTGAATAGTAACCGACCCATATGAATAGTAATCAACCCTTATGAATAGTAATATGACCCTTATGAATAGTAAATCATCCAAAAGAATAGTAACCTCACCCATGAATGTATAAATAATATTTAGGTATCTTATATGTGATAATATGACTATAGTAAAAGTATTGGTAGTTTTGTAAGTCATAAAAAGTTGATTACAATTAATTAATTAATTTAAAATAAAATATATTTTCCCTAAAAGGTGTTCATAAATTAACAATTTTATATCTTATGGTTTTAAGATAATTTTATAAGACTTTATAAAATTAGTTATAGTTTTAAAATTTGTATTTTTCAAGTAAATTATAATCTTAATTAAAAATTAAATTAATAATATTTAGAAAATTATTTTTGTAAAATGTAGTTCATTTTTGGATTCTACATGTAAAAAAATGGTTAGGGTTAATTTTTGGAATTTTTCTAAAATACATGATTTTTTTAATGAATAGTAAAATACGGTAATTTATCGTATATATGCATTAAATGTTAAATACACTATTTATTGAGTCATGGATGATGTAAGCACCTTGGGTTCAAAATCACATACACATATTACTATTTTTTGTCATAGAATCATCATTATTTCTTATCTCATGAAAAAAAATAATGAAGTAATGATTAAAATATTAAGAAAACCCTCCTCCCCTCCACTATAAAAACCACCCACACTCCCCTCTTCTCGTCACTTCTCTCAAGCCTTGTGCCTTCCCTAAATTCTTCCCAAATCTCTCCCCAATATCCTCCCCCACGTCTATTAGTCCTTTGTTTCCTCAAAACACCAAATCCCCTCCCCTTAAGATGATCTCAAGGAATATTAAATCAAGAGGTAAATTCCTCTTTTCTTTTCTTTCATTTTCTTTTCATGCTCCTTTGTTATCTTTTCTTTACTAACCTATCCTCATCCAAATTCTATGAAAAATAAAGTACCTTACATGTAATTTAATTTTTTTATGCTAATGGGATAATTCATTATCATCTCTCCTTTACCATTATTTTATATGAAAGAAATGAAAACATCATCCGAGATGTGTTAATTTATCACATTCAAGGACAAAGGGTTATCAATTTCTATTACCATTTTCAATTATGGTCATGAAACCATTTTTATGGTTGAACCAAACTATGAAATATTTATTTTATCTTATTTTATGTTATTCAATCATTTTTCACACATGATGTAAAATAATAATACAAAACAAGTTAATTATGAGAAAAATCACCAAATTAATCCAAGCATTTATCATTAATGTTTTATATAATGATTCACCTTCACTCCAAATAACCAAATGAATTTTATAAACATGTATTCTTATGTATATTCACTAAGGTCATATAACTTCAATTCTAGACAACCATTCTCATCAAACATGTTTATCCGAACATGAACATAAGTGAACCGATCATTAAAACCAAGGAAGAAAATGCTCCCAAACAATGAAATTGAACCTCTTAACTCATCAAAAAAGTACATGGATGAACTTAATAAGTCTATACTAAATCAATAAAATTTAGTATAAGTTATTTAATTATTAATTAATGAACCTAATTTGATTATTCAGGCCATTAAGATCAATCAAAGAACACCATCGGACTTAATGTAAGGGATCCTCTCTTTCTCACATTTATTCAAGAACCTCCTCTATGTTATATCCTTTTATGTGTAGTTCCTAATGATGTGGTATGATTTTTCTCCACCACCATACTTCCCTCATAATGTATAAAAGAATATAAACCCTTTTTTATCTCATTAATCTCTTCTAAGTACACCCAGTACCATGCCTATATTCTGTAAGAGATTCTACCCGAACCTCCATTATTCCCTCAGGTTATTCTTACTCTCTTTTTACCCAAATGAAATCCTATGTTATGTTTATATATATATTATAATTACTGTTTATATTTCCAAACTCATGCATTAAGATCCATTAATCATTCTCTTTCGGGGATGTACATGCTTTTAAGTGATTCCCTCCTCAGTACTTCTCGATAAGCAAACTCATTTTAAGGGAACCTCTTGAATTTTTACCAAATTTCACGTTCACTCTACCATATATTTTATGCCACCATTGTTTTTATAAAATAAGACTTTTTATTATGAAAACCTTATTGCTTCACTTCTGGTTTTATATAAAATATTATTCCCATTACGATTTTAAATACTCTTTAGTATTTTACTTAAAACCACACTAAAATGTTTTAATGCTAAAATTTCTTAAATACTCTTCTTGCATGTTGTCACTTATATTTTACATCACTTACCATGATATATTCTTACTTTACCTTATTAATTCCCATGTATGTTTTAATTCTATTCTTTTATGGATACTTGTATGATGTACCCATTCATTATGTTTTATGACATGATTATGATACCCATTACTTTCCATGGGTACCCTTATGTTTATGTATTATTGATTATGTAAGATTAATTATGTGTAAAAAATATTCATGAACATGTTAAGATGGGTGCGCCCAAATAGCACTCCAATTCATTGGTTAAAGTTTAGTTTCATGAGACGTTATGTGCAGCGGTCTTGGAAGTTATCAATGAATCATGCTACCATGTGCAACGGTCTTGGTGTTTAACCTTTAATTGTGATCCTATATGTGCAACAGGCCTTGACTTGTGCTAAATTCATGTTTTATGTTGCTACCACATTCTTATGATTCAATGTTTATATGATCCCATGTTTATATGTTATGATTCTATATTACATTTTATATCTTTATGGCATGATCTCTAACCCATTTTCTAAAGCCTTATTCTTATTTTTATTCCATTAATAGGATTTTATCTCAACCATTAATTCATGTGATCCCTAGGGTACCCTATACAAATGTAAGGGCTTAAAGGAAGTTAGGAGCACTTTATGGAGATTAAATAAAGAAGTGCTTTTTTAGTCCCATGTTTTATGTTTTATGTACCAAGTCTTCCAATACACTAGACTTTACGATCCTTGGATTGTAATATGATATTTTATTATGCTTAAAATCATGTAATGTTATGTATAAAATGCTAGGGTCACTATAAAACTTCCATGGAAAATTCAAGTCTCTAATGTGAGTATTATCAACTACTTAGTTTTGTTCATAATTATATTCTTTCAATTTTATTATAGATGAACTATTATAATGATATTATTATAATTTATATACTTTAATGTTACTATATCAATTTTATTATCATTATTTATTCATATAACCAATTTATTAAGAAAAAAAATTTGTTTTCTATGTGTTGTGGGGAATACCGCCTCCATGATGTAACATGTTTCGTTTTCCTTCACCACTTAACAAATTTGGATATAAGGATGGTATTAAAGAATAACACTACTAGAAATAAAATATATACCAACGGTTTGAAACTGTTGGTATAGGCATCAAAACAGTTGGTATATTATATACCAACGGTTTTGCAAACCGTTGGCTAGTAATCCATTGCAAAAGGCCTATACCAACAGTTTTCCTATAACCATTAGTATATGGCACTGTAACATTCATTATTCCAATGGTTTTATAGAAACTTTTGGTATATATTTATATCAACCATAGATTATATGTAGTTTACAAACGGTTTGAAACCGTTCGTATATATTATTACCAACAGTTCCTTCAAATCGTTGGTAAAAATATTATATAAATACAGTATACCAACGGTTTTGAACCATTGGTATAGTGTATTACCAATATTTTATTCAAACCATTGGTAAAAATATTCTCCAAAAACACTTTAACAACGGTTTAAAACTATTGGTATAGTGTTTTTCTAGAAAACAGCACAGCAGTCACCAATTCCCTCCACTGTATACACCTGCAAACACTACTCCAAACAAAACTTAAAATAGAAAAATTTACACTTAAAATAGAACAAAAAACACTTTAAATATCACATAAAAATAGTATACTCTTCCAACCATGACATGTACCACGACATAGTTTTCCCCATTTCAATCTCCATATGACAACCACTCTTCCAACTAACCCATTTCAATTTCTTTGGTGGAGACATCTCATAATGGTGAGAGGACACTCACATTTCTGAGATCCCATCATAGTAAGAGTTACATACACCATTAACATAATTAAAACATAATTCATAAGGTAATTACAGCAAGTATACACATACAAAAAGTATACCCATACACCATTAACACATAATTCATAAGTTAATTAAATACATAAATAATTCAATTCAAAATTCAGGGGGTTGGGGCTGTTAAGGGGTTTGGGGTGGATTTACAAGGGGGGTAGGCGTGTCTAGAGGGGTGGGGTGTCCGGAGGGATAGTGGTGTCTGGGGGGGTGGGGGCTATCCAGGGTGGTGAGGGGCTGTCCATGGGGGTATTCAGGAGGGTGGGGTGGTGTCCAGGGGGGTGTCCATGGGGGTTTCCGGGGGTGGGGTGGTGTCCGGGGGCTGTCCATGGGGGTGTCCAGGGGGTGGGGGCAGTCCAGGGGTTGGGGGATTTCCAAGGGGGGTGAGGTGGTTTCCACTGGGGTGGGGGTTGTCCAGGGGGGGTGCTGTCTAGGGGGGTGGGGTGGTCCACGGGGGTAGCGGGACTATCCAGGGGGTCGGGGGTGTCCAGGGGGGTGGGTAGGGTTTTCCATGGGGGTGGGGACTGTTCAGGGGGTAGGGGTGTCCACAGGGGTGGGCGGGGGTTGTCTAGGGGGTATAGGGTGTCCAAGGGGTGGGTGGGGCTGTCCACGATGGTGTTTGGGGCTGTCCACAAGGGTGGGCGGGGCTATCCAGGGGGTATGGGGTGTCCAGGGGGGTGGGTGGGGGTGTCCAAGGGGGTACGGGTGTCCAGGGGGTGGGGGATGTCTACAGGGGGAGGGGCTGTCCAGGGGGTGGGTGGGCTGTCCACAGGGGTGGTGGGGCTGTCTAGGGGGTACGGGGTGTCCAGGGGGGATGTGGGGGGGGATTTCCATGGTGGTGGGGTGGGGGGAGGGGGTTTTCCATCAGGGTGGTGGGGGTGGGGCTATCAAGGCTGGTGGGGGTTGTCTATGGGGGTGTCCAGGGGGTGTGGTGGTGTTCGGGGGGTGGGGGCTGTCCATGGGGGTGTTCAGGGGGTGGGGGGTTATACGGGGGGTGTCTAGGGGGTGGGGTGGTTTCTGGGGTGGGGTGGGGTCCAGGGGGTGGGTGGTGTCCAGGGGGTGGGGTGGTGTCCAGGGGGTTGGGGGGGCTTTCCAGGGGGTGGGGTGTCTGAGGGGTGGGGGGTTTTCAGGGGTGGGGGTGTCCAGGGGGTGGGTAGGCTATCCATGGGGGTGGTCGTGTTGTCTAAGGGGGTAGGGGGTGTCTAGGGGGTGGGAGGGTTGCCCACGGGGGTGGGTGGGGCTGTCCAGGGGGTACGGGGTGTCCAGGGGGTGGGCAGGCTGTCCATGGGGGCGGGCGAGCTATCCATGGGGGTGGTCGGGCTGTCTAGGGGGTACGGGGTGTCCAGGGGTGGGTGGGCTGTCCGGGGGGGGTGGGTGGGCTAGCCACGGGGTGTAGGGGTGTCCAGGAAGGTGGGCGGGATGTCCACGGGGGTGGGGGGCTATCCATGGGGGAGGGGTGTCCAGAGGGTGGTCGGACTCTCCATGGGGGTGGTTGGGTTGTCCAGGAGGGTAGGGGTGTCCAAGGGGGTGGGCGGACTGTCCAGGGGGGGTGGACGGGGTTGTCCCAGGGGTACGGGGTGTCTAGGGGGGTGGGGGATATCCACGGGGGAGGGGTGTCCAGGGGGTTGGGTAGGCTATCCATAGGGGTGGTTGGGCTATCCAGGGGGTAGGGGTGTCCAAGGGGTGTGTAGGCTATCCACAGGGGTGGGCGGGGCTGTCTAGGGGGTACGGGGTGTATAGGGGGTGGGGGTTGTCCACAGGGGAGGGGCTTTCTAGGGGGTGGGTGGGCTATCCACAAGGATGGACGGGGTTGTCCAGTGGGTACGGGGTGTCCAGGGGGTGGGGTTGTCCACAGTGGGAGGGGGTGTCCAGGGGGTGGGTGGGTTGTCCATAGGGGTGGTCGGGCTGTCCAGGGGGGTACGGGGTGTCCAGGGGGTGGGGGCTATCCATAAGGGTGGGGCTATCCAGGGGGTGGGCGGGCTGTCCACGCGGGTGGCGGGGCTGTCTAGGGGGTATGGGGTGTCCAGGGGTGGGGGATATCTAGGGCAGGGGTAAATCAGTCACAAAAAATCATTAAGTCAAGTTTTATTATTTATAGATAAAAAAATTAAGATAATGTGACCGACCTAATCACACATATATTCAGGCACAAAAAATCTGTCACGACCCATCCCAGTGGGGCCTAAGCCGCAACTCCCCAAGCCCGCCTCCAATAGGCCAGGGGCTGGTGACTAGCACCGAGTAGGCATGCTACTAACATGGGAGGAATTGCCTATAAACTTGTACACACACACATCTCCAAGCCCACAAATTTGAAACGTAAAAATTACTAAAAATGGAAATGCATGCATACACTAAAAATCCCAATCAACAAAGTACGAGAGGAAAGTAAAGTGCAATAAAGTAAAACCCTGGGCCAAAAGTACAAGCCCACAAAAAGAAAGTCTGTAACAAAATCCAACCTGTAAGGAAAGGTGCTGGGACTGTAATTTGAATACTTAGGAACACACCTCGGCCTGTCTGATCTCACTGAGTACCGTCCGGTCCTAGTCTACCTAAAATCATGTCAAAGGCTCGCTCATCTGCACAAGACACGACACGTGTGGGAAAATCCCATGTAGGGGTGAGTATAACAATACCCAGTAGGACACCCCGAAACCAAAAAGGAAATACAACAAGGGAAAATACCACAAAGGAAAGATACAGTCAGCTCCACACAGTATATGTCTACAGAACACATAACAAGAATATCTAGATATACTCATACACAAACGACCATCGTGGTACCGCCACTAGGATCCAGCTCGAAGATTCCACTAAGCACATAACAAGGAGAACACACTCCTAGGTCTGAAGAGAGAGATACGAAGTACTCGTTCTGGGAGAACACACCCCACAAGTACTTTGAGAACATGATTCTCAGGTGAGGATCACAGCCAAGTCATGGGGTGATTCTGACAACTCAGTCTGAGCTAATCCGCTAAGCAGAGGATCGGTGCCCGGGTAAAGTTGGTCACGTCGATACCAAGAACTCTACCTAGGGTTCCAGGAATGAATAGAGGATCTGGCTCTAAGTCTCACAGAGGGGATTCCAAAAACTCTATTCAGGAAGTTCTACTGAAAGGATCATACTCCTCTGTAAAGGAAATGATACCAGAACCTTCAGGGAAAGGATCAAGGGTACGAACTATAAGAAAACTAGTCCAAGTCACATAATTCAAGTAGCTCAAGCCTTAAATAATTTACTACATGGCATGTAGTATGATTACATTCCGTGTTCCTTGACCCCGGGTACTTCCCGTGTAAACGTTCTGTGTCGTCTGTCCGGTCTGTGGAAAACTCAACTACACGGCATGTAGAAAAGTACACGTCGTGTTCCTAACTCCGGTTACTACCCATGTAAACAGCCCGTGTCACCCGGCTTGTCGGTTAGAAAGCAACTACATGACGTTTAGAAGGATCACACGCCGTGTCTGAGCACCTGGGGCTTGCTCCGCTTACGCTGGCCATGTGCTCGTACACGGTCTCTACCCATGTCCGTGTTGCCTGCCCGTGTACCAGTACATGGGGTATCCCGTGTATCTGTTCAGGTCTGGCCGGGGAGGGGTATACACGGCATGCCCTTGGCCGTGTACCCTTCCCGTGTCTGTGTACTCATGAAGTACACGCCATGTGAATCTGTTGATGAACACAGGCCATGTAGCCCATACTACATGGCATGTAGTCGAAAAAATTTCAGAACGTCGTCTTCTTCCTCACGCTTCGGCCGATCTTCCAGATCCGCGATCCCTCATCCGTTCGTCCCGATACTCCAGGGTTTGGTTTGGCTCGTCATATGAACACCGTGACGGGTGTTTTTGGCCTTTCAAATGAATCATAAACCTCGAACGATCCATCCGAAGAAAAACACCCGAAAACTCATAACTCTCGATTTGTTTCGAAACGTCCGCCGATATCGTCGTCGCACCTCCGTGACACCGCTCCGGGGTTGGATCCGCAGTTTGGGATTGTTGCATCGTAGAATGGATGCGCAACGATCCGTCGTTCATCGCCCCATGAAGAACGCGAAGAAAAGAAAAGGAGAAATCCAGAGAAGCAAAACTAAGGAATGAACCTCTGTCGTCGTTCATCACGGCATTGATCCACTCCCGTTAATGGGATTAAACGGAGCAGAAAATCAATAACAATGGATTAACATGGATTCAATCTCCAAGAAATCCCTACAAAAAGCTCATCCCACAAGAACGATCGATCCGCGGACTAATCTGTTCGTGGATTAGTCTACGTTCGTCATGACAATAGAACTTGGGGAAGAAAAATCATAAGCAAAACATCCTACCTGGATTCTGTGGCGTTCGTCGGTGATGATCCAGTCGCTACGTCATCGTCGCCGCGTTGGGAGGTTTCCTCCAGAGCCTCCAGATCTTCCAAGGGTTTCAGGATTATGAGGTTTGTAACCCCGGACCCTTGCACCAACCTTTAATTAAAAAGGTATGGGATATCTGTTGTAGCAGATTTAAAAGATTTCGCTGCAGAATAAAATATTTTTATTTAAATATTTTATTACTCTTACATCCCAAAAACTGGATTCCACCACCGACCTGCGCCGGCCGATGTTAGGCCTCGCATAAGGTAAAATCATTGTTCTAAATACAACGGTGCCCTTGAATTTCTGATCTGAGCACCCATTCAGGAGTTATTCCACTGTTTTCAGGAAAACCGCACATGCGTGTAATTTAATTATTAAATTAAATTCAAACATTTTTCGAGGCTCATCGGGCCTCGGAACTGCATGCCATCTCAGAGCCTGGTCTCGAATTAATTCCCATATAATATTAAAATATTATATGGAAAAATCCAGGACATTACATCACACCCACCTTAGGGCATTTACGTCCCTGAAAAGCTAAAACAAAGGCTACTCAAAAAGATGTGGGTACTGCACGCGAATCTAAGCCTCCTGTTCCCACATGCTCTCCTGGAGATTCCCATGCTTCCACCGGACACGCACTAAGGGAATAGATCACCCACGAAGGATCTTCTCCTGTCGATCCTCGATCTCCACTGGGTACTCAGCAAAGGTCGCTCCATCATCGATGTCCAGCTCTCCCCCATCGAGGTGAGACCCGAAGGAACACATGGTCTCCCTCCTCGAACTCCAAGGGCCTCCTCATCCTATCAACATAAGACTTTTTATAACTCTATGTAGTCTTCATCCGGTCCTAGATGACCTGCACCTTATCTGTAGTAGCTCTCACCATCTCTGGGCCCATAAGTGCTGACTCTCCTGGGTTAGTCCAGCAAAGCGGTAACCTGCAAGGTCGCCCGTACAGAGCCTCGAATGTTGTCATACCAATAGTGGAATGATAACTGTTGTTATAAGAAAATTCCACCAGTGGTATGTGATCCTCCTAGCTATGACCGAAGTCAAGTATGCAAGCTCGAAGCATATCCTCCAGGACCTGGATGGTCCGCTCTGTCTGGCCATCAGTCTGGGGATGAAACACTATGCTCAAGCGCAACTGAGTCCCAAAAGCATCCTGCAATCCCTTCCACAACTGGTATGTGAAACGAGCATCACAATCTAAGACGATCGTGGATGGAACTCTATGAAGTCGAACTATCTCATGCACATAGAGGCGTCCCAAGCTCTCTACTGAACTCTGCTCCCATATGTCTAGGAAGTGGGCCGACTTGGTGAGTTGATCAACGATCACCCAGATGGCATCGTGTCCACTAGACGTACATGGTAAACTTGTAATGAAGTCCATGGATATCTCATCCCACTTCCACTCTGGCACCTCAAGGGGCTGATTCAAGCATGCGAACACCTGGTGCTCAGCCTTTACTTGCTGACAAGTAAGGCACTAAGAAACAAACTTTGCCACACTCTTCTTCATTCCTGGCCACCAGAACTAATGTTGGAGGTCCCGATACATCTTTTCCATGCCTGGATGTACCGCCAAAGGGGATGTATGGAACTCCCTCAGAACCTCCTCCCGCAACGTCACTGGTACTACTGTACATCCTCTGAAAATAACAACGTGCTCCGCACCTTCTGAATATCCATCAGTAGTAAAGCTTGTGGATACCTGAGCACGTAAAGCCCCACAGCTAGCATCCTTGCGTTGTGCTTCCATAACTTGCTATAGGAGTGGAGGGGTAACAACCATCGACTGAAGTTAAGCTCCCTCATCTCTATCCATGAAGGATAACTGTAAATAGGCCAACTGCCTCATCGCCTCATACAGCAAATGCGAACTGGATTTCTTGCTGAGAGCATCTGCCACTACGTTCCCCTTCCCAAGTGTGTAAACGATATCAAAGTCATAATCCTGGACGAACTCAAGTCATCACCTCTATCTCAAATTCAGATCCTTCTGAGAAAAGATATATATGAGACTCTTGTGATCAGAGTAGACGGTAAACTGCTTGCCCATCAGGTAGTGCCGCCACATCTTCAATGCGAAGACTACCACTGCCAACTCAAGATCATGGGTCGTGTAGTTCTGCTCGTGTGGCCTCAACTGACGTGAGCCATAGGCAATCATCACTTGCCTCTACATTAGGACACAACCAAGACCGGTTCCTGATGCGTCGCAGAACACTACATACTCGACACCCTCCTCCGGTAATCTCAAGATCGGGGCGCTCGTCAAACTCTGTCTCAACTGCTGGAAAGCCTGCTGGCATCTCTCAGTCCACACAAAAGGCTTCCCTTTTCAGGTCAAAGCTATCATGGGTGCTGCAGTCCTAGAGAAATCAAGGATGGATCTCTGATAGTAGCCTTCCAACCCAAGGAAACTTCGCACCTTCGTCATGCTTCGGGTGTCTCCCATGCTAGCACTGCCACCACCTTGGCTGGGTCCACTGATATCCCATCTGCCGAGATGATGTGTCCTAGAAAGTGGACCTCCTGTAACCAGAACCGACACTTCGAGAGTTTCCCGTACAACTGGTTCTCTCGGAGTGTGTCCAGAACCATCCTTAGGTGTCTCGTGTGCTCCTCCTTGGACGCAGAGTACATAAGGATATCGTTGATGAAGACCACTACAAACCGGTCTAGATAGGGCTGAAAGATCTGTTTCATGAGTCCCATGAACCCTGCCGGGGAGTTCGTTACGCCGAAGGGCATCACCAAGTACTCATAGTGACTGTAGCAGCATATGAAAGTTGTCTTCGGTATATCCTCATCCCGTACTTGCAACTGGTGATAGCCTGATCGTAGATCAACCTTCGAGAACCATCGTGCCCCACTCAACTGGTAGAAGAGGCGATCAATCCTCGGTAGTGGATACCAGTTCTTCACGGTCAATTGATTCAAGCGCCGGTAATCCACACATAGCCTCAAGCTTTCATCTGCCTTCTTGGAAAACAGCACTGGGGCTGCCCAGGGTGAAATGATGGGTCTCACAAAGCCCTTCTTCTGCAAGTCATCCAGCTGCAACCTTAGCTCACGAAGCTCTGCAGGATCCATCCGATATGCTGATGCTGATATCGGTGTCATCCCGGGTTCCAACTCAATCCAGAAATATATCTCTTGATGGGGAGGTATCCCAGGGACATCCTCCGGAAAGACGTCCTCGTACTCAGCCACTACTGCTAGAAACTGGAAACTCGTAACATCTACTGCGCCAAGGGCTAATCTAGCCAACTGATGTGAAATCGGTTGTGCCCTCCTATGCACGAGTCCATCTTGCACTGCCTGGGTCTCTCTTTCACCGAAAAAAGAGAACCTCGTTCCATCACTGTGGACACACCGCACCCTTCGCCTAAAACAGCTAATCTGGGCATGAACTGTAGATAGCCAATCCGTACCCAGAATGACATTGTAATGCCTCAACGCAACCACCAAGAGGTTCCAACCGAAACTCTTGCCTCCAAGGGTCAGGTCACACTATCTATAGAGGTGTGTGATCTCTGAATTTTCTCCAGTCAGTGTTTCTAAGTGTAAGGGTCGAGTCAACGGCTCAACTGGAATCTCAAGGTCTCGAACAAGATAAGCATCCAGAAAGGAATAACTAGCACCTGTGTCTATCAGTACGGCATCCAAAGTAGAAAAGACATAGATAGTACCTATAATCATTCCGAGAGTATCTAGGTCATAAGCCTCTGTCGCCTACAGCTGTCCTTGCCTCTATCCATCGGCTCCCTGAGCCTGGGGTGGACCTCCAGGGGGTGGTGGTGGTAAAGGGTCAAAACGCCGACCACCTCCAGCTGCTCTCCCATCTCCTCTACCACATCTTCCACCTCGTGGATCTATCTTCTCCACAAGTTGCCTCTTCCTTGGTGGTCCATCCACTGCTCCTGTGTTAGTAGTACGGTGGGTCAGACAATCTCGAGCGAGATGTCCCCTGCCATCACATGAGTAGTATCGCCTCTCTCAAGGTTGGCTGGATGCACCCTGCGAACCCTGTACGGCAGATCCCCTGTCCTGGGATATCCTCTGGAAACGTCTCCCACACATGGGTCCCTGACGTCGGCTCCATGATGCCGAGGTCTCTGCTCCAACTCGTCCACTACTGACAACTACTGGTTGTCTCTACTCTTCCAAGAAATTCTCCACCACCAAAGCCCGCTCGAGCACTCCATCATAAGTGGGAATTATCATAGGGATGATGATAGCTCGAATATCTCTGCGCAAGCCCCACTTGAAAGTCCGAGCTATGAAGTACTGATCTCTAAAAATATACATCAAGTACCGCGAGAGGTCGGTAAACCTCGACAAATAGTCAGCCACCGTCATGGTTCCCTGCTGGAGCTGAAGAAGCTCCTGTATACGTACTGCTCTTAGGGTAACTGGTGAAAACTCCTCTCTGAAGAGACACTCAAACTCCGACCACGCAAGAGTCACCTTGTCGTGGGTCTGGATAACCAAACTCCACCATCGTCCTGTCAAGCCCTACAGAAGGCTCACTACGAGGATCACCATTTGGTCTGCTGGTGTCCTGACCAAACAGAAAACTCTGGTCACTGCCTCAAGCCAGTCCTCTGCTGCCTGAGGGTTAGGATCGCCTTGAAACCTGAGGGGTCTTTGTCTCTGAAACTCATGGAGTGCACTCAGCCTGCGCTCCTCTTCCACTGGTACAACAGGCACAAAACACTGCTCCACTGGTAGCGGGATAACTGGCACAACACCTGATGGTAAAATTGGGGGATCCAGTCCCTGTATCAAAGCTTCATCACTGAGGGGGTCATCCTCGTGACCGAGATGCTGGATCCTAGTAGGTACGCTTCACAGAGGCATCCTGTAAGGAAACAAGATGTATCTCAGTTAGTGAGTATATCTGGAGAGCTAACTCAAGAAGGACATGGAAACCACAACCCATTCCTATATGATGCATGTACCATTATTTTTTTCCCCTGCAACTAGTGTTCTCATGTTCTGAGTCAAAAATCAAGTTATCAGAGTCCTGGTGTATGGATACATCGGTCGCCCGCACCAGCACTGGGATCTATGTCCTGAAAGTCAAACTCGAAACACTTAAAAAAGTTTCCTCAAACCAACTCACAGACTCTCGGTCCTAAGGTAGAACTGACCACCTTTGATACCACTCTGTCACGACCCATCCCAGTGGGGCCCGAGCCACAACTCCCCAATCCCACCTCCAATAGGCCAGGGTCTGGTGACTAGCACCGAGTAGGCATGATACTAACATGGGAGGCATTGCCTATAAACCTTCACACACACACACATCTCCAAGCCCACAAAGATGAAAAGAAAAAATTACTAAAAATGTAAATGCATGCATATACTAAAAATCCCAACCAACAAAGTACGACAGGAAAGTAAAGTTCAAGAAAGTAAAACCCTGGGTCAAAAGTACAAGCCCACAAAAAGAAATTCTGTAACAAAGTCCAACCTGTAAGGAAAGCTGTTGGGACTACAATTTGAAGTCGTAGGAACACACCTCGGCCTGTCTGATCTCACTGAGTACCGTCTGGTCCGGGTCCACCTAAAATCATGTCAAAGGCTCGCTTGCCTGCACAAGACACGACACGTGCGGGCAAAGCCCGTGCAGGGGTGAGTATAACAATACCCAGTAGGACACCCCGAAACCACAAAGTAAATACAACAAGGGAAAATACCAAAAAGGAAAGATATATTCATCTCCACACAGTATATGTCTACAAAACACATAACAAGAATATCTAGATATACTCATACACAAACGACCATCGTGATACCACCACTAGGATCCAGCTCGAAGATTCCACTAAGCACATAACAAGGAGAACACACTCCTAGGTCTGAAGAGAGAGATACAAAGTACTCATTTCGGGAGAACACACTCCACAAGTACTTTGAGAACATGATGCTCAGGTGAGGATCACAGCCAAGTCATGGGGTGATTCCGATAACTCAGTCTGAGCTAATCCGCTAAGCATAGGATCGGCGCCCGGGTAAAGTTGGTCACATCGATACCAAGAACTCTACCTAGGGTTCCAGGAATGAATAGAGGATATGGATCTAAGTATCATAGAGGGGATTCCAACAACTCTATTGAGGAATTTTTACTGAAGGGATCATACTCCTGTGTAAAGGAAATGATACCAGAGCCTTCAGGGAAAGGACCAAGGGTATGAACCCTAAGAAAACTAGTTCAAATCACAGAAGGAAAGTATCTAAAGCCTTGAAGAATTTACTACATGGCGTGTAGTATGATTACATGCCATGTTCCTTGACCCCGGGTACTGCCTGTGTAAACGGCCCATTTTGTATGTCCGGTCTGTGGAAAACTCAACTGCACGGAGTGTAGACTAGTACACGATGTGTTCCTGACTCTGGTTACTGCCCATGTAAATAGCCCGTGTCACCCGGATTGTCCGTTAGAAATCAACTACACGGTGTGTAGAAGGATCAAACGCCGTGTCCGAGCACCTGGGGCTCACTCCTTATATGCTGGCCATGTGCCCATACACGGTCTATGCCTGTGTCTGTGTCGCCTGCCCGTGTACCAGTACACAGAGTATCCCGTGTATCTGGCCGGGTCTGGCCGGGGAGGGGTATACACGGCGTGCCCTTGGCCATGTACCATGCCTGTGTCCATGTACTCCCGAAGTACATGCCATGTAAATCCACTGATGAACACACGCCGTGTAGCCCATACTAAATGGCGTGTAGTCAGGAAAATTCTAGAACGTTGTCTTCTTCCTCGCGCTTCGGTCGATCTTCCGGATCCATGATCCCTCATCTGTTCGTCCCGATACTCTAGGGTTTGGTTCGGCTCATCATACAAACACTGCGATGGTTGTTTTAGGCCTTTCAAACAAATCATAAACCTTGAACGATCCATCCGAAGAAAAATTCCCAAAAACTCATAACTCTCGATCCGCTCCGAAATATCCGCCGATATCGTCGTCGCACCTCCGTGACACCGCTCTGGGGATGGATCCGCATTTTGGGATCGTTGCGTCGCAGAATGGATGCGCAACGATCCGTCGTCCATCGCCCTGTGAAGAACGCGAATAAAAGAAAAGGACAAATCCAAAGAAACGAAACTGAGGAATGAACCTCGGCCGTCGTTCATCATAGCATTGATCTGCTCCCATTAATGGGATTAAACGGAGCATAAAATCAACAACAAAGGATTAACATGGATTCAATCTCCCAAAAATCCCTGCAAAAAGCCCATCCCGCAAGAACGATCGATCTGTGGACTAATATTTTCATGGATTAGTTCGCGTTCGTCATGGAAATCAAACACGGGGAAGAAAAATCATAAGCAAAACATCCTACTTAGATTCTGCGGTGTTCGTCGATGATGATCTGGTCACTGCGTCATTGTTGCCGCATTGGGAGGTTTCCTCCAGAGCCTCTAGAGCCGCCAAGGGTTTCAGGATTATGAGGTTTTTAACCCTAGAACCGTGCGCCAACATTTAATTAAAAAGGTAAGGGATATCTGTTGCAGCATATTTAAAAGATTTCGTTGCAGAATAAAATATTTTTATTTAAATATTTTATTACTCTTACGTCCCAAAAACTGGATTCCACCACCGACCTATGCCGGCCGATGTTAGGCCTCGCCTAAGATAAAATCATTGTTCCGAACACAACGATGCCCTCAGATTTATGATCTGAGCACCTGTTTGGGAGTTATTCCACTTTTTTAGGAAAACCGCACGTGCGCATAATTTAATTATTTAATTAAATTCAAACATTTGTTCTGAGCTCACCGGCCCTCGGAACTGCACACTGTCTCAGAGCCTGGTCTCGAATTAATTCCCATATAATATTAAAATATTACATGGAAAAATCCAAGACATTACAAAATCAATAAACATCAAATTTCAGTAATATCTCTCAAAAATGTAACGGATCAATCTATCCCTCATCACCATCATTATCATCACCATCATCATCACCCTCACCCTTGTCCTCATCATCATCCCTGCCCTCCTCCTCGCCCTCGTACTCAGCCTCGGCCTCCTCATCTCTCTCCTCCTCCACCTTGGCCTCCCCCTTGCCCTCCTCCTCTGCCTCAGCCTCCTCATCGCCCTCCTCATCATACGCCTCAGCCTCCTCCTCACCATCATCATGACCACCACTAGAACTTCCACCTAGTGCACCATATATAGAACACATCGATAACCTATATTTATCACAAGTAGTGCTGGCCTCTGGTGTAAGTGTTGGACGTAAAACTTCCATCAGTTTCATAAATGCAGTGTTTGCCCTAGCAGACTATTCTACCGTCTCTAGGGCCCTTTTTAAGATTTTTTTTTGTACCTTAACCTGCTTCAACTCAGTGGCACTACAACTCATACCTGAGGAGGGCCAATACCTCGTCGGAACTATACTCATCCCAGGTCGGCAGCGTACTCTACCAGGGTGATCATCTCCCAACACTTGATGTAAGTGATCATTTGGCCCAAAATTTTCAGGTTCCTGGGCATCAAGGGCCTCTAAAGCAGCCTGTTAAAAATATAAATATATTATTAAGTTACAAAACAAAGATTAAAATTTTAAATCTAAAAATTAAAACTTACAATCTCCTGATGAGTCGGATCATTAACTGCACTTCTATATTTCTTCTTTCTACTCGAGCAAAACAGTTTTTCTCAAGTCACACATCCTTCTATATTAAATTTGTGCCACTACAATGACATTGAATGTAGGAAACCATAATTAAAAATAGGATACCAAAAAAACATTAATTTCACAACTAAAATTATATAACAACTTTAGCAATAAAATAAATTATGGAGGAAGCAATAGAAATTGCAATTCATAAATAAAGATTATAAACTATCATACCTGCTTCCTCTCATGATCTGGAATTTTAGTACGTCCAAATGTGTGGATGTATTTATTATCATCAATGTTTTTTATTTCTTCCAGATGAATCCTAAATAAAATTCAATAATTATTATTAATGAAAAACATGAAAATTTTCATTTAAATACTTCTAATGTGATTAATACCATAAATTGGCTAGTCGTCCAATGAGTAATCATTTGTCGGTACTGTTCCAACGGACAATCATCCATGACAGGGACCACCTATAACTCCATACCCACTCTATCACACCATCCAACGTACAAATCCTTATTATAATCTCTCCAAAGCTCTCCTAAATCCTTTAGACATGTTGGTCGTGCACCCTCACCATCAGGGAAATTAAATCGCAGTTGACACCAAAATATTAATTCATATAAATAAAAAAATTAATATATTTCATTAAATACAACATATTTTTTTACCCATATCTCTGACCAGGATTTATCCTTGACTTAATTTGCTTGTTGTCTCCATGAGAGTAGGCTGACAGGAATGATGTTGGAGTATTTGGCAAGCGTCGTCAAAAAACTCTGACATTGTTGCCCTGATTTTTCAATCATATGCCTATCTTCATTTTAGTCCACCATTAACTACGTGTGGTGGTTCCACACTGCACGCATACGTGTATGCCCCTTCCCCTACCTCCTATCAGTATATGTATCTGTTATGAAAGAAAAACAAATATTTCATCAATATATGTTATAATGAAAATAAATAATGGTGTAAAAAAATTAGGGTTGTATAAGTATACCTGCGGTAGTCTGGTCAATGGGAACTGCTAGATTGGCAGAAACTAAAGGAACACCCTGTACAGATGGACTGGGTCCCAATGTATGCTCCGTAGGGACAGACTCTGGCAGAGCAGGAGTCAAATAAGATGAAATATAAAAGCCTGGAGAGGAGGAAGCAGAAGTAAAAGAAGATGATAGGGATGGCTGGCTGAATGCTGAATGGGTAGTGGGAACAATCATCGAATACGGTACAGAAGGGTGAGGAGGCTCAAATGTAAATGGTGGTGAAAAATGGGAGGCCTAAATATCTTATGTGTCCCTAACAACACACTGGGATCAGCATGTGGGATGGATGGTATGTCAATTTGAGGGGTAGGGTCTAATCGAGTACCCCGAACAGATCGTCTAGCTCTCGTACCACCCCCCTCGTACGGACACCCTGAGTACTGGGACCACTACTAGGATTCTCATCAAATAAATCTCTCCCAATAGATGGATCCTACAAAAATGTTTAAAAAATTAATCACATGACATTATATATTATTTAAATATTTATATTTGAAAAAAAAATACTCACTGCATATACTAGTGGTGGAATGCCCAGCTCAGTCATGCGACGATTATTATCCATAATCTATTTCCATCACCTCTCTTCAATTGGTTTCATTTCCTAAATTTGAAAAAAAAATATGGAAGTAAATAGAAAAGGATAACTAATGTTTAACCCAAAAAACAAAATAAATGAGAGGGAATAGGGAGATTTATGGATAATTTAACTAACCATTGTTGTAGGTGAGCTTGAAAAAATATATAATGAAGTCAATAAATCATACAATATGTAATAAAGAAATTTAATTTTTAGTAGGATGGTTATTTACTAAGTGTCATCAGACTATTAAAATCAGGAAACATTGATTCTACTAGATTCATAAGTGGTAAATCAGTTGTCAAAATTAAGGAAAATTTTAATTTCTTTCTCTCAGGTAGATGATGCAGGTTTCAATATATTTTTTGCAGAAGAATAAAAACCATCATGTTCATTACCTGGTAAAATGATAAAGAGAGGTATTAGAGAAATACAAATTTTATAAAAATCATGGTTGAAGCATTGAAATGTTCACAAGTTAGAAATGTTGGTTTTGTATGTTTGAATACAGTTCAATTCCAAATTAGAAAATGCAATTCAAATAAAATTGCAACCAATAAACATTAAAAATTCACATAACAGTCAAGTAAAATAAAACATATTTGTAATCAATATTAAATCAATTTGAATAGTTCCAACCTTAATATCCCAATTCAAGGTAAACCAAAAGAATTGAGAACATGAATGGATGATTTTATATATTTCCCACCACAAATTCAGGTTCATAGTCAACCCTGACAATTGAGCTATTGGAGTCATCAAAAGTAATAAATGGATGTTTTCCAATGGCAGTAGGGATTGTGTCAATTCCATCATCACCATCATCAAAAATATGTCTTGGAATTACTTCAATAATGACAAAAAATTCAGGTCGAAGATGGTCTTTGACATAAAAAAATTTCTTCTCCATTGATACCAATACATATGGTTCATTGATATCAATATTTTGAGTCATATCAATTACTCTAAATCCACAATAATCAATAAATTTGCCCTTCCTCATCATCAAATCAAACCACTTACATTTCATCAGCGTGACTTATCCATGAGAATAATAATCCAATATTATTATTTTTTCAACGACTCTGTAATAACCTACATTTTCAAATCGCGGTCTACTATCTAATGCACTAGCATAACAGTCTATTATGGTAGTAACTGTAACACCATCATGTTGTGTTCTCATGTTCGTTTCTCATTCAGTGATAATAAATCTGTACCCATTGATAATAATTGATTTACAGTCACGAACCATGGTATTAGGACCAAAAGCCAAAGCTCTTATTTCCTCAGAGACAGAGTTAGCAGGCAAACTCAATACCTGAAATATAAATCAATATTAAACTTAATTAATTATTTTTTTAATTATTTTAAATAATAATATTATTACCTTAAATTTTAACCAAGCAGAAAACTCTTTTCTATGCAAAGTCTCCCTTCTTCTCAATGATAAAGAATGATGATTTCTATTTATCATCACTTTATGTTCCCTGTAGATAAAAATAGGAATAGTTTAACATATATATATATATATAAGATATAAATATACAATTTACTTACAATATGTAGTCATCAAAAAAATCACGGTTGAACAAAACTATGTGATATGCCATCTCTCGCTCTTCAAGGCTTAATGTCGTCAATGTATATGATCTAAGAATTCCTCCTATTTGAGGAAGTGATGGAAAACTAGGTTCAATTTTCTCATACTATTCTTCTTCATTTCTCATTGGTCTGTTCATTCTTGTAGTAAGATCATAAAAGTACATAGAGCAGAAATCCATACATTCTTGAGCCAAGTAACTATTCATGATAGAACCTTCAGGATGATTCCTATTATGGACATAAGAATTTAATGTGTTTATATTTATTTCAGTTGCATACATCCAATGAAAAGAAATAGGTCCTCCAAGAAGTATTTTAGTTGGAATATGGACAGTCAGATGTAGCATGCATGTGAAAAATGATGGAGGAAATATTTTTTCTAAATCACACAAAATTAATGGGGCATCTGCCAACATTTTTTGCAAGAAATACTTGGACAACTTCTTAACACAAAGATCTATAAAAAAATGGCACAACTGAATAACATCCACCCTTAAATTATTTGAAAAAAGATGACGAATTTCTATTGGAATCAACTCATGTAGAAGGATGTGATAATCATGAGTCTTCAATGATTTTATCTTCAACTCTCTTCTGTTGACCTGTTTGGATATGTTTCTTGAATAGCCATCAGGAACTTTAATAGTCTCTAGTAATTCCAGAAGTTTCTTTTTGTTTGTAGGTTTCATCACATAAGAAGCACATGGAAGGTTCCATTTATTTTCACTGATATGCACAAGATGCAATTCTGGTCTGATTCCCCAATCCACCAAGTCATGCTGAGACTGTAAATCATCTTTTGTCTTTCCCTTAACATTTAGAATAATTAAAAGGAACATTTCACATATATTTTTTTCAATGTGAATTACGTCTAAGAAATGACGTAACAAATTGGTTGACCAATAAGGAAAATCAAAGAAGATACTTCTCTTCTTTCAATTATAACAAGTTTCAGTGGAAACATTCTTTCTCTTTCCAAATTTCATTTGACCCTTCCTGAATGAAAAACTAAAATCTTTCAATTCATTAAGCACATCAGTTCCAGACATATTCTGAGGTGGATCATTGGTCTCCATGGTATTGTCAAATCTTTGACGATTATTTCTATATGGATGGTCCATTGGAAAGAATCGTCGATGTCCCATAAAACTAAAACTACAATGATGTTTCAGTCTTCTAGATTGTGTATTATTCATACAAATAGGACAGGATAGTTTTCCCTTCATGCTCTATCCAGACATCATTGCATAAGTTGGAAAATCATTGATCGTCCACATAAGCACAACACACATCTAAAATATGTCTTTCGAACATGCATCATATGTGCGCACACTCACATCCCAAAGAAGTTTCAACTCTTTTATTAAAGGTTTCATGTATATGTCTATATCATTTTCAGGATCATAAGGGCTAGATATGAGTATACTCATGAAATTTAAAGGTTTTTTCATACACAACCATGGGGGAAGATTATAAATGTGTATAAAAATCGTCCATGTGTTTTGTGACATAAGTATCTGACCAAAGGGATTAAAACCATCACATGAAAGACCCAACCTCACATTATGCATGTCAGCTAAAAAATCAGGATATCGAGAATCAAATCTCTACCATGCAAATCCATCTGCAGGGTGAACCAACTCATTATTAGTCTCCATTCTCTCGGTATCATTCCATCGCATTTTTATTGATATTTTTTCAAAAATAAAAAGATTCTGGTGTCTGGGGATCAATGAAAAGTAAAAAATTACTTTATTTGGCACACAAGATGGTGTTTCATTAGCTTTTGTCTTCCAGTGGTATGTGCCACAATTTATAAAATCATTTTGGTCAGCATTTTCCTCCCAGAATAAACTGCAATCTTTCGGGTAAGCATGAATTTTGTTTCTTGAAAATCCAATTTCCTTAAATAAATTTCATGCCATATAGTGGTTTGAGGGAATATCTACATCATCTAGAAGTAATTACTTCAAGAAGGTAATAATGCAATCAATGGCTATATTAGAAATCCAATATATAGTTTTCCCATGAAACAATCATATTAAAAATTACAGCTTTTTCATTTTACCGTATTGTCAATATACGGGAGTCGTGGTAGCATCATTCAATTTTTTCACCCTCACAACATCATCATTTTCATTAGACACATCATTTGTTCTCATATCAAAATCTTCTTGGGTTGGAATCCTTTCTTTTTCATGATGATGAATAAACGGAAACCAGTCATATAACAAATTCTCCAATATACACTACTATAAATAAGGCCATTAGCGACCGCCATTGGCGGTCGCTAAAGGGCTTTAGCGGCCGCGCAGCGACCGCCATTGGCGGTCGCTGTTGCCTCGTCGCTAGAGGCCTATAGCGACCGCCTATGGCGGTCGCTATTCTAAAAAAAAAAATTTAAAAAAAAAATTTATTGAATTGAATATAAAAATATATATATATATATATATGTGTGTGTAAAAATATTCATATATATACTATTAAATACAATATTTTAAATAAATATATATATATATATATAATATTTTAAATGTTTTAATATATATTTAATATATATATAATATCAAATCATTGTGCTATAATAATTTAAAAACTTCGATTCAAGAAATAATCTCATTTCAGGTCGTTCGGAGCACGTTTGCTCCGAATCGGACCGCCGCACGCCGTTTTGGTGTTTAACGGCGCCGGAAACGCGTTTCCGGCCGCCGCGGTCACACGGCACCTCTGAATGAGGTGCCGTCTGGCCGACCATTTCAAAATTCACGCCCCGGATGTTGTCGTACGGTTTCGTGGCATTCGGAGGTCGTTCGGGTGGTTTTGACCCCCCAACGCGCCATTTCAGCGCGCGCCGCGCTGCTGAAAACGACACAATCGGACGTGCCGCGCGCACCGCACGTCCGATGGATGTGCAGCCTCCTCCTGCATCTCAGGAATAATATTTCTATCGTTCCCGTGCGGTTTCAGGTCGTTCGGAGCACGTTTGCTCCGAATCGGACCGCCGCACGCCGTTTTGGTGTTTAACGGCGTCGGAAACGCGTTTCCGGCCGCCGCGGTCACACGGCACCTCCGAATGAGGTGCCGTCTGGCCGAACATTTCACAATTCACGCCCCGGATGTTGTCATACGGTTTCGTGGCATTCGGAGGTCGTTCGGGTGGTTTTGACCCCCCAACGCGTCATTTCAGCGCGCGCCGCGCTGCTGAAAACGACACAATCGGACGTGTCGCGCGCACCGCACGTCCGATGGACGTGCGGCCTCCTCCTGCATCTCAGGAATAATATTTCTATCGTTCCCGTGCGGTTTCAGGTCGTTCGGAGCACGTTTGCTCCGAATCGGACCGCCGCACGCCGTTTTGGTGTTTAACGGCGCCGGAAATGCGTTTCCGGCCGCCGCGGTCACACGGCACCTCCGAATGAGGTGTCTTCTAGCCGACCATTTCACAATTCACGCCCCGGATGTTTTCGTACGGTTTCGTGGCATTCAGAGGTCGTTCGGGTGGTTTTGACCCCCCAACGCGCCATTTCAGCGCGCGCCGCGCTGCTGAAAACGACACAATCGGACGTGCCGCGCGCACCGCACGTCCGATGGACGTGCGGCCTCCTCCTGCATCTCAGTAATAATATTTCTATCGTTCCCGTGCGGTTTCAGGTTGTTCGGAGCACGTTTGATCCGAATCGGACCGCCGCACGCCGTTTTGGTGTTTAACGGCGCCGGAAACGCGTTTCCGGCCGCCGCGGTCACACGGAACCTCCGAATGAGGTGCCGTCTGGCCGACCATTTCACAATTCACGCCCCGGATGTTGTCGTATGGTTTCGTGGCATTCGGAGGTCGTTCGGGTGGTTTTGACCCCCCAACGCGCCATTTCAGCGCACGCCACGCTGCTGAAAATGACACAATCGGACGTGTCGCGCGCACCGCACGTCCGATGGACGTGCGGCCTCCTTTTGCATCTCAGTAATA